>OZ004704.1:166646215-167846215 GCA_963924515.1 Vespertilio murinus | reverse complement strand
AAAATCCGCATGGTGGTAGTGTCTGATGCTTTGGCCTGGCCATGTGGCAGCGGAGAGAGGATTCTCCGGGTCTGACAATGGAAGGTGCAGCGCCAGCACAGTGCGCGCGAAGGCCTGGCAGAGCAGGCCGCGGGCAGTGGCGGAGAGTCCCCGTGATGTCTTAGTCTTTCTGACTTATTGGAACGCTTCCCCTGAGCCAGGACAAGCAGCACCACCACAGATATTGGCCAGCTCAGTGCTGCCCCTCTACAGGTGACAGTAGGGGCATCCTCACCTCGGTAGGCCTTTGCTCTTGGAGGTCTTAACCAGTGGAAGGCAGCACGGTACAGAACTGCCCCACCTTCTCAGTCCTCCACTCGCCGTAGTTTTAAACTCCACATGGCAGCTGCGGCGCCCTGCTTGGTGTCTAGTTGTAGCCTTCCCATTTCTGGGCCGAGCTGGTTGTGCAGGAGGGGAGACGCTGCGCCCGCTCCTCTCCAGCACTGTGGGCGGGCTGGGAAGTCGAGCTCACGGGCTTCTTGTCCAGGCAGGAGCCAAAGGCGCGACGAAGGCGCGGCGGCAGCGGCGGTGGCGGCAGCGTAGGCCCCCATCAGCTCCCGTGGCGGTGGCAGGGCTGGCCCACTCCCTGGGCCCCAGGGCGGGGCGAGGTCTGGCTTCCCTCATTTCCCACGGCAGCAGCAGGCAGGTTCAGTTTCGCTGTATTTTTAAACTCCACATGGCAGCCGTGGTGCCCTGTTTGGTGTCTAGTTGTAGTCTTCCCACTTCTGGGCTGGTTGGGGGCCGGGAGACGCTGCGCGATTTCTTTGCCAGCTCAGTAAGCGCAGGGGCTGGGCCAAGCTGGCTGCGGGCGGGGAGGTACTACACCATCTCTTTGCCCGCCCGGCGGCGAGTGCCGGGGGCCGAGCCCAGGCGCCCGCTCCTCTCCAGCACTGCAGGTGGGCTGGGAGGTCGCACTCACGGGCTTCTCGTCCAGGCAGGAGCCGAAGCGCTGCGGCGGTGGCGGTGGCGGTGGCAGCGGCGGCGGCGGTGGCGTAGGCCCCCATCAGCTCCCGTGGCGGCTGGCAGGGCTGGCCCACTCCCTGGGCCTCGGCACGGAGCGAGGTCTGGCTTCCCTCATTCCTGGCAGCAGCGGCTCCGGCAGGTTCAGTTTCGCTGTAGTTTTAAACTCCACATGGCAGCAGCGACGTCCTGCTTTGTGTCTAGTTGTAGCCTTCCCATTTTGCCAGCTTTCCTGTGGGTCTGGTGCGATCCCTTTTGGTTTTATCTGTTGTTTTTTTCCAAATTGTTGAGGAGATGGCGGCCCAGGAAGTCTCCTGGGAGACTTCCTGGGCCGCCATCTCCTGGGCCGCCATCTTGCTTCGGTCTCCCAAACCTTCCTTTTTTAAAACATATTTTCTTATTTTTAACTTATTTGATTTTGCCGTATTGTTTGTATCTTTACATACTTCCTTTTAAAAAAAATAATAAAGCATTGCATAGATACAGTTAAAAACACTAATTATCTAAATATGCACCCAACATCAGAGCACCTAAACTTATAAAGCAAATATTAACAGAACTAAAAGGAGAAATAAACAGCAATACAATAGATGTTGAGGACTGTAATACCTCACTATCAACATTGAATAGATTATTCTGAGGATCAATAAGAAAAGATTGTATTTGAACAACAGTATAGACAAAATGGATTAAAAGGCACATACAGAATATTTAATCAAATAGCAGAATACACATTCTTCTCAATTGCACATAGATCATTCTCAATGAGATAACATATGTCAGGCCACAAAATAAGACAACAAATTTAGGAAGACTGAAATCATACGGAGTGTTTTTCTGACCACAATAGTATAAACAAGAAATCAATAGCAGGAGGAATGCTAGAAAATTCACTAAAAGTGGAAATTAAACAACACATTCCTGGACAAACAATGAATCAAGAAGAAATCAAAGAGAAATAAAAAATATCTTGAAGGGTGTCAGTAGGGAAGAAAGGGGGGCACAGTTGGGGGTGAGCAGGCCAGCAGGAGGGATCAGTTGGGAGTGAGCAGGCCAGCAGCAGGGACAGTTGGGGGCAATTAGGCTGGCAGGTGGGCAGTGGGATGAACAGGCTGATTGATACCTAACTGCTCCCCTGCCAGCCTGTTTGCCCCCACTGCCCTCCCCTGCAGGCCTGGTCTCCCCCAACTTCCCTCCTCTGCCAGTTTGGTCAACCCTAACTGCCCTCTCTACAGGTTTGATTTCCCCTAACTGCCCTTCCTTGCACGCCTGGTCCCTCCCAGCTGCTCTCCCCTGCTGGCCATCTTGTGGCAGCCATCTTATGGGGCAGCCATCTTTGACCACAAGGAGGCAGCCATCTTGTGTGATGGAGTGATGGTCAATCTGCATATTACTCTTTTATTAGATAGGATTATGTTGTATACCTTAAACTTATAAAATGTTATGTGTTAATTATAACTCAGTAAACAGGGAAAAACACTGATTATCATTTTGTGAACTCCCTGTCATTTATGTTTCATTATGATGTATAAATATGATTATGTATCTTATTTTAACAGTAACATATATGCCCTTTATTACATTAAGGCAGATTCATTCTATGAATCTAATTGGTTGAGAGTTTTTATCATGAAAGGGTGTTGAAATTTGACAAAAGTCTTTTTGCACCTATTGAGATGATGAGATGATTTTGATTCTTTATTCTATTAGTGTGTGGTGTGTCACATTAATTGATTTGGATATATTGAATTATCTTATCATTCCAGGAATAAATCCTCCTCATAATGTCTAATACTTTTGAAGTGCTATTGAATTTGGTTTGCCGATATTTTGCTGAAAATTTTTGCATTTATGTTCATCAGGGATACTGGCTGGCCTGTAGTTTCCTTTTCTTATAGTGCCTTTGTCTAGTGTTGGTCTTAGGATAATGCTGACCTTATAAAATGAGTTTGGAAATGTTCCCTCTTTTTCAGTTTTTCTTTTAAAAAATAATTTAAGGAGGATTGGTGTTAATTCTACAAATGTTCAGAAGAAATCACCATGAAGCCATCTGGTCTTGGGTATTTTTTATTGGAAGGTTTTTGATTACTGACTCAATCTATTTACTCATTCCTGATTTGTTCAGATATTCTATTTCTCCATGATTCAATTTGGTAGGTTGTATGTTTCAAGAACTTTATCGATTTCTTTTAGGTACCCAATTTGTTGGCATATAACTATTCATAGTAGTCACTCATTGTTCTTTGTATTTCTGTGGCATCTGTTATAATGTCTCTTCTTTCAGTTCTGATTTTGTTTATATGTCTTCTTTCTCTTTTTCTTATTTATAATAGCAAAGGTTTGGTTAATGTTTTGTTAAGGGTTTGCTAGTTTGTTTATTGTTTCCAAAGAATTGAATTTTATGGATTTTTTTCTGTTGTATTTCTATTCTGTATTCAATTTATTTTTGCTTTAATCTTTATTTCCTTGCTTCTGCTAACTTTGGGATGTTTGTTATTCTTTTTCTAGTTCCTTGAGGTGTAAAGATGATTTGCTTATTTAAACAGGATTTCATTGTGATAAACTTCCATGTTAGTATTCCTTTTGCTGTATCCCATAAATTTGGTATATTGTGTTTCCCTTTTCATTCGTCACCATAAATTTTAATAAAGGCCCACAACTAACATGATTATCAATGGTGAAAAATTTAAAGTTTTTCCTTTAAGATCAGAAGCAAAGCAAAGATGCCCATTTTCATCACTTTTATTAAACACTGTATTTGAAGTTCTAACCAAAGCCATTAGGCAAAAATAAAAATAAGTAAAAGGTATTCAAATTGGAATGGAAGAAGCAAAATTATCTAATTTTAGATGATTTGATCTAAAAATAATAAAGAATTAAAAAAAAAAACTAGATTGCCATATTCTATATAATAAAATTGTCCCCTTGACTGGGAGTTTAACTGGGAGTTCTACCAGAGGGTAGGGCCAGCCAGCCAACTGTCCATGGCCTCTCCTGCCAGCCGGCACAGCCTGATTGGCCCCAATCAAGTTGGGTTGGCTAGACCATGCACAAATTCAGACACCAGGCCTATAGTTTTAAATAAAAGAATATAATTCAGGAGCAGACAGATGGAGGGGATGCAGAGGGCAGCAGAGCTTCCATGACTATTCTGAGCCATTCTCTTAGAATCTCCATGTGTTCACCACATGGAAACTCCAGACTATGTATAGTTGTAGAGAGTGCCTGGGAAGGCACATGAGCATTTATTTCATTATTGTCAGCTGAATTCTGTGGCGTTTGGCAGAGCCACATCCTGAAAACACACCTTGCCAGAGGCAGGAGTGTTGTCAACCTAACCTTCAGCTCAGGTGCCAGGGGGTGGATTTCATTATCGAAATCCAACCAAGCACCAGGAACAAACGTGATTATCTGGGTCCACCCAGAAGTGACAATTACAAAGAACTCACAAGAATGCACATAATGTCATTTGTCTTGGGTTTTAGTAAAACTTCCTGGTTTTTGCTGTATAAAATAAACGCTCTTTATTGGCTCTGGATCCCTGTCTCTCCATCAGAGGATAATGGTCCCACCCAGTCTCAGCTTTCCCTACTGTATTTGTGTCTGTCTCTCTCATTTCTAAATTCCCTGTTGCCCCTACTCAGGAACTGGACCACTCTCTAACCACGCTGGATGCGGAGAAGAGAGAAATATTTATATATAGAATTAATGTTTTGAATAAAGTGTGCTATTTAGCCCAAACCGGTTTGGCTCAGTGGATAGAGCATCGGCCTGCAGACTGAAAGGTCCCAGGTTCGATTCCGGTCAAGGACATGTACCTTGGTTGTGGGCACATCCCCAGTAGGGGGTGTGCAAGAGGCAGCTGATCGATGTCTCTCTCTCATCGATGTTTCTAACTATCTATCCTTCTCTCTTCCTCTCTGTAAAAAAACCCATAATATATATATATTATGGGTTTTTTTACAGAGAGGAAGAGAGAAGGATAGATGTGCTATTTGGTGAGTAAATGCTGCTCATGTGTACTCAATTGACATATTTATGAATTATATTAGAGTATACAATTCCATTAATTTATTACTTACAAATAAATTGTAAGTTTCTACACTTACAACTGACTGACTATCTCTATATATAAAAGCCTAAGCGACCAAATGACCAAACAACTGAATGACAGGTCAACCGATTGCTATGATGTGCACTGACCATCAGGGGGCAGATGCTCAACACAGGATCTGCCCCCTGGTATTCAGTGTGCTCTCACAGCCAACCTCCCATGGCCGGCCAATCTCCCTCGGTCCCTCCCCCTGGCTGGCCAACCTCCTGTAGCCCCATCCTCAGCCAGCCTCCCCCCCCCCATTGGAACACCACCTGTGTATGAATTTGTGTACCAGGCTTCTAGTTACTACTAATAATTAAGAAATATATATGTCTATTTGATCTATTATTCCAGCACTGCTTTGGAGCTTTAACTGAGACATAGAGAAGGAAATATGTATATCTTTGAATTCTGGTTTTTGGTATAGCCACAGTTGTTACAGAATCATCCAAATGGTCATGATCTTGAGAAAATATGAACTCTTTTGTTGTTTATACCTCATTCCTTATACTTACTTCATCTCTGAGCCTCATCACAGCCCTGATCATTACTCCAATCAAGGGCATCAGAAAGGTATGAGACTTAGGAATGGTTTGAGAATAATCATTTTGTATATTTTCTCAAAATAGTCTTTACTAAAGTGTCTCTAGTCAAAATTATTGCATTGAAAATTTATATATTTGGGAAACTATTAATATAACAAATGTCAACTTCATTTAATGAATTTTCATTGTCTTAGCTATAGGTTAGGTATTTGATGAATGGGAATGAGAGTGAGATACCACCAAATAATCCTAAATTTGAAAACAAAAATATCAGCATAATATTTGAAAATGAAACTAATAGAATCCATACATAATAGAATAATAATTTCCTTTAGAAGTAGAGGAAAATTTTGTGTGTAAATCAGTAACTAAAGAATTTTGGAAAGAAAACTGAAATTTTTCTTTGAAAAGAAATTCATTGAACATATTTATTATGAGCTGCTCCTATGTATAAATCTCAGTGAGGAACACATGAAATTTCAAGTAAGATAAAAAGGAAGTGGTCTTGGGGAAAGATGGTTATATTTCCATGCAATTATTCAATCCATCTTAATCTGATCAATTTCACTATAATTTGAAGAAGAAAATCCTGAAATGCAGGTTTTTAGAATGCTTGCCATCATTCATTAAATATTCATTGAGACTTAGTAGAGGTTTTGTAATAAGCACTGAAAATAAGACAGTCTTCACCTTCAACAAGCTGATAGTCTAATAGAGGGCAACAGATAAGTAAACCAATAATTACAATATAAGTTGACTATTGTTATAAATATTAATAATAATTACATATTGGATTGCTCAACTATATATGCAATGCTGCATAAGAATGTGGTGACTTACAATGGGAGAAAATATTTGTAAGTCATATATCTCATAAAGGTAGTATACAAAATAGATAAAGAATTCATACAACTCAATACCAAAAGAGCACAAACAATCCAATTAAAAAATGGACAAAATGTCTGAATAGACATTTTCCCCAAAAAAATGACATACAGAAGGCCAACAGCTACATGAAAAGATGCTTAATGTCATTAGTAATCAGGAAAATATAAATTAAAACCACAATGAGATATCACCTCACATGTTTCAGAATGGCTATTGTCAAAAGAATAAGAAATAAATGTTGTTGAGGATGTTGAGAAAAGGGGACCCTTGTGCCCTAGGTGGGAATGTAAATTAGTATGCTACGATGGGAAAAAGTATGGCAGTTCCTAAAAAAAATTACAAATAGAACTATTGTATGACCCAGAATTCCACTTCTGGGCATCTATACAAAGAAAATAAAAAACACTAACTCAAAGAGATATATGCATTTCCAGGTTTATTGCAACATTATTGACAAGAGCCAAGAAATAAAAACAAATCTATGTGTCCAAAATAAGAATGAGAAATGTTGACTACAAGCCCATGGATGGGGGCAGAGATATCAGGAAAGCTTGCCAGAGTTAGTAAGGTCAGATGAATGGGTAAAGATGTTTTATTTATACCTTTTAATTATACATATATATTATCCTATGTAATAAAGAGGTAATATGCAAATTGATCATCATAACAACACACAAGATGGCCATCCCCATGTGTACACAAGATGGCCACCACAAGATGGCCAGCAAAGGAGGGCAGTTGGGAGGAACCAGACCTGCAGGGGAGCGCAGTTGGGGGCAATCAGGCCTGCAGGGGAGGGCAGTTGGAGAGGACCAGGTCTGCAGAGAAGGAAATTTGGGGAGCACCCAGGCCTGCAGGGGAGTGCAGTTGGGGGCAATGAGGCCTACAGGGGAGAGCAGTTGGGGCAACAAGGCCTACAGGGGAGGGTAGTTAAGGGGGAGGGCAGTTAAGGGGGACCAGTCCTGCAGGAGAGGGCTGTTGGGGAGGGAGGGCAGTCCTGCAAGGGAGGGCAATTAGGGATGAACAGGCCTGCAGGGGAGGTCAGTTGGGGGCAACCATGCTGGCAAGGGAGGGCATTTGAGGGTGACCAGGCCTGGAGGGGAGCAGTCAGGTACCAATCAGGATGGCAGGGGAGTGGTTAAGGGTTGATCAGACTGGCAGGCAGAAGCAGTTAGGGGCAATCAAGCAAGCAAGCAGGCGAGCGGTTGGGAGCCAGCAGTCCTGGATTATGAGAGGGATGACCGACTGTCCATTTAGGTCAGATTCCACCAGGCCTATATGGGCATTCAGACATCCCTTGAGGGATCCCAGACTGGAGAGGGTGCAGGCTGGACTGAGGGACACACACCCCAATACATGAATTTTATGCACTGGGCCTCTAATACATATATAATAGAATATTATCCTATATAATTAAAGCCTAATATGCTCAGTGTCCAGTCATCCAGTCATTCATTCATTCAACCAAAGAGTAATGTTAATGATATGTTAAGGCCGTTCAACCACTTGCTATGATGTGCACTGACCACCAGGGGGCAGACGCTTCAACCAGTAGGTTGGCTTGCTGCTGGGGCCCTCCCAAAATCCCTCTCCAGCTGGCCAACCTCCCACGTCCATCCCTGGCCCCCATTGTGTATTAGTGTGGTCCCTTGGCCTGGCCTGCGCCATTTTGCAATCTGGGACCCCTCGGGGGGATGTCAGAGAGCCAGTTTCAGCCCAATCCCACAGGCCAGGCAGAGGCACACCACTGGTGCACGAATTCGTTCACTGGTCCTCTAGTTTAGACATAAAAAGAAATAAAATTGTGACCATAGGAATGAACCCTGAGGGCATAATGATAAGTGAAATAAATCAGAATGAAAAAGATAAATATTGTATTATCTCAATGATATCTGAACTCTAAAACTAAATTCATAGAAACAGAGAATAGATTGGTGATTGGCAGAGCCAGGGAGGGAGGTAAAATGAGTAAACAGAGTCAAAAGGTACAAACTTCAGTTATAAAATAAATAAGTTATGAGGGTGAAATGTACAGCATGGTGACTATAGTTAACAATTCTGTGTTGCATATTTGAAAGTTACTAAGGAAATAAATCTTAAAAGTTCTCATCACAAGAAAAAAACTTTTGCCGAAACCGGTTTGGCTCAGTGGTAGAGCGTCGGTCTGAGGACTGAAAGGTCCCGGGTTCGAATCCGGTCAAGGGCATGTACATTGGTTGCGGGCACATCTCCAGTAGGGGATGTGCAAGAGGCAGCTGGTCGGTGTTTCTCTCTCATGGACGTTTCTAGCTCTCTATCTCTCTCCCTTTCTCTGTAAAATATCAATAAAATATATTTTTTTTTAAAAAGAAAAAAACTTTTGTAACTATGTATAATGACAGATGTTAACTAGACCTATTGTGGTGAGCATTTTGCAATATATACCAATCATTATATTGTACATCTGAAACTAATATAATGTTTTATGTCAATTATACCTCAATTTAAAACAACATAAAAATTGCAGTGACTTAAAATAGCAAGCGTATTCCCCTGCTCACAGGCCTGTGAGAGACTCCGGGCTCCAGGTTCTGAGCCTGATGATGAAGATCAGGTTCGGGGTGGCTCCAGGTGTCCCTTGTCTTTGAATCAGCGGCTGCTTGAAGTATGCGGTTTGCTTCTTGTTTCTCACTCTGGGCCTCAGGCTGAATAACCACCAGCCACCTGGTCTGTGCTCTTCTCATTATTGGAGTGCAACATGCACGCATATTTGAAACCTTTGTTTAAATTACAGATGCTGACATCTCATGGGCCAAAGCAAAATTTATGATCAAGCACAACACAAATAGGGCAGAAAAGTATACTTAGAATATACAGGAGGAAATATTTGCTGAACAATAATCCACACTCCCCCATGTGAAGTGCACCGAAAAGAATATTATGTAAATCAAAGTTCCTGGTTGTAAGCAATAGAAACAGATTCTGCCTTATTTAAGCAGGAAATTAATTTATTTAGGAGTTCTTAGCCCCTAAAGTCTCCTGGAAGTCATGAAAACCATGCGGCCAGGAATTACTTCCAAAATCACACAGTGTCCTACTGGAGAGGACACTGTTGTTTTTGCCAGTAGCAAGAACACTCAAGCTCACACTGCCCACACCACTGTTGCTACAATTCCTGGCACTGTACTCTACTGCTACACATTGTCAAAGTTATGCAAACGCATGCGTGCATGCGCACACGTGCACACACACACACACACATACAGGCTTTTTCATGCCATTAGCTTTCTAATTCATAATCTAACCTATTGGCAGATCCTAAATCATGTGCACATTCCTAACTACAAGGGAGGTGGGAAAGCAAGTAGCTGGCATATCCAGTTTCTACAGAGGTGAAAGTCTTTGCTCCATAAAAATGGGGATGGTCTCAAACATATGTAATGAACTCAGATGCGATGTGGCAAGAGGAAAAAAAAAAAAGAATGAGAAATTTCAACTATAAGGCTACAGATGAGGGCAGCGATATTAGGAAGGCTTCCGGAGTTGGTAAGGTTCAAGTTGAATCTTGAATAAATGAGTTAGAAAGTTGAAGACAGGTAACATGAATGAATAAGGAAAACAACACATTTGAAGATCTGAAAGTAGTTCAGTATGGTGCAGCTACAGGATATGGAAGTGGATGTGTATTGAGTCGCAGGGGAAAGAGCATCCTAAGATAAGTAAGAAAAATGGGGACTAGATCATGAAAAGCTTTGCATATCATATTAATTGGCCAGGATGTGTATGTAGGAAATAGAAACTACTTTAGGTGTTTAATACCGGTATTTAATACTTTAGGTATTTTAGAAAGGTATCCTATCTAATAAAAGAGTGATATGCAAATTGGCCGTCTCTCCAACACACACAAGATGGCCGCCCTCATGTGGTCAAAGATGGTTGCTGCCATGTGGACACAAGATGGCCACCACAAGATAGCTGGCAGGGGAGGACAGTTGTGGATGATTAGGCCAACAGATAAGGGCAGTTGGGAGGGACCAGGCCTACAGAGGAGGACAGTAAGGGGTGACCAGGCCAGCAAAGGAGTGCAGTTGGGGGTCACCAGGCCTTCAGGGGAGGGTAGTTGGGGAAGACCAGGCCTGTAGGGGAGGGCAGTTGGGAGCAAACAGGCCTGCAGGGGAGGGCAGTTGAGGGGAAGCAGGCCAGCAGGAGAGATCAGTTGGGGGCAATTGGAATGGCAGGGGATTGGTTAGGTGTCGATCAGGCTGGCAGGGGAGTGGTTAGGGGGTGATCAGGCTGGCAGGCAGAAGTGGTTAGGGGCAATCAGGGAGGCAGGCAGGTGAGCAGTTGGGAGCCAGCAGTTCTGAATTGTGAGAGGGATGTCCCAAATTGGAGAGGGTGCAGGCTGGACTTAGTGGCACCCTCCTCCCCCCCCCCACCCCCACCCCCGTGCATGAATTTCATGCACCAGGCCTCTAGTTTAATACATAAAATATTAGTGGAAGGGCTGGGGGAATAGAAGTCAAGGGACTGCTATGATTTCATAGCTGAGATCTAGGGGCGGTCAGGAAGCTGCCGCTGCTGCCATTGATGTTGCCTCAATTGCTTTCACATCCATGCAACTGGTGAATAGATACCTGAACTCAGCTACTCCACTGCAATTGCCTCTAACACTCAGATTTTCATAATCATGCTTGCCAGTAGTAGCTATAATAACAGAAGTCAGCTTCTATTTCATTTTCATCTTCCAAATTTAGTGCAAGTGCATCAGATTGGCAGAACCAACCACAGCTAGAACTCTTGTGGCAAGGCTTTATGGAGAATATAGCTTTCAGCTTTCCATAATCTCCAATTAGAAGGTGATTAGAATGGAGATGGAAATATCCAATCCATAGTATTAGTAAACCATGTTAATGAGCATGATTTTTATTTTAAGAACTATGTAAAAAAATTGATGTATTTTTAAAGCATGGGTAGTACATGCTTATATTTGCTTTTTAGAAGGTGATTTTAAGACAATAGGAGGAAGTAATTCCAGAAGTATACAATAGAAGATCTTCTCACTTGAGATAGAGTAGAGGAACAAATGAAGTGTAGGGAATGGCTCAGGAAGAGGTAAAGAACGTAGCGTCTTCAGAACTTAGTACAGGATTGACTGGTTATGGTAAACTGAGATTACACCTACGTTTTAGGGTTGGACCATCAGAGGAATGGTGATATGGTTCAACAGAATGGAATAGAGAATAGAGAAGGGGGAAAGTAGGAGCATAATAGATTAAGGTTTAGAAATGTTGACTTTTTAGACCCTGTAAAGCATCCAAATAGGATTACTGAGTAAGGGATTGGCTATATGACTCTAAGGTTTTTAAGAGGAATGTGCTCTGAAGATCTAAATTCATGAATCAGGAGTACAGAGATTAAAGTCAATGTCATAGGAAAATTCAGTAACACTATATTTAGGTAACCAATACTAGCTACTCAAACAAATAACCCCCAAATCTCAATGACTTCACATTTTAAGGTTTATTTCTTTCTCCCCTCATAGTCCAGTATAGATTAATGTATTTGGTGGGGGAGGTGTTTCTGTTCCATCCATTATCATTCAGAAGCCCCATGTTGCTTCTATCCAGGTTACTTCTACCATCTTCTAGGCCTTCAAAATACCATGGTGGATCCTCTGAACCTAGCCAACTGAAGAACAAAAAAGATCTTGAAAGAATATTGAAGGTTTAGAGATCAGGTAGAAGTTCGAATACGGCTTCTCAAACTATCTGTAGCAAAGAACCACTTTTAAAAAAACCTTCTAATACTTACCTGGCAGGGGAGATACCATAATCATGAAGGTGGTTTTCCCAGGTGAGCCTTATCCATTGCACTCCTGATGTGCTGACCCCTGTGACTCCCCCAGTTGTGGAAACTCAACTACATAATTTGTGATAGCATGAGAATGAATTTGTGCTCTCCCCTGGCATATAAAAAAATAAAATAAAATAAATAGAAAACCTTCCATCCTGTTGCAGATTGTTACTTTTGTAAATGACCATCTAATGTCAGAATGTCAAATTTCTATAAAAGTTTCTGAACACTTTGATTTGCTATATTTACCTTGTTATGGGCCAGAAACAAACAAGTCATAGAATGATACTGTTCTCTGAACTACACTTTCAAGAAGCGTTGGTGCAAATTGCTTCTGATGACCTTCCATTGACCTGAATCAATTATATACTGCCACTTGAATGTGTGAGGAATGGAAAATGTTCAAAGAAGGAAATTAAGTAATTGTCTCTGCCTTGATCTACTCTTCTGGCCCCAAATATCCATTTTTCTCCTGTTCCTTAGAGTAGTAATCCATCTCCAAAGGATATAGCCTAAAGGCCCATGAGTCATTACATCTGTTTAAAATCCCAGATGGCACACAGATCTTTCCATCAGATCTAGATGTGAATTCTCTTGGTTTGATGTCCTCTGAACTAAAAAGACAAGCAATATACTCCTCCCATTAGACTTATACCGAATATATAATGGTAGAAGTGAAGAAGAATAACTGTACAACACACTCTTGTTAGGAAGTGAGAAGAACGAGAGACATAAAATTATGTATATAAAACATTATAAACCTCTCTATAGACTTATATAGTATATATTATGTATTATATACTATATACTATAATTATATTCTATATACTATATATTATATACTATATTTATATATTATGTATTATATGCTATATATTATCTATCTATTTATAGATATAGATATAGATATAGATATATAGATATATAGATATATAGATATATAGATATATAGATATATAGATATATAGATATATAGATATATAGATATATAGATATATAGATATATAGATATATAGATATATAGATATATAGATATATAGAGAGAGAGAACCAGGAAAGTCAGTGGAATAATTTGGTACAAATCCAAAGGTTGAGAACCAGGGGAGTTGGTGGTACAGACCCAAGAATCAGGAGCTTTGATACCTGAGGGAGAAAGTGGACTTCCCAGCTCAAACAGAGAACAAATTCTCCCTTCCTCTGCCCTTTTTGTTCTATTCAGGCTCTCAACAGATTATTTGATGTCCACTTATCCTCTTTGGGGACGTAAATAGAGGGTTATATGGAGGTTTGATGTACACCCAGGCTTTGACGTAGGATTAGAAAGTTGAAAAGTTAAGTTGTCAAAGCTAGTTAAAAAAAGAACAGAATCGTTTCCTCAAGCCTCAACCTACTTGATTTTAGTAATTCAGCAGCTTTACTATATAGTGACTCCTTTTTTTTCCCTTCGCTATTCCTCATTAGGAACATAAAGCAATTAGAAGTAAACAGGAAGGAGCAATCCCTTCTTCTTCCTACAGCCTTGCCGTCTCTTTTCAGTGTTCTCTATTAGCAGCACGTAACAGGAGCAGCTGGCAAAGCAAAAACTGGTTTGAAGATTCCCAGACGCAAGCCTCACAAAGCTGACGGGTGGCTTTGGAGCTTGAGTAATAGTTGAATATGCGCATAGGCAAGGGTACAACTTTAGACAAGACCCAGAAGACAGCGTCAGCTTGACCCTATAGGGGAGTTCTGGAATGTAAATTATGTCTCAACGTTGTTCCCATCTAAGTCAGGGGAATTAGAGCTTTCACAATCCTGCATTTACCAGTCCTTGGTTAAGAGCTGGCCCGAGGGCATACAAATCCCCAGGTACTTCCAGCCTCTGTGAAGGCAGGCAAAGTGACTCCAATAGCCTAAGAGCAGCGCTCTAAAGAAGAGCTGCAGATCCTGGCTGTTGAATGTAAGAGCCCAGTGAAACCTGCTGCAAAGAGAGCACCCCAGAAAGGTGGATAATTATCCAGAAGGAATGGTTGAAGCACCAACAATATTCCCTCTGGCGACATAGTTCTAAAAGCTGCCTTAGTTCTCTACTTTCTTTACCAAATCTCTCTCTCCATCTCTCAATTTAATAGCTGCTGCTTTGAGGAGATGCTGGTAAAGAGTATAAGCTTTCAATTACCAGATGACTGAGTTCTAAGAATCTAATGCACAGCATAACACGTATAGTATTGTATATTTGAAGTTTGCTAAGGGAGTAGATTTTAAGCTTTTAGGCTTTCTCACCACACACACACACACACACACACACACACACACACACACACAGTAACTATGTGAGGTGATGACTGTGCTAATTACCCTGATTGTGGTAATCATTTCACAATGGATATATATTTAAAATCATTATGGTGTACACTTTAAGTGTATCAACATTTTGGTCAGTTATACCAGAGAAAAGCTGTGGAGAAAATAGTAGCTGCAACTTTGAGGCTGTATGCAACAATAGTTGCTCTCAGATACACCAGGTGTAATCTGATCTTATCCTAAGGGCTGAGACATTTTGTTGAAATCCTACGAGGGCTTTTTTTTCTCAAAGCCTTTAAAAGGCATCTCTCCCTTTGGAAGTAATGTGTTTTCCAACCCTGCAAAGCCCCCAAATGTGGGACTTTCTCTATTCCCTTTCATTTCTGCTTGTAAACCAGTTAATTCTATTCTATGCTAATCTCTTTCTGGTAGTACCTTGCAAATCACACTTAAAAAATCACCAACAGCTTTAGTTGGCTGGATGTTGTCCCATGCAGCCAAAGGTTACCGGTTGGATTTCGGGTCAAGGCACATGCCCCAATCCCTAGTAGAGGATGTGCAAGAGGCAGCCGATCAATGATTCTCTCTCACATCGATGTTTCTCTCTCCCTTTCTCTCCCTACCTCTCTCTCTAAAAATCAATAAAAAACCTAAATTAACAAAAGCCTATGTGGTTATGACGCCCTCACGCCATCACACCCTCATGCCATCACAACCCATCACCAGGAGGCTGTGTGCACAGCGGGCGTGTGCGGATGGGCGGGGACTTGACGCTGTGTCCTTGGGGGAAACTTGACCAAGAGGTGCGTCAGAGGACTGGATGGCGGCTGCTGCCGCCCAGGGCCTGCCCAAGGCTCAGGCAAGCTGCAAATGGCGGCTGCCGCTGAGAGGGCCCAAGGCTCAGGCAAGAAGGGCCTGGCCGAGGCTCAGGAAGCCGCAGTGGCTGTGAGGGCCAAGGCTCAGGCAGCCACAGAGGCGTGATGGGCGGTCGCTTCCCCTGATCACTGGGTCACCTCCCGCAGAGGGAGGCCAGACTGCGGCTTAGGCCCGCGGGGTGTAGGACATCCCCGGACTGTGAGAGGGGGAAGGCCAGGTAAGAGGTGACCACCCCAGTGCACGCATTTTGTGGTTTCATGGCTTACATTTTTTAATATATATATGGGATTGAGCCTGCAACCCAGGCATGGTGCCCTGATCAGAATCAAACCAGCAACGTTTTGGTCCATGGATCGGTGGCCAACCAGCTGAACCACACCAGCCAGGGCAAGTCTCTTATCCATTTTGAGTGTATGCTTGTGTATGGTATAAGTTGGTTAAGTTGTAGTCTAGTTTCATTTTTTCACAGGTACCTGTCCAATCTCCCCAAACCATTTATTGAAGAGACTATCTTTATTCCATTGTATGCTCTTGCCTTCTTTGTCAAATATTAGTTGATCATATTGGCATGGATCAGTTTCTGGGGTTTCTGTTCTGTTCCATTGCCTATATGCCTGTTTTTATGCCAGTTCTAGGCTGTGTTCATTTCAGTGGCTTTGTGGTATAGTCTGATATCTTATATTGTGATCTCTCCAGCTTTGTTCTTTTTCAAGATTGCTGAGGATGTGTGTGTGTGTGTGTGTGTGTGTGTGTGTGTGTTTTGTTTTTGTTTTTTGTCCCATATAAATTTTGGGAATATTTGTTCTTAATTTGTGAAATATGCCATTGGTATTTTAATAGAGATTGTGTTGAATCTGTAGATTGCTTTGGGTAGTATGGACATTTTAATGATGTTAATTCTTCCAACCCACGAATACGGTATATGCTTTCACTTGTTTGTGTCTCTATCTCCTTCTTCAATGTCCTATAGTTTTCCAAGAATAGTTCTTTTACCTTTTGGGTTAAGCTTATATTTTTTGTTGTTTTTGCAATTGTATATGTTATTATTTTAATTTATCTTTCCAGTAGTTCTTTATTAGTGTATAAAAATACCATCTATTTATGGATGTTAATTTTGTGTCCTGTTACTTTGCCAAAAGCATTTATTAAATCCAGCAGTTTTGAGTAAAATTTTATGAGTGTTTTCTATGCACAATATCATGTCATCTGTGAATAACAGTTTTAGCCCTAGCGGGTTTGGCTCAGTGAATAGAGCCTGACTGAAGGGTCCCGGGTTTGATTCTGGTCAAGGGCACATGCCCAGGTGCAGACTCAATTCCCAGTGGGGGCATGAAGGAGGCAACCAATCAATGGTTCTCTCTCATCATTGATGTTTTTATCTTTCGCTCCCTCTCCCTTCCTCTCTGAAATCAATAAAAAACTAAAAAACAAAACAACCCCCCCCCCCACTTTTATCCTATGTAATAAAAGGCCAGTGACTGTAATGGTGTAACAACCGGAACGACTGATCAACCAGTCACTATGAGGTGCATTGATCACCTCTCCATCCCTCTCCCCCGCCTGCAAGCTCCGATTGCTGGATGGCCAACGGGGAACCATGGAGAACCAGGGTGGGTGGAGGTGGGGCAGGACTGGGGACTGGTGAGCAGGTAGAACACTGACCTCTTGGTTCCTCTGAGCTTTTCTTGTTGTTTTCTTTATAATTCACTTCATTATAGGATTAGATTGTTTATTTGAGCTTTTTCTTGTTTTTAAGGTAGGCTTGTAATGCTATGAACTTCTCTCTCAAGACTGCTTTCACTGTGTCCCGTAGATTTTGGGTTGTGTGTTCATTTTCATTTGTTTCTAGGAAGTTTTTGATTTCTTGCTTGATCTCCTTGGTAATCTATTCATTGTTTAATAACATGCTACTTAGCTTCCATATGTTTGAATGTTTTTATTATAGTTGATTTCCAATTTCATGCCATTGTAGTCTAAGAAGATGCTTGATATGATTAAATATTTTTGAATTTGTTAAGACTTATTTTGTGTCCTAACATGTGGTCTATCTTTTTAATTTAATTTTTATTTTTTTTAACTATTTTCAGAGGAAGGGAGAGGGAGAAAGAGATAGAAACACCAATGATGACTGAGAATCATTGATCAGCTGCCTCTTGCAATCCCCTCTGGGGATCGAGCCTACAATTCAGGCATGTGCCCTGACTAGGGATCGAATTGTGACCTTCTGGTTCATAAATCAATGCTCAACCCTAAGCTACACTGGCCGTGCATTTTCGCCTTCCATTTTAAATGCAGCCTTGCTGGATACTGTAGTCTTGGATTCAGTTCCTTGCTTTTTATTACTTTGAGTAAATCCCTTTTGGCCTGAAATATTTCTGTTGAGAAATCAGTTGACACTCTAATGGGAACTCCCTGGTCAGTAACTTTCTGTCTCTCTCTTGCTATCTTTAAGATTCTTGCTTTATCTTTAATATTTGTTATTTTAATTATGATGTGTCTTAGTATGGGTCTCTCAGTGTTCTTTTTTTAAAAAACAAAACAAAACAAAAAACCACACACACGTGTTTTTATTTATTTCAGAGAGAGAAAAGAGAGGGAGAGAGGGTGAGAGGGATAGAATAATCAATGATGAGAGAGAATCATTGATTGGCTGACTCCTGCACACCCTTACAGGGATTTGAGTCCACAAACCAAGCGTGTGCCCTGACTAGGAATCAAACTGTGATCTCCTTCTTCATGGGTCAATGCTCAACCACTGAGCCACAATGACTGGCTCTTTGTATTCCTCTTGATTGGGACTCTATACTTCATGAACTTCTGTGACTTTTTCCTTCACCAGGTTAGGGAAGTTTTCTGTCGTTATTTCTTTAAATAGATTCTCTATCCCTTGCTCATATTCTTCTCCTTCTGGGAACCCTATGTTCAGACTTTGTTACATTTCATGTTGTCCCAAATAGAGCTATCCTCCTGCGTTAAAAATTTTTTTCCCTAAAAAAATAAACATTTTTCCTGTTCTAATGGGTGTTTTTCCCACCTTCTTTTCCACATCACTAATTTGATCCAAAACTTTATTCAATCTAGTTTTAATTCCTTCCAGTGTGTTCTTGATGTCTGATATGGTATTCTTCATTTCCAACTAGTTCTTGTTCATTCCATGCTGTTGTAGTTTCCACTAAGTTCCTTGAGCATGCTTATAACCTTTACATTGAATTCTATACCTGATAAATTGCTTGCCTCCATTTCATTTGGGATTTGCTTCTTTGTCTCCCCATTTTGCTGTCTCTGTGTTTGATTCTATGTATTAGAATTTCTATGCCTCCCAGTTTTCATGGGATGGCCTTATGTAGGAAGTATCCTTTGGGACCTAGTGGTGAATGTCTTTGATCTCCTGAGCTGGATTCGCTAGGAATGTCCCTTGTGTAGATTATTTCATCTCTCCTTATGTTGTTGGGTCTTGATTTTTGTTGTCCCATTCACAAGTGGGATCTCCCCAGAGGCTGGCTGACTGTGAGGTTCAGCCCCAACCAAATAATGTGAGTTGTTCTGCAGGTGCTGACAGAGCAAAACAAGAAACAAAACAAAATCATATGAAAAGACCCCATACAACAACAATATCACAAAAGGAAAGAGAATTAGGAAAAACAAAAGAGAAGAAGAATATAAGAAAAGAAAAAAGGTATGAGAAGAAAAACGTGGAAGAAAAACCCTGACAGGTTTGGCTCAATGAATAGTGTTGGCCTGTGGACTGAAGGGTCCCCAGTTGGATTCTGGCCAAGGGCATGTACCTTGGTTGCGGGCACATCCCCAGTAGGAGGCATGCAGGAGGTAGCTGATCAATGTTTCTCTCTCATCGATACTTCTATCACTCTCCCTTCCTCTCTGTAAAAAAAAAAAAAGTCAATAAAAAATATATTTTTAAAAGTGGAAGAAAAAGAATATGAAAAGAAAGAAAGGAGAGAATAAAGAATAGGAAAAGGAAAATGTTATAAAAGAGGGGAAAAATTAAGAAAAGGAAAAAAGAGAAAGACAGAAGAGAAAAATAAGACAAGGAAAAAAGAAAAGAAAGGAGAAAGAAAAAATAGAATAAGAAAAGGAAAGAGAAGAATAAAAATAAAGACCAAAGAGAGACAAAAATAATAACAAAGCAATGAAAAAGAAAATAATGCAAAAAAACCCACAAAAAAAAGCAAAGTGGAATTTGTCTTAACAAAGTTTTGTGCCACATGAGAGCTACCTTTGAATCTGTGAAAGAAAAGAGCCACATGCTAACCTGACAAGCTCAGGGAAGGCCTGCGTGGCAGTCTTGCAAACTCATAGACCTAAAGTAACCACAAAGGATGGTTAGAAAATTAAATATCTTACTACCAACAGATTATAGTGGGTAGTCATGTCCTAGGGCGATATTTTCCCAGACAAAGATCAACTTTGATCAGTACTGAGCCCATTTGCCTTTTTACCTATAAGATAACATATCTATGAGATGTCTGGGTAACTTGTAACTTCCCTTTTTCTGGAGCCCCTGGGGCACAACCAAATGTGATGGGTGCCAGGACGGATGCCTCAAATTCCTTCATTATCATGTTAATTGTTCCTGCACTCACCTAAGTATGAGTCCATCATTTTACTTTTTACCCAATCCCAGGGGTTTCCCACCACTTTGCTTTCTCCTGCCTCCTTACTCCATCACCAATGAATTTCATGTAACCCATCTATGTCCCTCCTTTGATTGCAATGTATAAATAGAGAAACGTAACCCGCCATTCTTCAGAGCATTATCTTAATCCATTGAGTTTTTGCTTCCCGGCATATGTCGACAGTTTGGCTCAAATAAACTCACAAAAATTCTTTACAGGTTTCAATGTGGGTTTTTTTTTCATTAACAGATCCTGCCCTTATGTTGACTGAGGCTGGTTTGCATGCCATTCTTGGGTCCCCTGGGAGGTACTTTGGTCCTAGCCACTGTCAGAAGCTGTCCATGTTTGGCTCTGGGCAACCTGTTGGAAGCTCCAGTGATCCGCAGTTGATGGTTGCCTCCACAAGACTTGGCTTGCTGAAGGGGCCAGTCTGCACTCTAGGGCCAGGTTGTTAGCAGCATGAGGTCCAGGGACCAATCAGCAAATATCCCAAAGCACTTGAGCTCTGCCTCCATGCCAGCCAGCTATCAAACTTAGTCACTGGAAAGACTGTTTCTGAAAGAGTTTTGGTGGAATTGGGAGGCTGACACTTTTGGGTTTCATGTGAGGGGGAGGTCTCCTTCAGATTTCAGGGAAGATGGTGGGTATGTTCCCCTATCTCAGAGCCACACATTTGAGTCTGTCTCAGAATATTTCCCTGGTTTCAGCAGGGCGGAGCCCCTCATCTGCAATCCAGTGGGGACTGCTGGAAGCTGGGAGTTTCTAGCAGCTCTCCATGAAGCAGAGGTACCAATCAGGTTCCTGGACGGTGGGGGAATGGCCCCACCCCAAAGCCAGCCACTGATGGCCTGAGACTGTCCAGACCAATAAGCTTGGCCTCTGCTGTTGCCTCCTCAGCTAGGATCTAGATGCAAGGCAGGGCAAGTGGGATTCCTGAGGGTGGGGCAAGCTGTATCTCCAAAGGTATTTGCCTTCCGTAGGCTGTTATTGCTTGGAGGGGCTTGAGCTTCTCAGGGAGTGCAGGCCTTCCAGCTGCCGCTTTTTTACTGCTCCCGCCCCAATGCCTGCCACCCCAGCCTCTCCTCAGATGACTCCTGTCTGCACTGCCCTCCCTCCACCAAAGCCTCAGGTGAGTGGTTGCGAACAAAAATCTAATGCTTTGATTAAAAAAAGAAAAAAAGTGGCTTTGTCTCCAACAGACTCTCCTTTTCCCTGGTAATGGCGCCGTCACCTTTTAACACTGGATGGTATGCTGGCTGCTATTCAAGGCCCTTGTGCGTTGGCTTGGGGAGCTCAGCCTGGGCTCTGGGTCTCGATCCTTTCAGAGAGCCCTCCCTCTTTCCCCCAGAAGCCGAGATATTCCCCCTCACCCTCAGCCTGCCCCTCTAGAGACGCTGCGCTTCCAACCATTCTAAAAGTGGTTTCTGCCCTTCCTTGTTAGAAGGCTCCTCTTCAGCTAGTCTTCAGTTGGTAATTCAGGGTGAATGCTCCCCCATATAGTTTTATTTCCATTTTGTTTCTGAGAGGAGATGCAAGAAAGATAAACCTACCCCACCACCGTCTTGAAACCTGGCATATAACTTCTTTAGTAAAAGGTTCATCTTTGGCCTAAGCAAACTCCAACCATTGTTTCTAGTCATCTAGATTAACACACCTTTGAAATAACCATCCTCAAAACAGCACGTAATATTGTTAACTATCCTGTAATCCAATCTCTACCTTGCATAGGTTCCTTCCTAAATTTCAAATGCATAAAAGAAGCTTCAAAACTGTTATTCTTTGGAGCATTTGAGATCTTGCTCCCCAGTATATGTCAGCTTGGCTGAAATAAGCACTTAAAATATTTTTCTACAGTTTCGGAGTTCTTATGTTGACATAACAACCTTCAAATCTAAGTGTCACAACCCAACAAAGGTTTATGTTTTGCTCTAATCAGCCCAATAAGTGTGGTGGATGTGCTCAAGCAATTATTAAGAACTAGAGGCCTGGTGCACGAAATTCGTGCAAGGAAGGAGGATTCCTTCAACTCTACCTGCACCCTCTCCAATTGGGGACCCCTTGTGGGATGTCCGACTGCCGGATTAGGCCTGATCCCTGAGATCGGGCCTAAAATGGCAGTCGGACATCCCTCTCACAACCTGGGACCACTGGCTCCTAATTGCTCACTTGCCTCCCTTCCTGATTGCCCCTAACTTTCTCCTACAGGCCTGATGTCACCCCCAACTGCCCTCTTCTCCTGGCCAATTTGGTTCTGATTGGTTGGTTCCAATGCCATTCAGCATCAAAAGCTCCACCTTCTAGACAGCCATTGGCTCCCCATAGCACCCACCTTTGGTTCTAATTGGTTGGTTCCTATGCCATTCAATGTCAAAAGCTCCGCCTCCTAGACAGTCATTGGCTCCCCACAGCACCCACCTTTGTTTCTCATTGGTCAGTTCCTATGCCAATCAGTATCAGAAGCTCTGCCTCCTAGTCAGCCATTGGTTCCCGACAGCACCCACCTTTGGTTCTGATTGGTTGGTTCCTATGCCAGTTAGCATCTCCAGGCTTATCTCTGGGCTTGAAAGTGGTGGGGCTTAACAGTAGCCCAGAGGAGTGTGGGGAGAGAAAGAAAAGCCTGGCTGTTGGTGAAGATCAGAAAGAAAGAGGGAGAGAAAGAGAGTGGTAAGTACACTGATCAATAGCTTCCACTGAGGCTGCAGATCAGACCCTGACTCACTTTCTGGGTCTCAGCCACCTGAGTAGTCAGAGTTGGGTCACCAGGCTGCAGCTGGGCAACCCAGCGCTGACTTCTGGATGGTCTGCATTTGGTCACAGGCTTGGCCCCTTCCCAAACCCCAGGCTTTAGGCTTGGGAAGTGGCCCCCCTCTCTCCCGCCCTGCCCCTCTAATCACTGGCTTGGCCCCTCCAATGGCTGATGGCCTGCTGGGAGTGACCTGGATGCCAAGAAGGTTCCGGATTGGGTATGTATGCAGATTAACCTCCATCTTTATTAGATTAATTTGTATACTCACTCTGATTGGCTGTGGGCCTAGTGGAGGTATGGTCAATTTGCATTTTTCTCTATCATTAGGTAAGATTATTAAGGTAAGATAACAGTGTTGCCCTGGCTGAGTGGCTAAGTGGTTGGAGTACCATCCCATATGTTGCAGGTTCGATCCAAGAAAGGGCACATAGCTAGGTTGCCAATTTAATCCCTGGTTGGGATGTGTGTAGGATGCAACCTCTCAATGTTTCTTTCTCACATTGATAGTCTCTCTTTCTCATTAATGAAAGCATTTTATCCTCAGGTGAGGATAAAAATAAAAAGAATCCTAGGGTTCTTCCATCTCTTCTTGTTGTCATCCCTTAGTTCCTCAGCCTTAGAGTTTTCCGTATCTGGCAGACTGATGTATAAACAACAAAAAGGAACTATAAATCACTGAAAGTTTTAAGGGTCAAGCTTAGATTGGGCAACTACTGCTTTTGTCTACATTCCACTGGCCAGAATGTAGAAGTAAGGAATGTAGAAGCTAGGAACTGTGGGTTTCCTAGGTACACAGGAAAAAAAATAAGAAGGTAAACATTTATCATTGTTTACACCACAGTTCCTTTCAGTTGCAAGAACAGAAAACCCAACTCAAATAGGCTTTGTCCGAAAGGAAAATCTTTTCCTCTACCTTCTTAGATTTAGTTTTGGGTAGGCTTGTGAATGGAACTGACAAAAGACAGGCTAGCAAGAGAAAAAAATTTTAATCACATACTATGTAAGGGGATTCACAAAAAAATATGAATCACAGGGGTGATTAGAATTGAAGGCTTATATATCCTTTCAGTAGGTGAAGGGGAGGGGTAAAAGGACTTGTGAAAACAAAGGCACTTTTTAGAAGGTGGAAGGGGGAAAGAGGGAAAACCAGAAACTTAGGAAAGATAAATGGGCCCTTAGGGGAATAGATTGTAGATAGTTTGTGACAATGTTGTGGTTTAGGTGTGGTAACAATTCTCCTAGTTTCTAAAGATATGAATCAATCTTTCCTAGTTGCTCCCTGGGAGGAGATTTATAATAATTGAGTTTGTTTTTTGTGGGGACGCTCTGCCTTTAAGGCAGATAAGGGATTTCAGGAATTCAAATGCCTTTAGCTAAAAATAATTTTTATGCTACAGTGGCTTATTCTGGACTCCTTCAGCTTAAACAGAAAGGCAATTTATTGGTTCTTATAACAGAGGTAGGATGGGTTCATGGTGGGTATGATTTGGAAATTTATGATGATTCTCCCCTGTGACTGATTCACCCAGCTCTCCCTTGCATGTTAGTCTTATTTTCAGTTGGCTTTCCCAAGGAGAGAGAGAAAGTTTGTAACTCTCCCAGTATTCACACTTGAACACCCTATCACTCAGAGAAAGAAAAATCTTCTCTTTTGTTGACACAAAAGTCCTGTGCTTCACTCCGAAACAAAAACTAGTTCAAAGGGAGGAACGTGTGATTCTGATAATTTTAGGCTAGTGGGATCAATTTTGGAGTTGGGGGTGGGGGTGGTATTTCCACCCAAATTGCCTGAAGAGAACAGAGTTGCGGAATGGAAGCTGGGAGATCACCTATATCCATTACACTCAGAGAACAGTTGAAACATGATCTCACTTAAGGACAGAGTACTATGAGGAGACTTAAACAGTTGTGTACAGAATGGAAAGGGGCAGGAAATACAAATCAGTGGAAGAGAAACTCTTAAAAAATGGTGGGAAGGTGTGGACAATAAGTCAAGAGGATTGAGAGACATATGTTCTAGAAGTCTTCTAAGTATTGAGAAGTCAAATCATCCAAATTATTTCCTGAGTGTTGATTGCATAGTCATCAGACATCCTTTATATTTTGGATTCTCATGTAAATGTTCCTTTTGAGTAACAATGTGTAGACCAGAGTTTTCTGATCTTCATGGCAGTTGTTTTTCAGGAAAGAAAACTAAAGGACTAAATTGGGATTTTGGTTTATATATTAGTCTCTAGTTTGGTTGGCATGAATCATCCCCCTGGATTTATTTATTTATTTTTTAAATATATTTTATTGATTTTTTACAGAGAGGAAGAGAGAAGGATAGAGAGTTAGAAACATCGATGACTGAGAATCATCGATTAGCTGCCTCCTGCACACCCAACACTGGGAATGTGCCCGCAACCAAGATACATGCCCTTGACGGGAATCGAACCTGGGACCTTTCAGTCCACAGGCCGATGCTCTATCCACTGAGCCAAACCGGTTTCGGCATCCCCCTGGATTTAAATTAGCCCTGAGGGCTATGGTCCAAGGGGGGCCACATGCTAACCTGACAAGCTCAGGGAAGGCCTGCATGGCAGTCTTGCAATCTCAGACCTAAAGTAACCACAAAGAATGGTCTGAAATGAAACTAAAAGCACTTATGGTGGGTATCCTAGGCCAGTATCTTCCCTGACAAGGTCAACCTTTACCTTAACTGAGTCGATCTTTTTTCGTCTATGGTAACATATCCTTAAAATGTCAGATAACTTGTAACTTCCCTTTTTTGGGATCCTTCAGGCCACAACCAAATGCCCTGGGCACCAGGTCAGGAGACCATAAATTCCTTATTATGATTATCATGTTGTTGACTATTAATATACCCACCTAAGTAAAAGAAGTATGTGTCTATCATTTTCCTCTTTATCCAATCCTAGAAATTTCCCACTTTCATGTAACCCACCCACGTCTCCTCTTTTGACTGCAATCTATAAAAACAGATGAAAAACCACATTCTCTGGAGTGTGATCCCAATCCTTTGAGATTCTGCTTCCTGGCAATTGTTGACAGTTTGGCTCAAATAAACTTACAAAAAAAAATTTTTTTTTACAGGTTTGAATGTTTTTGTTAACGGGGCTAACAACTTGAAGTTTCTGTCTCTTCAAATTGAGGACCAGGCTCTAGAATACAGAGTGAAATCTTAAGCTCACTTTCATACTTTAACATGCTTTGCTAAGTCACTATATTTCAAATATTAGGAGCTATAATTGCTCCTAGACTTTTGACTATTTAGCTTTCTATGTTTGTTATTTTTATTCTTTTGTGTTTTTCCCTATAACATGTATTTTCAAGGTCAGCAAGAAAGGGGAAACTGGGTAGGATATCCTTGGCCCATTTGGGAAAAGGCTTCCCAAATGGTTATTTGTAGCCAGACCAGTCCTCTAGGGGTGATGCAAGTCACCTTTTGGGAAGATGGATCCTGGAATGGTAATCAGTAAGGAAGGAACTGTGATGATAAACAGCAGAGAAGAGCTTGGAGCAGTCATAATGAGGAAGAAGAAACTAGTTCCAAGATTAGGGAGAAGAGTATTCAGTTGATTGAATGTTGTATGCGGCGATCATGTGTGTATGTTCAGAATCTAACAGGAGGCAAGGATTTCAAATGCAGGTCACTCTTGAGAGCTGGGCCATTCCTGCCATTGACATTGTGAAGACAACGGGGAGACTTTCCTTCCAGGTCAGAATACAACGCCTATTAACAACGTGTTGCAGGCAGTTTCTTGGCAAATGTTCTTGTAGATGCACGTCTCTGAACTTTTTTTTCTTTCCTTATTATGGGTATCCGCAGGACAAGGTTAGGAATTTAAAGGAGACACAAGCACAAGTGTCTGAAACAAATGCAGTAAAATCAACCAATTAGGAAAAGAATGTGGCTTCCCTTCTTCTCCCTTCGCGCCTTCGGCACTGGGCTGCTTTTCAGGGGAGCCCCTCTCCCTCCCCTCCCAAGCCTGCGGAGAACTAGCTGTTACACACAGGGAGGCCCCCAACGCCTCGGGATTCCTTGCGGCCCCGAGTTGGGGGTTGCGGCCCCCGGCGGGCTGGGGAGCAGCCCGGCAGGCAGGCAGGGCCTCGCCCCAGGCGGGCGGGCGGGCGGCCTTCGAGGCGGCGCACATGCCCGCCCGCCCGCCTCCGGGTCGCCGGGAAGACCCGGAGCCCGGACGCGCCCCGGCCGACCCGGCGCCTACCCAGGAGGCATTGCGCGGGCTCCTCCGAACCCCGCGGCCCCCTCCCCGCCGCGGCTCGGCTGCCCGCTCCGCAATGGGAGCCGCCGCCGCTGCCG
Source organism: Vespertilio murinus (assembly GCA_963924515.1). NCBI lineage: Eukaryota > Metazoa > Chordata > Mammalia > Chiroptera > Vespertilionidae > Vespertilio > Vespertilio murinus. Next base: position 167,818,992 of record OZ004704.1, on the reverse strand, counting down.
CGGCCGTGTAGTCGTTGGCGCTCCTCCTCCTCCTCCTCCTCTTTCTCCTCCTCCTCAGGGCCCCAGTCAGGCCGAGCCGCTCCGCTCACGGTAAGCGCCCCCCGCCCCCGCCCGCCCCGCGCTGCGGCAGGCAGAGGCCCTCCCGCGCGGCCGGCGCCGCCTCATTCCGGGGGGCGCCGGGCCGCGGGTGTCGAGGCCGGCGCGGGTCGCCGAGGGCAGCCGGGGAGCGGGGACGGGGGCGGGCTGCGCGGCGGCCGGGGCCCGCCATCTTGCGCCGGCCCTGGCGTGGGCGGCTTCCCGGCGTGGCGCAGCGGCCGCTCCGGGCGGGCGCAGGCCTGGGCCGCGAAGGCCGCCGGCGCCTCCTCCTCCTCCTCCTCCCCCCCTCCCTCCCGCCCTCCCCGAGGCCGTTAGCCCGAGTGGCCCCAGCCGGGGGTGGCTTCTCCCTCTGGAGCCGGCTGCCGTCGTCTCCGCGCCTTTGGGGCTGGTGTCGGGCGGAGAGCCCGCTCCCCTCGCGGCGGCCTCCCCCGGAGCCTCCGGGGCGTCGGTGGAGGCGACGGGCGGCTCGAACTCCCTCCCGGGCGTTGGGGAGCCGCGCGCGGCCCGGGTCCCCGCCCAGGTGGCGGGCTCGGCCCCCGCGCGCACCCTCCCCCGGGCCCAGGCGCGGCCCTGCGCGGCCGCGGGCGCCCTCCCGCCCGCCCCGTCTCATTGTCTCCGGAGGAAGGGCCCGCGGGCGGACGTTTTCCGATGAGCCCGCGGGCTCCCCTCCCGGAGGCGGAGCGGCGGCCTCGCGCCGAGGCTTCCTCCCGCCCCAGCGGCGCCCGGGGCTCCTCCGAGCGGCCCCCGGGTCTCCCGCGTTCCAGGAGAGACGTCCAAGGGAACCCCCTCCGCCGGCACGGCGGGCCTTCCTGCTAGGGGTTCTCCCCCTTTGTGCTGCGAAGATTTAGTGTTGTTATTTTTTTTTTAAAAAATTCTAATTTATAACCCATTTTTTAATTTGTTTATGGTTTTCAGGTTTGGTTTGTGTCTTGAGAATTTGACGTCTTTTAGTGCCGTTGCGCAGCAAATGGGAAGGAGAGTTTTGTCGGACAAAAGCTGCCCCCGGGCACGTTGGCCAGGTGTCCTGCCTTGGAGGGGGGGCGGTTACCGTGCCAGCTCAGGCCCTCGCTCTGCAGACACTTGCTGTGCCCGCGAAGGCGCAGGTCTGCTTAGAAAATCAGGGGCTTTGGACGTTTTAAAACCTTGGTGCAAATAACCTTACAGGTATCGAACATTTGTATCTGCCTGTCATTGATACCCCCTGAGACCTACTCCGAAATCAGGGTGGGGAAAGAGCCTCCGGGAGAGTTGTGTTTAAAAAAAAAATACTGATTTTTATTTTACAAAGAGGAAAGGGAAGGGATAGAGAGCTAGGAACCTCGATGATTGAGACATCGACTAGTTGCCTCCTGCACACCCCCCCACCGGGAGTGTGCCTGCAACCAATGTACACGCCCTTGACCGGAATTGAACCCGGGACCCTTCAGTCCACAGACCGACACTACCCACTGAGCAAAACCGGTTTCGGCGAGAGTTGTGCTTTTTAAAAATATATATTTTTATTGATTTCAGAGAGGAAGGAAGAGGAGAGAGAGTGAGAGAAACATCAATGATAGGAGAGAATCATTGATTGGCTGTCTCCTGCATGTGCCCAGGACTCAAGCCCAGGACCTTTCTGTCTGCCCTCGGATGCGCTATCCACTGAGCCAAACCAGCTTGGGTGGGAGAGTTCCTTAATGAGCTCCTGGCTGGGAAGTGATAGAGCCAATTCTAGAACCTTAGGTCTTCTGATTCCTCATTTAGTGTTCCAGTGTGCTTTGTCTTTTAAGAGTGTGAGGCAAGGAGGCTCACCTGTAACATTTAGATACTACTCAATTGCCACTTGTTTTACAGTTTAAGAATTAATTTCTGAACCTCGAAACCATTTTGCTTTTAATTTTTCATGTTACCGTACTTTCCCTCAAAACTGAAAAAGTTGAAGGTGTCACATTTGAACACATACCTACTCCAAAAGTTTTAATAGTTCTTACCATTTTGCCACATTTGCTTTATTTACCCATTTCGCTCTCTTTTTAAAAAATCAACATATATTTAGTGATTTTAAAGAGACAGAGGGAGGGGAATAGATAGGAACCTCGATAAGAGAGGAACATCATTGATAACTGTCTTCTGCACACTCTACTGGGGATGGAGCCCACAACCTGGGCATGTGGCTCCTTGGTAAATGCTCAACCACTGCACTCACTGGGCTCATTTCACATTCTCTTGGATGAACATTCTCAAAAGTCCATTACAGATATGATGATTTACACTGAAGTATAAGATATGTGTTCAGTATGTATATTATAAGGTTAAGACAATTTTCTATATAACCACAATGCCACAATCAAAGTTAATAAATCTATAGTATATGTAATTCTCCAAATATCCTTTTTAATCTTTTATCCAGTCATGCATTACTTTTATTTGTTTCATTTAATTTAGTGTTGTTCCATCTTTGTGTGTGTGTGTGATGACATAGACCTTTTGAAGAGACTAGGCCAGTGATCTTGTCACATATCCCACATTCTGTATTTTATTGACAGTTTCCTTTTCTTTGGGTTTACATTGTACCCTCAATTGCCTGTATTCCTTGAATAGATCAGGCTTAATATTTTTGGCAGGATTACTTATTTAAGTCATACAATGAATTTCACATATACATTATACAATATTTTTACAAGAATGCAAACCATGCTGTTTTGCTAAAAGGGCATATGACCATTCATCCTTCATGTGTATGTTCTAAAATTTAACTTGATACAGTTAGAAGTGAACAAGTGTTGAACACAGATGTATTCAATGGTGCTAGAAGGAAATATGATACAGAAATTTTTTAATTCATTGGATTGAGTATTTTAATTGGTGTCTACAAATCTAAAACTGAAAATATCTTGCAATTATGAAGCAAAGAAGATGCCTACCCTCCAATAAAATGAACCAGCAAAGGTTTCAAAATATTCAAATATTTCATTGATGATGTACATGCAAAATGAAGACCCAAAAGGAATGATAAGCTAGGACTTAATTAGGGAAGTATTTGATATCTCAAATCAGTATTTACAAGATAAATATGTTCCAGGTTCATATGTGACAGTAGATGAGAAGTTACTTTTAGTTCTTAGAAGCATATTGTTCACTCATTGATTGTTGAGTTGGAGAAAATTTATTTTGGATATCTTATCTGAAGACTAAGTCTGAGATTTCCCAAATTTCTCTGTCATCAACGTCTAAGTACTTGCTTTCCATCTTTGCCTTGGTCTTCAGGTTCATCTAATAATTGTGAAATGTCTCCTTTGTTAATTTTCTTTTGACCTATTATGGGTAGAAAAGAAATTCTGAAGTTTTAACTGTGTTCAGTGAAAACTAAAAGCAGATGAAGAGGATCAGGATACGTCATCCAATTATGTGCCACTTTGACATAAAGATTAGTTTGAACAGAAGGCAATTGAGAATCAACAGATAAAAAATTTTCTGCCTTCCATTGTCTGCCTAAAGTAGAGCATAAATTTCCTTTTGTGCCATACCCTTCTCCCCATACCAGGAAGGAAAGAGACACTTATCATTTGAGATGGAGAGTTAATGCTGAGCGAGTTTGCATAAACAGGCCTAACTAAAGTAACCTTTGTCTTTCATTATATTTCTTTTTTTTTTTAAATATATTTCCTAGTTAGTACTTCCCTTTGATTTGTCTCTCAAAGCTCAAGTCCTCTTTCCTTTAAAATGGTATATAAGCCACTGAGCCTAACTGCTTCTTTGAATTTTACCTCTGTTGAGTGCACTCTCATGTATGTAAACATTAATAAAAATTGTGTGCTTTTTCTATCTTTTGTTAGTTCAAGTTGAAGGTCCCCAGCTACTGCAACCTAAAAGGGTAGAAGTTTTTCCTCCCAACACAGACCCCAAATATGTCTTTAGTCTTTTATGCCTTTCATTTTTTTGAAAGGTGATGCAATCTTTTGTGCAAAATAATAAACTGAAAAAAAAGATAAGAAAATGAAGTATAATTTATTAATGATGATTTACTTCACCCATGGATTATCCTTCTAGGCAACTAAATCGGTCTTCTATTTTCTTATTTCATTAGTTTTATTTTTTTAAAGCATAGTTGGTAATAATTGATGTGCAATGGTGAAATCTAAGTTGATGGAATTAACGTAATATTTCAAGGTGTAGGAAAACTGAAATCACTAAGATCCCATAATGTATCTCAGATTTATAAAAGGGTTCTGTAGACTCATAGTAATCATAAGATAAAATGAGTTTTATCCTATTTAAAAGTAATAAATTTTCCCTTTGCTGTTTGAAGATCTCAGGATAACATTAAAGGTAGTAATAAAATGTCAATCTTTACAACTGTAACTTCTCAAGAAAGAAAAAAAAATTAAAAGAAAAAGAAAAATACCCTAAAATTGTTCCTATGGACTCTTGACAGTATACTGAAAGTGAATGATTCATTTGGACATTGAGATACAGAGGTCCACTCTTTTCCAACACACACATTAAACCTGTCTGCCCCTCCTACTGTCAAGATAGGTTTGTCAGCCTCTTGTACTACATCTTGAATGAAAGCAGGTAGTACTTAGAAAGTTATTTTTTGAAGTTCCAAATTTTATTTTTTCTTCCCTTTTCAAACTTTACCATTAGAGATTCTTCATAGTGAAACATGATTGAATGGAACACTTTAGGATCAGGATGTAATATTTAGGCCTTTTGGTGAACTAGGTTAAACCAAAAATATTTTTTATTTCAATTATTTTCATTGTGAACATTCTGTTTTTCTAATTTAGTACACCATGATAAACAATATGTGATATTTGGAATGATGTTCATTTTGTTTATTTGTGTTATTAAACACAATGCCTTATACATAATTAATGCTTGCTTATTAATAAGTGCTTTTTCTTACTGTTGTGCTCATCAACTGAATATAACAGTTTAAAATTAGTACTTTATTCTTTGGATTGGTATTTTCAAAATTTTGACTAGCTGATACAGCCAATATAGTAATTTAGCCTGCCTTTTAAATAATGGTTTTGACTTAGTTTATCTAGTGTAGCAGTTCTCTAAGTGTGGTCTGAAGTCTTGAGACTCTTTGAAAGGTTCTGCAAAGTTTTTCCATTTAGCATCTGTTTATCTTGCGAGGCTGCATTTTCTTCAGTTCAACAGAGCAATATAGTGCAACAGATTGAATGCAGAAGCAGATAAGAGAATCCAGCTCTTTTTATTAAGACAGATGTTGCCCTAACTGGTTTGGCTCAGTGGATAGAGCGTCTGCAGACTCAAGAGTCCAAGGTTTGATTCTGGTCAAAGGCATATACCTTGATTAGGGGCACATACCCAGGAGAGGATGTGCAGAAGGTAGCTGATCGATATTTCTCTCATTGATGTTTCTAACTCTCTATCCTTCTCCCTTCCTCTCTGTAAAAAAAAAAAAATAAAAAAAATATATTTAAAAAAAGACAGATGTTAATGAGATTTGTAAAAATGTAAAGCAGTGCCTCTTCTCTCAATTTTTTTGTTTGGGAAAATATTATTTTTCCTAAAATATATTAATATTTAATTGTTTTATTATAGTCATTTTAAAGTAAATTAATGTATATTTTTAAAATTTCTTGGATGGGGTTTGTGGACTCGAAAAGATTTCATCCTTAGATGTTAATCACACACTTTTATTTGGGGCCAAATTTAATATTTCTTCGGTTTGACAACTTCCTGAATGCCTTTCATTTGAGGACTACTAACCAAAGCAAAGATCATTAGTCTATGAAATAATTTGCTCCTAACTTTTTCTTATTTGGTAGGTTTTTCTTATTTGGTAGGTAATTGCTACCTTTAGCAAGATGGAGATGAAAAACCTTGAGAGGGTTGAGAGGCTTTGAGAGAGGTCTGGGAGTTTTAGATATGTTCTAATCCCTATTTCTTGCTTTGTTTACTCATTTATTCCTCAGTTGGCTTTTCCTATTCAAGGTATAGATTATCTTTTTTTTTTCAATACTACAGTATTGCCAACTGCTAAAGATCCCTTATAAATAAAATGAAACATAGAAATGGCTTTTTTTAAGTTAAATGGGAAAAATAAATAGCAAATCTTCCAACTTTTTGAATAGAAAAATGTAAATAGAAAATTGGCACTACTTTTTTAACACTACATTGCTAGTATTTATGTTCATTTGAGAAGTTATAATACAAGATATGTCTTTCTAATCATTTATTGTATTTTAGAGATTATAAAGTATATGCACAGTTATCATATTTCATCAAGACAAATGCTTCTTTGAGATGGGTATATCATCATTATCCATCCTTTATAATTGAGGAAATTGAGTTTCAGAAAAAGTTGATTTCATTTATTGTAATACTGGGTGCCAGATGCTGTATATTCATTTTGTAAGATGTGATGCCTTCATCTTCCCTCACTTTAATCTCAGCCTTTCTATTTTGGGATTACATGTTCTCTTCTTCTTGGGCTCCGTAGTGCAAGACTAGCCTTATAGCCTGGCAGCACCAACCACTGGTGGACATACCAGTTCCTGGAGCTATTGACCTACTCTCTACCACACTACATTCTGGAAACCCTCTAACACTATGCTCAGCTGTGCATAGGTTGGTGATGAGTTATTGAAGAGTTTGGAATTGATAAGTGATACAATTGAAAGCATTATTTTTGGAAATTGTTAATTTGGTAGTTCTATATTGCATGGATGAAAGCAAATAAATCCGGATGCTCAGAGACCATGTTAAAAGTGAATGTTATAAAGTAAATCTATTACAATAGGTATGAGTTAAGGGCCTGAACAAGAGTTTAGTGAATGGAAAGAGAAAGGTGGTTGTGGGAAATATTTTGAAGAAAGATTCTATAAGACTGGGGAATTGATTAGATATGAGGAACAAAAGGAGACATTGAAAAATCCAAGGACTTAAGATGAGAAGGATGACAATTTCATATGTAGAAAAAGAGAAGTGTAAAGGCAGAATTATTTATTTTTTAAAATCCTCAGCTGAGGATATTTATTGATTTTAGAGAGAGAGGAAGAAAGAGAGTCATGGATGCGAGAAAGAAACATTGATATGTTGCCTCCGATACAAGTCCCAACCAGGGATTTCACCCGAAACCTAGATATGTACCCTGACCTGGAATCAAACCACAACCTTTTGGTTTATGAGCTCATGCTCCAACCAGCTGAGCCAGTCAGGGCAGAACCAATGTTTTTAAATTGAGATAAGATTCACATAACAAAATTCACCACTTTACAGTGTACAATTCAGTAGCATTTATGAGTGAAATATTTAGAACTAATTTTGTGGGTGAAGTTATATCTACTTTGGAATTTGAAGTAAGTTTATATACCCATATAGCAGTTTTGAACAGTTAAGAAATGAAGGACTAGGAAATAGTTGAGAAGTTAGCGTTAGAGTTTAATATTTGATTATTTTATAGGCCACTACTGAGAACTGATAGTGGAAATTATGGAATTTATTTTTACATTTGTCTTTTAGGAAATAATTTTTTAGGGTTGCGGTCTAAACTTTATGGAAAATCGAATTTTACATTATTTAAGGAGGAAGAGAATATGGAGAGTCTAATTTAAAAGGAGGAGGTCTTGTCTTGGCTGGGTTGCTCATGAGTTGGTTGGAATGTCTTCTGGTACACAAAAGGTTGTAGGGTTGAGGCGTAGTCCGGGCACAAACCTAGGTCAGGGTATGCATATGGGAGGCAACTGATAGATTTTTCTCTCACTCACTCTCCTTTTTCTGCTCTCCTCTCTCTTTTCTCTTCCTCTCTCCTCTCTCAGTCTCTTTCTCTCTAAAAATTAATAAAAACATATCCTGCCCTAATCGGTTTGGCTCAGTGGATAGATAGAGCATTGACCTGCGGACTGAAGGATTCCAAGTTTGATTCTGGTCAAGGGCATGTACCTTGGTTGTGGACACATCCCCAGTAAAGGGTATGCAGGAGGCAGCTGATGATGTTTCTTTTTCATTGATGTTTCTAACTCTCCATTCCTCTCCCTTTCTGTAAAAAAATAAAAATAGAAATAAATCAATAACATGTATTTAAAAATCCCTTTATTGGCTTTCCATTGCTATTAGGATAAGGGCAGAATTCCTTTTTTTCCCATTTTTAAAAAATTTATTAAGGTATTATATGTGTACATAGCTTACTATCCCCCCCCCGGGGGGGGGGTGGCAGAATTCTTTCATGTGATGTCCAAAGTACAATTTTGTTTGACTCCTATCTTGAACCTCCTACTATATATGCATATATGCCCTTTTCTTTTCTAATCGCACTGGTTTCTTTGTAGTTTCTCATATTTGCTGTGCCATAGATCTTTTGTACATGCTGTTTCTTGTCTGGAATGCTTTCTTCCCTTTCCTATTTTCCTAGTTAACAACAACTCATTCTTCAAATAACAACTTAATCACTACTTTCTCAAGGAAGTCAGTTTTGATTACCGTATTTGCCGGCGTATAAGATGATTTTTTGGCCCTGAAAAATATGCCTCCAAGTGGGAGGTAGTCTTATACGGCGAGTATATAACAAACTCTGTATTTTGAGTGGAAATGTTAGGGGGTCGTCTTATACGCCCAGTCTCTTATACGCCGGCAAATACGGTATTTTTCAGGGCCAAAAAATCGTCTTATACGCCGGCAAATATGGTATGTGAACTAGACCTAATTTCCTTACTCTGTGAATTTTTAAATTCCATGCCCATAGCCTTCTGCATCACACACCAAAACTCTGATGAGCAGCATTGGGAATAGAGCAGGGGAAGAAATAAGGATTTACACTTTTAAATGTTTATCGAGAGAATATAACCAAATTCAATACATACATAGGTATGAGAACCCCACATACATGAGAGAGTCAGAAACCCCGCAGTGAGGAGAGGTTGAAAATAGAAAGGGGGACTGAAGTACATAAGACTTCCTGAGTTAGGGATGAGGTAATAATGCATCTTGGGGGCTTCACAGGGTCTTTGCATGATCATGATGAGAGAAAAAGATATTTAGTAAACAGAAAGTTGCCCTGCAAAAGAAGTTATCTCTGATAATCTCTATGGGCAAGGCCCTTAATTCAAGTTCTTCTAGGTAGTTAAAGGGAGGGGCAGAAGTTTCTCTTGAGCCTGCAGCTAAAGTTGCCTTTAGCTCAGAACAATCTGCTTATCACAGAGACTGATCTTGGGGTAGCTCATTCTGAACCCCTAAGTTCTACTCTCTGACACTTTCCTGGAAATTTCACATCCCAGAAGTTGGGCTGATAGACTGTTCTATCATTAAACCAGTCTCAGTCTTGAGAAAAGTTCAAGCAGTTGTGTTTCATTTCAGGAGGCAGTGATGTCAGTGGGCAAGGATTCATACTCTTAGATACTGTATACACTTGTATGATTGAATCATTTTTAATGAACATTTTTACTGGGGGGGGGGGAACCACTAAGAAAAACATCTTTGTTGTAAGGATTAATGTGTATGTTTCTTATATGTGGAACATATCCAAATTCCCCAGCTAGATGTGATTTTTTTTAACCTTCTAAAATAGAGATTCTTCTGTGCACGTATGGATGAGGACACGGGGGGGGGGGGTAGGGAAAGGGCAGAGGGTGGGGTGGGAACTTGGTGGAGAGGAGCCATGGAGGGGGGAAAAAGGAACATTTGTAATAATATGAACAATACAGATTTATTTATTTTTAAAAAAAGAAAATTCTTAGCCTTTTTGGTTCATAGATACTCATGAGAATATGATGCTCCCTGAAAATGTTAAAGTATGCACAAAATTTTGCATATTTTATATTTTTGTGGTTCCCTCAATACCTTGTTAAGAATCTTTGTTATAGCACTGAACAGTTTTATTTTTACTCTGCCATGCTCTATTTTGTATATTATAATCCTCCTACTAGTTTCTTGAGGTAGGGACTTTCATATTCTATCCAGCACTGAGGATTGTGCCTTCTGTTAGGCAGAAAATGATTGAGTGTGTTATTTTTAAAGCCTTAATTGTTTATATTATTATTTTTTTATTTTTAGAAAATCTGATTGAGCTTTGGAGGATTGTTTTGCCTTTAGTGGAGAAAAACCCTCTGCAAATCAACAGAAGAAAAGGTATACAAATTTTATTTAATGTCAATATTTTAATTTTTATGTTCATGGAGGTCTTCATAGAAACAAATTAAGACAGAAAGAAATAAGTGTAGACACTAAGGCTTATATGTACCATTTTAACGAAGGATGATAATTTTGTGGAAAAGTGTCAGGACAAAGGAAAAGGGGTTTTGGTTTGTAAGGAGTGGTAGTTTAAAGGATGGTAAACATTTAAGGGAAACTCATGGAAGATAAGGGTTTTTTAGTGAGATTTGTTTGTGTAGATCCATGTTGGTGCTGCTTTCTGTTTCCCGGTGATAATGGCAGTTTTTCTTTCTGGTATGGGAGAGGGAAGGGAAAAACCTTCATAATAGGAAAATTCTGCCCTCCTTTTAGACAGATAGGGAGAGGGCAGAGAGTTCTGTGTTTTCTGTTTTTTAATTGCATTCAGATCAAAACAGTCTTTTTGCCCAAGTGACATAATTTGAGGTGGTCTGTTCTGATCCTCTTCAGGCTTTCAGGAATTCATCTGAATTTCTAGTTTCAGAGAATTAAAGTGGTAATTCTTTGAGTACCTACCTTCAGAGAATGAAGTTTTTTTTCTCTAAAGTCAGTTTGGCGGACAGGAGAATTGAGCTTTATTCTTGGAAATAGCCAGGGAAACTTTTTTGCTTTATAACTAAACCAGTTTTTAAAAAATTGTGTATTTTTTAAAATTTATGCTTGTGTGTGAATCCAGAAAACACATTCTTAAAGCAGTTCAAATGTCATTTTTACTTTTTGCATGTGTCGGGGCTTGGGTTTCACCTCTCCACATCGAGTGGACAGTGAGCTGAGGCCCTACGTTGCTCTGAGCCCTGAATCTCATCCATGGCCATAGCCATCCATGGTCAAGGTCGCAGGTGATTTTCAACCAACCCGAGAAGTCTCTTTTTTAAGCCCAAAGAATTACAGACATAATAGACTGTAGATTTCTGAAGACATGGACTATGACATACTCATTTTTATTTCCCCCCTTAGAACTTAGCACATTACCTTGCATACAGAAGGCAATGAATGAGTAGTTATTTTTGATTAAGTTAATCTATGATAAAATATATCCGACTAATTTTCGTTTTAAGTTCATAGATAAAAACCAGAAAAATATAAATTAAAGCATGTTTAAAATTATGTGTTCTTATGGAAATAATTTCAGTTATATCTGAAATAAGAATAGGTAGCAGTAAAATATTAAAATCACTTAGTATTTGAAAATTCAGACTTACTTAAACAATACACTATGAGGTGATTCCTCATTTTTGTCAAAAGATTCATTTAAAAATATTCATAATTTAATAATTCAGATTTATTCAAGTAGTAAATGCTTAATGGACTCGCCATTTAGATTACTAAATTAAGATTCACTGAGGAATGAACCAGTTATGTTAATAAGTTACATGTATATGTCAAACATCAAGCTTTAAAATTGAACTTTTTTATAGAAAATATTAAATATGTGTATATTTAATTTAATGAAATTCACTCATATTAGGTATTTTTATTTTATAGGAAGGAGAATAAACAGTATATAACTTGTTGGTGCATTGTCTGGAGTCACATGGTAAGTTTGGAGATAAATTAGATCCAAGAATTTCTGAATTTAAAGTTTCATGTTTCAATATTTGGCATTACATAAAATCACTCATAAACAGACTGATAATTATTAAAGTAACAAATCCTTACATAAAACAAATAATGGAAATGGAAATTGTCACATATGTGACAATTTACAGAAAGTCAGCTTTGCAACTTGATCTGCGACAACCCTTTTTAGGCAAAAAGTAATTGTTACTGAATTGTTACTGCCATAACTGATACTAGTATACATAGCTTATGTATTGATAACTTTCATTCTGGAGAGAGGATGAAAGGTAGGCATATTTCCTTAAAGATAAAAACTCTTAGAATTGTTAAAGTAACAAATGCTCACATAAAACAAATAATGGAAATAAAATGTTAGTAAAAGAAAGGCCAGTGGAGAGAGAAAGGTAAAGGTTATATGCTTTGTGGGGGAAGGAGAGAAGGATGGGAAAGGTGTATGCATGCTCTTGAGAGAGAGAACCCCACCTATTGCCTCTTATTCTTAGTTTATCTCCTTTTTGTTAATATTATTTTTTGAGATAATGATTAAGTGAAATAATTTTTGTAGATATATTCTAGGCATATAACTGAAACTCACTTTGATTGTACCTAAGTTTTTGATCCAGTAGTCAGCCATTACCTATATCTATCTCTATCTACCTATGTATCTATCTAGTTACCTAACATCTAGGAGAATGAGTTCTGAGTTTCTCACTGTTGCTACCATGTACTAACTACAAATATCAGTTCAGAAATTGCTACTAGGATTATTAAAGTAGAATTTTAAATATACTATGTATAAAAATGTGTTTTTTCTTTTTGAAAATAAGGTTTGCTTTCCTTTTAAAAATTAGTTAAGTCAGAAATGGCAGAACTGTTTATGGAATGTGAAGAAGAAGAGTTGGAACCCTGGCAGAAGAAAGTAAAAGAGGTTGAGGATGATGATGATGATGATGATGAACCGATCTTTGTTGGAGAGATAGCAAGTTCAAAACCAGCAATTTCAAGTAAGCATTTACTTTTAGTGAAGCCAAGATTTATAAAATACTGTTTCTAATGGAAAAACTTTACAAACTGGCTTAGAGGTAAGTTCTTCTCTGTAAAGAGTTGGGAATGAAAGATGAGGTGTGAGGTAAGTAAGAATTTTAGAAGCAGGGTGGGGATGTTATTGGGTACTTGAGGGAGGAGGTAAGAGGTTAAAATATCAGATGTGAGAAAATGAAATGGACTAAGATTAGCTGGTGACATTGGAGGTCTTTTGTTACTAGAAATCATAATTTTTGTGGAGCTAAATTTTCTATCTATTCTTTTTTTCCATTTAAACTCAGAAATAGACGGGCGGAAAGGGTTTAGAATACTTGGTTTAAAATGTCAGAATGTACCAAATAAGTATGTGTTATTCTTAGATAGGGGTTCTCAATTCCAGGCAATTGCCTTATCACAATAGCATTCATTCATAGATTCAAAATATATAGGCAGTGAATGATTGCAGTCTCTGGCCTGTATACTAATAGGTGCTTCTGATCACATCTGTTTTCCAGCAACTTGCATTTATATTCATGAAAGAGAAGTACGCTGTCTTCAGCTACTATATTTGGATGACATAGCAGTTAAAACTTAAATCTTTATGGTTTTTTAACAGAACATCTTAATACCTTTGTAGATTCTAGATTTCAGTTAGAGTATTGGATTTGACCTTGTTATAATGTTAAAGCAAAGAGCAATAACACCTTTAAATATATTTGCTCAAAAATATATAGAAATGTAGAGAAATAATGTATGAATTTTAGATTTCCTTACCAAGACAGTGCTTAAAAGTGTGATTAAAGAGGCTACTTTAGCTGAAACCGGTTTGGCTCAGTGGATGGAGCGTTGACCTGTGGACTGAAAGGTTCCAGGTTCGATTCCGGTCAAGGGTATGTACATTGGTTGCGGGCACATCCCCGGTAGGGGGTGTGCAGGAGGCAGCTGATCAATGATTCTCTCTCATCGATGTTTCTAACTCTTTATCCCTTTCCCTTCCTCTCTGTAAAAAATCAATAAATACATATTTTTAAAAAGGCTACTTTACTCCTGCTCATGTAGCTCAGTGGATTGAGTGATGTCCTATACATTAAGTGGTCACCGGTTCGATTCCTGGTAGGGATACATGTCTGGGTTGTGGGATAGCCAGCAGTCATGTGCAGGAGGCAGCCCATCCATATTTCTATCCCTATTCCTCCTTCCTTCCTCTGTCTCTAAAATCAATAAAAATACAGGTATTTTTATTTATTTATTTTTTTATACTTTTAAAAAAAATGATTTTGTACAGAGAGGAAGGGAGAGAGAGAGTCAGAAATATCAATGAGAGAGAATCATTGATCAGCTGTCTCTTGCACACCCCCTACTGGGGATGTGCCCGCAACCAAGGTACATGCCCTTGACCGGAATCGAACCCGGTACCTTTCAGTCTGAAGGCTGACGCTCTATCCACTGAGTCAAACAAACCGGTTTCAGCAAAATACAGGTATTTTTAGAAAAGAATCCCTTGCTCTTTGTGCTTTTTTTTAAAAAAAGCGGTTACTTTGAAATATTTGGAAAGCTTGATAACTTTCTTCTGTTGCCCCTAAATTTGTAAGGGCATTTTTATTCAGTTTTATCAGAGGGATAATAACTTAACAATTTAATTCTCAATACCACTTCCTCTGGCAAATTAATAATCTCATGGAGGTTCTAATTGGAGTGCTATTTTGATTATAAATTGAATGATACTTGTTGATGATAGTAGAACATCCTAATATATAAAAACCCTGGGTTGTAACCACTAGTAAAGACCAAGGCTCAACCAATAGGACCTGACGGGGCTGTGAATCAAGGCCAGTGAGAGGTCTGAAGAGAGAAGCAGGGATTGATCCATTGCCTCCGTGACAGCTTTTGATCAGCACTTGCCTCTCTTTTTCTCTCCCAGTCTGGCTAGCAGCCATGCCTCCATTTCTCTCCAGGCCTCCACCTGGGCTGCTGATCAGTCCTGCCTTTCTCATCAGGCCCCATTGATAGACCTAGAGATGCTGACTGGCATAAGAACCAGCCAATCAGAACCAAATGTGGGTGCTGTGAAGACCTAATGGCTGCCTAGGAGGCAGAATTTCTGATGCTGACTAGCATAGACACTGACCAATCAGAACAAAATGTGGGTGCTGTTGAAAGCCTTTTGCTGCTTAAGAGGCGGAGCTTCTGATGCTGACTGGCATATAAATCAATCAATCAGAACCTGGTTTGGGTGCTGTGGGGAGCCAGTGGCTTCCTAGGAGGCAGAGGTTTTGCTGCTGACTGGCATAGAAACCAACCAGTCAGAACCAAATTAGTTAGCAGAGGAGGGCAGTTGAGGGCGAGATCAGGCCTGTAGGCAAGATCAGGCCGGCCAGGGAGGGTACTTGAGGGCAATCAGATTGGCAGAGGAGGGCATTTAGGGGTGATCAGGCAGGCAGGAAGTGAGCAGTTAGAAGCCAGTGGTCCCAGATTGCGAGAGGGATATCTCACTGCTGGTTTAAGCCCAATCCTATAGGTAGTCCAACATCCCCTAAAGGGTCCCCAATTGGAGAGGGTGCTGGCTGGGCTGAGGGAACCTCCCTCGCACAAATTTCATGCACCAGGCCTCTAGTAATTATATATTCTCTTTAATTATTGTTTCTAGTAATTGTGATATTTTATACCAGTATATTACCATATTGTAAAATTGTTATTGAACTTTTCTTATTGAAAACATGACAGTTAAGATTCAAGTTGATTTTATACTGATTGAACATGATTTAACAGTGTTCAACTAGAATCCTGTATAATAAAAGCCTCATATGCTAAGTATCTGATCATTCAACCAATCAAAGCATAATATGCTAATGATATGTTAAAGTCACTCACTGCTCATTATGACGTGCACTGACCACCAGGGGACAGATGCACCAACTGTTAAGTTACCCAACTGCTGGGGTCTGGCCAATCGAGACTGAGCAATATGGGCTGAACACACCCTAGAGCCATCCCGTGGTATCTTCCTGGCTGGCCAACCCTCCCACGTCCCTCCACAGCTCCTGTCACTCCCTCTATAGCCCCAGTTATGCACTGGTGGGGTTCCTTGGCCTGACTTCCGCCCTCTCGCAATCCAGGACTCCTTGGGGGATGTTGGAGAGCCGGTTTCAGCCGATCTTGAAAGTCAGGCTGAGGGACCCTGCTGGTGCACAATTTTGTGCATAGGGCCTCTTGTAGTGTATATTAGTTTTAAAATAATTACGTCAAAAAATAGAATTGCTTTTCTGAACTGTTAAGATATAGAATTTAAATGATTGTATTATTGGTTATGTGTAGGCCATAAAATGTTTATTAATAATAGTTCTTTGTTAGTTTGGGTAAATACTTACACATGAATTTCAGAATGAAAATGGTATTAAGTTATTGGAGCAGAGTTGTTTCTTCAATAAGGGCTTAGTTATAGAACACTACATTGTCATTATCAGATAATAGCCTACTTCTGTGTGGCCCCTTTACTTTATAGGATTATTTTATGGGATCTGGTTATTTTTTACTGTGACGGAAGAAAAGTATATTTTAATGATGTTTTTACCTTTTTGTGCTTTTACCTTTTTCTAACCAACATTTTAGGCAAAACCCACACTTACAAATTTTAGTTTGATTAATGAGTATCTTAAGAGTTACAGAGTTTATATGCATGTAAGAATAAGGAGCTTTAAACTGATCTTGAAAGTCAAATTAGGCTCATATTGACTTCTGTTTTAGTGGTAGATTTGAAACTCCTTAAGTTATAAGATACTCTGGTAAACTATAGGTTCATTTTAGTCTGTAGCTTCTTCAGAAATTTCCCCTTCAGAAATCAAGAGTAATGGTAAGATAATCCAATGAGATCCCTCATAAGGTCACGTAAAGGCTTTTAGGGATGTGAGTGGCATATGAAGGTTGGGCAAGATTTTGATTTTGAGTAATAGGAACCTGAGTATATACAGCCCTATCATCACTCAAAGTAAGACATGTACTTCTATTATAAGTTGTATATAAATGTATTTTTGGAAAAGTTTTACTAATAATGTGGAATATTTTTTTTTGCCATGTAAAAGGCTTGACATATTTAGTCAGATTTAACAATTTTTTTATTTTTGGCCTTTGAATTTTGAGTTATAGTTAAAAAGGTTGTTCTAATACTATGCAACAATTAAAATACAGTTAAACATATATATATATTAGTGATAACATAAACTTCTAGGAATCTAGTTTTCAGTTCATGATTTATATTATCTTAATATATATATTTCATTCAAGCAAATGAATTTTAAAATAAATATATATTTTTTTAGATATTTTGAATAGAGCAAACCCTAGCTCATACTCAAGAGGAATAAAGAATGGCGCACTCAGTCGAGGTATAGTATTATTTTACTCTTTTAATTTTAAAGTGAAGTATTTTAATATTGATTATAATGAAATATATTCAATATATTTTGTAATTTTGAAATACAGGTATTACTGCTGCATTCAAGCCTACAAGTCAACACTACACGAACCCAATATCAAATGCAGTGGCTGCCTCGCCAGTAAATTTTCATCCTGAATCTAGATCTTCAGATAATTCTCTTATTGTTCAGCCTTTGTCTAAACATGTAAGTGTTTCTGAAATTACACAGTTAGCTCAAGCATATCTTGGATATTATTTATTAACTAGAGGCCAGGTACACAAAATTCATGCATTGTGGGAGGGTAGTGTCCCTCAGCCCTCTCCATTCTGAGACCCCTCAGGCAGTCAGACATCACTCTCACAATCTGGAATTGCTGGCCCCTAGCTGCTCCCCTGTATGCCTGATGGCCCCCAACTGCTCACCCCTACTGGCATGATCTCCCACAACTTCCCTCCTCTGTAGGCCTGATTGCTCTCAACTAACCTCCCTTGCAAACCTGGTCCCTCTCAGCTGCCTTCCCCTGTTGGACCAGTCACCCCTAACTGCCGTCCCCTGCTGGCCTGGTTGCCCCCAACTGCCTTCCTCTGTGGCCTAGTTTCCTCAACTGCCCTCCCCTGCAGACCTCATTGCCTACAACTGCCCTTCCCTGCTGGCCATCTTTTTTAAAATTTATTTTTGTTTTTTTTTAAATAAATATTTATTTTTCAGATAATTACATTAAGGAACTTTTTCCCCTCCATAGCTCCCTT
Source organism: Vespertilio murinus (assembly GCA_963924515.1). Classification (NCBI taxonomy): domain Eukaryota; kingdom Metazoa; phylum Chordata; class Mammalia; order Chiroptera; family Vespertilionidae; genus Vespertilio; species Vespertilio murinus. The sequence continues at coordinate 167,801,027 of OZ004704.1, read as the reverse complement.
CCATCTGGTTCTCACCCCACCTCACCCCATGCCCTTACCTCCCTTCCCCCCGTCCTCATCCATAGGTTATGATTTTTGTCTAGTCTCTTCTGTACCCCTTTCCCTCTGAGAATTGTCAGTCCACTCCCTTTTTATGCCCCTGTTCTATTATATTCACCAGTTTATTCTGTTCATTAGACTTTTTTATTCAATTGATTTTTAGATTCACTTGTTGATAGATATGTATTTGTTGTTCATAAATTTTTTCCTCTTTTTTTCCTCTTCCTCTTCTTACAGAATACCTTTCAGTATTTCATATAATACTGATTTGGTGGTGTGTTAGCTTTTTCTTATCTGTGAAGCTCTTTATCTGCCCTAAAATTCTGAATGATAGCTTTGCTGGGTAGAGTAATCTTGGTTGTAGGTTCTTGCTATTCATCACTTTGAATATTTCTTGTCACTCCGGACTGGCCTGTATAGTTTCTGTTGAGGAATCAGCTGGCTTTCGTATGGGTACTCCCTTGTAGATAACTAACTGCCTTTCTCTTGCTGCTTGTAAGATTCTCTCTTTGTCTTTTCCTCTGGGCATTTTAATTACGATGTGTCTCGGTGTGGTCCTCTTTGGATTCCTCTTGTTTGGGGTTCTGTGTGCTTCCTGGACTTATAAGTCTATTTCTTTCACTAGGTGGGGGAAGTTTTCCGTCATTATTTCTTTAAATAGACCTTCAATATCCTGCTCTCTCTCTTCTTCTGGCACCCCAAAAATCCAGATATTGGTACGCTTAAAGCTGTCCCAGAGGCTCCTTACACTACCCTCACACTTTTGGATCCTTCTTTCTTTCTGCGTCTCTTGTTGGGTGTTTTTTGTTTCCTCATATTCCAGATCTTTGGTTTGACTCTTGGGGAACGTTGATCTACAGTAGAGTTTTTGTATATTCTTTATTTCAGACAGTGTATGCTTAATTTCTAACTGGTCCTTTTCCTTTTTTTTTTTTTGTATTCTCATTAAGGTCCTTGAAGGTCTCTAAGTTTCTCAGTGGTTTTTAGAAGATTCCTGAGTAACCTTATAAATGTGATTCTGAACTCTGTTGTCCAGTAGTTTACTTTCCTTAATCTCTCCCATTTGTGACATGCTTCTGCATTTTGGTTGCCTCCCTGTGTTGATGGAATGGCTTTTTGTGGTAGGTGATCTATAGGAGCCAGCAGCTCAGCTTCCCCAATCACCCAAGTTGGTTGCTCTTGGTACATCCCTTTGTGGGCTGAGTGTAAAGTCTTGGTGTAGTTAAGCCTTGATTGCTATTGGTACATTGGGAGGAATTGATCTCCAGGCCAATTGGCTGCGAGGACATGCTGTGTGTATAATGGAAGAACTGCTGTTCTGGAGACACGCTTATGGTGCAGGCCTTGTTTCAGTGGGGTTTTGGTGCTAAGTCCGCCTCCCAAATGTGTCACTTATGGGTGTGAGGCGTTGAAATCTGGTGTCTCACACTGACCATTAGGTATACTGGTTTCTGGATCTTCAATGGGGTGCAGTTCAGCTACTGTCTGAGGCCACCCTGTAGGAGCTACAGTGAGAACCACAGTCCTCTCCACCTTGCTTGGAGCTTGGAAGCTTTGGAGCTGGCTGTGCCAGGTTGCAAGTTTGTTAGGTTAAGCTGTAATAGAGAAGGCCATTCATATGCAAAAACCAGTGCTTGGAACTTGGGTGTATTTGTAGATTGTGGGGGCGGAGTCTCAGGGTGTCCTTAGGCTAGGGCGTGGGAAACAGCTATGGCTGCCAGTTAGCAGACTGTGCCTCTCCATGACCATGTCCCCATGTCTCGCGTGTGTGTGTGCGCCGCAACACAGCAAACAATTATTCTTGTACTCAGCTCTGCAAGCAAGCTGTCTTCACTTTCTCACCTGATGGCAGACAGTCTAGCTTCTCCCCAGAAACTGGATTTCAGAGAAATTGGGAGATTGTCTCTCTTGGGGTTGAAGAAAGCAATGTCCTCTGCCAGCTGGGATCCACGCGCACACCCGTACCTCAGCTTTTCAGCGCTTGTGCTCTGAATGCTCCTTTTTCTTTTAGTCTAGTGATAGAGCTTCCTTTCAGCCAGCTTTCCCGTGGTTCTGGGTGATAGATGTTTTGTCTTTTAGTTGTAGTTTTGAAATTTTTGTGTACGGCAGCAGTTTAGGTGTGTTTACCTAAGCTGCCATTTTGGATCCTCCTGCAGTATTCTTTTGGTTAGAAGCAAGTAACATGTCTTGCCTGCACTCAAAGGGAATCATATAGGACAAAAATACCAGAGTGGGGGTGTCATGGAAGCCACTTTTGAGTCTGTTCACCACTCACAGTGAGTTACTTAATCTTGGTTATTTGGCAAACATTTCCACAACATTGAAAAGGGTATTTGTAACTTAAAGGAAAACAGCTGATAGTATTTCTGTGAAGGGTAAAATTTGAGCGTTCAAGCAAAAATTAGAATTTTTGAAAATTTGTATCTGCCACCATGATCTTTACAGCTTCCCAGTACATAAAGATTTTACTGACAGTTAGTATTAATAATTAAAATTTTTTGTTACTCTATACTGAACTCTGTCAAGATTTGGAAGATGTGCATAATTCAAAGAAGCCAGTATTTTCCATATAATCAATGCATGATGTTACGAAATAATGCATAAAGAAAATTTTTTTCAAAGTGTATGATAGACTAGTAGATTTTAATGTAACAAAGTACAAAGCTTAGTGATGAGTAAGATTTTGCATTCCAACAAACCTTTAAGAAAATACCAACTGTTGAGTTTTGGTGTAGTATTAAAGAAGTGCATTTACAGTTATCCTAAAGTGCTATTAAAATACTCTCCCTTTCAACTACTGTATTTGCCGGCGTATAAGACGATTTTTTGGCGCTGAAAAATATGCCTCCAAGTGGGGGGTAGTCTTATACGGCGAGTATATAACAAACTCTGTATTTTTAGTGGAAATGTTAGGGGGTCGTCTTATACGCCCAGTCGTCTTATATGCCGGCAAATACGTATTTTTCAGGGCCAAAAAATCGTCTTATACGCCGACAAATACGGTATATATATTTATAAAGCCAGATTTTCTTTATATTTTTCAATCAAACATTTCCTAACAAATTAAAAGCAGAAGTAGATATGAGATTATAGAAGGTTTTGATTAAAATAAAATGAATACATATTTTTAAATTTTTCTGTTTTAATTTCTAATATGGCAAATATTAATGATTATGTCCCACCTGAATAAAAAACTTCGTTGGGTCTTTAGTAATTTTTAAATGTGAAAAGTGTTCCTGAAACCAAGGAGTTAGAGTATTAAAACAAAAGTTACCCAAAATAATAGAGTCTTCGCTGTAAGTTAAAATCAAATTCACTTTTTTTTTTCTTTTCATTTTTATAATAAAATATTTGACATTGAACTTAGAGATATAGGGAATTTTCCTTATGTTGTTTTGGCAGTAAGGGAAATAAACACCTATACATTTTCTTGCAGATAATCAGGTTTAACACCATAATTGACTCTAAATATTTTTAGTATTAATAGTTTATTTTTTTTCGTATTCATATCTAATCACTATAAGGTAATCCACTTACCTCTTAGCACAAAAAATAGATATTTTGAGGTGGTATCTTTTATAGAAGTTATTAAATTTAACTTTAACCTACATAAAAATGAAAAGGAAGACTACAGCCTTTTAAAACTATGGCTAAATAAATGCACCTTCCATTTATATTTTGAAGATGTTATACAATATATCATAAGAAATAAGAATATCTTTGGGCAGACACCTATCTCCCACCAACTCCTCCCTCCCCCTTTGTGAATTCTTTTCTGTGATTTCAGCATTCTGAAGTAATGATTAATAGTGAAATAAGCCCTGAATTAATATTTTAAAGAATTGGATTGAAGCAAGAGACTCGAATGCTAATTTTGTCTTCCTCTTAACCATTGTCAAATCTCTCTGAGCCTCTTTTTTTTTTTTCTAAAATGAGAGATTTTACCCAGACCACTGACTCTCAATTTTGGCTTCTTAAGTTCCATAAGCTATAATTGAATGCTACAATAGATGGAAAGCTACCCAAAATATAAATATTATTTGCTAATAGTTAGAATCACATTAAGTCAGTGGTTTTCTAATGTTTATCGTAATCTGTTTGGCATTTGGAGAATAGAAAAAAAATTTAGTTATTTAATTCAGTTTGCTAGAGAAATCTTTCTAGCATTGGACTCAGACAGAAAAAAACAAAATGTGGGTGGTATCTTTGGTGTTATAAAAGTTAGAAACTAAAACTTTGTAAATTATGGTGTTTTGTTTATATGGGCATAGTTTTTATTTATTTTTATTTTAAAAAAATATATTTTATTGATTTTTTTACAGAGAGGAAGAGAGAGGAATAGAGAGTTAGAAACATTGATGAGAGAGAATCATTGATCAACTGCTTCTTGCACACCCCCTACTGGGGATGTGCCTGCAACCAAGGTACATGCCCTTGACCAGAATCGAACCCGGGACCTTTCAGTCCACAGGCTGACACTCTATCCACTGAGCCAAACCGATTTCAGCTGGGCATAGTTTTTTAAATCAAAGCACCTTAATTGGTGTTTCCCAATCTTGGAGAGTATTAAACAAGAGATTTTACCAATTGGTCTGGCTGGGTCCTCAAAGGATGCATTTTAAACAACTCTGCCAAGTGATTCTAACGTGCAATTAAAGTTAAGAATGACAGATGTATTCTGGAATGAATTGAGAATACACTTTAAGGGAATTTACTCTGAATTTTGGAAGCAACTATTGTTAATAAATTATAGTTTTTCATTTTACGTCATGTTTCTGCATATTTACTTTTTTATGGAATATCTCTATACTTTAGCATCTTCTTTAGATAATAGAGATCTATTATCACCTATAAAGTCAGTGTGATATAACCTAAGGGCATACTTTGTAAACAGACCTGGGTTCTAATTACAGCCCCCGCAATAAGAAGTTGGGGCAATATCAGGAGCCTTACATGACTGTAGCCAGTCTATACATTTATAGAATATAGTATAATATTTGGTCTTCATTAGTTAAGTACTTGATTTAATTCATACATTCACTGTAAATTGCAAGTATACTTGAAACATATATGTACCGTGTAGTGCAAGTATATTTAAAGTGCAAGTACATTTAAATTTGAAAGGTGGCTAACTTGAAGCTCAGAAGTTATTTGCTCAGGGTTTTATAAATAAACTAGAGGCCTGGTACATGAAATTTGTATACGGGGTGGAGAGGTGTCCCTCAGGCTAGCCTGCATTCTCTCTAATCTGGGACCCCTCAAAGGATGTCCAACAATTAAGGACTGCTGACTCCCTAATGCTCGCCTGCCTGCCTGCCTTTCTGATTGTCCCTAACTGCTTCAGCCTGCCAGCCTGATCACCCCCCTAACCACTCCCATGCCAGCCTGATTGATGTCTAACTGCTCCCCTGCCAGCCCATTTGCCCCCAACTTCCCTCCTCTGCTGGCTTGGTCACCCCTAACTGTGCGCCCCCCCCCCCCCCCCGCAAGGCTGATCACCTCCAACTGCCCTTCTGGTGTCTCCCAACTGCCCTCCCCTGCTGGCCACCTTGTGTCCACATGGGGGCAGGATATTTGACCACATAGGGGCAGCTATCTTGATCTTGTGTGTTGGAGTGATGCTCAATCTGCATATTATTCTTTTATTAGATAGGATAGATGTCTGGTGCATAGGTGAGGACCAGCTGGTTTGGCCTGAAGGGTGTCCTGGATCAGGGTGGGCTTCCATTGGGGCGTGGGGCGACCTGGGCGAGGGCTTGTGGTGGTTTGCAGGCCAGCTACACCCCCTGGCTGCCCAAGCGGAGGCCCTGGTATCTGGAATTTATTTACCTTCTACAATTGAAACTTTGTAGTCTGGAGCGGAGCCAAGCCTCCTGCTCGATCTGAAGCTGCCGCCATTCCTGTAATTGAAACTTGTATCCTTGAGTGGAGGCTTGGGCCGGACAGAGTGTGTGGAAAGCTTGGCTTCCTCTGTTGTAGGGGAAACCCAAGCCTCCCTTCTGGTAACCATCTTGGTTGGGTTTATTTGCATACTCACTCTGATTGGCTAGTGGGCATAACTTGTGGGTTTGGCTTGGTATTGCTGAGTGATGGTTAATTTACATATTACTCTTTTATTAGGTAGGATGTGCAGATCTTCTTAATCCCAGTCTAATGCCTTACTGTTGTATTTGATATATTTCCAAACTATTTTATAAAATGTTAAAAATATCCTGTTGCTGGACTATTTTAATCAGTTAATGTTGAATAACATGAACCTGGGCTCTGAAATTGTGGTAATTAACCAGATTTGCCCCCTAAGAAAGTGTTAACAATATTAACTTTATATTTCTTTTAAAATACTATTTTGGAAAATGCAAGTGAATAGTTTCTATTTTTTGAAGGGCAAATATTTGGAGAAAATATTTATCTTGAATTGAGATTGTGGTTGGTTACAATTAAGTGATATGACTGGCATGATTGATTTTTTTATTTTTTTATTTTTAAAAAAAAATATTTTATTGATATTTTACAGAGAGAAGGGGAGAGAGATAGAGAGCTAGAAATGTCGATGAGAGAGAAACATCGACCAGCTGCCTCCTACACACCCCCTCCTGGAGATGTGCCCGCAACCAATGTACATGCCCCCGACCGGAATCGAACCCGGGACCCTTCAGTCCGCAGACCGACGCTCTACCACTGAGCCAAACCGGTTTCGGCATGATTGATTTTTTTAAATGCTTTATGGTAAAGCTCAAATGCAGCTATCTTCCTGTTAGGTCTTAACTACTAAGGGTGGTTGGGTTACTTCAATACCTGTTTCCATACCTTTTTCTAAAACAATAGCCTTCATTTATTTAGTCACAGATCTGCAATGTGTACAGGCTGTGATAAGAAAGACCCATTTCTTTCTCTTAATTACTTTTGGGGTATAATTAACAGTATATGAATTTTCGGTGTACAACATAAATATTTGATTATTTGTATATAGTATATTGCAAAATTATATCCATAGTAAGTCTAGTTAACTATCACCATATGTATGGAGTTTTTTTAAATAAGAAATTTTAATATCTTAGCAACTTACAAATATTCAGTATGTTGTTGTTATCGTTATTTTGTTAATCTTCACCTGAGGATACTTTTTCCATTGATTTCTAGGGAATAGAAAGGAAGAAGGAGGCCGAGAGAGAGATGTGAATGTGAGAGAGACACATCAATTGGTTGCCTCTGGGAGGTGCCCCCTCTAAGGCTGGGGAACAAACCTATAACCAAGAAAGGTTTCCTCGGGTGTCAGTCAAATCCGACACCCTTAGTTGAGCAGACAGACGCTCTACCACTGAGCTACATTGACCAGGGCTATTTTTTTTAAAAAAAATTATATATTTTTTATTGATTATGGTATCACATAATTGTCTTTATCCCCCCATTCCCATTCCAAACTCCCCCACACACATTGCTGCCACCCCCCCCCCCCCCCCCCCGCCGCTGTCCATGGCCACTGGGTAGGCCCACGTGCATGCATACAAGTCCTCTGGTTGATCTCTTCCCCCCACCCAAACCCTCCCCCACCCTCCCTCTCAAGCTTGCTGTTAGCGTTTCGAATTAAGGTTAATTTTGTAAAGTACAAAAGTGTTTTTAGATGTAAGTTATTCTCATGATATTCTTCCACTGTCAACCCCTTTTTTACTTTAAATAATAGGAGACTTTTGGGAATTTTATAGTGTAGTCTTGATAGCTTTTACATTTAATTATTTGCGCTACACTATGACTGCATTAGGTTCATAACATGTTGTGCAGTTTTACCATGAAACACTCTGCCCATAAGAATTTTTGTTAATATTATAGGAACAGCTTTTTGTACAGTACACTTAGTTTTTCTAGAATATTCATTTATTTCCATTAGCCACATTGATTTTCTCTGAGAAATTGGCTACTATTCATCTGTCAGACTCAACACTCTAGCAGCAATCTTATTTACCATGTGTGTATTAGTGGAATTGATTGTTTGGCTTCTTGAGAAGGGCCTGAGCATTCCTGCTACTAGGCTGGACTTGGGTATTAAAAACCCATTTGCCCACATCGTGGGTACAAGGCCTCTCAAACAAGTCTTGTTGCAGTGAAATGGCAGCTGCTGTCAACCACGTCTCTGTCTGTTACCTGGGTCCCAATTTGAGCTGTGCATGGGAAGCAAAGTAGCCATGGGGGCAGGAGACCTCCCTCAGAATGGGAGAAGGTTCAGGCGCCTGCCGGGTTGCAGGAGGGGTGGTAAGGGTCTGTGCCCCCTCTATTGACCCCCAAGTTCTCTCCTGATGGCCCCTCTGCAACTGTACCTGTCTTAGGTTGTTCCTTCCCTGAGGAATCTTACCCGTCTCTGGCTAACCAGCCATCCTCCGGGGCCAAGCAGGGTGATGTGAGGTTTACTTCTGTCTCCTTGGTTGCTTATGCCCCCATGGGCTCCACACCTACCACCTGCCTCAGGAACCCCTCACCTGGTGGCGAGGCCCGGGCGTTGATCTCATATTTTTGGGACCCCATGTTTCTTCTCCAGAGAGGGCCCAGCTCCCCCAACTGGGCAGTCGGAAGATCCGTGGTGTCAGCCACCTTGGTGCTTCAGCCTTGGCATGAACTGAAAGGTCAGGTAACAGTTGTGGGCATCTGGACCACAAGAAGACATTCATTTTTGGCCAAAAGGGCAAGACGGGTCAATATAGAATGCTCCGGTACCTTCTCAGGGGGCCCTCTGCATAGTGGAAGGGATGAGGTCCTTTCATGTCGTTTTTAAATTGCTGTCAGACATTCACAGGATTGGTTTGTATGTTTGTTTGGGATAATTGTACGATATGCTGTTGTAATTCTAAAATATCTATAGCTGTGTTACTTTTGTCTCCAAGCACCAATAAGATGAAATGATTTTTTATTTGATTGGTGGGAGATACTATTATATTATAGGTAATGGGGTTAACCCAAATTTGGGGAAAATTATAATGACCTTGTAGAATAATATCTTTGCTCTAGGCCATGGAAATTCCATTTTAAATGGGCTGTCAATTTCTTTCTGTATAGACAAGGTCTTTGTTTCATTTTCTACATCTCTCCCACGAGGAAGTAGTGATGGTCCCTTCTTTTGGTGTCCTCACCAGCCAGAAACTTCTGTTTAATTTTGCACACAAAGAAGCAGTGGTTTAAATTTGTGTCATACAGAAGGGGAGCTGGGTGGTGACCTCTATGTAATTTTACTTCTTTGTTCCACCTGTGGTCCTCCTGGATGACCAAGGTATTTGGTATCATCAGTGACTACTTGACCAGGGCTATTTTTAACTGTGGTTACAGTGCTGTAAGTTACATTGCTGTGACTTATTTTATGGGTGGGTTTTTTTACCTTTGATTGCCTTCACCCATTTTTTTCATAATTTAACAAATCCATGTCTAGAAAAATTGATAGCAAAACAAAATTTTAAAAATGTAGTTGTTCCTCAATTTATTAGCACAAAACAAACAAAACTTGTACATTTTTACTTTAAAATAATGTTTATTTTGGGGGGGAAAGTTTAGAAAGAGGCAGATGTATTTTGAATATTTTTCTCCTCAGATAGTATAGATTCGTGTTCAGCAAACTGCGACTCGCTAACCACACTCGCTAGCCCCTTGAGTGTGGCTCTTCCACAAAATACCATGGCCTGGGCGAGTCTATTTTGAAGGAGTGGTGTTAGAAGAAGTTTAAGTTTAAAAATTTTGGCTCTCAAAAGAAATTTCAATGGTTGTACTGTTGATATTTCGCTCTGTTGACTAATGAGTTTGCTGACTACTGGTCTAGGCCAAAGGGTACAGAGAAAAACCTTTCAGGCTACCTTCTGAAATAAGTGTTAAAAAAGGGACAGATGAGGACAGAAGAAAATAGGGTATTTATTTTTCTTTGCATTTACCCAAAGGTTTTGCTAAGTTTTGTTACTTGCTTTTTGATGGGAATACTGAATCTTAGGAGCTTTATCATCTGACTTAAAATGGATTTCTATGTTTATTTTACATTGAAAAAATTATGCTAGATGCCCTGAATGGGTTGGCTCAGTGGATAGAGCATTGGTTTGTGGATTGAAAGGACCCCCCCCTTCTCCCGCCCTGGGTTTGATTCTGGTCCAGGTTATGTGCCTTGGTTGTAGGCTTTATCCCCAGTAGGGGGTGTGCAGGAGGCAACTGATCCATGTTTCTCTTTCATTGATGTTTCTAGCTCTCTATCCCTCTCCCTTCCTATCTGTAAAAAGTCAATAAAAACATTAAAAAAAAAAAAAACTTATGCTAGAACTTGCCCTCCTCGTTTTAATTAACCAGTTAGTAATAAGCCAACTCTCAGTTTGCTTTCAGCTTTAGAAGATGGTAATTTTGGTAGATGGTAATAATTACCTTTGTGTTTTATAAGTTACTAGTAATTGAGTCATCAAAGATGATTATTATAATAGTGCATGCAGTTAAATTTACTTTTATAAAAGTATGAAACAGAATAATTATAACTGCATTGAATAAATGTAATACTCCTCCTTTGAAATATTTCAACAGGGTTACATAACAAACTCATCACGAGTTGCATCTAGTAATTCTACAGAGTTGCTGTTTGACTTGACCCAGGATACAGAATTATCACATTACCAAGGGGGACCGACACTTTCTATAACAGGTTGGTTTTAATACCTTTTCAACAAATTATAAAAAGAAACTTGGTGAATATGCATATGAAATTGACTTTCTGTTTGAAGTCTTTTCATGTTCAGTTTTTTATAAAGTAAGGTAGAATAGTGCTAGTCTTGCATGCCTTTCTTGGGTCATTTTAAATCTTATTTAATGATAACATATTTTACTTCTTCCTTTTAATTAAGTAGGCTAATTGACTTTGAGATTGTTGTTCACTTGCATTAAACATACACTGAAAATAATTTCCTTAAGTTAGAGAAGTCCTTTGATAACCTGAATACTCTGTTAAAGGAAGTACTAATTACCTTCTATGCTGACGAATGTGAAAAAGTATATGATTATAGTTTATGTTTTAATTAGCTTAGTGTCTTTCTACTAATTTAATGATTGACATGATAATATGATTATAGAGTGCTATTATAAAGTGGTTATAATAAATTTGTATATAGTTAGCATTAGTTGAATGGCCTTTGAAGGAGTAATGAAATGCCCCTATTGAAGAAGAGTTAGAGTGCTTCGATTATATACTAACTAGGGACCTGGTGCATGAAATTTCCTGTACTGGGTGGGGGGTATCTCTCAATCCAGCCTGCCCCCTCTCACAGACTGGGAGCCCTCAGGAGATTTCCTAAGCCGAAGTCTAGCCTCCCTCTTTGGGAGGTGACCAGACTGAACAGGGGAAGGCACCAACACCATTACCCTGCTTCCGCAGCCACTGCCAGCCACCGCAACTGCCAAGGTGTTTTCATCAACACAGACTCCAGTCCCTTCACCATGAAAAAATAACATCTTTCTTTAGGCATTTTCAAGATGTGCCTTTCATAGAATATGACATTTCTTTTTTTCTTTCTAAATCCTCACCTGAGGATATGTTTCAATTGATTTTTAGAGAGTGTTGAAGAGAAAGAGAGACAGAGAGAGAGAGACAGAGAGATACATCAGTGTGAGAGGGACACTTTTGATTGGTTGCCTCCTACATGATCCTTGATCTGGGCCCTGGCCAGAGAGGAGCCTGCAACGTAGGTACATGCCCTTGATCAGAATCGAACCCGGACCCTCCTGTTGGTAGGCCGAGGCTCTATGCACCGAGCCAAACTGGCTAGGGCAGGATATGACATTTCTTAGCCCCTCCAGCAGCAGACCTTCGTTTTTTTCTCTAGGAGTGTTGAAAAACCGTAGATCACCTTCTTGGATTCTTATTACTCAAGTTCCCAAGAATACTGCAAGTTGCTGTGTACAGGGGGCTTAGCCAATGAGCAGTCATAAAAGGTGTTTAAGCTCAAACTGTTTTGGCTCAGTGGATAGAGTATTGGCCTGCAGACTGAAGGGTCCCAGGTTTGATTCCTGTTACGGGCATGTACCTTGGTTGGGGGCACATCCCTAGTGGGGAGTGTTCAGGAGGCAGTTGATCTATGTTTCTCTCTCATTGATGTTTCTGACAGTCTATCCCTCTCTCCTCTGTATGAAATCAATAAAATATATTTTTTTAAAAAGAAAAGAAAATTATTTCCTCTGTAGCCCATGCTCAGAGGATCCCCTGCATTGTGTCCACTGGACTAGGTGCATGTCCCCGGCTGCCGGGGGGAGGTCCTGCATTCACTGTATTTTCTGGATGAGGGTATGCGGACCTGGGTTGCTTATTGCTTGTGCTTGGTGCTCCCTGCCGCTTGTCCTGGGACCAGCCCAATTGACGGCCCTGGCCACTTGTCCCATGACCTGGGCTGCTCTGTAGGCCACTGGTGGCCGAGGACGTTCTGGGACCTCAGATGCTCAGGGCCTATGTGCGGGTCTACAGACTCAGAGAGGCCTGGGTCCCGAGGATGTTCCCGGGATCCAGGCTGCTCTGTGCCCATGTATGCAAATTAACCTTTTATCTTTGTCAGGTTACTTTGCATAATCACTCCAGATTGGCTGGTGGGCGTCGTGGAGATAAGATCAATATGCATCTTTTTTATTAGTATAGATTACAAAAATCTTCATTAACCTATAATATAAAATAGTTTGCTATGAAAATTTTTATATAATTGAAAATTATCTGTAATCAAAGCAGATATGCTTTGTATATTAGCAATTTTGAAATATTTCAAATATTTGACTAAGTAGAAATACACAAGATTTTTGGGACTTTTTAAGTTATTTTCTAACAAATCAATGTAGAAAATTTACCAAACCTCTCCCAATGTTTTAATAGTAATATTAGTGCTTAAAGTGCTTTTCTATTTAGATAACATTTATTTGATACTCACTTCTTTGGGTGTCACTTTCTTGTGATACTTGTAGAAATCTAGTTTTTAAAATAGATAGGACCTACTTTTGGCCCGAAACAGTTAGAGCTTTGTCCCAATATGCCAACATTGCAGATTGGATCCCTTAAATAGGCATATATAAGAATCAACCAATATATCTATAAATAAATGGAACAACAAACCTCTTTCTCCCTCTCTCTTCCTGTCCCTCTCTCCCCCCTTATCTCCCTTCCCCTTCCTCTCTCAAGTCAATCCATAAAAATAAAAAGTAGGTAGGAACCAAAAGGAACAGGGAAAAAAATAATTGTCTTAAGTCATGTTTTATAAAACACATGGACTTTATTCATAGGATAGGTCTGAATTCTTGGAACTTCTTACAGTAATGATAGTAACACTTACTCTTCAAGTTTCCTACTGCAGAAAGATTTCAGCCTGAGCACTAAGTAGAATGATTTAGAAATGCTAGTCTTGAGATTTTTGTAGTCTTTATCAAATCTTTACACTTTAGTTTTCTCATATTATTAAAATGGAACTCTTGTTTTTCTTATTTAGTACATTCTCTAGATGTAGAATCAGCCATTTGGAGATAAAATTTTAATTCTTTCTCTATTTTAGTCAGGCTTTTTGAAGTACAAATAAATTAAAATGTGAAAATGCATTATGAGCTTTAAAGGACTTGAAAACAGATAGTTGCTGTGAATGACAATATGTGCTGTGTGTCCAGTAGCATGATTAACTGACCACTATTAGATAGTCACGAATGCTGGAGATTAGATTTGAACTTGATTTTGAATGAGAATAGGATTTTTACTGGCAGAGCAAGGGCTGTTGAGTATATGAAACAATATAAACCAAAGACAACAGAGATAAATAAGGTAAATGGTCAGAATTTAAAACTCTTAAATGCAAAGGGATTTTATTTCTTATATTAAAAACATTTTTGAAGTAAAACAGTTTATTTCTATTGTTCAGCCTGTTATATAATCAGGTGCTTAATCCAAAATACCAGTATTAATTGGCTTTTCAAGTAACTTGAGCATCTTATGAGAATGCTACTGTGATTAAAAATTATTTCTCAGGTCCCCATAGTATAGCCATTAGTAATTATGTGCTTTGAAAATGGAAAAAAAATCATTTTTATGTTATCTTGAAGGATGAAATAGAGGAGCCAATTAATACAATGGCTTATTTTTCTGACATGTTTCCCCTTATTAAAAAGCAGATAGGTGAATCTATTAGAATAATTTTTTTCTTCTAAAGATCTGAAATACCTTTTTAGTAATGATTATATCTATTATTTATTACTGAATGGTTTCTGTGTGACAGCTATTGTGTTGGGTGCTTTAAATGCTCTATCTTATTTTATCTTAAAACAGCTTGCTTTGTAAAACAAGGTATAATAACAAAAGAGGAAACTGAGGCTCAGAGAAGTTAATTAAATAAGGCAAAAATACATATAGCTAGTCAGTGACAAAGCCTGGAATATTTATTCTTTTATTTCCAATTGTAAACCATTATTTTTCCATTATAGTTAATACATATTAGTTTCCGGTATACACCCCAGTGATTAGACATTACATAGCTTACTAAGTGATCATCCCAATAAATCTCGCACCGATCTAACACCATGTACTTCTTAGAATATTGGCCCCTATGCTATGCTTTATGTCCTCATGTCTTTTCTGTAATAACTAATTGTATTTTTTAATCCTTTAATTTTTTTCACCCTCACCCTCAACCCACACTCTTGTCAATCATCAAAATGTTCTCTGTATCTGTTATGCTTGTTCGTTTATCTTGTTTGCTTTTTTTAGAGTCAGTTATTGATAGATTTGTACTTATTGCCATTTTATTGTTCATATATTTTATATATTTTTTCTTTTTCTTCCTAAACAAGACCCAAACATTTCATAGAGTACTAACTAGTTTAATGGTGATAAACTTCTTTAGCTTTTTCTTGCCTGGGGAGTTCCTTATCTGTCATTTTACTCTAAACGAGGGGCTCGTTGTACTTTGAAAGGAACTGTAGGCTGCGTGGCTGTGGTGGGCACAGGGGTGGGTCTTGTCCATCCTCTGCACCCCTACCTTGCCCCTCCTGCCACAGTCCCCAGTCTCCTCTATGCTGGCAGCTCCGCTTCCCCACTCCCACCCACTGATGGTGCGGAGCGATTGAGTGGGTGCAAGTAGGGCTGGCAGCTGCTCTGGTGCTGGCAGTGGGTGCAAGAGGTGGCTGCTGCCCCAGTCACCCCTCAGGAACAGGGTTAGGTGGAGAAGCCCTAAGGGGCAATTGGGACCAGCAGCAGCCACTCAAACCCGCTGAAGTCACCTAGTGATTGGGGCAGGTCCTGGATGCAGGTGCAAGCAGCAACTTTGGTAGTTGATGCAAGTGGGGCTGCTATCGGTAGCAAGTGTGAGCACCAAGTGGAACCACGGCATGCGGGGGTAAAGAATTTTCAGTAACCACCAGAGGCTTGCCCCAATAATAGTGACTGGTGCCCTGCCTTGGTCTGGTGCCCGTGCTTACCTGCTCCACCATCCTTTTGTGGCCAACCCCTGCCATGTTCCATGCTCTGCTGCCTGCTGCCGACACTGGCTGTGTTCTGTGCATGCCCCCTGGTGGTCAGCGCTCATCATAGCGACTGGTTGTTTGGATGTTCCGCCATTCACTCTATTTTCATATTAGCCTTTTATTATATAGAACTAGAGGCCTAGTGCATGAAAATTCATGCACTGGAGCGGGGGTGGGTGGGGGGTTCCCTCAGCCCGGCCTGCACCCTCTCAGTCTGGGAGCCCTCAGGTGGGAGAAGCAACCTGGTGATCAGGGGAAGGTGGTGCCCCATTACACTTCTGCTACTGGCAGTGCAAGCCTCAAACATCCCTGGGAAGTTGGGCAGCCGCCATCTGAAGCTTGCCTGTGTTCGGGCCAGCTCTGGGTAACTGGGCAGCCACCATCTGAGTCTTGCCTGCTCCTCAGGCTGGCCCTCGGTGCCTGGGGGGCTGAGGGGTTGGGGAATTCTGGAGGCAGGTGTGTGGAGCAGCTGGGCCTCAAGCCTGACCTTGCCTTATGCCTGCTACCCCAGTGGGGCTGAGGGGACTGGGCACCACCACCTGAGGTTGTGGGTGCTGCCATCTTTGAGGGTGTGGCAGCCAATTAGCATATTCCCTCCTTATTAAATAGGACTAGAGGCCCAGTGCATGGATTCCTGCCCCAGTAGGGTCCCTCGGCCTGGCCTGCACCCTCTCAAAATCTGGGACCCCTTGGAAGATATTGGACTGCCAGTTTTGGCCTGATTCCCACAGGCTAGGCTGAGGGACCCCACCGCTGCACGAATCCATGCACCAAGCCTCGAGTATGCATATAAGATCTTTGTTAATCTCTTCCTGCCCTCCCCCTTCCCTCTGAAATTCATCGATCTGTTTCATGTTTCCATGCCTGGTGTTGAGTATCTGCCCCTTGGTTGTCATTGCACATCATGCTACCGGTCAAATGGTTGAAAGGTCATTAGGCTTTTATATGTATAAACTAGTGGCCCAGTACATGAAATTTGTGCACATTAACAGGGAGTTAATTAGAGCAAGTATTTTAACATTGCTACTTGCCCTTTATAATAGAAGTGTCAACAATGAAATAAAATTAGTAAAATATATATGAAAATCTCCCTCCTATCAGAGTTTGGGGAATGCTGTGGGACCCTGAGTTGAGTTCCCGCCTACCCATGTACGCCTTGAAATCACATGAGACTGAGACCCGGCTGGCGCCACCCCCATCAAGCCCTGCTGGGCAGGGGTTGCAGCTTCAGGTCACTCAGCCTCAGATTCCTTATCAAGCCCCACTGGGCAGGGTGTGTATCTTCAGGTCCCTTGTCATGCCCGCCAGTTGGGGGGGGTGTGCGGCCTCAGGTACCCCAGTGCTGGAGCGAGGGGGTCATGGCCTCAGGTCTGCCAGTATGAGGGTGTGATGACCATTTGCATATTAGCTCTTTATTATATAGGATGATAGTTTTGCTTTTCCTCACTTTGAGTATTTCTTGACAATCCCTTCTGGCCTGCAAACTTTGTATTGATAAATTATCTGGCAGTGTTATGGGAACAATGCTGGGATATTTCTGATATATTTACTTTATTTATTCTACTTTTAGTGTATAGTTGGGAGCATTAAAATATGATGTGCAGATTTTGAATTCTTAGTACCAGGAACAGTTGTATGTTATGTTTAGAACTTTTACGTGGCCTAAATTTACTCATTTTCTTGATAATGCTCGGAATAAGACTAATAGCTCTTAGATTTAAGTTGATAGTTTTTAAACTAAAATTCTTTTTAGAAATGAAATATTTGTACAAACATAATTTTATGTAACAATCTTATAAAAATAAAAGGTCAGTTTCTCAGTCAGACATGTCCAATTGTCCCTAAGAGGAGCCCATGAAGCTCTGGGAACATAACTTCAAAACTTAACTCCTTTCATTATGAGTCCTTTTGTATGAATGAATGAATTATTGTCACTCAAGAGAAGTTGATTTCACTTTGGAATAAATGGATAACTTGAAACCATAAATAGATTACTTCTTTGTTAGATGGGAAAAGAACTTTTCATTAAACATTTTAAGTTGTTAAATCAAAAGTTTGTAAAGAGTCTCTAAATGTTTAGAATAAAAGAAAAAAAATTAATGTCCTATCCATTTAAAGGTAATTCATTTATAAGAACATAATTGGGAATATTTTCTGTGCTTTAATTTTAATTTTTTTTTCTTGATATATTTTGGTCTATTTTTCAGTGTAGATGTTTATATATTTATTCAAAGTAACATTTTCTTACATAGAAATATTTTATGAATTGAGTATATATAATTTTCCTGACTTAATCACGTCAGTTTCTATAATTTATTATCATTTTTAATATAATAATTCAGTTATAATGCCTTTACTTTAGCTCCAAAGTAATTTTATTTAATTATAAGCAATATTCTAAAGTGCTTAAAAATAATTTTTCCACTGTTTAAATTATTGTAGGTGTGAATGAAAGTTCATTATTACCAAAACGTCCTTGTACTTCTGAAGTAATCAGTGTTAATCCAAAAAAGTCTAAGCCCAATGAAAGTGTTTCTGGAGCAAATTCCTCAGCTGTATTTCCTTCAGCTAAGTCTCTTTCAGTGACATCTCCCCAGGCTATGTCATCACAAGGTAAATATGAAATGTGGCATATAAGAAACAAATATATACATACAATTTAGAACTTATAGTGAATTTACAAACTATCAGTGGTTATTTAAGGTTAAAAAGTGATAAATCTTGAACCATATATTTTGACTTTATTTTAGGTACAAGTAACTCAACAACTCAATCTAAAAATGGAACACCTTTTCCAAGAGCTTGTCCAAAGTGCAATATTCATTTCAATCTTTTGGATCCTTTGAAAAATCACATGAAGGTAAGACTTTTCAAAGTTTGATTTTAAAAAGGTTTGCAAATCCCTAAAAATATTGATTGATTTATAGTAACTAATGGTTTAGTTATTTAGATAAGAAATTTCCTATTGATATACATGAAACAGGTAAAATTTTATATGAATAATGATTATTTTCATAGAAGATTTTATTTTTTTAAAAATATATTTTATTGATATTTTACAGAGAGGAAGGGAGAGAGATAGAGAGCTAGAAACGTCGATGAGAGAGAAACATCGACCAGTTGCCTCTTGCACACCCCCTACGAGGAATGTGCCCGCAACCAAGGTACATGCCCTTGAACAGAATCGAACCCGGGACCTTTCAGTCCGCAGACCGACGCTCTACCACTGAGCCAAACCGGTTTCGGCTTCATAGAAGATTTTAAAATTCCTTCTTAATCATTAAATTTAAAAAATTAAGTTCATGTACATCATAATGTATGCGGTGGGCATTTTCTCTGTTTTCCGAGTCCCGCACGGAAAGGGAGAAGGACAGGTTCCTGAGTGGAGGAAATGGGGTTTAAGAAATTAGGGAAAGAAAGAGACAAGAGGCAGAAATAGATTCATCAAGCTAGGCGCCAGGTGGGCACCAACTCTCTGATGGAGAGATAGTCATAGGCACCACAGACAACACAGAACATTTATTGATTTCCAGAGGGGAAGTTTAAGGTCAAAAAGAGTTTCCTATTCATCTAGACCTGGGTAAGTTTCTCAGTTTTTTGTATAAGATTTAGCATATCAAGATCTGGGTAAGTCAAGGTCCTATTTGTTCCTCATTCCAAGCACATGGATAAAGATAAGACGTCAGTACTGATAACAGGATTCTGCCCTCAGGTTCAGCTGATAAGAATTAAAAGAATGTCCTTGTGTCTTCTGAGGCTGCTCTCTACAATGTACTAGAGGCCCAGTGCACAAAATCTTGTTCTCTGGGGTTCCTCAGCCCAGCCTGTGCCCTCTTGCAGTCATTGATCCCAGGGGGGATGTCTGACTGATGGGTAGTAGGCCTAAACCATCAGTCGGACATCACTATTAGCCACGGAGGCAGGGGAGGCTCCCACCACTGGCACTGTGCTTGCCAGCTGTGAGCCTGACTTGAGGCTGAGCAGTGCTCCCCTTGCGGGAGTGCACTGACCACCAGGGGGCAGCTCCTGCATTGAGCGACTGCTCCCTGATGGTCAGTGCACGTCATAGTGACTGGTTGTTCTACCGTTCGGTTAATTTGCATAGTAACCTTTTATCATATAGAACTAGAGGCCTGGTGCATAAAATTCGTGCATGGGGGGGGGGTCCCCCACAACCCAGTCTGCACCCTCTCCAATCTAGGACCCTTGGGGAGGATGTTAGACTGCTTGTTTTGGCCCAATCCTGGGGACATCCCTCTCACAATCCTGAACCGCTGGCTCCTAATTGCTTGTCTGCCTGCCTGATCACCCCTAACTGACTCCCCTGCCAGCCTGGTCGCCCTTATCTGACCCTGCTGCTGGCCAGGTCGCCCCCAACTGCCCTCTCCCTATCTGGTTGTTCATAACTGACCTTCTTGCCAGCCTAATGTCTCCCAACTGTCCCTCTCCACTATTGGCTTGGTTGCCCCTAACTTCTCTCCCCTCCCCCGCCAGCCTGGTTGACTCTTACTACCTCCCCCCACCCACCACCAGCTTGGTTGCCCCCAACTGCCCCCCTCTGCTGGCCTGGTCAGCCCTAAGTGCCCCCTTCTGCCATCCAGGTTGCTCCCAACTGCCCCCATTCTCCCTACCCTCCTGCTGGGCTGGTCGCCCCACACAGCCTGCTGTCCAGTCATTTGGTCGTCCCTCACTAACCCCCCTGCCGGCCTGGCCCTACTCAGCCATCTTGTGAGGGCATGAGTCAATTTGTATATTGACTCTTTATTATATGCAATGCTTATTTATTCTAATTTTAAATAAAAATGCATTAATCAGATTATTTTATTTACTAGATTTATGCCATGCTTCAAACGTTAAAAAGCTGACATTTTTTATGTTAAACATTTTGTATAACTTAACAGTTTTCTTAGTTAATATTGTGTCTATCCATGCTAGTATGTACATGACACAATGAAAATCAGAGTAATATGTTTAACTTTCAAAACTCAAACATAAAATTCAAATGGTGAAGCATTTCATATAAAATCGATGTTTTAACTCAATCCAGAATATTGTTTGTATAATTATTACAAAACAATTTGAGCTTATTATTGGTACAGGTAGCTCTTAAAATTAGATTTCAAAATTCTGCAAAGTACAAATGAAATACGAGATTTAGATAACACTTCATTTAAAATATTTTGTTACATTTTATAGTATTCTGCTCTGTCCTTATAAAGATAGCCTGTATTTTTCTTGCATGCCCAGTATAAAAGTCAAGAAGAGTTAAAGGAAAGAAAAGGCAATGTAGATTATATGAAGAAAAGGAAGGAAAAGGGTGCAATGGTAAAGAAATAACTAAGAGAAAGTTCTTTTTCACTCAGATTTACAAATTTTTATTGAAATTTGTTTTACAAAGCAAGTAGAAAAAGGCAGTATATTTGGAATAGTAAATTCAATGTATTCATGTACAAAATGATTTTGGCTGTCAGTACTTCCAGCTCCTAAATTGTAGACCCTGATAACTGTACTTTGTGCTTTGTTCTTAAATGAGAACTAGAGGCCTGGTGCATGAAATTCATGCAGTTGGGGGGTTCCATATCCTACCCTAACCTGTGCCCTCTCACAGAGCGGGATCCCAGTGATTGATCTGCCCAAAGAGGTAGGCCCTGCCCACCCATACAAGGCTCGTTGATGCCCCCTGGTGTCGCCACGTGTAGCTGCAGGGACCTGCCTCCATGCTGCATGGAGCCATGGGACCCTCCGTGTTGCCTCTCTGCAGCACACATAGTGTCAAGTCCCCACCCACCTGTGTGTGTCCTCTGCTCACACAGCCTCCTGGTGATGGATTGTTAAGGCATGAGGGCATCATGGCGTGAGAGCATGATGATCACATAGGCTTTTATTAGTATAGACTAGAGGCTTGGTGCACGAAATTCATGCATGGGGGGGGGGGGAGTTGTCCCTCAGCCCAGCCTGCACCCTCTCTAATCTGGGACCCCTTGAGGGATGTCCAATTCACAATCCAGGACTGCTTGCTCCCAACTGCTCGCCTGCCTGCCTTCCTGATTCCCCCTAACCGCTTCAGCCTGCCAGCTTGATCTACCCCTAAACACTCCCATGCCAGCCTGATTGATGTCTAATTGCTCCCCTGTCAGCCTGTTTTTCCCCAACTTCCCTCCTCTGCCAGCCTGGCCACCCCTAACTGCCCTCCCTGCAGGGTTGATCACCTCCAACCCCCTCCCTTGCAGGCTGGTGCCTCCCAACTGCCCTCCCTTGCTGACCATCATGTGTCCACATGGGGGCAGCTATTGTGTGTTGGAGTGATGGTCAATCTGCATATTACTCTTTTATTAGATAGGATTAACATGTACAAGTGCTTTCAATTTTCCTATCTATGTAATGTTTTGATGAGTTACCTTAATGCTTTATATTTTGTATATAAATAAAAAAGAAAGGGTTAAATTCTTTATCTTTATTTAATTATTTGAGTAGATAATATAGTCATATGATTTAAAATAAAAAAATTTACAAAAGCATACAAATAAAAAACTTACTTCTGTCTTATGTACTTGGTTTTACTAGTAAAACACTCAAGAAAAAATTGTATTAGCTTATTTTGTATCTTGCATATACAGGTAAACATAATTGTTTTTCTTTACTTTTTATTTTGTATACAAATTGTAGCATATAAATATATGTATTTATGAGCCTGGGGAAACTGTTAATTATTTTTCAAAATGAAGCTTTACTTCCAAAATGTATTTTAACATTTTTTTGTGATTACTATATTAGAAACAATCAAAACTTTATACAGTATCATATAATAGAACCCTTTGTAGCATTTTTTAAAGGATGAATTTCTATAATAGATGATATCAGGTCTCTAAGACATACTGAATTAAGTTGACTCTAATATGAATAATTTATTGTGTGTCTATATCATATAGTTGTCCTAGGGCAGGGAAGTTTAAAAGTATGTAGAGTTTTTACCTTGTGTCTTATGCATCTTGAATATCAGTTAAAGTTTCAGTATTATAATAATTTCCATTTTGAATGGTCCTGGCCCCGTATCTCAGTTGGTTAGATCATTGTCCCCATACTCCAAAGTTGTGGGCTCCATTCCCGGTCAGAGCACATATAACAGTCAACCAATAAATGTTTAAGTAAATGGAACAAATTGATTTCTCTCTCCTTCTCTTCCTCCCTCCCTCCTTACCTTTCTCTCGCCTTCCCTCTATTCCTCTCTTTTTAAAATAAACAAGTAAATCTTTAAAATAATTTCCATTTTGAAAAATTGATTTTTAGATTATTTGTAAATGGTTTTTCTATACCAGTTAAGTAATGTTTTGTTTTTTTTAAATGAAAAATACATAAAATGCAAGTCAAATATTTTACAGTAATATGAATAGTTTACTTATCTGAGACCATGTGTGGGACTACTCAGCTTTTTAAAAAGTCTTTGATTTTTAAAAACATTTTAATATATTTTTTATTGTTGATAGTATTGCAGATATCTCACATTTCCCCCACCCCTTTCTCCCTCTCCTCCTTCTATCTCCCCCCCCCCAATTGCCTGTCTCCATGGGCTTTGCAAATAAGCATATAATTCTTTGATTTATTTCTTCTTGTCTCCCTAAGCCCACAACAAGGTATGTCAGTTTATTCCATGCCTCCCTGGTTCAGGTCTTATTTTGTTGGTCAATTCATTTTGTTCATTAGATTCCACAAATAAGTAAGATCATGTGATATTAGTCTTTCTCAGTTTGGCTTATTTCACTTAGCATAATATTTTCTGGGTCCATCCATGCTGTTCCAAAGGGTGAAAGACCCCTCTTTTCTTTCCTTTTTTTCTTTTTACAACTGCATAGTATTCCATAGTATAAATGTTCCAGTTTTTTTTTTTTTTTTTTTTTTTCAATGAATAAAACTATTTTTATTAGCTTAAAATATGGATAGTGATTAAGGGCATTATTAAGATTATGTTTGGGGGAAAAGGCAGCACAAGGAGAACATTATTAAAATGAATTATTCATTAAGTGAGCGTAAAAGATAGTTATTTATGTATGCTCTGAGGTGGCACATCTAATATGCTTAGAGACTTGAACGTGTGAGAAATGGCTCACCTGCCCGAATTTCAAATGATCGACTGGGAAACAGAAGCATGGTGAAAATGAGATTTTTTTTTTTTTTTTTTTTCAAGTTTCAGCTCTTCCTCTTTTTTTTTTTTTTTTTTTTAATAAATCTTTATTGCTCAGATTATTACAATTGTTTCTCCTTTTTCTCCCCTATAGCTCCCTTCCACCCGATTCCCACCCCACCCTCTGCCCTTACCCCCTCCCCCATCATTGTCCTCATCCATAGGTTATACAATTTTAATCCAGTCTCTTTCTGCACCCCACACCCCTTCACCCTGATAATTATCTATCCACTCCCTTTCTTTGCCCCTAATTCTATTCTTAAGTAATACCTTTCAGCATTTCATATAATACTGGTTTGGTGGTGATGAACTCCTTTAGCTTTTTCTTATCTGTGAAGCTCTTTATCTGCCCTTCAATTCTGAATGATAACTTTGCTGGATACAGTAATCTTGGTTGTAGGTTCTCCCTATTCATCACTTTGAATATTTCTTGCCACTCCCTTCTGGCCTGCATGGTTTCTGTTGAGAAATCAGCTGATAGTCGTATGGGTGCTCCCTTATAGGTAACCAACTGCTTTTCTCTTGCTGCTTGTAAGATCCTCTTTTTGTCTTTTACCCTTGGCATATTGATGATGATGTGTCGAGAAGAATTTTTCTTTGGATTCCTCTTGTTTGGGGTTCTGTAGGCTTCCTGTACTTGTAAGTCTATTTCTTTCACCAGGTGAGGGAAGTTTTCTGATATTATTTCTTCAAATATGTTTTCAGTATTTTGCACTCCCTCTTCTTCTGGCACCCCCATAATTCTGATGTTGGTGCGCTTGCAGTTGTCCCAGAGGCTCCTTACACTATCTTCAACTTTCTGGATCCTCTTTTCTTCTTCCTTCTCTAGCGGAGTGTCTTTTGGCTCTTTGATCTGATTCTTGTGTTCTTCCATTCTGCTGTTGGATCTCTGCATAATATTTTCCAATTTAGTCAGTTTATCTATACTTTTTAGTTGGGTCTCATGGAGTTTATCGAGCTTTTCTAGGATATTGTTGCATAACCTTAGAACCGTAGTTCTGAACTCTATATCCTCCATCTCTTTTGTTTGAGATCTGTTTCCTTGTCTCGGCATTATCACTATTTTTCAGAGTTGGTAGGATGGCTTTGTGTGTTTGGTGTCCTATATAGCACAGTGGATCAACCTCCTCAGTTACCTGAGGTAGACACTCTTGGTGATCCCCTTTGTGGACTGCGTGCACAGCTTTGTTGTAGCTAAGTCTCTATTGTTGTGAATTGACCTTCAGGCCAATTGGATGTGGGTATCAGCTGTGTCTACTCTGGGATAACTTCTGTATTGGAGACAGTCTTACAGGATCAGACTTGAAAAACTGCAGAAGCCTCTGCTCAGCTTGGATGGGGCGGAGTCTCAGGGCTGAACTGACAGTCTTGGCTTCTGCCCTGCCCTTGTGCACTCGCCTGAGTTTCCGCCTGACCGGCCCAGGTTCCCCAAGCAAGAGCGTGGGTGCCGCAGGGGCTCACCCGGACTTGGGCTGGTCTCTGTAGTCTGGAGCTTCTGACTCCTTCCGCTACAGAGAGGCCGCCATCTTGTACATAGAGGCAGCGGCAGCCTCCGTGGTCAGACTGGAGCTTCTGACTCCTTCCGCTACAGAGAGGCTGCCACCTTGTACAGAGAGGCGGCGGCAGCCTCCGCGGTCAGACCTGGAGCTTCTGGCTCCTTCCGCTCCGGAGAGGCGGCGGTCAGACCTCAGCGCGTACTTGCTCACGCGCGCGAGTCTGTAGACCCTGCCGGCTGCGACTGCGGCTCCCGGTCCCCGGTCTCTGAGTCTCTGAGTCTCTGGGTGCCTTTCTCTGCAGTCCAGACTCCACCCGTATGAGCCTGGGACCACGTAATTTCAGCCGGGGCTGGGGTTCAGTGCAGTCGGAAAGGGTTCCGTGCAATCGGGGATTCCTCCCCTCCCACCGCCAGGCAGGTATTCGGCGGCCGCGTGCGCGAGCGTCTCCTACCTCAGTGCTTTTCGGCTCCCAGTCCGATCCGTGAGCCTCTCTCTTTCTTTCTAGTTGTAGCTATTCCACTCCGCCAGCTTTCCTGAGGTTTTGGTGAAGTCCTTTTTGATTTTAGTTGTTTTTTTAATTAAATTGTTGATGAGGCGGCAGCTTAGGAGACTGCCTAGGCCGCCATCTTGGATGTTCTCTCTCTCCAGTTTTTTTTATCTATTCATCTACTGATGGGCGCTTGGGCTATTTCCAGATCTTAGCTATTATAAATAATACTGCTATGAATATAGGGGTGCATACATTCTTTCTTATGGTTGTTTTGGGGGTTTTTAGGATATATCCACAGAAATGGGATTTCTGGATCAGATGGAAGTTCCATTTTTAATTTTTTGAAGTAACTCCATACTGTTTTCCATTGTGGCCTCACAAATCTGAATTCCCACCAGCAGTGAACTCTAGGGTTCCCTTTTCTCCACATCCGTGGCAGCACTTGCTGCTTGTTGAGTTTTTTTTTTTGTTTTTTTTTTGTGTTTTTTTTAAATATATTTTTATTGATATTTTACAGAGAGGAAGAGAGAGAGAGAGAGAGAGCCAGAAACGTCAATGAGAGAGAAACATTGACCAGCTGCCTCCTGCACACGCCCTACCTGGGGATATGCCCGCAACCAATGTACATGCCGTTGGCTGGAATCGAACCTGGGACCTTTCAGTCCGCAGACTGATGCTCTACCACTGAGCCAAACCGACCTTGGCCGCTGCTTGTTGAGTTTTTGATGATAGCCATTCTGACAAGTGTCAAGTTGAAAAGGGAACTCACTGAATGGGAGAACATATTTGCCAGTAAAACATTTGATAAGGAGGTAATACCCAAGACTTACAAAGTACTCTTAATACTCAACAAAAAGAAGATAAATAATCCAATTAAAAATGGGCAAAAGACCTGAATAGACATTTCTCTAAGAGGACATACAAATGGCTAAGAGACACTTGAAAAAATACTCAAAGTTACTAATGTCAGATAAATGTACATTAAAACCACAATGAGGCCGAAACTGGTTTGGCTCAGTGGATAGAGCATCAGTCAGCCTGCAGACTGAAAGGTCCCAGGTTCGATTCCGGTCAAGGGCATGTACCTTGGTTGTGGGCACATCCCCAGTGGGGGATGTGCAGGAGGTGGCTGATTGATGTTTCTCTCTCATCGATGTTTCTAACTGTCCCTCTCTCTTCCTCTCTGTAAAAAAATCAATAAAAAATATATTTTTAAAAATAAAAAAAATAAAACCACAATGAGATATCACCTCATAGCTGGACTACTAAGCTTTAAATATGTGATTTTGTTTACTTTTAGAAAATTTTTTGAGATGGGTTTTTTTTCTCACTTTGTTATAGCCAGTTAATGAAGCCCAAGTTCTCACAAATAATTTTTCTTTTTTGAAAGTAGGTGGGCCATTTAATGTTACATGGAAATTTAAAAGTAGGTATACTGTATTTTTAGGACATTTTATATTTATCACCTTTATATTTCTATATCTTCACTTATTTTTGTCTCCTTGACCTGTCATGAATTGAAAAAAACACCATACCTCAGTCTACATATTTGATTACCAATATTTTCTTTGATATATTATTATACTTCTGTGTTAAGATTGATGCTGTTGCTTGTGATATAAAACTAACTCTTAAAGCTATGTTGTAAATACATCCTTTAGCCTGTTTATAAAATGTCCTTTTTTGTCATAATGTTCAATGCCTTGTAGGTTTATAACCCTGTTTCCTTAAGGTTTCCATTTGCCTGATATATTTGTTTATCCTTTTATTTTAAGAGTTCTGCATCATTTTGTTTTAAATAAATGTCTTGCTTTCAGCATATTTGTTTTTCCCTGCAATCCTATATGAAAATATTTTTTGAGTTAAACTTATTTATTAAATACTAGAGGCCCAGTGCATGAAATTCATGCATGGATAAGTCCCTAGTGGCTGGCCTCCCTTCCTAGGCTGCCTGGTGCTGGCCGGGGCCTTCCTTTGTTCTGTGCTGCCCCCTGGTGGTCAGCGCATGTCATATAGAATGATCAAACTCCTGGTTGGTCAAACTCCCGAGGGGACACTTTGTATATTAGGCTTTTATATATAAACTAGAGGCTCGGTGTATGAAATTCATGCACAGAGTGTGGGAGGGTGTCCCTGAGCCCAGCCTGCCTCCTCTATAATGTGGGACTCACTGGGGGCAGTCGGACATCCCTCTCACAATCCAGGACCGCTGGCTCCCAACCACTTGCCTGCCTGCCTGATTGCCCCTAACTGCTTCTGCCTGCCAGCATGGTCACCCCCTAACCACTCCTGGCCAGCCTAATCGATGCCTAACTGCTCCCCAGCCAGTGTGATTGCTCCTAACTGCCCTCCCCTGCTGACCTGGTCATCCCTAGCTGCCCTCCCATGCCAGCCTGGTCGCCCCTAACTGTGCTCCCCTGCCAGCCAGGTTGCCCCTGTCCTCTCCTACAGGCCTGGTTGCCCCCAACTGCCTTCCCCTGCTGGCCTGATTGTCCACAACTGCCCTCTCCTGCCGGTCATTTGTGGCGGCCATCTTTGGCCACATGGGGGTGGCCATCTTGTGTTGGAGTGATGGTCAATTTGCATATTACCTCTTTATTATATATGATAGATAGATATTCTCTGATGATAGATTTATTTGAACTTCATTCTGTCACAATTTTTTGGTTTTCTATCTTTTTAAAAATATTTTCCTCTATGTGCTTGCTTTGTGTGTGTGTGTGTGTGTGTGTGTGTGTGTGTGTGTGTGTATAGTTTAGATTTTTTTGTTTGTTTTTGTTCTCTTGTTTAGCCTCATAATTTTGTTAATGTAATTCCAGTATTCTACTCCTTCAGCCATTTTCTACTATTAAAATTGTTTAAGGTAGCATTATATCTTCTATTATTAACACGTCTATCTTTACTTCTCCTTTCCTACCTGACTTTACAACTTAGTGTTTACCTTTGTATTATTATTAAAAATTCTCATGCCTATGCTACTTTATTTGATAGCTGTAAGTGATATTTCTTTTCTTTTCTTTTTTTTTTTAGTGATTTAAATATATGACCTCATTTAATTTCAAGAATCCTATGTAGTAGATGATGTTTTATTTTTTGCGGATGGAGTAACAGTAGTTTATTTATTTATTTTTTATTTTTTTCCAAATTTTTTTATTAAGGTATTATATGTGTACATATCTTACCATCGGCCCCCCCTCCCATTCATGCCCTCCCTCTCCAGAGTTCTGTGTTCGTTGGTTGTACTTATATTCATGCATACCAGTCCTTCGGTTGTTCTCTTATCTCCCCTCAGGGCTCCTTCCCCTCCCCGCTGTCATTTGACAATCTGCTTGTTTTATGGTGACTATCTCAGGATCACATGAATAGAATCCGCTCCTCATTTGGCAGTCTGCTTGTTTTATGGTGACTATCTCAGGACCACATGAATAGAGTCCGCTCCTCCTCTGGTTCTCACCGCCCCTTCCCTTGGGTCCCACTGCTTCCCCTGGGACACACGGCTCTCCCGGTGCACACTGCCCCCTGGAACACACGGCTCACCCGGGGCACACAGCCCCCTGGGACACACGGCTCACCCGGGGCACACGGCCCCCTGGGACACACGCCTCACCCGGGCCACACGACCTCCTGGGACACACGGCTCACCCAGGATACACGGCCCCCTGGGACACACGGCTCACCCGGGGCACACCGCTCACCCGGGACATCCGCCCCCTTTGGGGGACATGGCTCACTTGGGGCACACGGCCCCCTGGGACACACGGCTCACCTGGGGCACATGGCCCCCTGGGACATATGGCTCACCCAGGGCGCTGGTGTCACGTATTGGAGGGGCCGCGCTAGCTCCTTGCTAGCACGGCAGGCAGGCTGGGACGGTTGCAGGCGGGCTGAGATGGCTGCAGGCGGGTAGACTGCCCTCAAAGGTGTCTCGTTCGGTGCGGAAGTGGAGCAGCTGTGGACACGGAGGCTAAGTTATGAGGCTGCCCACTCTCTGAGCCCCGGTGTAAGTGATATTTCTTGATGTGTTGCTAGCATATATGTGACACTCTAGGAACTAGCTCAACTTCATAATCATTGTCCTTTAACTCCTCCCCAGTTTTTACTTGTTGGATGTATCATTTTATCATTGTAAGCAAAAATATGCATTCTAAAGGTGAAATAAACATATTGAAGAATAAAAGATATATCCTTTGTTTGCATTGATTTTCTTTTTTTTCTTTCTTTATTTTTATTTTATTAAGGTATTATATGTGTACATAGCTTACCATTGCCCGCCCTGCATTGATTTTCTTAACCTTATTTCCACATTTGTCTTAATACCTTTTTTACAGTAAATATATTCAGTGTTCATCAGTAGTATTTTTGTCATGGTTTCTTTGGTTATTTCTTGTTTTGCTGAAGTTCATTCTCTAGTAATTTCCTGAAGAAGGCCCTGGGAACAGCATTCTTTGAGTTCTTTCATGTTCACTGTGTTCCATTTTTGTAAAAAACACCACCACCACCACCAAAAAACAGTTTGGCCAGATATAAAGTAAGTTGGATCCTAATCTGAAGATCTTGTGGGTGGAGCTCCTGTTTTGCAATATTGAATTGTCGCTGTTGAGAAATGTGGGATAAGCCTTAATTAGTTTGCTGCTCATAAATAATTTGATGTTTTGCCCTGGCTCTTCACAGGATTTTTTATTTTGAAAGATTGATAAATTTATACTTGGTACTGGTTAGTATAAATTTTGGGTCAATTTCTTCTCTAGTATACATTTTTTTTCAACTTCTATATTGGGTTCTTCCTTTATTTTAAATGCAGTTTTCTTGATTTATATATATATTTTTAAAAATATTTTTTAAAAAAATATGTTTTATTGATATTTTACAGAGAGGAAGGGAGAGAGATAGAGAGCTAGAAATGTCGATGAGAGAGAGACATCCACCAGCTGCCTCTTGCACACCCCCTACTGGGGATGTGCCCGCAACCAATGTACATGCCCTTGACCGGAATCGAACCCGGGACCTTTCAGTCCGCAAACCGACGCTCTACCACTGAGCCAAACCGGTTTCAGCTTGATTTATATTTTTTAAAAGTATTTATTCCATAAAGTTGTTTTGTTCTTTTGTTGGGGGAGTATTGTCCAGTACCGTATTTGCCGGTGTATAAGACGACTTTTTGGCCCTGAAAAATATGCCTCCAAGTGGGGGGTAGTCTTATACGGCGAGTATATAACAAACTCTGTATTTTTTAGTGGAAATGTTAGGGGGTCTTCTTATACGCCCAGTCTCTTATACGCCGGCAAATACGTATTTTTCAGGGCCAAAAAATCGTCTTATACGCTGGCAAATACGGTATATTTGTTCAATGCTTTTGGTCTGGCATAGCTGTCATTTTCTAGTAGTTTTAACTCTTTCTTTAAAATCCAATTATATGTTTTTCTCATTAGTAGGTCATGCCAACTATTTTATTTATTTTGTTTTATTTTACAGTGTCTTCCACTAAATTCTGTTCTTTCTACTTTATCTCTCTAAGTTGATTTTCAACCTCAGTTTTGCCTCTCTTTTTTGTCTTCTTTTTCTTGCCATTTCCTCTTGCCCATGTCATCTTCCAAATAGACACAATTGCTTTATTAAGTTTTTTACAAACTATAGCAACATTTTTAGCCTGTCAACCATCTTGCATGCATTGCTTCAGGTTTTTTTTTTCAGAAATTTACATTTTCTTTCTTTTTAATTTAAAATATTTTTGTTTACCAGTAGATATATGTTCGTATAATTGAATAAATTGGATTTCTTGGGCTAATTGTTTTGTGCAAGGCTCCTGTTGAGGAGCATGGGTTTCCAGGCTAATCTCACAGCCTACTACTCTTTGCTGGACAAAAGCTTCCTGAAAGTGTGACTTGTGTGTCTGCTTTTATAAGTAGCATTGCCTTTCTTCCCGCTACCAAATGACCTGGGGGACTTCTATCCTCCTTGTGCTAATGCCCATACCCACTTTTGCAAATAAAAGATATAACTTTGGGCTTCAAAATGTTTCTTTCACTTTTAGAATGTATATTTTTGCTGAGGCTTTCTAAGATCTTTATTATTAGGTCCTTTGACTGAGTTGATCTACGTTCAAATGCCTGTCTTCTGTCTGAACTTGGCTGCTTTGAGTAGTGCTTTCAATGTGGTCTGTGGAGTTTCTACTGAAACTAATCTGGCACTTAGTTTCAACGAAAATAAAAATTTTAAAATTTGGTTGGTGTGGCTTTTGGATGAATCCCAGAAGGACAATGGGGAAATTTAGACTTACCTCGGATAATCATATGGGGGAGTACTATTTTACTATTTAAAAATGGTACCTATCTTCTTTGCTATGAAATTCCTACCTAAATTTTTTAGTACTAACAAAGTAACAGAACATGGTTTATCAATGGACAGGAATAAGTAACAGATGGTGTCTGCTGTTTGTCAAATTACAGTATATTGAAATAAAATTTTTAATATTGCAGAATGTCTAACCCATGAAAAGAAGGGATAAACCAGGGGCAACAGTGAAGGGCTAAGGTTTAATAAAGATGACCAATTGATCTTGGACCATAGGTCAGCCATGCATATCCTCCTATAAAACCTTAAATTAAGACTAGTTCTCATTTCTTCAGTTACTGTCTTGCTTTTTCAATATTTTGTGTAGGATATTTTTGCTTACTCTCAGTTATTAAATCCTTTAAACTAGTTCAATTCATCTTACGCATTTTTAGTTGTCAGTGGTTTATCAATTCAGCTATTTTATAAGGATATGAAACCTTGTTTCAAAGATACTGTGAAGATTCTATCTTACTTTTCTGTATTTTTTTTTAGAATAGAGCAGCAAGCAATTAATCATTTGTTTTACATATCATAATTAATGGGTAGTTAAGTTAAATTTAACTTTTATAGATGTACCAAATTAGAAATTATTAAAGAATATAAACCTTGCAGCACATTCTACTTTAGATTACTCGATTATTTTATCGGTTTCAGAAAAGAATGAAGTATCACATATGACTCAGAATAACTTCTACAGTCTGAAAGTCAGATTTAATGTTTGAATATATAAGGTTAGGGAGACTATCCTGTATTACATAATTTTTGTGCATTATAACATTTTCCCATTGTTGTTTGAGATTCTCTCTAGTAAAACTGTAAGAAAGGTGATAAGTTTGTCAAACTTATGCTACTAATAAAATGGTTTATAGTAGTAAGACATATATTTTGAATCGTTTTTCTAATAGTGCTGGTAGATTTACTCTGAACCATCTTTTTTCTCCTTAAAGTAAAAAACAGCATTTTTAAGAAGAAATTTAGCCTGACAAAAGTCCTTAAAAATAACTTGACTTTCCTAAGTTTGAACTCTTACATATTATGTGTCTTAAGAAGAATCTAGAAATACCTTTCTCATTTTCCTCTGTTATATTCTTTAAAAAATATTTTTATTGATTTCAAAGAGGATGGAGAAGAGGAAGGGAGAGAGAGAGAAATAAAAACATCAATGGTGAGAGAATCATTGATTGGATGCCTCCTGCATGCCCCCTGTTGGGAGCTGGCAACCCAGGCATATGCCCTTGACCAGAATCAAACCCAGGACCCTTCAGTCTGCAGGCCGACGTTCTATCCAATGAGCCAAACCAGCTAGGGCCAACTGTGTTTATTCTTAGTAGTGATTATTTTGTATTGGAGAGCTAATATATTTATCTTGATTTAGTTTATGGGCACAACCTTAACTCCTAAACACTAATTTTTGTCCCTGTTTTTCAGTCCACTTTATTCAGTATTTTTTCCCCTCTCTTTTCGGTGTACTTCGGATTTTGTGGGCTTGGTTTTTGTTGGTCTCTTTTCCCCTTATAGGTTTCAAAACTGATAAGTGAACAAAATAAGTGCAATTGAAGGAAACGTTAAAGGTCTGCTTTGGCTCAAAGGCCTAGCTTCTCATGTGACACAGAAAGTTTCACTGATGATCTGACATTTCAATGTGACAGAAGAGGAACTGGATGTTGTTATCTTAGAAATATAATAGAATTGCTTTAAGATTTTTAAACTTTATGATTATCTAATGATAGAAATGGAAGGCAAAGTGAGCATTATAAACTTGATGTTGCTATTAATTTACTAAACACATTTAGGAAGAGTTTAAGTCAGTAGGTTTATGTTTTAAAATAATTATCTGGATGGCTATTAAAAATGCAGATTTCTAGGGCCTACCTCTTGAAATTGGTCTGAAGTGGGCCCAGGAATTTTTCTAATGTAGGTCTTCCTCTGAGAAAATCTGCTATAGGGAAATTTTGCACTTAAAAATTATGTAAATAAATGAATTAGTTATATCTTGCTAGGGGAAAAAAGCTCATGTATGAAAGTGTTCCATGTTAAAATCAGTTTATGTAATATGCTGATTTTACTTATGAGGAATTAAATCTCCCCTTCAAATATTTAACCATTCTATATATCAAGATGTAACTGTTGATGTTTTCAAGACATACTGATACTTCTTTCTATTTCACCATACATTGTACAGCACTTTGAGTATGGGGAATGCAGATTAGCTGTGCTCAATGTCCAGTTCCAACCACATACTATGAAATTTACTATGTCACTTAATAATTAACATATACATTATGACACATAAAACTACAATTTCTTTCTAGACTCTTTCTTGACATGGATATGAAATAAATGATTTTTAGTTTAGTTTTAATTAAAGTATTTAAATTATTATTATCAATACATCTGAAACGGTTAATTGCATGGAAGATACTTTTAGATTAATAGCAAGTCCTGATTTTAAGGTTTTCTTTTTTTTAATTGTTTTAGACTTGTATATGCAACACAAACTTTTGGTGAATATTTTTCTAGCTACATTACCAAGCATTGTTTTACATTGTCTGGCAATGGATTTAAAAAGAAAATTTGGGGGTATTTGTGTTTTTAAAGGGTAAAGAAGGCTTTTTTTCTCTCTCTCTTTCAGTACTGCTGTCCAGACATGATAAATAACTTTTTGGGACTGCCTAAAACTGAATTTTCAAGTACAGCAGATAAAGATAACACTATTGATTCAGAGAAAGGAAAATTGATCATGTTAGTTAGTGACTTTTATTATGGAAAACATGAAGGAGATGTCCAAGAAGAACAGAAGACTCACACAACCTTTAAATGCTTCAGTTGCTTGAAAATTCTTAAAAATAATATTAGGTATGTAAATACTTTATTTCTATTTGAAAATTGGAATGCTACAGATAAAATTTTTGTCTGTGCTATTCTAGATATTTAACACTTTCTATGAAGAACAAAGGCAGATAGATAAACTTTTAATTGCTTAAAGTTGTAAGCTAAAATTTTAATGGCTCTCTTTTCTCTATGTGTAAATATTTAGCCAAGTCTAGGATTTTTTATAGGTGTTCATAGAGTTGGTATTAAAACCAAAGAAGGATAAAAAGATTTGTCAAGGAGTATCATAACCTATTCTAAAGAAAAGTAGTGTTGTGAATAAGTGAAAAAGATAAATGTTTTGATGCTTCAAGATGATTGCTATCCATATTGATGACATTATTACTTTGTTTTAAGATTACTTCCTTTAGGGACTCAAAGTGAATAATTGTTAATAGTTGCTCCAGTCTAAAAATTGTTATTTTGATTGAATAACTTTAAACTATAGCAAAAAGCTTCAGTAAGCTCTTTTAAATAGGTATTCCCTTTTATTCTGCACCCTCTGTTGTTGAAGGTCACAGTTCCTACTCATAAGAAGCCTTTTAGGGAAGCTGACATAGCAGGATATAAAACTAAAAAATGGTCTTTGCCTACAAAGAGCACACAGTCCGCATGTTAACATGAACAGGCTGTGCTAACAGTAAACCAGTATCATTAAATAAAACAAAAAGTTTTTATAATTGTAGGCATTAAAATTGCTAGTACATACATTTAGAAACTAAGACACAAGTAAAAATACCAGTAATTTGTCTTTTAAGCAACGAATCTATTGTATATCTTCTTGGCTTTGAAGGATTACTCTTATAGCTGAGCTTTTGGTGGGGTTCCTTCCTTTCAGTATTTTATTGAAAAATGTAAATAGTATTTCATCTATGAAAAAGAAGCCTGCTGTTTCACCTTAAAAAAACATTTTAACAATTTGAAATTATTAAATTACAGCAAGTTAGTGATATTTCAGATTAATTATATTAATGGATTTTTAAAACAAAGATAAAAAGATGTTTATGTAATCACTTAATGAAAGTGATTAAAGTGCATACTTTTCTAGAGGAATTTAAGGCTTTTGGGATTTTATTTCATGTAATGTATGTATATTCTATAATTATTTGAGAGATTTTTGTTTTTAAATCTGAAGTTTGCACCTGTTGACAATCACTTATAGGTTTATGAACCACATGAAACACCATTTGGAACTTGAGAAGCAGAGCAGTGAAAGCTGGGAAAGCCACACCACCTGCCAGCACTGCTACCGTCAGTTTCCCACACCATTTCAACTGCAATGTCACATTGAAAGTACACACACACCCCATGAATTTTCTAGTAAGTTACAATTTAATTTTAAATACTGAATATTACTGATTTTGTCAATATTAATTCTGAGAAAACCTAAAGCTTGTTAGAACAGTAAGAATAAGACTGGAATTTGAGGGCAAAATGGAAAAAGTTACATTTTGATTAATATAAACTTTTAAATAAAATTACAAAGATTAAAGTCATTCTTGTAAATAATTAAGGAAAATAACCTGCACATTATAAGTGGGGGATTAAGTTAAAAGCCTTAGATCACAGTTTTCAAATATGAAATTAATGCCCTTTATTTAAACGAGTAATAAAAGGAATAGTGGTAGTTAACAATCATAGATTTTGGAACTAGACCACTTGAGTTCAAATCCCAGATCTTCCTCTTAATACAGCTATCTGATCTCAGGCAAGTTATTCCTAATATTTGAGTAATGGTAATAATAGAAATACCTGCTTCATAATGTTGTTGTGGGAATTAAGTGAGT
Source organism: Vespertilio murinus (assembly GCA_963924515.1). Classification (NCBI taxonomy): domain Eukaryota; kingdom Metazoa; phylum Chordata; class Mammalia; order Chiroptera; family Vespertilionidae; genus Vespertilio; species Vespertilio murinus. The sequence goes on along the minus strand of OZ004704.1, from coordinate 167,764,352 downwards.
TATTGTAAGTAAAGTGCCTTAGAACATCATTAACTGTAAAGCTAACTGTTCACCACCACCACCAAGTCTCCTGTTGTTACTGTTATTGTTTATAGATGCATAAAATGAATTTTTTATATATCTATCTTGGTTTGTCTCAAAAGGATACTTTATTTGAAAAAATAAAAAATAATAATAATTTGAAGTATAATTGACATACATTTGGTTTTAGGTGTACAAATAATGATTTGATATGTGTGTGTGTGTGTGTGTGTGTGTGTGTGTGTGTGTGTGTGTGTATTTATATATCTTGAAATGATGTAATGTCTTTCCCCCGCCCCCACTTTTAGCTATTTGCAAAATCTGTGAATTATCATTTGAAACAGAGCATATTCTTTTACAACATATGAAGGACAATCATAAACCCGGTGAAATGCCATATATTTGCCAGGTATACACATATTTTATTGTGTACTTAGTGTTTGTTTGTTTTGTTTGTTTTCTGTTATTTTGGTTACAAGATTTAAACCTTTTAGGCCAGGAGTCAGCAAGTCTTTTACTGTAAAGGGGTAAATAGTAAATGTTTAGGCTTTAAAGGTCATACGGTCTCTGTTGCAACTAATCAACTCTGCCACTATAGCACAAAGGCAGCCACAGAAAATAAGTGAATGAATGTGGCTGTTTCAATAATGCTTTATTTATGCACACAAATTTGAATTTCATGTAATTTTCTTGTGTCATGAAATACATTCTTTTATTTTCTAACCATTTAGATAAAATTTGCTGTTAAAATTTCTCTTGTAAATGATTTATTAGTAGAAAGTCCTGTGACATAATTCATGTATTGTATATAGGGTCAATAGAGATTAGGAATTGGCCCACAAGCCATTGTTTTCTCATTTCTATACTGGACAAAGAAAAGCTCTGAGGGGAAAAGACAGACTGTGAACTTATCTTACTATATAGGGAAGGATATAATTATATAAGGGAAATATGAAATTATTTTAGATATAGAGCATACTACAAAATTCTCTGGGCCTAGTATTTTTCCAGAATTTGAAGGAATAGGAAAGCATGATAAAAATAAATTGCCATTGCCATAGTCTAGAGGTAATTTATAATCTCAAAGAAGATGTTGTTTTACATAGAAGAAAAAACTTTATAGTACTAGAAGTGTCAGCTTGCAAAAAGTCAGAATAGGGGGCGATACATAAAAATATCTAATGAAAAGAAGGGACTTTAATTATATTTTTGGAAATATTCCTAAACTTGAAAAGATAACTTTTCTGTCTCAAAGATCATCTTCTAGTGCTTGCGTTAATGGGATTCTTGGTTGTGTAAGCTAAATTAATTGTACACAATGTTCTTCCAAATAAATGACTTATTGCTATAATTGTAAATCAAGTACATCTTCAAGTTTAGTTTAACATTCTTTTTATTTGTAGGTTTGCAATTATAGATCCTCATCATTTTCTGATGTAGAAACTCATTTTAGATCATCCCATGAAAACACTAAGAACTTGCTATGCCCATTTTGCCTCAAAGTTATTAAAATTGCCACACCCTATATGCATCATTATATGAAGCATCAGGTGAGATGATCAGTTCTTATTTGTTCATGTTGTTTTAGCTATAAGATAGATTATGACTTAGGAACATAAGATTTGTTCTACAAGAGAAGTAAAATTGTTCCAATGACACTGTTAATTTACATTTTGTGCTAAATTACTTGGTGAAACTTCCACTTTACCTTGCTTCCTTTTTGGTGATGTTGTGGCTCATAAATGAAAATTCTGAAAGAAAAAGAAAACCTAAGGATTGAAGGAAAAAAAGGAAGATGAGTGGAATATCCAAAAGATCAAATATCTCAGGATCTGAGAGTGTTTGTTCATGGGATTTTGAAGGTAGATAACAGGAACATGGGAAAAGATGAAGTTGAACTGAGAAAGAAAAGATTGGGAACTCATAATCTTATTTTCTCTTTTTCTTACTACTTATTGCTACTTTCTAGCCCCCTTATTCTGAGAAAACATGTTATCATCATTGACCAGCAGTGGTCTTTTATAGCTGCCAATGACAAAGGAAATAGTAATGACACTTTTTGCTGGATATATGAGCACTGCCAAAAAACTGCATTTAGGTCATAATTTGTTTTGTGGGTGACTTCTGCCAGTTCGGCTATGTAATTTTTGGGACCCAGGATTAGTGCTTATACCTCTATCTTGAATTCTGATTTTTTGCTTACTGATTCTTTCCCATGAAGTAATTAAACCATTCTTTGGGCTGAAAACTTTGATGCAACACAATCAAAGATTTTAACACCCCACTACTCATGGTGCTCATTATATTTTTAAAAAATATATTTTATTGATTTTTTACAGAGAGAAAGGGAGAGAGATAGAGAGCTAGAAACATCGATGAGAGAGAAGCATCCATCAGCTGCCTCCTGCACACCTCCTAGTGGAGATGTGTCTGCAACCAAGGTCCATGCCCTTGACCAGAATCGAACCTGGGATCTTTCAGACAGAAGGCCGAGGCTCTATTCACTGAGCCAAACTGGTTAGGGCCATATTTTTTATTATTGATTAAATTGACATTGCAGTTTATTTAGCATTGCTTGCTCACTTTGCTTTCCATTTCTATCATTAGATAATCATAAAGTTGACTTAGGTTTTTAATTGGGAAAAATTATAAAATAATTTCCAAATGAACTTGGAATTACCTGTGTTGTGACTGGGACGCTACCCATCCTTGAAAAGTTCTGTCAAGATTTTTTGTTCTAGGTTTTCTTAACAGTGTTCCATTATGTGTTAGTAGAAGTTTCTCCCAAAATTGTTATTGGTAAATAAATTTGGTACATGCCTGGATTTATAAAATCAAACAGTTTTGTCTGTTTCTTAAAATAGGACTTTTCAGGTTTTAATATGTTAAAACATTATAACTCTCCAAGTAAGGAATATAAGTATGTATTTTCACTGTTCCCTTCCCTTCCCCCACTAACTTATTTGATCACAGAATCTTTTCAGAATGTCTATTAACTTTTATTGAGGACAGAGTTTGGGAAACACTACTTCTGGTACTCTTTCTAATGTTTGGCCTTTAATTTTGAAAGGGAAAATGAGATATGAGATAGTAGTTCTATTTTATTATGTGGCTTTTAAGGTAATTTTTCCCATATGTTTTACTAAGCTCCAGAGTAATATTTTGATGTGGAAGAATGATAATTATGAAAGAAATGAGAGGGCCTACTTTATGGTCTCTGTGATTTATAATCAGTTTTTGTACCTTAAGTTTTATGTCTTAATTTGCTTTGGGTTCCCAGGGTTTTGTTTGTTTGTTTCTATCTTAGGAGGTAGATAGCTAGCAGTAGAGAGGGGGAAATCTATTAAGAAGGATAATCAGGCATTCTTCAAGGTATTTACAAATTATATAATTATTTACTAAAGATTGGAAAACCTTAGCTGAGCAGGATTATAAACTTATAATTGATGACACATTATTAGTGTGATATTAAACAATAAGAATTATTGACACTGTCGCTCATTTTATTGTCTTTGAAGATTTTGGTTGTAACTTTTCTTTAAAAGGTTCTATTATTAAGTTTTAGGTGATTTTAGAGCTGACAACCCAGTTTGTATGACTTAAAATAGTGAAAGTGATTTTAGGTGTGTTAAATATGCTCATTAGATCTTTAATAAAAATAATAAGCAGTTAAAACAATATGCAATCATTTATGGCAGCAGCAGGTGTTTATATGCATTATCTTACTTAATCCTTACACTTACTCTATGTATATTATTGTTTCTTATAGATAAGTTTTAGAGAAAATAACTTGTCCTATGTCACACTACCTAATAGAAAGCAAAGTTAAAATTTGACTTCAGAGCCCAACATTTTGTTGCTTTCACAGAGTCAGATTTTACATTGGTATTAATATATAAGGGCAGAAAATACGTATAGTCAGAATTACCCTCAAGTTTCTCAAATAATATAGTATGTGTAAATACTTTAAAATTACAATTAATGGAACTTTAATACCACTATTGAGATACCTTTCATTAGAAGCTATTGATACAACTCTTATGTTCAACTTTTGTACAATAAGAGACATTTTTGAAATCTAAATACTAATGCAAAGAGTATTTTAAAAATTGAAATAATACTTCACTAATATTTATGAGAGATGCAAGATACTATTTTAAAAATTATTTAGGTATCATTAACGTTAAATCAGAACAGTTTCAGGACACAGGATTTGTGATTGCTGAAATTTTTCCTGTTTTCTAAATAGAAAAAAGGAATACATCGTTGTACAAAATGCAGACTGCAATTTTTGACCTGCAAAGAGAAAATGGATCACAAGACTCAGCATCACCGAACATTTATAAAACCTAAAGAGCTAGAAGGACTACCTCCTGGGACAAAAGTGAGTGTAACTATGTTGTATTTTAAAGTATGGTATGATAATTAAATTAATTCCTGTCTGTTTTTATCTACTGAATATAATACTTAAAAAAAAATGGTTTCTGATTTTTATGAAGACTCCAATGTCAAATTTTAGCATTCTTTTTTTTTTTTAAATTTTAACGTTCTTATATTTAGAAAAAAACCTATTGTTTTATTCAGTAGTTGGTCTGTGCTATGCTAGAATGGTATTCCTTTGTAAAAAGTGCAACTAGATATTGTGTTTCCTGAGTCAGTGGTTTCTGTCAATATTATATAGCCTATTTTTGAGCTATTCTTATAGGCAGTATATATATGGGTTTTACTTGCTAAACTATTTGAGATCAGGAATCATGATTTATTTATCTTTGTGTCCTCAGCATTTAGTATAGTGCTTTGAATGCCATAGGGTCTTAGCTGTTTACTGAAGTAGTTATTACTGAGTCCACTCTCAGAGAAACAAGTTCTGCTGCTGGATAGCATTGTGTTTTAAGTGAGCAAACACATGTCTAACTACATACTGATGATTGTATTTTACCTTTCCCTTTTTGCCTTATATTCCTGTTTTTTTCTGACTTCTTTATATACAGTCAGCTCTTGAATATTTGCTCCAGTGGAGGGAAACAGAGGCATGGATAATCCAAAGTGAAATAATCCCCAAAACATTTATATTTGGCTTTGGGTACTTACCTTTGAATGTGGGTATGTCTGTTATTTGAATTAACTAAACAATATAAAGCCATGCTCTGAAGACCTAGAGCAAGAGAAGCTATCCAGCATCCTTCCCTGCAATCCATTCATTCCATGCTGGGACTAGACATGCATAACACGAATGTAAGCGGTGCAGTCCTCTCTCATATTTTCCCTTATTAATGATAATAGCAATAATAATATTAACAATAACGATACTAAATGTTTTTCTCGCACCTTAGAATTAGGCTTTCAATATGCTTTTTTCATAGATTCTTTTATTTAATTCGTACAGCAATCTGGTGTGATAAACAAGGCAGGTATTGTCCCATAGTATATAGGTAAAGGAGCTTAGAGACGATAAGTTACTTATTCTAGGCCACATGGCTACAAAGGAGTTGTATGAGATTTAATTTCAAATCATCTGATTCCTAGTCCATTGCTTTTGTATGCTACCAAACATGTTTTATAGGACTTCCTCAGAGACTACTCATAATGTATATATGGAGGGGAGACTAGTCATATGATTAATGAGAATGTTGGTAGGTGTTTGTTTTTTCCATTGTCAACTAATATAATTTTTGAATACTATATTGTAAGCTTTATATTAGTTCTCTTTAAGGAAATTCTAAATTTTATTACACTCTCCATGAAGTATATTGAATTGATATAGGCCACCCCAACAACCTTTGTAAACAAATTTTGCTAAATGAGCCCCTGGGGAGAGATCACATTTACTGTGGGTAATGCAGGCCTTTCTAGAGTTATTTTTCAGGTTTTAAGATTTAAATTTTGACCTCTATATGAATTTTTAAAATTATATCAGAGCATAAAAATAGCTATGGAATGTGCTCTTTAATGTCCATATAATTCCCAATTATTCATTAATAACAACATTTAACTGATCAATATAAAAGTATAAGTAAATAAATATCAAATTTTGATTTCATTTAAATATTTAAAATAATTGGAAGACTTATCCAATTATAGTTTATACTTAACTCTTTTAAAAATACTTGATATTTAACTTTTTGTTACATGATGATATTTTAATATTTATTCAAGGGTTAATTTTCTAAAGTAAATATTATCTCTGTTTTTGTAGGTTACTATTCGAGCTTCAGTTGGACCTCTTCAATCAGGATCTTCAACTGTACCTTCCATTAGTACAAATACTTCTATCCTTCAGGCCTCACCTCCAAGAACAAAATGTGTAACTGCTAAAAATTCCACAAAATCTAACACAAGTAAACTTACTACAACCAAATCTAATCCAAGTAAACCTACCACAAGTAAGCCTAATGAAAGTAAATCTAAATTCAAATCAAAAGTCTCTAATATGCAAAAAAAACAAAGCACTTTGGCTAATAGCAACAGAAAAAGTAAAGTCAATACAGCATTGAGGAACTTAAGGTAATCTTTTATTCCTGATATATAATACTAATTTAATCTTAAATAAAATAATAAAACCTTTATTTAATCTAAATGTACACAACTCTCAACTTTCATATACTATTACTTATGGCATAAAGATCAAGCATATAATAAAAGTTTGTCTTTTTTAACAACTGTTGTTGAACAGTACTTTCCTATATTTTTCCTGTAATATTCATCTATTATATTGGTGGTATTATATGTTGTACTTCTATCTTAGGACATTTGAATTGATTAATTTCTTTCATTCTAGTGATAAGCATTAACTGATGTTACACCTATCCTCGCTGTTGTTCCATAGCAAATGTTCAAGTTAAAAGTCTGTGTTTAAATATCTTCATTTAAATAGTGTGGTTTTAATTAACAGAACATTAATATAGCTCTCCCTTATTATTTTTGTTTTAAAATATATTGTTACTATTTTCTTTATATCTCCATAAGGTATCGTCTGGGAATCCACCGGTGCATTGAGTGTTGTTCCGAAATAAAAGATTTTTCAAATCACTTTCCTACATATGTCCACTGTAGTTTTTGCAGATACAACACTAGCTGTAGCAAAGCCTATGTGAATCATATGATGAGGTAAGATGAGTTAAACATCTGCAATTACCAATTGGATTATAATGTAGCAGGTTTGGTTTTTGAAAACAGTTATTCTATTAGAAACCAATTTTTTTTCTTCAAGGAGTTAAAAACATCTAGCAATAGAGAATTTCTAGGATTATGCGTGGTAGTGTTTTCCAGCATGGTAACTCCTAAAATTACTGTAACTAAAATTGTAAGAACATTTAGACTAAAGAAATTATATAGGTCTGTTAGAGAAATAGATTTCAATGGGAATTTCTTTTTCCTATAGGATTTTCAAAATGGTTATTTTTAAAGATAAAAATGTAAATGTTTCAAACATATTTACCAAACAAAAGCATGTAATCTCATGAGTGCTATTCTCTTCAGAGCAGTCACTTTGAGAGACTCCAGGATTTTCACTGGTGCTAAGAACTGATTGAATCTGTTTCTCTCTCATCCCTCTCTCCACCTATCTGTCAAGCTATCTATCCTTGCATTCAGTCAGTAAAATGAGAGACTATTCTAGTTATAATGTCATCGTTGAACTTAGATTACTTGAGTACCTAGTACATATGTACACTATGCAGAGAAAGCCTCACAGATCATATTCATTTGTATTTTATTGGTAGAATCATCTTTTAGGATGGATTTTATTTGTTAAAAATAGTAAAAAATTGTTCAGCTATGAACTAGTTTGGTTGTTTCTTTTTTTTAAAAAGTCAGAATTAAAATATAATGAAAGTGATTTTCTCATAGATCATAACATGACCTTTAAGTTACTTTCTGGTAATTATCAGCTGCTCCTCTCAATTCTCTCACCTTTCTTGATTGCTTCCACAAATTTCTCACAGTCTCCTTCCTCCCAAACCCCCTTGATTAGCCTAACCTTATGATACCTTACATTTTTGTGTCAGCACTGTACATCAACTTTTAAGTTATTATATCCCCTTTTTACCTTGTATCATTATAATCTCATCATATATATGTTTATTTCTTTTGAATTCCTATTTCACTTTCAGGGCTTTGACTCCTCTTTCCAAAGTCCAGCAGCATCCTCTTAACTTTATAGTCAACCTCACCCTCAGGGTGATCTGTTTTGATTGTTGCTTTGTTTTTGTTCTAGAATTCTTTTTAAAAAAATGTTTTTATTGATTTTAGAAAGAGAGGAAGGGAGAGGGAGAGAGAAACATCAAATGGCTGCCTCCTGCATACCCTTTACTGGGGGGGGGGGGGGGGGGTTGAGCCTAAAACCCCAGGCATGTGAACCTACTAGAAATCCAACCGGTGACCTCTTGGGACTACCAGCTGAGCTGTTCTAGAATTCTTTTCCTAACTTGTTGAGACTATCAGTGGGGCTCTTGTAGAATTCTTTACCTAACTCGTTTATAGCTTAACAGTTTTTTTTTTCCTGTTATCTTCATCCAGAAATTGATCTTAGAAATAAAGCGGTTCTACTTTTACAAAGTTAATCCTGATGTGCTACTTCTACAAAGTTAACCCTGTCTCTTGTGGTTCTTCCACCACCTTAGTCAGTTAACTTGCTCTTTTATCTCTTCTCTTTACCAGGTTCCTTCTGTTTACACACATTGTTTTTTTTTAATTCTCCCTGGAGGATATTTTTCTATTGATTTTCAGAGAGAGTGGAAGAGAGACGAAACGATAGAAATACTGATGTGAGAGAAACACATTGATTATTTGCCTCCTGCATATGCCCTAACCAGGGCCGGGGAGTAACTTGCAACCAGGGTACATGCCCTTGACTAGAGTCGAACCCAGAACCAAGGACCCTTAGGTTTGCAGACTGACACTCTCTCCACTAAACCAAACGGCTAGGGCTACACACATTTTGAGGTTCTTTTTTTTTTTTTAAGATGAGGGAGATTTGGCTCTACTGCCTGCTTTCCTTATTTCTTGTCCTTCTCTCACTGTTTTACATTTGTACAAAGTGTTTGTTACTAGCTAATTATTTCTTTACCCTTAAATTTGAGTATCATCCCCACCTGCCAATTAACCATGCCCTTTAAAAATTGTCATGTCCTTATTATGCACCGCATTTATTCACTTTCTAAAATTCTTACTACTACATGACTTCAGAGCTTTTGACATTGTTGTCATTCACTTTTGAAACTATCCTCCTCAGCTTCTGTTAAACTGTTACCAACCACTCTTTTTCTTCTTCCTTTTTGGCTGTTCCTCTATTTCATTGCCTTTTCTTCCTTCAAAATTTCTTGCCTCTTTACATTTCCTTTGTTGATAACCACTGTCACTTTTACCTTTCAACTTAAAATTTTTCCCCTTTAATGCTTAGTTTACTAGAGATCAACTGTATATTTTTAATTATTTTTATAGAATTTTTCCTTTGAAAATATCACTGGCATCTAAAAGGAACAAAATTAAGCCAAACATTATATAATCTGCAGAAATCATACAACTACCACCCAGATAACTATTTCAGGGCATCATCTGTATGAATGGAACACCAGCTGGAAGTAACTCACTGTCCCGAGTTTCTTAAGCTCATGAATGCTCTTGATTACCACTTTGCATGGCTTTCTGAACTCCCACCTCCTGCATTTTGCCGCTCTGCCTCCCAACTATTGCAATGGTCTGCACCTAAATTACATTTCCTCTAAACCAGGCCCCAGGCATTCTTTATCTCAGTATACTTCTGAGTGAAGCCTCTTATTCTGTGACAGATATGCTGCTGCCCAAATTGGGGCTTTAAATCTGCCCTTAGTTTAATAGGGGGTCAAATTGGAAAATCTTGTGTAATTCACCCTTCCAACTTATTTATCATGGCTTCCCACTTGTCCTATACAACCTCCAAATCCATTCTGTCCCAAAACATTTTTAATGAGCCTGACTCCCATACCCTGCATTTCATTGTCATCACACACGCTAAGCTCTTATTCATTGTTAGCTTCATTAGAACTGAAAGCTTCCATTGCCGCTCTTAGGGTATGGCAGATCCCTTTTCCTTTTTCTTTACTTCACTGGTGCTCTTGCCTCAAAGCCTTGGGTATCTCCCATTGAATGGCCCATCAGTACCATTGCAAATTTTGGATTATTTTTATAACCTTGAGTTCTGTAGGTACAGAAGTTACATTTTCTCCAGAGGATGAGTACATTTAATTCCTATTCATACCACCTCTGTACTCTCAATTGGTCTTTTTCCCACTGGTCTTAAATCTGTCCCAGTCATTCTTTCTATATAGACTCACATCCCCCTAAGGTGGCTACTCGTTTCCATAATAAAGTCTCTTCCTGTACTCATTTTTGATAGTGGCTTTTCTTATTTTTGTTAGTTTCTGGAACGTCCCTGTCTTTCCTTTCAGTTAACCTTTGAAGTGTTTGGTCACCACAACCATTCACAGGGATCATTGCTTCCTTTGAATTGTGGACCATTCATTGATCCTGCCTTTTATTACATTTGTTAGTGTCTATATATCTCCTTGAAAGACAGGGCTGTTTGTGTTGACCATGTCATCTACAACATTACAAATAGCAATTGATAGTTATTATTTGTTATAATTATAAAAGGCTCTAAAGAGGATATTCAAAAATAGTGATGCGAAAATAGGGAGCATTTTTGGAATAAGACTCTTTCAAGGTAGATCATCATTAAACATGTAATTTTTAAGTAATTTTTTTTAAGTGGAGCATTATTTGAGTATGGTGGTTTTATTGCACCTTACTTACTTAAAGCTTTTAGGTAGCAATAGGAGTTTCCTAGAATAATCCAAACAAATTGCTGTATGTTGGAATTTCCCACAGCGTGATGCATAAAGCGGCTTTTTCTCTACATATAATAAAATTAACAGACATAACTACTGTATTTTAATATATCTTTTTCTAGTGGAGTTTGCTGTTTGCTAAGAAGTATGATAGGCTTGTGGAGAAAAATCAGATGAATCTGTATTTTAATCTAAGCTTCACAATTTATCTATTAAATTTCATTGTGACTTTGGGCAAGTTAATTAACCTGACTCCCAGTTTTATTTTCTTCAAATGAAAGTTACTTTGATTATTTAAGGATATGTAAAATTAAAGTGCTTAATGATATGACTTACACTTAGGTAGCTTTTAAGTAATTATAGCTATTGTTTTTTCTAAGTGGTCAGTATTAAGCTGTTGTGGATAAAGTCCTTGCCATTGATTTTCACAATTTATTAAGAGAGATACACTATTTTCCTAGCTTAATGTGATAAACAAATTACCATGAGAGCACAGAGGAGGTAAGAACAAATTTTTAAAGAAGAAATAAGGGAAGGTGTCCTGTAGTTGATACTTCACTTAGGCTTTGAAGAGTGATTTAAAAAATCACCAAAGAAAAGGGATGTTGGTAAAATCTTATTATTCCTATACAATAAGTAAGACAGAATACTGAAATTTTATAAGATATGCTTGAGTTTAATGTATATTTTGTATAGATTTATTGGTTCTAAATAATTGTCATTGGAAGGACAGTTAAATAATTGTGATAGCTGGTTGCCTGTGTACAATTCCCAGGAAATGTTGATTTAAATCCATGACTCCACTTTTAGTTAAACGAATCCTGTCTTTCTAGTACAGGAAAGCTTTCCTTACCATATTTAAAAGGTATGTAGTATGACTCAGTGGTTGTGTGTCGACCTATGAACCAGGAGGTCACAGTTGGATCCTGGTCAGGACACATGCCTGGGTTTTGGTTTAAGCCTCAAAAGCGGGGATGCAGGTGGCAACTGATCAGTGATTTTTCCTACCTCACTCTAAAATCAACAAAAGCATATAAAAGGGTATATAAAAGCAATATTTGGTTACAAAGGTTGTTTAGTGGTTTTCTTTTCTATGCTTAGTGAAAGCATTATTTTAACTCATGAGTTTTGCTTTAAATTTTTTTAAACCCCTGCTAGTAACTGTAAAGAACTCTATAAATGTTTGATTTTATAAATGGTAAACAGTGGCATTTAGCTTGAATATTGTTTACTTGCAAGAAGATAATTTAGAGTGTATACCCCTTTCCCAACATAAGTATGTTAAGATTGGAAAACAGTTTAAAATATAATGATTATTCTTGATAACTATTCATATTAGAGTAAAAACCTTAGCAAAAAAAAAAATTAAAATTGCTTTCAACTCTTTAACAGATAAAAAATTAATTTGTGCTTTTTTAAAAACTTGAATATTTACTTTTGTGTAATGATGAAGGTACTGATCATATGAGCAAATACATAGAGAAATTTGTCCATTAGAAAATAAATAGCTAAAATGGAATGTAAGATAAAATATGGAATTACACAGGGATGACAAACATTATTTTATTTATATCATGATGTTTTACTCAAAACTAGAAATTTAAATATAGACTTGAAATATAGCTATAAATTAATGTGACTGTTATAGGATAAAATTAACAAAATCTGTTTTGTCTCTCCAGCTTTCACAGTAACCACCCAACTAAAAGGTTTTGTATTTTTAAGAAGCTTTCAGGAAATCTCAGGTAACTAGTTTATTTTTTTTTTAATTTTCTATTGAAAAATTTTATGACTTAAAATTTTTATATAATATCCTCAATGAGATATAATTCACATATCACACAATTCACACACTGAAATTGTACAATTAATAGTTTTTTAATATATTCATTGATTTGTGCAGCCATTGTCAGGGTTAATATTAGTACATTTTTATCACTCCAAACAATAACTCCGTACTCATTAAGGTTATCCCCATTTCCTTCCAATTCCACCAATCCCTAAGAAACCTCTAATCTTCTATTTGTATAGATTTGCCTATTCTGGACATTTCAGATAAATGGAATGGTACATTATGTGATCTTGTTTTCATTCCTCTTTAGTATATATCTGGGATTGGAATTGCTGGGTTATATAGTAACTGTTGAGTCTGAGGATCTGCCAGATTGTTTTACAAAGTATCTCAACTATTTTATATTCCCATTAGCAGCATATGAAGGTTCCAATTTATCCACATCTTTGCCTACATTTGTTATTATCTCTTTTTTACTATAGCTATCTAGTGGGTGTAAGGTGGTAACTTGTTCTGGTTAATTACCTTTTTTTTAAACCTGATGTTGGTATGTCCAATTTGGAAATCTAAATGACTGCTACTGTCCTTAGACTAAAGGTATAAATAGCTTATATTCTTTTGCTAAATTTGTTTCAGTGATAATAAGTGGTGCCAAGATGGAGTAAATAGAAAACAAAAATTTGATTCAGTTTAAAAAGTATTTTAGTGCTAATTTTAAAACATTAATTGAGTGAAATGAAATAGATTAAGCTATATTAGATGTTGCCTTTACTAAAAATTTTTATAAGAATTAAAAGAGTTTTGCATTCAGAAGATGAGATTTTAGTTTTATTCTTTTTAAAAATATATATATATTATTGATATTTTACAGAGAGGAAGGGAGAGAGATAGAGAGCTAGAAACGTCGATGAGAGAGAATCATCGACTAGCTGCCTCTTGCACAACTCCTACCGGGGATGTGCCCACAACCAAGGTACATGCCCTGGACCGGAATCGAACCCAGGACCTTTCAGTCCACAGACCAATGCTCTACCACTGAGCCAAACTGGTTTCTGCTTTAGTTTTATTCTTATCTCACTATTGTCAAGTTTTTAAGTGAACTATATTATTTTAAAAATCTGAATTTTCCCCCCTCTACTTAAATAGGAATCAAATTGAAAATAAGTCAATTCCTATGAATGGAATATAGCATACTTATAATTAAATAGAACAATGTTTTTTATAATTATTCCTTTATTAGAATGTAATATTTGTTCTTTAACTTTATTATCTATCTATCATGTACATAATATATAGTTCCTGTAAAGATGAAAGTAATGAAGTCTTAGAACCAGTCTTCAGGGAATATATAGTTTATTGGATAGGAGATATAGGTGAACATAAATAACTAATAATGCAAGGAAGATTTTAATAAGTGCAATAAAGGCTATTTTTTTCGAAGGGGGGAGATTATTTGAGATTATCTGGATAGGTGTTAATTATACTTTGCTTTAAAAGATGAATATTATTCATACTGGTAGAAGAGATACAGTGGCATTGAAATTGGAAGAAATAGCATGAATAAAAGTGCAACAATGAAAAAGTAGAAGGCAAAAATGAAAAAGATGGAATACCTAGTAGCAAATGAAGTTAATATAGTAAGGTTGAAGTCTGGGGTAATCGTTTTGAGCTTAGAGCCAATGGAAGCATTGAAAATAAGGCTAGGGAGTTTGGGCTTAATTTGAAGGGCACTGGAGAACCATTGATGTTTTATATAGAATCAAGTAATACCTTAAGGAACATTGAATTGAAGATACCCTTCTCACCTTCAACAGTAGGGTGAGTTCTAGATGCATGAATTCTTATATTAGGACTATTGTGATAGTTTTAAATGATTTAATAAGGACTTGAGTAAAATGGTGAGGTGGTATTGCATCATCTTTAAGAATATGGACTCTGGAATCAAAGTGCTCAATTTAAAACCTGATCCTGACCATAATCATCTCTGTGTCCTTGGTAGAATACCAAGCTAACTATCCTCTATATAAAGATAATGAATACTTTTCTTGGGTGGTTATAAGATTTAAATGAGATGCTATGTCTAAATTTGTTAGGCTGGCATAGAATAAGTACTCAATAAATTGTTAATATTATAAAATGCTTGGCATATTGACTTTTAAGGTGATACAGAGGTAACTATGGTTTGAGCTTTATTGGTAGAGGAAATGACAAAATAGGAAAGATAGGAGTTGATTTGGGGAGGTTAATACAAGATTTTCGTTTTATGGCCAGTTTTGATTGCCAGTGTGACATCTAGATATAAATACCCAGTAGACCAAGCATGTCAAATTCAATGGCCCATGGCCACATGTGGCCCATAACAAGTATTTTTGCAGCCCAGACAATATAACGGTATATAAGAAATGTTTTAATAAAAATTTCATAACTCAATTTTTACAATATCCTATTACACATAATTATTAATAACAAACTACAGTGTTCACTAGTGACTGATTACTATAATCATGTTGCATTCATTTCCCTTACGCGCCTTACATGCAGGCACACCATTTCTCTCCACTATTACTAGCAGCGGATATTTTAGCACCAATGGCCACATCATTAGTCTTGGACTGACTTGTTTGGTGTGCACAACAGAAAATATTTCGCTTTCAGAGAACAAGAAAAATATATTTATTTGTGTTACACTAATTAATTTGTGCAATTACCACAAAAGTCTGGTAAATTAATGTTTAAGAAAAAACATTAATTTTTATTAAAATGTTCTATTTTATGTTAACGATTACTCATTTATTTCAGCTCTTTGTATTCAGCTTGTCTCTATTGAAATAAACCTCATTTCTCTGAAATTGAAGCTTTTTTTTGTGGCCCACATTAACTTAAACCTTGCTTATTTGGCCTGTGTTAGCCTTTAAGTTTGACATTCTTGTAGGAGACTGTTAGACTAGAGAGAGCTTCATGGAAGTAGTCAGTCTGTGGTATATTACTTATTTGATTTGTATATTGGTAAAATGTTCAAATATTTAAAATATGTGGTGAATTTCAAAAGTATATTTATACTTTGTTAAATTGACAATATCAATGATAGCATTACATGATCTTTATTTTAACCTAAGCAAAAATAATATATTAGCAGGATTCTAAAGAATCTCATGGGCCCCTAAAAGGAGGAGGTACAGCTAGAACAAAAAAGGGAACAGAAAGCCCTTACTGTAAAGGCTTCTCTCTAGTCTAACCCACTGAGGCAGGATGATCTTGTTTATTATTTTCTCTAGAGTTGGTTTTCATTCTTCTTTCTTTGTGCAGACAATTGCTGTCTAATGATGACCCAAACATAATAATCCGAGTCTCCAACATTTTCACAGATAAAGGAATTTTATTATAAATTTGTAATTACAAATCCTTGTTTAGAGAAGGCTTGATTTAGGCATTCCACCCTAACTATATCCTGTAGAATAGGCATTTAGCTACTTCTTATCATAGAGACCACTTTTAGAGTATCTGTGAGGGCAGTTTGTTAATAGAAAGGAACATACATGTATATATATATGCGCGCGCGCGCACACACACACACACACACACACACACACACACATTTAGTCACTAAAGTTAAGTATTTAAATCTTAACTTCCCTTAAGCTTTTAAGTTTAGCTTAAAAACATTGCATTTAGAAGTCAAGTACATTTTAATAATAACTTTCTAGAGGGCCTTTAATGTTTGGTAAGATTCATTTAAGTAGAACAGACTAAGTTTTTTATTTAAAAAAAATATATTTTATTGATTTTTTTACAGAGAGGAAGGGAGAGGGATAGAGAGCTAGAAATGTCGATGAGAGAGACATCAATCAGCTGCCTCCTACACATGTCCCACTGGGGATGTGCACGCAACCAATGTACCTGCCCTTGACTGGAATTGAATCTGGGACCCTTGAGTCTGCAGGCCTACACTCTATCCACTGAGCCAAACAGGTTAGGGCCAGACTTAAGTTTTTTAAACAGTCTCATTTGCAACTCCAGTTCCTTTAAACAATTTAACATCATTTATACATTTAATATGTTTTCTTTTCTTTTAAACAGCACTTCACATACTTGACTCTACAAGCTCCCCAAGTTCTTAACTCTTAAAATATAATAAATTAAATATATAGTGAATTTTTAAGATTTCGGAAACATTTACATACTTTTGCAGGCTTAATAATAGTTAAAAATACCTTTCAACTAAAAATCAAAAGTTTAAGCACATTTTTAGTGAGAATCTTAAGGGCACTGTCACATACTGTAATATACCAATTATGTTTAAATATTTTAAATACTACATAGTTTATTCTAATGAGTCTAAAAACTGTTCCTGAATGCAACAGAAAGTATTGATGACTGTGGAAATTGTTTCCTAAGCTTTTTGAAAATTCGTAATCATTACATATTTCAGTTAAGAACTAGGGCACTCGGTGTTTGGTAAGGAAACGAGTAGTTCAGGCCCCAGCAAGTGGGCCAGTTCACAGTGCAAGGATCATTGAGAACTCAAGCTCTGGACTTCAGTAATGAAATAACTAATTCACTTTTAATTAATTAATTCAGTGTTAACTGAGAATAACATAATATGTGTTGTGATAAGAATAAAAATAATACATGGAAAAACCGTTAACACATAGTATGCAATCGATACAGCTACAACATGATGTATATGTTTAACACCTTAAATTTCTCTTATAATTTTTTTCTCACCTAAATAAAACACTAGATTATAGCTTTGTTAGGGCACAGACTGTATTTTTTTCACTTACATTCACAATACAGTACAGTATGTGTAAAGACAGCCTTAGTGAATAGACTGTATTGAATGAACGATCACTAACCCCTTGCATTGCAGATGGTGGAGGTACAGATGGATTGTGACTTGTTGCAGTGACACAAGTTATTAGTGGAACCAACACTGGGCTTTAGGTTTCTTAACTTCTAGCTTTTAGCAACTGGTCTGAGAAGTAAAAGTTTATAAAAAGGATACTTTCTGTAAATAAATAATAGCATAATTTGGATATGGCTATGCCATTTTCTAGAGAATTATTTTTGTTATACCAAGTTTATATAACAAATAAAATCAACAGTTTGACACAAAAAGCCAATTATGAAAAAATAATCATTGAACTTATTTATGGATTTTCATAAAATATAAAAAAAAACTTTTTCTTTTATACTATTTGCTTTTTTTTATTTTATTTTAGGAACATTACTGTGGTGTGCCTTGATTGTGATTTCCTAGCTGATTTTTCTGGCTTAGATAAAATGGCTGTACACTTGACTCAGCAGGAAACTCATACTTGCCAAGTTATAGGGAAAGGTATGTATATAGACAATTGTGTTACTTTGGATTTTTTATTATTATTTTTTCACTATTTTTGGTCAGCCATAATATAGTAGGTTCTTAATAAAATCATTGCTCTCATCATATTTCATCAGTTTTAAATAGAAAACTTTTGTTTCTAATTTCAGTTTCTCCTTGTATACCAACTTCTGAACGTCTTTCTAAGTAAGTTTAATTTTTATTTAGTGCCTTTTACTTTGATAGATTTTAGCATTATTGCATTTTTAAATGTATAATTAATAGAAATGAAAAATATTAAAGTATTTTGTGTTTTTTTTTGTTCTTTTTAAAGCTGCTTGTTGAAATAGGTTCCTGCTCTATGGAGCTCGTGACCTGGTGCGAGACAAGTTGGAATTTCCTAAGTTCAAAGTTCTGAGATGTTTTCTTACACAAAGGCAGTTAAGCAGCCAAGTTCATGACACTAGCTCTCATTCAGCTTTTTTCAGCTTCAAATGAGACTAGGTTCTTTATTCCACCTTATCTTTGTGTCAGGTTGACATATCTTAACATATGTTGTTTTCTCCAGTTGGCTCTTTCCAAAATAACTTTTGTTGCTACAGTCATTTCTTACTTTGCTTAAAATATTTTGTGTTTTTCTCTGTTGTACTTGCCTTCAGAATAATACATTTCAAATTATATGGCTGTTTGTCTTTTTGTCTATTTTGTCTGCTTTCTTAATTTCTTATAGGCCTTAAGTGTTTAGGGCCGATGATTGTCTTTTTCCTCTTTCGTTGTCTGTCATTGTGCTATTTTTCTTATTTTTCAGATGCAGAAGCAGCCCAGAGATTTCAAAAAATGTCCAGGGTACACCTGGACAGTGTCCCCCTTCGATGGACACAACTGGTGCCTATTCTCTCTTTCCAAGGAATGTGAATAATTTTACAGTGGGACCTGCTCTAGGTTGTGGTCTCAAGAAATCAGGTCTTGAGGACCTTACTTCAAGACTGGCCTCCCATAAGGTTGATGCTAATTTACCCAGAGATGGCCTCAAAGCCCACCAAATTGAGCACAAATTTCCACTGGGTTCTTTGGCTCTTGGTGTTAAGCTGGTGGGTTATTTCTGGCCAAGAATAGCCCATCAAATCAATACTTCAGTCCAAGTTGAAGCTTAGTCATTTTGGCTACTGCCCTTTAATCTTCCTCTTGCACGAATGCAGTCCAAGGAGCATAAAAGCTTTGGTTGTTAGGAAGCCATAGTTATTTTCATGTCCTTGGAGCAACAGGTCTCTACAATTATGTTCCAAAATTGCAGTTACATTTATTGTTATTTAAAATATATTACCCAGTTCTAGCTCTATAGTTTTCAACAATAATCAGCTTTTTTATTTTGAATAAGTTAATTTTAATTGTTTGGTTTTTGTTCTCCAAATTTACTGATATTATGATGTTTATTTTTATACTTTTTACTATTCTTTAAATCTGTTTAGTGTTTGCTCTGTTTTGTCAAGACGTCCAAGAGATTCCCTATAATTCTCTACAGATTCTCTATGGCTGTCTTACTTAGAGCTTTTTAATTTGGATGTTATTTATACCATTAGATATTACTGTATTTTCTCTTATTTTGGGATTATTATTAATATTATCTTAATGATTATGGGTTCTCAGCTGTAAAGAATTACCAAAACCTCTTATAGATATTAAAACAAGTTTTAAAGTTACATATTTGTCTGGCTTGTGCATAGAATCTAATTAACCATTAATGAACTTTTTTGGGGGTAAAAGGTATCATTAAAAAAATATGGGAATGCCCCAGCCGGTTAGCTCAGTTAGTTGGAGTGTCTTCCTTGTTGAAACCGGTTTGGCTCAGTGGACAGAGCGTTGGCCTGCGGACTGAAAGGTCCCAGGTTCGATTCCGGTCAAGGGCATGTACCTTGGTTGCGGGCACATCCCCAGTAGGGGGTGTGCAGGAGGCAGCTGATCGATGTTTCTCTATCATCAAGTTTTCTAACTCTCTCTCTTCCTCTCTGTAAAAAATCAATAGAATATATATATTTTTAAAAGAGAGGTTTAAATAAAACACTTAAGGTGATAAGTACCAAACTTGCTTATTTTAGACAGCTGATTTAATTTGGTGCAAACGAATTTTAGCTTGTGTCTAACCAAAATATTTTAAATAGTTTATTCACCTGATTAGAAATTACAATTTCATGCATGTGTGCTTTTGATTACTACTGAATAAAAATTGAGATTGGGACATTTTGAACCTATTAGCACTTTAGAAAAAAGTGATTCCTAAACTGCAGAGATATGGATTCTTGCCCTATTTGCCACATTTTGGTAAAACACGCACCTCTTTTGGACCTCGTTTACTTATTCCGTGATTATTTCTTGAGCATCTACTTGGTGCCTGGCCCTGCTCTAGGTGCTAAAGAAATGGACTGAAATCTCTTCCTCATGAAGCTTATGATTTAGAGGTGAAAGATAATAAAAATTAATTAAAAGATATACTATGTTAAATGGTGATCAGTACTGTGGAGAAAACTGAAGTTAGGGAAGGGTGGATAAGGAGTAAATGAAAGTTTGTAGACTGCCATTTAAAATTTGATGGTCAGGAAAGCCTCACTGAGAGATGATATTTAGGCAAAGACCTGGAGGGACTGCAAAGAGCCTGCTTTGGCTGCCATTGATCGAACAAGAGGGAAGCTACGAGGAGATGGGGCCTGCAAAGTAGTGTGGGCCGTATTGTATAGGACCTTACCAACTATTGTACGGCATTTGGCTTTTAACTGAGATAAGCCATCAGAGGGTTTTGAATAGAGGTGTGTTTTATACCTCAGTAAAACTCACAATCAACAATAGGACCTTCAATACAGAAGAGTGCTGTATTACTCTAGCTGCTGTCTTGAGAATTAACTGTGGAAGACCAACAGCAGCATCAGAGAGATTAGTTAGGGAGGGAGGCTGTTGTAATAATTAGGTAGGAGATGGTGGGGTCCTGGGCTAAGCTGCCTGCAATGTAGGCCATTCGAGGTTTGATTTTGGACATATTTTGAATTTGTTGATGATTTGGATGTGAAGTATGAGAATAAGTGTTGAGAATTATTCCACACTTACTGGTCTGAGCGACTGGAAAGATGGAAAAGACTTGGAGAAATAGGCTCAGGAGGGAAGCCCCATGACGACTGATCTGATACATATTTTAGTTTGAGATAACTATTAGAATCAAGTGGAGATGACATAAACCTGTATGCATTTAGTGGAATATTCTAGGTGGTAAATATCATTTAGAATTTAAAGTGTCATGGAAATGAATACGAGAGCTGAAATCTGAGTGAGATTGATGTATTGAATCACTGTCAATATCCTGCTTATGACATTGTACTATAATTTTGTAGGATGTCATCATTGAGGAAAAGTGCACAGAGGGTACATGGAATCTCTATATATTATTTTTACAGCTGCATGTGCATAAACAATTGTCCCAAAATAAAAGTAATTCCATTTAAAAGGTCATGGGACTATATGAGGTCACTAGGGATACAATAGAGATAGAGAGAGGGCAAGGTCCACAGACTGAGCTCTGAGGAATCTATACTAATAAAAGGGTAATAAGCTAATTAGACCAGGAGACCTTCCAGATGTCCTTCCAGACAAAGCCATGGTGTCAGGGCTGAGGCAGAGGTAGTTAGGAACAATCAGGCCAGGAGGAGAGGGCAGATGGGGGCTATCAGGCTGGTGGGGGCGGGCAGTTGGGGGTGAACAGGCTGGCGGGTGGGGCAGCTGGGAGCAAGCAGGCCAATAGGGGGTTGCAGTTGGTAGCTAGCGGACTGCTGGGGAGGGGCAATTGGGGGCCATCAGGCCGCGGGGAGCAGTTGGGGGTGATCAGACCTGGCAAGGGGGGGGGGTGCAGTTAGTGAGCAGGCAGAGTGGTTAGGAGCAATCAGGCAGGCAGGCAGGTGAGCAATTAAGAGCCAGTAGTCCCAGATTATGAGAATTATGTCCACTTGCCTGGTTTAGACCCGATCCCAGTCAGACATCCCCTGAGGGATGACTAAATTCATTAGTCAGCAGAGCTAAATATCAACAGTATGATTGAAATTTCTTTTGAGAGCCAAATTTTTTAAACTTCTTCTAATTCCACTTCTTTAAAATAGACTCACCCAGGCCATGGTATTCTGTGGAAGAGCCACACTCAAGGGGCCAAAGAGCTGCATGTGGCTTGTGAGATGCAGTTTGCCAACCACTGCCCTGAGGGGTCCTAGATTGGATAGGGTGCAGGCCGGGCTCCCTATGCATGAATTTCATGCACCGGGCCACTAGTCTATTAATAAAAGGTTAGGAAGATGAGGGGGAATTGCCAAAGGAAACTGAAAAGAGTGGTTAATAGGAGGAAAACCAAGAGAGTTCATGTGCCTTTGGAGCCTTGGTTCTCGATTTGTAAATATGAGTGCTGACTTATTCTAGAGTTCTGAGATTCTGTTATTCAGTATTGGTTATAACTAAATGTCATAATATGTTCTGTTGAGAAGATGAATTCAGAATGCTACATATCCTTATCCCCAGTAGCTTTTTGACGTTGAGAAAATTAAATCATTCATATTGTTCCTCAGTACATTTAACTTTCTACATATACTCTAATAAAAAAGTAATTCTCTTACATTTCTATAAAAGAAGGTAACTAGGTCAGTATTTTCCAAATTCTGTTTTATAGAACTAATGTCAATAATTTTTATAAATTGGGTGAAAATGTCTCCATGGTCAAATAAGTTAAGGAAATACAAATTAAAGTTACAGAGATTCTTTAATATGTGAATAAAGAAGATAATATTTATTTGACCTTGGTCATGCTCTGGGTGATGATTTCGGAGTTATTTGTATAGAAGTTATGATTTGAATTGTTCCTAAAGATGAGGTATACAAGACTGAACAGGTCTGAATGGTAAATATTTCCATATGAATGTTCTACAGGCACCACAAATTCAGTATGTCCAAAATGGAATTCATTTTTTTTCTGCAACATAATGCTTTTCTCCCCTTGAATTGTCTTTCTTAGTTATTGGCTTTACCATTCTCTTGTGACTCAAGACAGACATTTGGGGGCTCATATTTGCGCTTCTCATTTACATTTATCAAGCTGGCACTTCTATTCTGTTGATTTTACCGTATCATCTGTCTAAACTTTGTCTTCTCCTTGCTTCACTTAAGACAGTCATTAACTATTCTTTATATGGAGCCTGACTAGAGCCTATCCTCTTTTAATATGACCTTTCTCTGTTGCACAAATCTGATCATATTTTCCTTTTAGAATATAAAAGTTCTTAGCATAAACACTTTAGCATGGCAATCAAGACTTTTCCTGAAATGGCTCTTGCTATTTCTGCATTTTAAAATTACTCTTCCTTGTTCTCTACAAGTAATCATATGGGATCACTCAAGGTATCATATAATTGCCATCTTGTATATTTCTTTGCCTTTACTCTGCCTTGAATCCCTTTCCCTGTATTGCTCTTTTTTATTTAATCCTCACCCAAGGACATATTCATTGGTTGTTAGAGAGAGGAAGGGAGAAAAAAATGATGGGTTGCCTCCCCTATTGCACCCCAACCAAGAATGAACCCTCAATCTAGGTATATGCCCTGACCTGGAATTGAAACCATGATTTTTCAGTGTTCAGGACAATGCTCCAACAAACCTAAGCCACACCGCCCAGAGCTTTGCTCTTGCTGCAAACCAAGTTCACTGTGGTGTAATCACTCTGTCCTCTTTCACCTTTATAGTAACTTAGTCCTTTCTTTATACAGCCACTAAGTCATAAGATGTCTCTTTTCTAGTACTTTACAATTCTGTAAACATTTGCTTCAATATGTTTCCATGACAGTGAACTTCTTGAAAGGAGGGACTGTGTGTTAACTGGACTGGAACTCTTAGCACAGTTACCTGATGTATGTGCAGCCTGGTAAATGTTTAAGTTACCCTCTGTTAACAGCTCTCAGAACAAATGATCAGAAATGGGGCACTAGATTTTTACTATTATTTATTATGTTGATAAGTACCTTAAATTTAATCCTGAATGCTACTAGTAAGTGTAGGGTATTAAGAATTGGTTTTCTTTACTACTGGCTAGTTATACAACCTCTTTCCAGCTTTTTTATAGTATGCTTACAAATATTCTTAAATTGAAGATTAAATTTTGAAAATCAGCTTTGAAATTTGGCTTTTAAATATTATTGGAAAGAAAGAGTGTGGCCTGGCCGAAATGAATCAACATTTTCTTCCTTATAATTCCTTTCCCCATCCAATGGTATGTTTATGGTGTGAATGAAATTTCAAAAGAACATACTAATGTAACTGACCCAAAATACTCATTTTACATGTAAACTTGGGTCATCTGACCTTCTGAATAATGCAAGTAGGGACATTTGTTTCATTTTCAACTTCAGAGGGAAGAGATTGTTCTTGAGAAATAAATCAGAAGGATTTATTTCAGCAGGTTTATATACAGAAGAAAAATTACGTATTAGCAATCATGTTAATTATTTGTTGTTGAAATTGATCACCGGTCAATCTTGTTTTCTTTACATCGAAGTCTTAGATAGTGTTTTTTGAAATGCTACACAACATTTTTCTATAAAAAATTATGACAACATTCACAGGTAAAAAGTGTAATTATGTAATGGCAGATTCTTAGCTCAGAACTTTGAGCTTAGCAAATTTCACTGTCTTCTACCAAACAATTGAATATCTCAAATGATGACTATTTTAGCAGGTATCTTTAATGAATAAAAATTATTGGTAAAAACGTTTTTCTTTTAAAAATATGTTAATGATGTTTTCATAGTGCATTATAATTTGTTAATCTTAAGTATGTGTTCATAATTACAATAATGTATACATTTTAGTAATGAAGGTGATAATTCAATGAAATTTTAGATAGTGTACATTTAAATATTTTTAGATCTGTTTTTTTAAATGGTTTCACTGGTTATTATAATTCTATTCATTAAAGAGAATACCAACATGGTTAAAATCCAAACAGAATTAACATTCCAATTTTGATAAACTTCTTTAAGGCTAGTTATTTTAATAATTTGTTTTGTTCTCATTTATCAGTTTCTTAGCCAGTAAAATGGAGAGTAACAAAAAAAAAAAAAAAAACCCCTCTGTTACCAACCTCCATTGCAGAGATGATAAGTACTCAATATCACCAGTTGAAATGCAATAATATCAACACATGCTTAATAAGTAGCTTTCATTTTAATTGCTGCATAACATTAATTTATTAGGATTGCCATATGTGTAAATGGTTATAATAATGTTTCTTAAGAATGTAAATTCTTTGATAATATTTTCAACAAAAGGCTGAAAAGAAAAAGGCTTTTATAAAATACTCTTAAATTGCTTTGTGACCAATTTCAGTTTATTAAATGCTTAGAAACAAAAATCAATTGTAATTTACAAATTTGTTTCAAAACTTAATTAACCCCAAACCTACTTGTTTCATCAGACTAATTTTTATGTTTTCTTACTGTTTTATACATGTTATTCTTAAAACTATTATTTTTCCATATATAAAATCATTAGAGCAGTAAAGTTTTACTGTACATTTGATGTTATTTCATTTTTATAAATATTATATTGTTCACAATTAAATATTTGAGAGAATTACAAATCTTTAACCAGAAAACGATTGACATTTGTGCATTTTGCTCACATTTGTGCAAATTTTATTCATTTACATTTGTTTAGTAACTTAGTTCTAGTTATTTTAATATACTACCAATATAGTTCTCATTCACAAAATGACATGCTCTATTTTAAATTATTTGCAATTTTATGTAGTAACTAAAACATAGGTAAGTGATTGTACACAGTTAAATTATTAAAATACAGTAAGGCACTAGCATTGTATAGACCTAATTTTTAAAATTTACTCTAAGAGAATGGATAAAGAAAAAGGGTTTCTACCAATTCCATATTTCAAATACTATGAGAGTAGCTTTTAGCATGGTTGACACAGATGTCTTCATTTGTGTTCATGAAATTTAAGTTAGTATAGTTGTTGCTAATGTTAAATATATTAATATTTAAGTGTAACTATTAAACCTTCATAAAGTTATGAAATACTCAACTCTGTTAATGGCGTTTCAGATCAGGTAGGGTTATGCAGATTTTAATATATAATATCAGCAAGTGATACAGTCATCAACAGTTTCTGGAAAAAATATTTTAGAAAAGTTAGTTTTTATATTGAATTGATTATTTTAAAAGTTTCATAGGTGGCATATGCCTTTGTTAGGTGGCATATGTGGCATATGCCTTTGTTAGAAGTTACAATTACTATAGTTTTAGAAATCAAGAAGTTTAAAAAAAAAGTTAATATTTGGACTATGTTATAAAAGTTTTTAAGAGAATATATCCTCTAAAATTCTAAATTTCTGTGATTTTTATCACCTCTAGGTAAGTTAATTGTAATAGATACTGAAATTACATTATTATTGAATTTCACCATAGATAATATATATTCTCTCACATTTTAAGTCTTATAATAATAGTCAATATTAATGCATATCACATAATAACCATATAGCCTACTTTTATTTTTTAAAGAATAAATCTTTTTTGAAATTGTTTTACTAATGTATTATGCCATTTATTTTAAATTGTACTGTTTTATTGGTTTCCATTGTAATTATAAAAAATTCAATACTTATTTTGTTTTCAAGATTTAAAAATGAAGCTCCCATTAAGGAACAAAAACCTGTGTCTGAGGTAAATTTTGTCTTATTTTATACTTTAAAGATTTATACATTAGAAAGCATTATTGGTGTGGTTTTTCAGAAAAAGGTTTAATTCAGCAGGCTTACATTGATAACAATTGTTGGCATGTTATCAGGGAAAAATTGAGATTTAAAAGAAACTTTAATTAGATATAAAAATATGTAATCTTAAGTAAAATTGTAAGGTAGTTTTGTTTTGACAAAGACATTATATATTTGACTTGCTTGTTTAATTCAACTAGTGAGTAATGAAAATAAATTGATTATTTTAAAATTCTGAAATCCACAAAACCTCAAACATTTGGTACATTGGAAAATTAATCTTTCCAGATGATGTAACTTTATTTTTAGGGGCTGGGAGAGACTTAGACTGTCAAAGATTTAATTAATTTTTTAAGTGAAAATATTTTGGATATATGGTAACTATGTTTTAGCTATCTTAAACAGGCACTGTGAAAATAACAGCGTTATCATGTAAATGTTATTTACTGGGCAGTCTAATGAGAAATTTCTAAAGTTAGAAATAATTTTGCTCAAGTGCTTTCTTTATGTTAATTTTTTAAAATGTTACTTAATATTATTTGTGATGTTTTTGCTGAGTATAATGAAATGAGGCAGGTTTTGCATTTATCGTTTGCCTAGCATTATGTCTTATACAGAGTAAGTAAAATCAAGGCAAAAGTAGCAGCCTTCTTCCAAGCAGCTTTTATACCAAACAGCTTTTTTTCTTTTGTATGAAAGGTTTTTAACTACAAATAAATTTCTTTAATAAATGTAGGATATTTTGGTTATCTGTTTATTCTTGAGTAGTTTCAGTAGTTTGTGGTTTTTTAAGGAATTGGAACATTTAATCTGAGATGTTGAATTTATGTGTAGAGCTGTTTGTAGTATTCCCTTATTCTTTTAAATGTCTATGGGTTCTGCAGTGATTAATCCTCTCTTTCATTCCTGATATTGGTAGTTTCTGTGTGTTTTTTCCCTATTATTCTCATGTACTGTAGGTAACTTTTAAAGACAGAATACAGTGTTATTGTTTTTGCTTTAGTCAGTTACTTAATAATTAAAAACTTTTAAAAAACATATTGCATTTACCTTCATGTCTACTATTTCCAGTAGTCTTCATATCTTTTTGGAGCTTTTTTCTGTCTAGTATCATATTTCTTTGGCCTAAAGAACTTTCTTTGCTATATATTTCATTACATATCTGTTGATAAGTAATTCTGTTTAAAAAATTTCCATTTAAAAAAATAATAATTTTTGTCAGTATAGAGGGTTAACAGTTTTCTTTCAGCACTTTAAAGAAGGTATTGTATTGTCTCTTGGCTAGCATATGATCTGGCTAGTAAGATGAAATGTCTTACTATAATTTTTATCTTTTGTTTCTATGTATATATGTAATATGTCATTTTTTCTTGGTTGCACTTAAGATTTTATCTTTAGTCTTTATTATTTTGAACATGATTTGACAGAATTTGGTTTGTTCCTTTTTTAACCTATTTTTGTATTTATTTATTTATTTTTTGCATTTATACTGACTGGTGTTCTCTAAGTTGTTTTGTATCTTCAATTTCTGGGGTTGAAGTTTCACATATGTTGTATAATTTCATGTTAGTTCCTGTTTTTAAACGCCTGTTCTGGTTTCTACACCCCATCCTCCAATACACACATACTCTTTTCTTTGTATTTCAGTTTGGGTAATTTCTATCTATTGACCTATTGGTTTATTTTTAAGTTGTGTCAGGTCTAATGATGAGACCATCATAGGCATTTTTCATCTGTCATTATGGATTGGGGATTTTTTTATTTGTTTTTTTCTACCATTTGCATTGATTCTTATAATTTCTGACCCTCTGCTAAAATTCCCATTCTAGTCATACATGTTGTCCTTTTTCTACTAAAGCATTTAACATAATAATAATAATAGTAATTAAAAATTGTCCATCCCATAATTCCAACTGCTGGGTCATATGTCAATCTGATTCTGCTGATTGCTTTGTCTCCTGTTAGTGCATCCCTAGCCCTTTCCTCACCTTACTATTCTGTGTATTGTATAATGTTTGTTTGAAAGCAAGACATTGTGTGTAGGACTCAGATAAAAGTATATCTGAAAATAGGCATACCTTTTCTTACGTTGGGTCATTAGTATGGGACTTGGGTCCATGTAAGAGTGATTGGACCTGGATTTTTATTTTCTTCATTAATTTGAAGAAAATTAATGAAGAAAATAAAGATTTCAAGTATACATGTGATTTGAATAGTCCCTTGAGTAGATCTAGGTGGTTAAATATGCATGTTGGAAAACTTTAATTAATCTTCTAGATTTTTATCACATGCATTGTAGTGGAATCAATGTTGTCCTACCCCAGTAATATTTTACTGTTACTTCTATGTAATATGTATAGCTTTCCAATTCCTCTTTAAAAATTGATTCCTTTCATATGCTAGATAGTATTTGGTGATTTTTAGCTCTTTCTCTATATTAAAGAATGAAACACTAAAACGTTCATAGAAAACCCTATGGTTTGGGATGGAGACAGGGCTGTTTTGCATAGCCATACAGGTTATGTACTTAGAACTCCAGAAGGCACTATCTTAGTACTCTAAAACATTATTGATATTTACTGTGTTAGAAATTATAATTGTGAAATCTTAAAATATACTGACATTTTACTGCCTATGGATTCTTCTAAGATTTTTATGGTTTCCCATCTTATGTTTAAGTCATTTGTCCATTTCTAGTTTGTTTTTGTGTATGGTATAAGCTGGTGATCTAGTTTCATTTTTTTGCATGTATCTGTTCAATTTTCCCAACACTATTTATTGAAGAGACTGTCTTGATTTCAACGTATGCTCTTGCCTCCTTTGTCAAATATTAATTGAGCATAATGCCTTGTGTCAGTTTCTGGGTTCTCTGTTATGTTCTATTGGTCCATATGTCTGTTCTTATGCCAGTGCCAGGCAATTTTGAAAACAGTGGCTTTGTAATACAGCTTGATGTCTGGTATTATGATCCCTCCAACTTTGTTCTTCTTTCTCAAGATTGCTGCGGCTATTTGGGGTCTTTTTTATTCCATATGAATTTTTGAAGAGTTTGTTCTAGGTCTGTGAAATGTGTCATTGGTATTTTAATGGGATTGCATTAAATCTATAGATGGCTTTGGGTTTTAATGATGTTGATTCTACCAGTCCATGAACATGGTATGTTTTTCCATTTGTTTATGTCTTCCTCTGTTTCTTTTTTCAACATCCTGTAGTTTTCTGAGTACAGGCCTTTTATCTCTTTAGTTAAGTTTATTCCATTTTTTGGTGCAATAGTGAATGGGATTGTTTTTGTTTGTTTTTATAATTTCTCTTTCTGTTAATTTTTGCTGTATAAAAAAAGCCATAGCTTTCTGGGTGTTAATTTTGTATCCTGCTACATTGCCGAATTCATTTAATAAGTCTAGTAGTTTTTTAATGGAATCTTTAGGGTTTTCTATGTGCAATATCATGTCATCTGTGAAGAATGACAGTTTTACTACTTTTCCAGTGTGGATGCCTTTTATTTCTTCTTGTCTGATCGCTATGGCTAGCACTTCCAATACTATGTTAAACAGGGGTGTTGGAAGTGAGCATCCCTTTCTTGTTTCTGTTCTTAGGGGAAATGGTTTTAGTTTTTGCCCATTGAGTATGATGTTGGCTGTATGTTTGTCATATACGGTTTTTATTATGTTGAGATATGATCCCTCTATTCCCACTTTGCTGAGAGTTTTTACCAAGAAAGGATGTCGGATTTTGTCAAATGCTTTTCTGCATCAATTGTATGAATATGTTATTTTTATCTCTCAGTTTGTTTATGTGATGTATCACATTTATTGATTTGTGGGTATTATACCAGCTTTGCATCCTGGAATAAATGTCGATTGGTCGTGGTATATGCTCTTTTTAATGTAATGCTGGATCTGATTTGCTAAAATTTTATTGAGGATTTTGGCATTTATGTTCATCAAGGATATTGTCCTGAAATTTTGTGTGTGTGTGTGTGTGTGTGTGTGGTGTGTTTATCTGGTTTTGGGATTGGAATAATGCCTGCTTCATAGAAAGTGCTTGGAAGTGTTCCTTCCTCTTGAATTGTTTGGAATAGTCTGAAGATATAGATTTTAGTTCTTTGAATGTCAGTAAAACTCCCCTGAAGTTAACATAAATACCATACATTTTTCTGAAAAATAGCTGTTTCCCAAAATAAACTTAAAAGAATGGCATTGTTTTCCACTTTTGCATATCTATTTAATGTCTAGTTTAGTAGGAAAAAAAACCTGAATTCTCATATGTCTGCATTCAGTCTGTTGTGATATATTTTTTAAAAATTTCTTTACTGATTAAGGTATCGCCTATTTGTCCTCAACCCCCCATTCCAATCTCCTACCTCCTCCCATTCATGTCTCTCCCCACCCCCTCCCTTGTCCTCAACCACTGGTTATGCTCATATGTATTCACATAAGTCCTTTGGTTGATCTCTCCCTTTTATCCCCACCCTCCCTTTGAGGTCCAACAGTCTGACCCATGGCTCCTTATCTCTGGATCTGTTCTTATTCATCAGTCTATGTTGTTCACCATTTTCCCTAGATGAGTGAGATCATGTCCTACTGGAAATATATTTATAAGAATCAAAAAATGAGACAAGCAATAATTGTTATGATGAAAGGCATATGAATCAGTCTGTAGAGAGTTTCTTTCTGGGCCACCAGTTCTTTTGAGACCCAATTTCAATGTCAAACAGTTCCTTATGTGTACATGTCAGCCATGATATTTCAGTTCTGGATGGTGAGCAAATGGTGGTAATGCAGGTCCAACCCTCTCTGGTTTGGTCCTGGGCAATGTGCAGTGACACACAGCTGCTAATTATGGCAAGGCATCGTCAGCATCTTCCATCTCTGAACTGCTTCTCTTCTGTCTTCGTGGTTGGAGTAGTTCTGTCAATTCCTCTCTGTTGCCAGAATCCACAGGGTCTCAGACTTGTTTTCTGAAAACATACATACATATTCTCGACCAAAAGTTAATAAAGGAATATTTTCTATAAATTTGACTTGGGATCCTTTTTCATTTTTTTTTTTTTTTTGCCCAAATGATACATTATTTTGGTTGAAATTTATAAAGAATATCAGACTTATCTAGTACTTTAAAAATCTTTTCAGATAATTCTGATTATTCTCCTTTAATATTACGTCAAAAATAGACAAGTGGGCCCTAGCCAATTTGGCTCAGTGGATAGAGCGTTGGCCTGTGGACTGAAAGGTCCCAGGTTCGATTCTGGTCAAGGGCACATGCCTGGGTTGCAGGCTCGATCCCCAGTAGGGGCATGCAGGAGACAGCCCACTAATGATTCTCATTATTGATGTTCTATCTCTCTCCCTCTCCCTTTTTCTCTGGAAAAAAAAAAAAAAAAAAATATATATATATATATATATATATACATATATATATATATATATATGTATATATATATTTTTTTAATAGAATTCACGTTTTCATAAAATTTAATTTTTACTTGAATTTTATTATTAACAACAAATAATATCAGTTTTCCATGGCAGGTTCAATTTGTCAATTTTCAAGAAAATGTCTACCGAACAGCCAAGTTTAAATGCTCATAGTTTTACAGTCATTCTTGCCCATACTTTGCCAGTCATTCTTTAAAATAAAAACAGTGTTAAATGGAAAAAATATGCAAGGTTTTGCCCACAGTTTATCACAGACTGAAGTATTTTCAATATGCAGTACTTTATGCATACATTCTACTTTATCACAATATTAAAAAGACATGCTAAAGGATTGAAATATAATAAAATATAACATAATAAAATTTACTGCTAGTGTGTGCTGGTAAAGAAAACAATGATTGCCAGTATAATTTTGATTTAGTGCCATTCCTTTGATTTGTGTTAAGTTGCCAGTATTTTTACTCTCCACTGCTTTTTTTTTTTTTTTTAAACCTCATGTGCCTTGGGTGTTTTGGAGGCCCTAGGTGTCTGTGAACCATACTCAAGAGCTGCTTACATGGTTTTATATATGTAAAGGTCACCTCCTGGATTGCAGTATAATCTGCATGGGAATTATTTAAACTCTAACATATAAAATTGGGTGCTCTGCTGGCTGGTTCATTGGTGGAGAGTATGGTTTCAAAACCATTATGGGAAATCTTTTCTTTGGGGCTGGTAATTTTCTCCAAAGAGGAAATCTTCTAGGTTCCAGTTGGGAACGGTAGGATGAAGAGTGATTCCTCTGGCTCCTGGGACTATGGATTCCTTTACTCAGTTTATGGACTTAAATTATTAATTTTTAAATTTTATTTCTGTTTCTCATGTCTGCTCTTTGTTGTTCCTGGTGTTTGATCACAAGTTTACATTGTGTCCAGTTCAGAGTTAACCTTGAGCCACTGTGTAAGGATAGGTATCTGTTGTCTGAGTTAATTGAAAAAGCATTTAGATTTCTCAGCAGTCTTTGTGCTTCGTTTTTACCTTTTCTGTACTGAATATTGTACTGAATTCCTCCAAATACCAGATTTCTTGGGTTGCCTGGACAAATTGATTCTCTTCTTACCCTTCCCACTCAGATGCTGTGTTGTAACTTCCTCCACACTATGAAGTCAGTTTCCAGTCCTCCAGCCATTTTTCATATAAAAATTTGTTGAAATCTATTTGACAATAAGTTTACGTTGGTGTTTCCTTGGTCTTTATGAGTGAAAATGGTTTCTTTCTTTGCCCCTCACTGTAGCAGGGTTTTGGAAAAGTGAGAAAATAAGTGTATGTGATTAATATACCATCATCACAGGCTTGTTTTAGTCATTATACTGGCTAAGAGCTAGATCTGGATTTTAATCTGTACCACTTATTATGGTATTGCTTAGTTCTTTACTTAACCTGTGAAGTCTTATTTTTCATTTTTAAAAATGGAATTTATGATATCTAATAAGATAGTTAAATGAGATAGTGAACATAAAGTTCTTAACATGCTACTTGCATTATATGTACTTATTAATTGGTAATTCATAAACTGTTTTGCTGGTCTCTTGCAAACTGAGGTTTTATTATATTCCTTCCTCTCCATAAAAGATTGGAAATAAGCAAAATATTAAATTTGTCTATTTATTATTACTTAGTTTGACAATGGAAGGGTTACTGTGACTCATATGAAATGATAATTTTCACAAATGTTTGTATTTAAGTGTCTATACTTAATATGTTTATATAAGAAATAACATGAATACAACTTGTTCAAATATAAGTTGTCTAAAACTGTTAGACTTACCCCAAATTTAACTGTAGTATGATTATTCTTAGGTATCTGCAGTGGGTTGGTTTCAGGACCTCACTCCCATCCCCAAGGATACGAAAGTCCGTGGATATTCAAGTCCCTTATATAAAACAGTATAAAATATTGCATACAGTTGGCCTTCCACATCCATGGATTCCCAACCGCAGATTGAAAATACTGTTTTTTAATCCAAAGTCGGTTGAATCCACCGAAACGAAACCAAGGGATTTAGAGTGCCGACTATATATTTATTGAAGAAAAAATCTGCATTTAAATGAACCTGCACAGTTTAAACCCGTGTTGTTCAAGGAACTGTGATTGTAATTATGGTCCATATTTGAAACAGAATCTAAGGAAACCAGGTATTCTTATAACTGGATAACTGTTTCATGACTTTGATTGAGAAACTTGTGGTACAAAGAATTTTGTATAGGTTTCTTTAAAAACAACTTTAAAAATTATGCTTTTGATAATGAGAATTATTCTAGTTTGTATTTTAATTAAAAATTATTTTTCTAGTTCCTTGATATATAAAATTGCACACTTAAATTTCTTTTATTCAGAAAGGTTAGTATAATGAAAGTAGTTTAAGCTGATCTATGATGATAAATTATTACTTATCATTTCAGGAAATTGCAAGACCTAATATGGCTGAAGGAGAAACAGAAACATCAAATTCTGAAAGGTAAATATAAGGAAAAAACTGAATCTCAAATCCAAGTATGTGTATAAAATGACCCTTGAGTTGTATTATTGTAGTTAAATAAAGGAGTATTTAAATACTTGTATATGTTATTGATTTTAATAATGACAATTAAAATAAAATTTTGAATTTAATACAGCAAAATAATATTACAGATCCCTAATTTTGACATACTCTTATACATGTAGAGTATAAAGTTGTTTAAAAGTTTTAAAATACTAACTAATAAGTAAAATTTAACAGATTTTTGTTACAACATGGGGATAGTAATTATCAAAAATAGGTAATTTTAAAATCTTTTTTTTTCAGTATTTTCAAAAAGCTTTAAAGCTACTTATTTATGTAATGGCATCTCAACTTAAAGTTTCAAAATTTAGAAATTGGTTTTTAAAAATTTAATGCTCAGGTAGAACACTAAAAACAAGACATTCACAATCTTTGAGTGAAAGAATTCCAACTTTCTAATGAGAACCTTTAAATTAAATAATTTCTCCATTTTTATCTTTCTACTGTATATTTTATAGTAGGTTGCTTGTTAATCTCATGAGATTAATCTATTGCTCTTAAAAAACAAATTAAGGAATAAGGTTTTATGAAAGATCTTAGACTTAACTTAGCATTTTTCATAGAATCCTGGAGGGGAGGGAGAAGAGTTTACTAAAATTCAACTTGAGAGAAAAAATAGACTACTCATTTCTGAATTATTTAACATTTTTTGTAAGTTGTAGTTAGTCCAAAAAGAGCTGAACAAAAATAACAATTATACCACTCTAAATGAGAAAAATATAATTCTTTTCAGATGATGTAATTGACCTATGAGACAAAAAAAGTGAGCTAACATTTTTTTCTATATACCAAACACATCTTTTTTATATACTATTTACAAAATATAATAGACAAAAGAGTAAATTCACAATATTATCAAAAAAGAAATATGTAAGATTTAAAGAAAAACCAAAAATTTACTGAGATAAAAAATAATAGATTAATAATTTGCATAATAGGCCAATTGCAAATTAAGTTGTGGATTTAATTAACACTTAGTTGAAAATTCCAATGACATTTGGTTTGGAAACTGACAAAGTTTAAGGTTCTGATTTTTCTTTATTAATAACATAATTTATATAATTACTACCCTGTTAGATATTAAGGTTATTTGTGTAGTCACTATTGCAACATTTTAATGGACATCCTTGTACAACTATCCTTTACATTTTTAAATGAGTAGATTTAGAATAGCAGTATAATGAAGGTAGTTTGCTCTATTAAATAGCAAAGCACATTGTAAAATGTATAATTGTTAAGGCTATGTACTATTGACTCAAGAATAGTGTTAAGACAGGTCAGTGCAAAAATGCCTTGCAGAGAAATAACCTTCCTGTATAATAAAGAGGTAATATGCAAATTGACCATCACACCATTGCACAAGATGGCCACCACAAGATAGCCAGCAGGGTAAGGCATTTAGGGGTGACCAGGCCAGCAGGGGAGAGTAGTTGGGGGCAATCAGGCTGGTAGAGGAGCAGTTAGGCATTGATCAGACTGGCAGGCAGAAATGATTAGGGGAAATCAAGCAGGCATGCAGTTGGGAGCCAGCAGCCCTGGATTGTGAGAGGGTGCAGGCTGGGCTGAGGGACCACCCTCCCCCCCAAACCCTAGTGCATGAATTTTGTACAACAGGCCTCTAATATAAATATAATTTAGTAAATAATAAATATTTGATACCATTGGTTTGATATTTGTCATTTCATTAGGGAAAAGTCTAAATTCTGGGTAGATTGATATAAGAAATAAGACTTGTGTTATCATAAATTAATTTTCACTAAAATAAGCATTGTTACATCTAGATAAGGTGCTAGAGATCCTCTTAGAAGTTTTTGTTTCTAATGCTTTATTATTTACTAGATATTTTCTATTAACACATAAGGGTAAGAGTAAACACATAGACACACATTCAAACATATACATAGACAAACATACACATCTATGAATATATGCATGTATATTTACATATATTTTTCAGGAATATTTTTATGTTTTCTTTAACTAGGTTGTTAAAAATTAGGAAAATAGCCCTAACTGGTTTGGCTCAGTGGATAGAGCATTGGCCTGCGGACTCAAGGGTCCCGGGTTTGATTCCAGTCAAGGGCATGTACCTTTGTTGCGGGTGCATCCCCAGTGGGCAGTGTGCAGGAGGCAGCTGATCAATGTTTCTAACTCTATCCCTCTCCCTTCTTCTCTGTAAAAAATCAATAAAATATATTTTTTTTTAAATTAAGAAAATATTTGTGAATACTTATCAGATTTTGCATAGGGAAAGACTGTAACTATAAGAGGACATATAAGTCATAAAAGAAAAATAATTATTTTTGCATACTGTATTTATTTCTTATTTAAAGTACTCTTAGAAATTAATAAGAAAGCACAAATTTTAATTAAAAACAGGCAAGGATGTTAACAAACAAAAATGATAACTGGGACTAAAACCAGTTGATAGACTCTACAGGTTTCTGGAGTTTTTCATTCTTGCCTCA
Organism: Vespertilio murinus; assembly: GCA_963924515.1. Lineage (NCBI taxonomy): Eukaryota > Metazoa > Chordata > Mammalia > Chiroptera > Vespertilionidae > Vespertilio > Vespertilio murinus. Next base: position 167,727,104 of record OZ004704.1, on the reverse strand, counting down.
AAAAATGGCCATCTCCTAAATTGTATTATGGCAAAAATCGTGAACCTGTTTGTTTGTTTTTCCCCTCCTTTTTGGTGGGCAAGTGTGCCTTGGGTTTTTTGTTTGTTTGTTTGTTTTGTTTTGTTTTTAAATTAGAGCATGTCTTTATTTTGATAATGTTAAAAAATATATATTGTATTATAAAGCAATAGATAATAAATGACCTTATCTTTTCAGTAAACATGACAAAGCTTCTTCAGAGGAAAAAAGTGGATGTGATGCAAAAGCATGTGAAGGCTCATCAGCAACAAAAAATGAAGAAAGCATAATAGTTCCAGATAAGGAAAACAATACCTGTCTTGAAGACAAGGAAATTGGCTCAAAGAATATCTTCAGTTATGTTTCAAATACTGATAAAGATAAAGTGGAAAAGGAAAAACAAATAGAACACATAAATCAGGAAACAGAGTTGAAGATGTGCCAAAGTTCAGAAAACATAATTTCATGTGATCAGATTAAAGATCAAAGCTCCAATGAAGCTAGGTTTTCTTCAAAGAATATTAAGGATTTGCGTTTAGCATCTGGTGATGTGAGCATTGATCAGTTTTTGAGAAAAAGAGATGAACCGGAATCTGTTAGTTCTGATGTTAGTGAGCAAGGCAGTATTCATCTGGAACCTTTGACTCCGTCAGAGGTACTTGAGTATGAAGCCACAGAAATTCTTCAGAAAGGTAGTGGTGATCCTTCAGCCATGTCTGATGAAGTAGTGTCTGATCAAAAAGATGATGTTCCTGGAGAAAATAGCCCTAGCACAACAGAGACAACAGTAGACCTGGCAGATGAAAAGGAAAGAAGTTGAAATTAGTTGTCAGTCTCAGTTTTAGTGTATCAATGGTATAGGCATTCAGATCAGTGCTGCCAGGGGAGCTCAGTGGAGTTCAGAAATAGAAAAATGTGAGGCGGTCATTCAGACACTCTATCTGTATGTTCAACCTAGGTTATTACAGAAATCAGCTCAATAATAGCATGATTAGTTTGAGTTTCCAAGAGGTTTTAAAACATAAATAGAAAAGCTTCATTTAACAGTTCTCAAGGAATGGAACGTGGTTGCCAGTATGAGTTTATTATTAGAATATTATTTATGTTTATAAAGCAGTGAAACCTCCATCAATCTTAAGCTAAAAATCCTTATTACCTTTATATTCTTCTCAATTAACTAACTTCAAAGAATAAATTTGGAAACCATATATCTTTTGGGAATTTTAAACTAATTGGCATTGTTAATAAAGCTTTATTTGGAGTATGATGCTGATAAATGCAGAGAGTGTGAAATTAATGAATCTATTGAGAATTTTGATACACTTAAACAATTTTGGATTTAATATAACATTCCAGACTGTCAGAAGCATGTAAACAGAATATTTGAATCTGTGAACCTCCATACATGTATTAGTCTGCCAGGCTGTAAGCTTACCTTAATTAAACTTTCAGTGAAAGTGAAATTATTAAAACATAAATTTATATTTGTATTTTTGTCAATGTGAGCTGTGCAGAAATCCCTTGATGTTGCTAGTTGTATAAAGTAGAAACCCATTGTTAAAACTCCTATAGTTATTATGCTTTTAACATTGTTTTACTGATCTTTAGAAATGGACCCATAAAAATGGTCTGGAAACCAAACCAAAGTATGGAATAATGTAGATATTGTAAAGCAGTCAACTGAAAACATGTCCTGGCATGAATCCAGCCATGTTTAAGTGACATTTTCTTTAATTGTACAATAGAAACTTCAAATGGGACCTAAAGCAGTGATGTAAAAAATTGTTTTGGGATATTTAGTCTAATTTATCCATAAGATTGCTGCTAAATTGATTTCTCAGTTGTTTTAAATCATCTAGAAAATAATAGATTTAGAGATGAGTAAATGAATAACTGTAGTTTGCTTTGAAGTACTAATAAACTTTTATTTAAAATGTTACATTTTTACTTCTTAAAATGTGCTTTGAATCCTTAAATTTTGTTTCACTGAATATTAAATGTTTTAAATGTCTGTTAAAATCCTGCTGTACATAGTAGTTTTTAAGTAAATATTTCCAATAAAAATATGAACCTGAATAATTATATTTCTCAGAAAACTGCTTGAATAAGTTTACCTTTGACATCTTTAGAAACTATATTTGTTTAAGGAATTTTCATGTTAGTAGTAGGATTTTATTCTGTATTTTTAATTAGTGTTTTATATATCAAATTAATACTTAAAGTATAGGGGAAAATACTGCTAATATTTACAGAGAATGGACTTGTTTGCTGAATCCTTTCACTTCAAGAGATATATTATTTAGTATTATAGTTTTCTATATGCTCACTACATTAAAGAGGCTAAATGGCAAAATATATTATCAGCATATTTTCTTGACTATTTGGGAGATAGGAATATAAATATTTTCACTTTTTCTGCACCTAAGCAAAAATGGGGAAGAAATAATCCATTAATTGTCACCCTTAACCTTGTTGAAACATACATCTATATAGCAGAAAAGATTTGGGGAATAATTTAAATCTTAGAAGAGCAGGGAGTAGATAAAAGTTTATTTAAGGAACACTTTCTGAATGTCATTCAGTTAGTTGCCAAGCCTGTGCTTGAGACTTGTACCAAAATAAGTCCAAATGATATATACCGTATTTGCCGGTGTATAAGACGATTTTTTGGCCCTGAAAAATATGCCTCCAAGTGGGGGGTAGTCTTATACGGCGAGTATATAACAAACTCTGTATTTTGAGTGGAAATGTTAGGGGGCCGTCTTATACGCCCAGTCGTCTTATACGCCGGCAAATACGTATTTTTCAGGGCCAAAAAATCGTCTTATACGCCAGCAAATACGGTAATATCTTTTGAGCTTTGGGGTAGTTCTTTTTCTGTCTCTATAAGAATAGTGGTATTCAAAATAGCTGACCAGTAAACTGACTTTTAGAGAAAAAGCAAGTGAGGAGAGAAAGAGAAGCATTAATGTGAGAGTGAGACTGACTGCCTCCTGTATCCCCCTATTTAGCTCAGGCAATGGGTTGGGAATCGAATGGGCAACCAACCAGCCAGAACCTAAACATTTCTTTTAAAAGAATTGTTAAGATATGAGTTAGATTGTTTTTGTTATAAGTAAAAGATGAGGAAATCAACTGTGTGGGCACTATTTGCTTAAGATTACAAAGCCAAGATTGAGCTCAATTTGATTTGATTCTAAAGTTATTGTTTTCTACCTTATAGTTCTTATTGATATTGAATGCTGCTTATTAAAGTAAATATCTTTTGCCAAAACTGGTTTGGCTCAGTGGATAGAGCGTCAGTCTGTGGACTGAAAGGTCCCAGGTTCGATTCCGGACAAGGGCATGTACATTGGTTGCGGGCACATCCCGGTAGGGGGTGTGCAGGAGGCAGCTGGTCGATGTTTCTCATTCTTTTGTTTCATTTTTTCGCATGTATTTGTCCAACTTTCCCAACACCATTTATTGAAGAGAGTGTCTTGACTCTATTATATGTTCATGCCTCCTTTCTCAGATATTAATTGAGCATAGTGATTTGGGTTGATACCTGGATTCTCTATTCTATTCCATTGGTTTATATGTCTGTTCTTGTGCGAGTACCAGGCTGTTTTGAGGACAGTGGCTTTGTTACCGCTTGAAATCTGGTATTGAGATCCCTCCTACTTTATTCTTCTTTCTCAGGATTGCTGAGGCTATTTGGTGTCTTTATTTATTCCAGATGAATTTTTGGAGAGTTCTTTCTAGGTCTGTGAAATATGCCATTGGTATTTTAATGGGGAGTGCATTGATTCTATAGATTGCTTTGGGTAGTAGGGGCATTTTAATGATGTTGATTCTACCAATCCATGAACATGGTATGTTCTTCTATGTGTTTACATCTTCCTCTATCTCTTTTTTTCAGTGTTCTGTAGTTTTCTGCATATAGGTATTTTACCTCCTTAGTTAAGTTTATTCCTAAGTATCTTAATTTTTTTGGTATGATGGTAAATGGGATTGCTTTTTTAGTCTCTCTTTCTGTAAGTTAATTATTGGTATATAAAAATGCCATAGATTTCTTGGCGTTAATTTTGTATACTACTACATTGCCGAATTTATTTATTATTAAGTCTATTAGTTTTTTGCTGGAGTCTTTTGAGTTTTTATGTACTTTCCTGTCATCTGGGGCACACAGCTCTCCCGGGACACACAGCCCCCTGGGGGACACGGCTCACCTGGGGCACACAGCCCCCTGGAACACAGCTCACCCGGGGCACACGGCCCCCTGGGACACGGCTCACCGGGGCACACGGCCCCTCTGGGCCGCTGGGGTCGCAAACTGGAGGCGCCGGGCTAGCTCCTCGCTAGCACGGTGGGCAGCCTGAGACGGCTGCGGGCGGGGAGACTGCGCTCCAAGGAGTCTCAGCGGAACGGCTGTGGACATGGAGGCCAACCTCTGAAGCTGCCCACTTCCTGGGCCCGGGGTGGAGTGAGCTCTGTTCTCTGTGGGCTTCCCTCAGTCACGGCAGTGGCAGCGGGTGCAGCGGAGGCGGTGGCTTTTGTGGTTCAATTTCCACTGTAGTTTTAAAATCCACATGGTGGCAGTGGCAGAAGCTTCGGCTCAGCCATGCAGCTGCGAAGGAAGGACTCTCCGGGGCCGCGAACAGAAGGCGCTGCGCCAGCTCCTCACCAGCACAGTGGGCGGGCTGGGACCGCTGCAGGCTGAGATGGTTGCAGGCGGGGAGGCTGCGCTCAAAGGCTTCTCGTCTGGGCAGGAGCGAAAAGAAGGTGCCGTGCCATCTCCTCAAGCACGGTGGGTTGGGACAGCTGCGGGATGAGATACTTGCGGGCGGGGAGACTGTGCTCAAAGGCGTCTCGTTCTGGGCAGGAGCCGAAGGCGTGTCGGAAGCCCGGCATCGGCTCCCTTGCTCCCACAGCCGGCCAGCGGGGATGGCCCTCTCCCTGGGCCTGGGGCAGAGCAAGATCTGGCTTCCCTCATTCCCGGCGGCGGTTCCAGTTCCACCATAGTTTTAAACTCCACATGGCAGCAGCGGCGCCTTGCTTTGTGTCTAGTTGTAGCCATCCTATTCCGCCAGCTTTCCTGTGGGTCTGGTGTGATCCCTTTCGATTTTAGCTGTTTTTTTTCCAAATTGTTGATGAGGTGGCAGCTTAGGAGACTACCTAGGCCGCCATCTTGTTTTGGTCTCTTTTCTTCAGAAACCTTTAGCATTTCTTGCTGAGTTGTTGGTAATAAATTCCCTTAGTCTTTTTTTTTTTTTTTTCCCACTGAAGCTCCTGATTTCACCTTCAATTTTGATTGATAGCCTTGCTGGGTACAGTATTCTTGGATCCATACTCTTCCTTTACATGACTTTGTATATTTCATTCCATTCCCTTCTGACCTGATGAGTTTCTGTTGAGAAATCAGTTGCTTGTCTGATGGGGGTCCCTTTGTATGTAACTTTCTGTCTGTCTCTGGCCGCTTTTAAGATTCTTACTTTGTTTGCCAATTTAATTATAATGTACTTTGGCGTCGGTCTTTTGGGGTTCATTTTGCTTGGGACTCTCTGAGCTTCTTGGATTTGTGTGGGGTTTTTCTTCTCTATCTCAGGGAAGTGTTCTGTCATTATTTCTTCAAACAGGTTTTCTATTCCTTGCTCAGTTTCTACTCCTTCTGGAACCCCTATTATGCAGATGTTGTTTTGTTTTGTTTTGTTTTGTTTTGTTTTGTGTTTGTTCCAAAGTTCCCTTAGGCTCTCCTCCTGCTTTTTAATTTTTTTTTTCTAGAAGCTGCTCTAATTGGTTATTTTTCCCCACCTTGTCTTTTAACTCATTGATTCGGCCCTCTATTTCTTCTAGTCTACTCTTTATGCTTTCTATTGAGTTCTTTACATCAGCGATGTCATTTTTCATTTCTTCTTGGTTCTTATTCATATTGTCGAATTTGTCTTCCATTCTTTTCAGCCACCTAATGATCATTTCTCTGAATTGTTTTTCTGGTAGGTTGTTTGCCTCTATTTTGTTTACTTCCTTTTCTCATGATGCCTGCTTTTCTTTTATACACGGTCTGTTTCTTTGTCTCCCCATGGTCTTTCTTCTCCCGATGTCTGGTTATGTAGTTCTCTCTCTCCTTATCCCTAAGGCAAAATCTGACCTTTCTGTGTTGGATGGAAAAGTCTCTCAAATCTTCCCCATTATTTCAGAAGATGGCTGCCGTCAGGAAAGCAGACTGCAAGATAGTGTGAGTGAGAAAATAAAGGGAGAGTGTGTGGTTGCATGGGGAGTGTTTGTTGGTCAATTGAGGAACAGCTATACTACAGAAGACTAGTGGACTGTTGAACAGGGCTCCCCTGTCCAGGAAGCCCCCACTACTCTGGGTTCCCTTCTGAAGTGACTGGCTTGGATTTGCATCATCTTGAAGGAAAAGTTGATGTTATTGGGAGCCAGAAAAGCCCAGGGTATCTACAACTACGGCACCCAGCTGCAAACCTGAGAATACCAGTTACCAACTGGCGTAAGCAGCGGATTCAGAGGATCTCTACATTCCACTGAAAGGTCAGATTTCACCTTGGATAAAGTGAGGTCTGTAGTCCCAGCGGGAGAGAGAAACGCGCACATGGGAGCTGTTGACCGGGGAAAGTCTGCACCTAGAAAAATCTTGCTATTGAAGCTGGCGTGATCATGAATGTGGAATGGAGTCCACAGAGCTGCTAACATAAGGGAACCTAAAAAGCAACCCATTTTGATCTGGGTGCAAAAAGACAGCCTAAATTTTTAAAAATATATATATATTTTATTGAATTTTTACAGAGAGGAAGGGAGAGGGATAGAGAGTTAGAAATACCAATGAAAGAGAATCATCAATCAGCTGTCCCAGGGGGCCGTGTGCCCCGGGTGAGCCGAGTGTCTCAGGGGGCCGTTGCCCCGGGTGAGCCGTATCCCCCAAAGGGGATGGGTGTCCCGGGTGAGCCGTGTGTCCCAGGGGGCTGTGTGCCCCGGGTGAGCTGAGTGTCCCAAGGTGCAGTGTGCCCCGGGCGAGCCGTGTGTCCCATGGGAAGCAGTGGGACACAGGGGAAGGGGCAGTGAAAACCAGAGGAGGAGCGGACTCTATTCATATGGTCCTGAGATAGTCACCATAAAACAAACAGACTGCCAAATGAGGAGCGGATTCTATTCATGGGGTCCTGAGATGGTCACCATAAAACAAGCAGATTGTCAAATGACAGTGGGGGAGGGGAAGGAGACCTGGGGGGAGATAGGAGAACAACTGAGGGACTGGTATTCATGAACACAAGTACAACCAACGAACACAGAACTCTGGGGAGGGAGGGCATAAATGGGAGGTGTGGGGGGGGCAATGGTAAGCTATGTACACTGATAATACCTCAATAAAATAAAATTAAAAAAAAAAGAATCATCAATCAGCTGCCTCTTGCACACCCCCTACTGGGGATGTGCCCGCAACCAAGGTACATGCCCTTGACCGGAATCGAACCTGGGACCCTTCAGTCCGCAGGCCGACGCTCTATCCACTGAGCCAAACCAGGTTTCGGCCAACCTAAATTTTTTTAAAAGTGTGCCAGCTACTTAGACCCAAGGGGGGAAAAGACTGTACAGACTTGCACACAGCCCTGGTGTTCACACACTTAACTCTGGCTCTTTTTTTTCTCCTCTTTAAATCCTTGCTTCTGATTGCTAAGCCTAGTGTTATGGAGAGACCCCCAGAGAAGACCACCAAGATGCCAGATCAAAATTTATGCCTTTATTAATGAATTCGAATCCGGGCTCTCCCCCCACTGTCGCAGCAGTGAGAAAAGAAAAAAGAGAGAGAGAGAGAGAGCCCCGAGCACACAGGAAAGCCTGCCTTTATCCTTTTTTTGTGGCTAGTCTATTTGGCAAATTCTGATTGGTTAATCTTTAAAAACATTAGTCTATGAGCTAAAGTTTACATAACAGGAAAGCTGAAGGCTATTCCTCTACCATTATAGTTTGTTTTGAGACCTTGGCTTATTGTGATTTAGGCTAGCTGGCAGTTGTTTTGCAACAGTGGGGGGAAGTATAGCTGACTAGGCAGAGGTCTTTGTCTGTCCTAGGGTCATGGTGACCCATCACACTATGAGCTATGAAAAATTCCACTAGTACAGTAACATTGTTAAAAGTTTGCACAACACCTGGGGCGGGGGGCTTATTTTCAGTTTATGCGGTTTCTGTCTGACCTGGTCTGTTCTGTTTGTGCTGCCTTGCGATTACTTGGAACAGGACATGTCTGGGGGTTGGGGATTGCAAACAGAGTCAGCTTTATGACTAACATGAAGCGCATCATGATACTACATTCTTTGTTGTGGGTCTGTTTGTTCATTCCTCCCCTAGGCTGGAGCCCTGCCTCGACAGGGTCCTGCCAACTATAACACCTAGTATATAGGCAATTGGGGACACTCTAAGAGGCTGCAAAGGAAAGTAGTTTTTCTGGAACCTGGGAATCTGAGCGGGGAATAACCATCAGAGAACCAGCTCTGGGGCAACCCACTCCCCCAAACCAGCATCAAATCTTCCCCATTTTTTCAATTGAATTTATTGGGGTGACATTGGTTCAAAAAATCATATGGGTTTCAAGTATACAACTCAACAAAACATCATCTGCACGCTGCATCTTGCGTCCATTGCCCCAAGCAAAGTCTTTTTTCGTCCCCACCCCCCGCCTTTGCCCACCTTCAGCTCTCCCTGGACCTACCCTTTCCCTTGGGCTGTCACCACCTATTGTCTGTGTCTGTGTGCTATGCACTGAGTGGCCAGATTATTATGCTCTCTGGACGCATAATATGGCCACTCTGTACTTCTTTTGAGTACCTCATTTACTTGATATCAAAGATACTATAAATCGTGCACCTGGTCAGTTTTTCCCCTGCACTGGCAGATAGAAAGCTCAGGGCAAACAGGTGGTTGATCTCCAGCAAAAGTCTAGAATTCTTTCAGAACCCATTTGAGATACAAATATACTGAATGGCCAGATTATTATGCATTCAGAGATCATAATAATCTGGCCACTCAGATACATATACACACACACTTACATATATATCTTAATACTTACACCCTCTTTCATCCGGTCTCCCAGTCTTCCTTCTGACAGCCATGAGTCTGTTTCATGTATCCCCATTTCTGTTTCTATTTTGTTCACTAGTTTATTTAGTTCATTAGATTCCACATATAAGTGAGATCATGTGGTATTTGTCTTTCTCCGACTGGCTTGTTTCGCTTAGTTCGCTTAGCATAATACTCTCCAGGTTTATCCATACTATTGCAAAGAGTAAGATTTCTTTTTTATGGCTGAGTAGTATTTCATTGTGTAAATGTACCATAGTTTTTTTTGTTTTGTTTTTGTTTTTCATCCACTCATCTACTGATGGGCACTTGGAGTGTCCAAATCTTGGCTATTGTAAATAATGCTGCAATGAACTTAGAGGTGCATATATTCTTTTAAATGTTTTGGTTTCTTCAGATATATTCCCAGAAGTGGAATCACTGAGTCAAAAGGCAGTTCCATTTTTTATTTTTGAGGTAATGCCATGTTTTTCATAGTGGCTGCTCTGTGTGCATTGCTACCAGCAGTGCACTAGGGTTCCCTTTTCTCCACATCCTTGCCAGCACTTGTTTGTTGATTCATTGCTGATAGCTTAATTGGAATGTTTGGGAGTTATTTTGATTGTCTTTTGCTATTGACTTAGATAAGTTCTTTATATATTTCAGATATTAATTTCTTATCAGATATATGGTTTGCAAATACCTTCTCCCATTCAATAGGCTGCCTTTTCATTTTGGTGATGGTTTCCTTTGCCGTACATTTGATGTAGTGCCACTTCTTAATATTAGTTCTTTTTGCCTCTGCTTTTGGTTTCAAATAGTAAAAAAAAAAAAAAATAATCACCAAAGTCAATATCAAGATCTTACCACCTATGTGTTCTTCTAGGAGTTTTATGGCTTCAGGTCTTATGTTCAAGTCTTTAATCCATCTTCAGTTTATTTTTGTGTATGAGGTAAGATAATGGTCCAATTTCATTATTTTGCATGTGTCTCTCTAATTTTTTTCAAAACCATTTATTGAAGAGACTATCTTTTCCTATTGTATATTCTTGGCTCCTTTGATATAAACTAATTAACCATATGTGCATAGGTTTATTTTTTTGTCTCTATTCTGTTCCATTGATCAGTTTTTATGCTGATGCCATACAGTTGTGTGTTTTTTGTTTGTTTTTTCATTTGAAATATATATATTTCTCTTTCTTTTTTAATTAAAACCTTTATTGAGGTTACATTGGTTAAATAAATTATATAGACTTAAGATGTACAGTCCTATCATACATCATCTATATGTTGCATTGTGTGTTCACCACCCCAAGTCATGTCTCTTTCCTTCACAATTTATCCTCCATTTACCCTCCCCTGCCTACTCCTCCCCACCTCCCACATTTCCCTCTGGTAATCACCATACTGTTTTCTGACTATGTACCTTCTTTGTTTTTTTTCTTAATTCTTTTTTACCTTTTCATCCAGGCTCGCTGCCCCATTCCCTCTATTTCTATTTTCTTTGTTTATATTTTTCATTAGGTTCCACATATAAGTGAAACCATATGGTATTTGTCTTTCTCTGACTGATTTATTTCATTTACCATAATACTCTCCAGAGTATTGAAAAAGAGATTGAAAAGTGTAAAATATCTTTTTTATGGCTGAGTAGTATCCCATTGTGTAAATGTACCACAGCCTTTTTATCCATTTATCTACTGACTAGTGGCCTGGTGCATGAAATTCATGCACTAGGGTGGGATGGGGGTGCTCCAGCCTGGCCTGTGCCCTATCACAGTGCAGGAGCCCCGGGATCTATCACCCCAAAGAGGTAGGCCCCACCCACCCATCGGGGCTTCTCAATGGATTGCCCCAAATAGGTAAGCCGGAGCCGGGAAAGGCCCGTGGGCCCCCAGTGCAGGTGCACGAAGGCCTTGCCAAGGCCCCACACCCGGGCCGGTCTGTGGCAGAAGCCTGCAGACCTCCATGCACCTGTGGGCCCCTAGCTGAGCCTGTGGCAGAGGGGTCTCTCCATGCACCTGTGGACCCCTCGGGCCAGCGCAAGGGGGCAGGGACACAAACCTCATGTCCTGGGCCCATTGCCAGGAGTGGGGATGCGAACCTCATGTCTTTGGGCCAGTGCAGGGAAGCAGGGATATGACCCTCATGTCCCAGGGCCCATTACCGGGGCCGCAGAATGTTGGGGTGCTGATCGGAGCCCCCAATGGGCCACTTGGCTGCCACATTGTGTGTCATAGCGACTGGTCATTCCGGTCATTCCATTGTTCTGGTCACTTGGCTTTTATATATATATATTAGAGGCTCAATGCATGAAATTCGTGCATGGGGGTGTGTGTGTCCCTCAGCCCAGTCTGCACCCTCTCCAATCTGGGACCCCTCAAGGGATGTCTGACTGCCCGTTTAATCAGACATCCCTCTTACAATCCAGGACTGCTGGCTCCCAACTGCTCGCCTGCCTGCCTGCCTGAATACCCCTAACCACTTCTGCCTGCCAGCCAGGTTGCCCCCTAACCACTCCCCTGCCAGGCTGATTGATGTCTAACTGCTCTCCTGCTAGCCTGATTGCCCCTAACTACCCTCCCCTGTAGGCCTGGTTTCCCCCAACTTCCCTCCCTTGCAGGCCTGGCCCCTCTCAACTGCCCTCCCCTGCTGGCCTGGTCCCTCCCAACTTCTCTCCCCTGCTGGCCTGAGTTACTCCTAACTGCCCTCCCTTTCAGGTATGGTTCCTCCCAACCGCCCTCCGCTGCTGGCCATGTTGTGGTGGCCATCTTGTGTCCACATGGGGGCAGCCATCTTGTGTGTTGGAGTGATGGTCAATTTGCATATTATTCTTTTATTACATGATTAGATAGATAGGTAGACAGATACTTTGCAAAGAACACAATAGATATTAGATCAAATATGCTAACATATTTAATAAATAGTTTGTTTTTATTCATATGATACCAGTAATAACATTTGTAAAGTACTGGTTCTTTAGATACAGAATTGAAGCTGATTAAATTGAAAAGAAGGCACATTACAATGCAGTTATCTATGTGGTTGTCATTTAGAGCCCTGGCTTTACTGAAATAATCATTAGACTAACAAACAAACCTCAACAAAACCAGTGCACTACTTTATGTTAGTAGATGCATTAGCTTTATTGTAGCTGGTGGGCAAAGATAATTTGATGAAATTCTTGGAGGATGACACATTTCACAGTGAAATGTTTCCCTATCCTTTGCTTCATCTGGTATATAGAGGAACAATTAGCAGCTAATGTGGCCTCAATCAAACGATTCTATAGTTTTCATATGTAACTACCAAAAATAATCATCTTGGGGTAGGGTATTAATCATTAAATTTTTTAATGTAATTCTTTATGCTACAAGAAGCTTTTGACAATGTCCTTCAGTATGAAGTATATGGGAAATCTCCGTACTTTGCCTTCAATTACGCTATGAACCTAAAACTGCTATTAAAAGTACACTCTTGCCGAGACCAGTTTGGCTCAGTGGTAGAGCTTCGGTCTGCGGACTGAAGGGTCCCGGGTTCGATTCCGGTCGGGGGCATGTACATTGGTTGTGGGCACATCCCCGGTAGGGGGTGTGTAGGAGGCAGCTGGTCGATGTTTCTCTCTCATTGACATTTCTAGCTCTCTATCCCTCTCCTTTCCTCTCTGTAAAATATCAATAAAATATATATATATGTATTTTTTAAAAGTACACTCTTAAAATAAAAAAGACAGCTAGAGAGCACTCCTTCCTTAGTGACATTCATTTCTTACAACCCATTGCCTGCAATTCAGTAAAGTGGCCATACATAGTTGCATCTACAAAGCTGCATCATGGGTCAGGAAATGTAATTTTAATCTCAGCACTATGTGCATCCCAGAAAGAGAAGTGAAATTGCTGGGATAATTAATAGTCTTCTATGCCAGCTAACAACTTTGGTCAAGTGATTATATATCCCCCCATGTGGACACAAGATGGTTGTCACAAGATGGCCAGCAGGGGAGGGCAGTTGGGAGGGATCAGGCAGCAGGGGAGGGCAGTTGTGAGTGATCAGGCCAGCAGGGGATGGCAATTGGGGGCAATCAAGCCTGCAGGGGAAGGTAGGTAGGGGTGACCTGCAGGGGAGGGAAGTTGGGAGGGACACAGGCCTGCAGGGGAGGGCAGTTAGGGGCAAACTGGTTGGCAGGAGAGCAGTTAGACATCAATCAGGCTGTCAGGGGGTGAATAGGGGGTGATCAGGCTGGCAGGCAGAAGCAGTTAAGGACAATCAGGAAGGCAGGCAGGAGAACAGTTGGGAGCCAGCAGTCCTGGATTGTGAGAGGGATGTCTGACTAACCATTTTGGCCCAATCCTGGTAGGATCAGGTCTAAATGGGCAGTTGGACATCTCTTAAGGGGTCCAGATTGGAGAGGGTGCAGACTGGGCTGAGGGACCCCCGCCCCCAGTGCACAAATTTCGTGCACTGAGCCTTATGGATGGATGGATGGATGGATGGATTTATTTATTCCTATTGATTTCAGAGAGGAAGGGAGAAGGAAAGAGAGATAGATAGAAAGATTAATGATGAGAAAGCATCATTGTCCAGCTGCCTCTTGCACACCCCACAATGGGAATTGAGCCCATTAATTACCCGGGCATGTGCCTCTTATTGGAATCTAACTTGGGAACCTTTAGCCTGCTGGCCAACACTCTATCCACTGAGCCAAACTAGCTAGGGCTCATCAACTGACTTTATGTCTACTTCCTCCATACAAAAGAGACTGCTTGGATATAGCAGAGGTGCTAAGAATGAATAAATGAGAAAATGAAAGCTAAAGTTCTTGCAATATTATGTTAGAATCTATTTAATTATTTTCATCTCATATCTATTACTGTTTTATACCTCATACTTAATTTATTTTAATGAACATATTATTGTTTGGAAGAATTTCAAAGAAATATTTTTTCAGATATTGGGAAACAAGATCTTTATAATATTCACAACCTATTTACTATTTGCCAAGCATCATACCAGGTAGTGTATGTCTATTATCTCTCACAATTTTATGTAGAAGTATGACTATTATAATCATTTAGAGATAAGCAAAGTAAGGCTTGGGTTCTCAGAACAGCTGAAGCTGAGGTCCAAAATGAACGTGTGTGGGTTTATATAGGCAGTTGAAATCAGTTTAAATTGAAAAACATTTGGTCCTATTAGGAAAAACATGTCATAGATATTAAGATTTTATTAACAGAGAAAACAATGACTAAAAATATGATACATTAATTATGCCAAGGAATCTAAAGCCAATTGAATGTCTGAAATTAGTTAAAATTATTGATTGAACTAGAGTGAGCCTACAATTACATATTAGTCCAATGGAAAGGTTATGTTGAAGACAACTAGTAAGGCCCCAGAATTGCTAAAGTCTTTATAAAGAATCAACACGCAGAATGTAGATATTTGAAAAATAAATTAGACACACTGTGACACATTTCAGCAGAGAACAGTGAAAGTAATTCAATGCTTGTTGCTCAATAAGTTATTGATTCCATCAAACTGTGCCTTTGCTCTTTTATAAACAAACCTACAAGACAATACAACCTAAACTAATAATACAGAGCATTTAAAATGAAAATTGAAAGCCTGTTTTCCCCCTACACCCTTTAAAATCCTAATTCATACAATTGATCACAGTTAAAATTTGACATGTGTGCTCCCAGGCTGTATGTATATATGTATGCATGCATGCATGTATGTATGTATGTATGTATGAGTACAGAGATTTACTCATACTTTCACCCATACTTTTCTTTTAGTCAAACAGAATCACACTTTATGCATTATTCTGCAGTCAACTATAATAAAATACAACTTGTTAAGTAAACCACCATTTTAAAATGAAATTAAAATGTCACTTTATAATGCAGGTAAGTTTCTGCCTCTCTATTTGCTTTACTAGTCTAATTGCTATTTCAATGCCTATACTATACTGTTTTAGTTACAGAAGATGGATAAGGTTGATATCTGAAGGCAATTGTTTTTCACAATATTTTGATTATTCTCTGTATTTCAGATATTCTTAGAGATTTTCCTCTTCCATCTGAACTTTTCCATAAGCACTTTTTCATATGAACAAATTTATCTACTTCCATTAATAACCCTTCTGGTTTGGATTATATTTCAGGTATTAATTTGGGAAAGATTGAAATTTTTTTGAAACATTAACTCTTCCCATTTATGATAGATATGTTATATCTATTCAAGCTTTGTTTTATGTCTTTCAGTAAGATTACAGAATTCTTTATCATATGTTTGCTTAAAATTTACTCTTTTTTTATGCTAACCAATGGGAAAATTTCCACTTCTATTTATAATGAGTTAGAAAAGCTATTAGTATTTGTCTTAATCTTGTATCCAGCCATTTTAATAAAATTTCTCAGTAGTTCTTGGAATTTTTCTATTTTTTCACTGAGATATCCGGTATTTTTCTCCTTTCCCAATATTTTTTTTATTGCATGCCCTATAATGTCCAAAACAAGGTCAGACTATGTAGTATTCATTTGCCACTTGGAGGAAAAGGCTACTCACAATTTCTGTGTTGAGGAATTTCTTGTCCAATAAATCAGTTAAGGCCTGCCTCTTACTATCTGAGTGGAAAAAGCCAAATATTTAACTTTCTACCCCCTTGAGCTAGGATGTGGGCACTTGAAGTAGATTGCTAATCAAATGTACTCCATTAGAGAACTCGGAGATAATGAAGCAAAAATGAAGAGCTAATTAAAAATTTAATTTTTCACAATGGCACAATATTTACCCTCACGGGCTAACAGTGTCCATGACACCATCTATAACTGGATTTAGGAAACTTCAATGCAAGCAGTGGCTTCATTAACTTATCATAAGATTTTTGAGGTTCATCCACATTGTGGCATTCATTTCATTCCTTTTATTGTGAATAATATTTCATTGTAACGTATATACAATAATTTTTTTATCCATTCATCCATCAGTGGAAACTTGAGTGGTTTCCATCATTCACTTGCTGCTGTAAACATGAATGTACATATTGAAGTATATGTTTTCAATTATGGGGGATATACATCCAGGAATGGAATTGTGGAATTATATGGTAATTCTGTTTTTAACTTTTTCAGGAACTGCCGAACTGTTTTCCACAGTAACTGGACTATTTACTGCCAGTAATGTGCAAGGTTTCCAATTTCTCAGCATCATCACCAGCACTTGTTATAGTGCATCATTATGGTTGTCGTTATTGCCATGCTAGTGGGTGTGAAATGGTACCTCATTGTGGTTTTAATTTGCATTTCCTTAATGACTAAAAATATTGAGCATCTCTTCATGGGCTCCTTGGCCATTTGTACATCTTCTTTGGAGAAATGTTAGTATAAGTTTTTGCCATTTAAAAAATAAGGTTGTAGTCTTTTTTGTTGTGGTTGAGTTGTAAGAGTTCATTATATACCCTGGATACTAGTCCCTTGTCAGATATGCCATTTACAAATATTCTTTCCTGTTATGGGTATTGTCTTTTCACTTTTTGATTATGCCCTTTGGTACACAAAGTTTTTCCATGTTAATGAAGCCTACATGATCTGTTTTTTGTTATTATTGTTGCTTGTGATTTAAAAAAAATACATTTTTTATTGATTTTTTTACAGAGAGGAAGGGAGAGGGATAGAGAACTAGAAACATCCATGAGAAACATCGATCAGCTGCCTCCTGCACACCCCCCACCGGGGATGTGCCCGCAACCAAGGTACATGCCCTTGACCAGAATCGAACCTGGGACCCTTCAGTCCACAGGCTGATGCTCTATCCACTGAGCCAAACTGGTTTCGGCTGCTTGTGATTTTGATGTAATATCTAATAATCTATTGCCAAGTCCAAGGTTATGAAAATTTACAACTATGTTTTGTTCTAAGATTTTTTTAGTTTAGCTCCTATATTTAGCTAATTAATAAATTTTTAGTTTATTATATTGGTATTATATATAAATACCAATATTTATATATGGTATGAAGTAGGGGATCAAACTTCATTCTTTTGTGTGTGATATCAAGTTGTCCCAATGTCAATTGTTGAAGAGACATTTCTTTTCCCATTGGATGGTCTTGGCATCCTTGTCAAAACTCAATTAGTCAGTGACCTCAAAGGTATAGGGAACAAAAGAAAAAAATAGAAGAACAAAAAGAACAAAAGATAAAAAAGGCCAAGCAGTACATGGAAAGATGTACACTATCATGAACCATTAGAGAAATGCAACTCAAAATCACAATGAAGTACCACCTGGCATCCATTAGGATACATACTGTAAAAAGCAAAACAGAAAATAACAAATGTTGACAAGGATGTGGAAAAATTGGAACCCTTATGCACTCCTGGTGGGAATATAAAATGGTGCAGCCACTGTGGAAACTGTTTGGTGCTTCCTGAAAAATTAAAACTAGAATTACCATAGGATCCAACAATTCCATGTCTGGCAGTATACTCAATATAATTGAAATCAGGGTCTTAAAAATATATCTGTACACACATGCTCATATCAGCATTAATCACAATAGCCAAAAGGTGGAAGCAACTGAATAAATGAATGGCCCTAGCCAATTTGGTTCAGTGGATAAAGCATCTGCTCATGGTCTGAAGGGTACTATGTTCAATTCAGCTCAAGGGCACCTACCTTGATCGCTCGCCCTGGTCAGAGCCCATGCAGGAGGCATGCAATCAATGTGTCTCTTTCACATCAATGTTTTCTTCTCTCTTTTGTCCTACCTTCTACTCTCTCTAAAAATCAATGAAAAAATATACTCAGGTGAGGATTTTTTAAAAATTAAGATAAATGAATGAATTAGTAAAATGTGGTACAGTAAGTCCTCACTTTGTGTTGATAGGTTCTATGACTGTAAGTGAAATGATGTGTGACAAAACCAATTTTACCATAGGCTAACTAATATACCGTATTTGCCGGCGTATAAGACGATTTTTTGGCCCTGAAAAATATGCCTCCAAGTGGGGGGTAGTCTTATACGGCGAGTATATAACAAACTCTGTATTTTTAGTGGAAGTGTTAGGGGGTCGTCTTATACGCCCAGTCGTCTTATACGCCGGCAAATACGGTAAATGAGAGTTAAGCTCCTATGACATCTCATCATTATATGAAACCAGAGGTCCAGTGCACAAAATTCATGCATGGGGGGGGGTCCCTCAGCCCAGCCTGCACCCTCTCAAATTCAGTACCCCTTGGGGGATGTCTGACTGCCTAAACCAGCAGTCGGACATCCCTTTCATAATCCTGGACCACTGGCTCCTAATCATTCACCTGCCTACCTGCCTGGTCACCCCTAACTTCCCCCCCTGCTGGCCTGATTGCCCACAACTGCCCCCCTCTGCCAGTCTGGTTACCCCTCACTGCCCCCCTGCCAGCCTAATCACCTCCAACTTCCCCTCCTGCCAGCCTGGTTGCCCCCAACTGCACCCCCCCTCCAGCCTGGTTACCCCTAACTACCCCTCCCTACCAGCCTGGTCACCTATTACTACCCCTCCTCCCTGCCAGCCTGATCATTCCCAACTGCCCCCCCCCAGCCTGGTCTCCCCACACAATCTGCTTGTTCATTTATTTGGTTGTCCCTCACTAACCCCCCTACCGGCCTCATTGTCCCATGCAGCCTGCTTGTTCAGTCTTTGGTCGTTCCTCATTAACCCCCTTGCCAGCCTGGTCATAGGCAGCCATCTTGTGAGGGCGTGAGGGTTAATTTGCATATTACCTCTTTATTATATAGGATGATGTTGAATGAGACGTTATTTGAGGAACTGCTGTATATACATGTCATAGAATATCACCCACCTTTAAAAAGGAATGAAACCCTTACCTATTCTAATGAATGAATCTTGAGGACACTATGCTAAGTAAATTATGCCAGCCTTAAAATGACATATACTGTGTGATTTCACTTACATGAGGTACTTAGAGTAGTGAAAATAGTAGACAGAAAGTAAAAAGGTGATTGCTAGAATCTAGGGAGAAGTGATAATGAGGAGTTATTGTTTAATGGGTTTAGAGTTTCAACTTTGTAAGATGAAGAACGTATGTAACATTACTGATCTTAAAAATGGTAAGAATAGCCTTGGCTAGTGTGGCTCAGTGGTAGAACATCAGCACATGCACTGAAAGAGCACAGGTTTGATTCCTGATCAAGGGCATGTATCTGGGTTGCAACCAGTTGATGTGTCTCTCTCACATCAATGTTTCTCTCTTTCTTTCCCTTTCTCCTTCCCTCTCCCTCCTTTCCATTCTCTCTAAAAACCAATGGAAAAAAAGTATATTGTTAGGTGAGGATTTAAAAAATGATAAGGGTGGTAAATTTTATTATGTGTACTTTGCTATAATTTTTAACAGTCAGTACAGTAGTTACCTTTGGAAAAGTAGGAATGGATTTGGTGGGAAAAGGGGCATACCCATTTACTGTTATTTTACCCCACTAGTATAATTTTTATGGAATTTGGAGAGTTAGGCAAAATCATAAATTTAAGCTGTTGTATAAATTAATGAAAAGGACTTGGAGAGCTTTGATAATATTCTCAAAATTAGTTAATTCATACGGAATAAGAAAATAGAATTAAGAATTCAGGTGGTCTAAGTCTGTTCTGAGGTTGTTTTCTGTCCAGCTAGGTCTGAGTTTAGCTTAAATATAACCTCAAAGAAGTAAAAAATCAGCTATTGATTGAGATAAGAATACATCACTGGCCATTCTCATCTCTTCATTTACCTTTTCCCAGTTGCTGTGACAAAGATGCTTCATTAAATGGAGAATAGGAAACAGAATTCACACTCAATTGTTTGCCTTCGGTGCCTAAATGTACTACCAGAGGATAAACAGATTTAATTCTGTACTTTGAATTTTGGAGCTGTAGAATAAAACATCACAAATTTATTGTTAATTATGTTTAGATGTTAAGTTGATTCTTGCTGCCAAATGACAAAACAAAATAGTGATGATCATTGAATTTGCATCAATGCAGTCTTTGTGCTTACTTATTCATGAGTGCTGCACTGATTCTCCCCAACTCATAAAAGGTTTATAAGACTACAAGAGGGAACATACTGAAAAGTTTTAAAATATTTAGTAATTAAATGGCAAGTTTTCAAATTATGCTGGAAAATTAAAGTCATCTTTCTTATTCAGTGCAACAGACCTGCATTAGAATTTTGAAGTAGTTCATTGCTTAAAAGAGTTCAAAATCCCTGTTCACATGTTTAAAATCCCCTTCTCTTGTATGAGGATATGGAAAAAATTGAATATATTTCTAGATCTATTTAAACCAAACCTTTGATAGAATCTCATTTCCTCTCATTTCTCATCCTAAGCTGGTAGTTAGCCATTCTCTAATATACTTATTGTGAGAAGCACTTGACCATTGAGATGACTGTTAACTCCTTGAAGACAGTTGCAGGTTTTAACTTCATTCTTCTTCATACCCAGAGCTGTGATTCTCAATCTAGGCTGCAGGTAAGAACCAATTGTGAAAGTTAATTTTACATGTCATTCTAACTGGACCATGGTGCCCAGATATTTTATTAAACATTATTTCTGGCTGTGTCTGTGAGGATGTTTCTAGTTGAGATGATCTTTTGATCAGTAGATTGGGAAGCACAGATTGTTCTCCCCAATGTGGGTGGGCCTCATCCAATCTGTTAAAGGCCTGAATACAATAAAAGGCCGAGAAAGAAATCATTCTCTCTACCTATCTCAGAATTTGTACATCTCTTTCCTTCATACTTGAACTCAGACAGGAACTAACACCATTGGCTCTCCTGGTTTTTTAGGCCTATGGGAAACACAAAAGAGAGCTTTAGAAGATATGAACAGTATCATTAACAGGTCAAACGGATACCTCAAAACAGTTGTACAAGGGAGGAATAGAAGAGCATCATTATTTGAAGAGAACATGGCTACAAATCTTCTGGAATAAGAGAGACTACATAGGGGCGGCGGTGGTGGAGAGCGGGGAAAAAAAGACAATTTCAGATTGAAGGTATACCAAGTCCCCTCGTGGATAAATTGAATGAGATGAAGGAGTAGATACATTATCATCAAAGTACAGAATTCAGAAAGAAAAATTTAGCAGACACCAAAGAGTAGAAGGCAATACATTTACAATGGGAAAAGTTCAATTGACTGCAGACTTGGTATGCTGACTATCATAAGATGATAGAATAATTTTAAATTCTCAGGAAAATTAACTCTCAGTCTATAAATCTATACCCAGATGAATTGTCTTCAAGATTAAGGTAAATAAAATCCCTTCTAATTAAGCAAAGATTAAATTTATAACACTCAAGTCACTGAATTTTTATAAAAGTATGTATCTTAGAAAACTTAAACTAGAGTAAGAGATAGGCTTTAAGAATAATATGTGCAAACAATGTGAATAAGTCAAAATCAATGTCCAGTTATATAAGAATGAAAAGAAAGGGGAGAACTGGAAGAAATAAACTGAAACTAAGAAACTGAATGAACATGGAAGAAGGAGGTGGTGTGGGCTTGTACATCAGAGTCCTTACCTTTAAAGAGGAAGAGATATTGACTAATTTTATATTTTCAGTCAAGTACAATCAGAAACTTGCAAATCAGTAAAGAAAAAGGTGAGTAAAGAAAGCTCAATCAACTAAATAAATAAATTAGCAAGCAAAGTAGGAGGAAGAACAAATAAAACACAGAAAGTAGAAAACAATACAATATGGTTGAAATGAATCCACGTATATGAGTAATCATGATATATGAAATGGATTAAACTGTTTCTTTGAAATACAGGATTGTCAAACAGGGTTTCAAAATACCAGCTAGCTATATGTTGTATTTAGAGAACTCATTTAAAATATATGACACTAAAGGATGAGGACTTGAGGTTGTTATTACTATGACCCCATTTGTACCCAGGCTGGAGGCCATGGAAAACTCATCTCTACTCTTACAACCTGCTGGGTCTGTAGACAAATAATGATTCATGTTTACTGACCCTGTTATTGTAAAAAGATTTGTTCTCCAGTCTTCCAAGTTTAACATATTATTTTAAAGATAAACATTATTAATTCTCCGGTATTTGAAGAAATGACTGCGGACAAAGGGTGCCTGTTGGGTTTTCACGTGCCAATCTGGAAAAGGTGCCAAGATTCATTTACAGCTTTCACCCTTCTGCAGTCTAATTGAAATGTGCAAGCTCATTCTAGCTCAGTCCTAATGAACTAGAGCTGCAGTGCAATCAGAAATCACTGTGTACTAAGCATAATTACCAATCCCTCCTCGGAGGAGACCACAAAGCTACAAAAAGATTTTATGTTAGCAGTCTTAAACAGGGTAACTAACTAAAGGTGGTACTGTCCATTCAATCACTGATGCTAAAATATTTTTTTAAAATTCCTGGTATCCTATATTATTATACTTTTATAGTTGTTATTTTGATCTAATATAAATACAGTATTTAGTATTAGATATTAAATAGTATATTTAAAAGACTGATATTTTGCTTTGGGTTTATTAAAATACTAAACTGAGCAATTACTTATCATCTTTCTCTTGATAAGATGCAGGTGGAAGACAGGTGCACACTCATTTCTCAGGGCAAGATTGTGACTGTTATCCACACTTAAAAATAGTATTACATCTGAGTAGAAAAGATGAATGGAACAAAATGCAATCCATAAGCAAAGTTCAATAGATAAAGTCCCACGTTGGGCTGCCAGTTGCACGTCTCATGTGGGGTTCAGGGTTCAGATTCAGGTTCAGAATTCGGGTTCTGGAGGAGGCTGCACACAAATAAAAGAGTCAAGACAAGAAAATATTAATTTGGGAATTGGGGGCCAGGCGGAAGCCCAAGAGAGGACTATGCTTTGCTCTAGCCTTGCCATCCTTTTTATTCAGGTCTGGGGCACACCGTAGCCCTTAGGCAGGCAATTCCAGTAATAGCTCCATGATAGCCCATCAGCAAGGATTTACATAAGACTAAAAGGTGGAAGTTGCTTCAGATCCCTATGTCTCAATTCCACAGTGGGTGCATGGCTCTGACCCTTGCCAGAGCCTCAAGGTTGACCAGCCTTTCTAACTCCTTGTCCACCCCTTTCTGCTAGTGAAGGCAATGGGCAGCTTCCAACAATATAGGAATTTGGTATATGACAAAGGTGGCATTAGTGTGGAAATGACAGATTCTTTAAATAAATAATGTTTAAACAACTTACACCAAAATAAATTCTTCACAAAGCAAAATTTGATATTAAAAATTATTCCTTAAAGTAATAGAAGAAAACATAGATTATTGTGGATGTGGGCATCACCATCTTTAAGCGCATGGCAGTCAGTTAATATATTTCCTCATTATTGGCTGTGGGCGCCGCCATCTTTGAGAGTGGGGCAGTCAATTAGCATGATCCCTCCTTATTAGCTCTGGGTGCCACCAGCTTTGGGAAAGCATGAGGGTCAATTAGCATACTCCCTCTTTATTAGATAGGATGACATGATACTGTATGTAGAGAACCCTAACCCTAAAGATTCCACCAAAAAAAAATGACTAGAACTGATAAATGAATTTAGTAAACTAGCAGGATACAGAATCAATCCAGAAATCAGTTGCATTTTGATACACCAAAAAATGAACTATATGAAAGGGAACTAAGAAAATAATCTCATTCATAATTGCTTCAAAAAGAATAAAAAGCCTAGGAATAAATTTAACCAAGGATGTAAAAGACTTATATTTGGAAATTATAAGACACTGAAAGAAACTGAAGAGGATACAAATAAGTGGAAGCATATACCATGTTCATGGACAGGAATAATTAACATTAAAATGTCCATACTACCCAAATCTACAGATTCAATGCAATTCCTATCAAGATATTAGTGGTGTATTGTCCGTAATTAGAACAATTATTCCAAAAATTTATATGGAACCACAAAAGACCTTGAAGAGCCACAGCAATCTTGAGAAAGAAGAACAAAGTAGAAGGAATCACAAATGAAACTAAAATCTTCTGCACAGCAAAGGAAACCATCGACAAAATGAAAAGACAATCCATTGAATGGGAGAACATACTTGCTAATGATACATCTGATAAGGAATTAATACCCAAAATTTATAAAGAACTTACACAGCTCAACACCAAAACAAACAAAATTCCAAATAAAAAATGGACAAAGACCCTTCTCCAAACAGGACATACAGATGGCCAATAGGCATAGGAAAATGTCACTAATTATCAGAGAAATTGCAAATCAAAACCACAATGAGATATCACCCCACTCCTGGCATAATAAATCAAGAAACAAGTGTTGGCAAGGATGTGGAGAAATTGGAACCCTTGTGCACTGCTGGTGGGAATGTAGATTGGTGCAGCCACCATGGAAACCAATAGGGAGTAACCTCAAAAATTTTAAATGGAACTGACTGATGACCTAGAGATCCACTTTTGGGAATTTATTCAAAGAAACCCAAAACACTAATTTGAAAGAATATATGCATTCGTACGTTCATAGCAGCATTATTTACAATAGCCAAGATTTGGAAGCAGCCCAGGTGTCCATCCAAAGATGAGTGGATCAAAAAGCTGTGCTACCTTTACACAATGGAATGCTACTTGGCCATAATAAGGAAGGAAATCTTACCCTTTCTGGCAGCATGGATCGACATGGAGAGGATTATACTAAGTGCAACAAGCCAGCCAAAGAAAGACAAGTACCATATGATTTCATTCATATGTGGAATCTAAGGAACAAAATGAACTAACAAGCAAAATAGAGACAGATTATAGATACAGAGCAAGCTGACAGCTGTCAGGGTGTTGGGGGGGAGGGGTAGGGTGCCTGGGCGAGAGGGGATAGAGGAATTGAGAGAAGAAAAAAAAAGAGAAAAACTTATGGACACAGACAATAGTGTGGTAAGTGCTATGGAGAAAATGGTGATGGAGGAGACTTGAGGTAGTGAACACAAAATACAGTGTTCAGATGATGTGTTGTGGAATTGTGCACTGGAAACCTGTATAATTTTGTTAGCCAGTGTCACCAAATAAATTTAAATTTAAAAAATATCGTTGAGTCCTCAGTATGAATTTTCTATTTTAAGATACAATGGAGGGTTGTATTGTATACATACATTGTCAATCACACAAATCCCCAATCAGAAAGCTGTTTCTTAGTGAAAATACTCAGGCTGTGACACTTGGTGCCTACAGTATAGTCAAGTAAATGACAGAAAATTCAATGGTTTGTAATTAGTGTGTGACAACTTTGATTTGTTTTTCTACCAGTGTAGAAAGGCGTCTCCAAATATTTTTTTTTAAATATTCACATGATATTCTATTTTCTTGTGTCCACTATTTACTTGGAATTTTCAGACTAATGTTTACATCATTTTTTTCCCATGCCATTTAAAGCAAGACCTTTCATCGCCTGTATCTTGTATCAAAAAGCATCTGCTCAAACTCCCATTGGTAATTAAAAATCTCGGTGGTGTTCATTCTCCTCTTGTTGGTATTCATCTCTCACTAACTTCTCGCTGTCAAAAAGAGTTAATAACAAGCTGGCTGTAATATGCTTTACGTGAGCTATGAATAGAAACAATTATTAAAAGGCTACCTGAAATATAATTTCAAAAGTAGGAACTATTACACATGAAAAGCAAGAATATTGTTAAAATTGTACGATAGCCTCTTATGAATAAACAGGGCAGACAAGGCAGAGTTTCTAGCTTTGCTGACGCTAACAGCAGCGACGCCAGGAGGAGGGCCGGTGCTTCAGAAATAATATCCTCGGGGGCCCCCTGTATGCCGGGTGGCAAATGATTGGCACCCAAGTTACAGAGCCACTTGGCCTTATCTGCATAATATCAGCTCTTGAAACATCTAATAACAGTGTACTTGTACCACCTTCTCACCTTTTCAAATGCAGCTTCCATTACAGATAAGAAAAATGACAAATCTCCATATTTTTCTTCTATGAAATTTGCATAAAGCTGAAGAGTGGTATCTGCCATGACTTAATATTTATGACGAGAGAATAAAATGTTCCATTAAGGAATCTGACTGGCTGCAGTTTTACTAGTACTGCTTCACTTTTCTTTTGTACTAGTATATCCTTGTCATACCTCATTTAGCCTTTATAATTTTTCACTTCGTTTTAAACGACACATCAAATGAGTGATTTTGAGATCAGTTACTTTCCTCCTCTGAAAAATGAAATGAGAGTAGAATAGGTTTTTATATTCAAACTAGAGGCCCGGTGCATGACATTCGTGCACTCGGTGGGGTGTGTGTGTGCGTATGTGTGTGTGGGTGCCTCAGCCCGGCCTACGCCCTTTAGCAGTGTGGGAGCCCTTGGGGGATGTCCGCCTGACAGCTTAGGTCTGCTCCTAAGCCACAGTTGGATATCTTTAGTGCTGCTGTAGAGGCGGGAGAGGATCCCACCACTGCTGCTGAGCTCACCAGCTGTTAGTCCAGCTTGTGGCTGAGCAGTGCTCCCGCTGTGGGAGTTCAGTGAAAAGCTCCTGCATTGAGCATCTTCCCCCTGGTGGTCAGTGTGCATCATAGCAACTGGTCATTCTGTCATTCGGTCGATTTGCATATTACCCTTTTATTATTTAGGATGGTTCTTTAAACTGAACTCTAATGTATAAAAAATATGATACTAGAGCAGTTATGGCTGAGGCTGGAGTAGGGAGGCTCTTCTCTTCCAGGGAGAACCCTGAGTCTCCTTCCCCTCCACCCTGCAAGACCTCTAAGAAATCTAATAAAAACAAAACAAAATACCAGAACTAGGAAGTGAGGTCATATGATAGATGATCAATATAGTAATCCAAGAATAAAATTAAGAAAACACCATTCAGGGAGAGAGGAAGGGAGAAGAAAGAGAGAGAAAAACATCAATTGGTTGCCTCCTGCCGGCCCCCTACTGCAGATGGAGCCCACAACCCAGGCAAGTAACCAGCCATCTCTTGGCACATGGGTCAATGCTCAAGCAGCTGAGCTGCACCAGCCAAGGTTGCAAATAGTATTCTTAAAATGCAGAATCATTAATGGAATTAGATACACTCGGCTTCCTAAGCAGGGCCTACCATGTCCAACAGCCCCTGAGAAGTTGAGGAAATAAAATATTATTAAACTAGAGGTCTGGTGCACAGATTCGTGCACCGGTGGGGTTCCTTGGCCTGGCCTGTGCCTTGACACAATCTGGGACCCCTCGGGGGATGTTGGAGAGCTGGTTTCAGCTCGATCCCCACAGGCCAGGCTCAGGGATCCCACTGGTGCATGAATCTGTGCACCTGGCCTCTAGGATGCATATAAAGTCTTTGGTTAATCTCTTCCCGCCCTCCCCCCTCTCTCCTTCCCTCTGAGATTCATCAGTCTGTTCCATGTTTCCATGCCTGTGTTATCTGCTCCTGCATTGAGTATCTGCCCCCTGGTGGTCAGTACGCATTATAACTACTGGTTGGCCAGTCGGCCAGTCACTTAGGCTGTTATAAATATAAATGTGATTTAGAGATGTACAAAGAAAGCTCTCAGAGAGGAAGCCCTTAGCAGATTTATACTATGTCTAGATTTTGCTTTTCTATTTTCATATTATACAATGCTGTTAAAAATCAAGAAAGATTACCTGTTTACAGGGTGAAGGAATGAAAGCAACCAATTACACTACATCAAATGTATCATTTGGGGGCAGAGGGAGATAATAACTGATAAGAGTGGTGAGTCGTTTAATTCAAATTCCCACAATGGCAAGAGGGTACAGGCCATGCCAAGTTTCATTCATTCGTGATTCATTCATTCATTCTTCACTCTTGCCTTCCAATGCCAGGTCCTGGTCAGTGTAAGGGAAACAATGAGTAGGACATGGCCTTTCTCCCAGGGAACCTGCGCCCAGTGAGACGGATCAGCACACAGGAGCTGACTACGGTGAAGTGAAGAGCTTTGTGAAAGCAGGATCAGCAAAGGGCAGGGGGAGCCAAAAGAGTGAGGAAGGCATCTTCCAACAAGAACCCGGGGAAAGCACCCCAGGGCTAGAGGCCAACCTTAGTCCCTGGAGTGGCGCCAACGCCGCAGCTGCAGAGCCACAGTTATACCATCGAAGCAACAGTCAGAGAGCGAGATGAAGCCTGGACAGGCAGCTCCAGTGTTGTGGTTAACAGGTGTTGAAGCAAGTATGAAGAAAGTGTAAGATAAACCACAGCCGGGTTTTTGAGGGGGAAGCTCTCTATTGTGTACATAAAGAAATAGCACAGGCAGGCAATGTTGGTATTTCAGAGGAGTTTAAACTCATCTTCACATTGTCAGGATCCCAAGACTTTTCCTAGGTTTTTTCTAAGCCTTGATGGTTGCCCGGGTTACAGCTGATTTAGAAAGGATGGAAGTGCGGAGAGTCAAATGTTTGGAAGTGAAATACGAGGCTCTGTAAGAAAGTGGCTGGAGTTTGGAACTTTCACGATTGCCAATCCCTCAAGCTCTTTTCTTCTTCCCTTAAGAGTTGCAATGCGCCATCCATCCATTCATTCATCAAACACGTATGGAGTGCCTACTGTGGACTAAACGTTGAGGAGGCTAGCTGATCAAGTGCCATCGCTGCTTCCTGGGAATTCCATCTTACTGGAAGGCAACAGTTTTATTGAGAAACATTCGACTTACAGTGCTGTGTAATGTGTAAGGTGTACAACATGATCGCTTGATTTATAAACATTGTGAAAAGATAACCACCATAGGTTTAGTTAACATCCTTCATTTCCTGCAGATACAATAAAAAGAAATGAAAGTTCTTGTGATGAAAACTCACAGGATCTACTCTCCTAACAACTTTTTCTTTCTTTATGTCATCCAGCGGTGTTAGTTATAGTCACATATCCAGTACTTTCCACTGGGAGCTTATCCCTGTTGACCACCTTCCTCCAGTTTACCCTTCCCTCACCTCCACCTCTGCTAACCACAAATCTGATCTCTTTTTCTACGAGTTTGTGGAGTCGGGTTTTTGTTGTTTTTTTGTTTTGTCCTAAATTCTACATGGAAGTGCTGTCATACAGAATGTGTCTTTCTCTGTCTGACTTATTTCACTTAGCGTAGTTCCCTCAAGGCCCGTCCATGTTGTCACCAATAGATGGCGGACACTTGGGTTGTTCCCAGGCCTTGGCTGTTGTAAACAATGCTGCTATTATCACGAGGGTGACAATAGCTTTTTGAGGTAATGTTTCCATTTCTTTCTTTCTTTTTTAAAAGACCTGACTTTTATTTATTTTGGTTAAACCTCACTCGAGGCTATTTTTCCTTTGAGTTTTAGAGAGTGAATGGGAGGAGGAGAGACAGAGGGTAACATTGATGTGAGAGAGACACATCGGTTGGTTGCCTCCTGCACACGCCCCAACCAGGGCCAGGAGCCTGCAACCAAGGTACGTACCTTTGGCCAGAATTGAACAGGGACCCTTCAGTCTGAGGATCAATGCTCTATCCACGGAGCCAAACCAGCGAGGGCTGTTTTCATTTCTTTTGGGTACATTCTTAGCAGTGGAATTGCTGGATCATGTGGCAGTCATATATATATAATTTTTTTTTGAGGAAACTTCATACTGTTTTCCATAGTGGTTGCACCAATTTATATTCCCACCCAGGTTCCCCCCCCCCCCCTTTTTTAATCTCCTCATCAGTATTTGTTCTCTCTTGTCTTCTTGGTGATGGCCATTTTAACCTCTGTCTCCCTTCTACTTCCCCCCCATTCTTCCCCCAAATAACCTCTGTCTCCATATTTCTTCCTCGCTTCCTTTATCTTGGCAATGTAACAGGGTCCACCAGCAAGAGACTCCCTTCTTCATGGCTTGGCTCCCAGCTCAAATGAATCTGAAGACATTAAAAAAACATAGTAGGTTCGCTGTGCTACTTCTCAACACAACACGACTGACTCTTAGCAGAAGTGGTCAAGGTTTTACACAAACTGATTTTGGGATCTGGCAAGTACGCAGTATATACTTGTGTATGTATTTGTGGAGATCTCAGGGGAGGAGGGGAGCAGATACTTTGGGGGCTGCCGAAGTCATCACCGGCTTCCACACCTCACTGAGAGTGAGGAGCTGGCCACACCTAACCACTGCCGCTGTATCGGTTGGTGTCGTGACCCTGGCTCCTGTAGTCTGGTGTGGGCAGCTCTGCTTGATTGGATCTCCAGTATGCAAGATGTTCAATATGCAAAATAGTGGTAATTATTGCCCGTTAAAGATGTAGTAAATTATTTACACCAGCAAAACCACTGCCACTACAGACTTCACTCTTCAAGTCCCTCTGTATCTGTAGGCTTCCTCCCTTAAGAACAATTGGTGTTTTCATGGGATGCTTTGAACAGATTAAAGAGAGAACAGACAAAGTCACAGGGCCGTAAATTACAGGGTGGATTTGTTGCCGGAACTGATGAATGGCCTACAAACAGAGGAATCATATTCTAGAAGATGGAAGATGCCTCCTGGACCTATGCCTTGTCTTTCATCCCCCCACCCCCACCCCACCCCTTCGAGGAGATGCAGGTTCCTGGCGTGTCCTCCATGTTCTACATGGAGGTTCTAGAAGACGTTGGGAAGACAAGAGAGTGTTTATATTATCAGCATGGCGAGGGGAAGGTGAGTTTTTCAGTGCAAGCAAAAACCTGCTCTGTGGTAGTGAGGGGAGAGCCATTTGCCTTGCGGTGTGGGTAGTCTAAGCCTTTGAGAGTCTCCGGAGAGGGAGAAGTAAGAGATGATACTAATAAGCTCTGATCTTGCAGATGCAGAGTGCTGGGCCAAGAACTCACTATAAAAGGCTTTGCCAACGAGGGATTAGGGCTGGCACTCAAATCAAAATGCGAGCGCTTCTGTTTCTCTTTTTTTTCACAGCCTCTTCCCTCCTACAAAGAAACAGAGGCCTGCGGGGCTAGGCTCTCTTTCCCCAATTCCGCTGAGGGGCTTTAGCTTCACCAGCAAAGGGAAATGGAGGTTTTCTTTTAAGCCAACGTCTTAAACAGGTCAGCCGGGAGCTCCTCTGCACGCCCGGGGAAAGGTAAAAACAGGAGCATGCTGTCCCCGCGGGGACAATGTCACCGAGCAGGGGTGGCCACAAAGCCTCGCGGGCCAGGCTTTCCCTGCGAGGGGAGCTGGAAAACTGCTGCCGCCGAAGGTGGTGTGCTACCTCCATGCAGTCAGGGAGATCCTTGTTGGAGGCGGGAGAATTCTGAGCATCCTCTCTCCTCCTGAGCTGCACTCCCCGGCACCCTGGGAAAAGGAAGATCCGCAGACGCTCCTCCATCTGCAGGCGGCGGCCTGTGCAGAGCAGCACGGCCTCAACGAGCGGCAAGAGGGTCGTTGGCGCGTGTTTGCCGTGTTCCCGAACCGAGGTGAAATCTGGCCTCCGGTCCCCGAGGTCTAACTAATTCAGTAATGAACTGAGACAGCTTGATGGGCGATATTTCCACCCAATTCCCAGGCTGTTCTGCTCTGGGAAGATCTCTCCTAAACTTGGGAAATGGAGTAAATGTAATGGGCCCCACTCAAAAAAAAAAAAAAAAATCTCGTTGTAAAATCATCTATAAATGAATGGAGCCGGTGATGCTTTAAAATACCCCACCACCACCACCTTTCCGAAAGTTGAATATATTCAAGAGTCTCGTTGTCAAGAAAACACGGCAGGTTTATTACACACCCCATAGGACAATGTACTTTCAGCGCCTGCCTTATCTTATGTGCGGTTTTTTCCGTTTAATCTGGGCTGTATGTATGCTGTTGCAGCTTCAAAACATCTGGGCACAGCAATTTTTCCCCCCCTGCACCTGCAAGGGTAAGTACACACATAAACAAAAAAGAAATTAAATCTTCCGCAGAGCTGGGGAGGAGAGAGAGAGAGAGAGAGAAAAAGAAAGAACCCAACCAGCCATGAAGCTCAAGGGAGCCGTGTGACAAGAGCTGAGCTGTAAACAAGCTTGAGAGGGATTTAATTCTTATGACAAGTGCCAGTGGTGGCACCTCACACGGACTCGGCATATGCACACATTTCAAAGAGGAGCCACGCAGGATTTGAGGCAAATGGGAGGGAGGGGGAAAGGGAGAAGCTCTGGGCGCATCCGCTTCTCCTCGGCTATAAATAGCCAAGCAAATCAGGATGAGCTAGTGTTGTAATTATCTTGATTTTTCAGAATTTTTTTTGCCACTCAGAAGGGATTTTTTTTTTTTTAAAGTCTCCTCCCTGCTCTTTTATAATTATAGCTGCTGCTCCAACCTCTGCCAGGGGCTGGGGGCTGCGGTGTGATGCGGGCCAGGTGGCTGCTCTCTGCCGCAGGGAAAATCACCAAGCTCCCTCGGTGGGTCCGGTTTTGTCACTGAGGACCCGACTCAAAACTTCCGAGGGCAGCCATTCATCATCTTGTGACAGCCTCTTCTTACTTTGTGACTTCTAGACACCGTGGGTGGCCACCCCCCTCCGCCTCCGCCACCTCCGTCCCCCTGCACTGAGTAAATGGTGAGGTTAAAGAGGAGCCGCGTGCCATTCTGTAGGGAGCCGCACCCACCCGTGTCAGCAAAGGGCTGGAAACCACACCCTGCGGCAGCACAGAAGCCAGGCCCTCCCCCCAGGTGACACACCAAGCTTGCTGGGCCTGCTCTCTCCTACGTCCCAGAACTGGAGTGCGGAGCAGGGAAGGAGAGCGGGGGGTGGTTCTTCAGATCAGACCCGTGAGACTATAGTATACTGATGGGTGCATTGCTGTCGATGCCCTTGCCGAGCCTGAGGAGCTGTGGGCGGCTCCTGCCACGTGCTGGAGCGTTGGTATGCAGCTGCTGCCCTTGGGTTTTTCTTTACCACTGGGTACCATTTGTTCTTTAACACCCGGTACCCATTGGGGTTGTCTTCATGAGACGCTTTTGTTTTGTATACACATAAAATTTTGGCATTTTCCCAGCATTCCTTTTTATTTATTTATTTACTTACTTGTTTTTTTTATATTTTTTACACCAGTTAAAGCGATTTTGGACAATGTTTCTTTTAAAAATATATATATATATTTTATTGATTTTTTACAGAGAGGAAGAGAGAGGGATAGAGAGTCAGAAACATCGATGATAGAGTAACATCAATCAGCTGCCTCCTGCACACCCCTTACTGGGGATGTGCCCGCGACCAAGGTACATGCCCTTGACCGGAATCAAACCTGGGACCCGTCAGTCCGCAGGCCGATGCTCTACCACTGAGCCAAACCGGCTTCGGCTGGACAATGTTTCTTCTTGTTGGTAAGATCCCTGGAGAATCGTCACCAGGCTTGGCGCTGGTTCCGGTGTGTCCGGAGTGTCCGGCACCATTAGCCCTGGTGGTTGGTTGGAAGCAGAGGCTGTGTGTGTGGCAGGGGGGGTACGGCCTCCACAGACTTCTACTTGGCGGAACTTGATTCATGCTGACAGTAGGATCCTGTGTTTACGCAGTTCTGGGATGCCTCCGTGTGCAGTTAGCATTGCAATGAGAGACGAAGAGTCCGAACCAGAAGGTGGGTGTAAGCTGTTACCAGGCCCCTTGCAAAGGGCCTACATAGCGTTCCCATAGAACCAACACGCACCACTAGTGTATAAGCTATATTAGTTATGCCAATTGCATAAAAACTGCTAAAGCACAGTGATGTATACATAGCAGTATAAGATCTTGCCGGGAAGGGGGGGGAGGGTGTATCTATACATTGTGCTTTTTATCTGTGCCTGGGAAAGCCATTTTAGTGGGCGGCTGCCATGTGAGGCTCAGTTTGCTGTGCACTTGAAGGAGGCATGCGTTGTACAGTATGCAGACACGGTTCCTGGTTGCATATGGCAATGAGATGTTTATTATAGTTAAAAAAGACATCTGCTATGTAGGGTTGAAATAAATTTTGCATTCTCTTTAAAAAAGCACTATGACAAAACAGGCAGGTGGGATGGGAAACCCTGCTCGCCGCCTACCTAACATCTCTCTCCTACATCAAGACCAGGCCAACGGTGGTTGGTGGTCGGCAGGCTGAGCCCGCCTGCTGCCCAAGCTGATGAATCACGTGTTCCTGGGCACAGCCTCCCTGGTGCTTCCTGCCGAAGGTGCTCTCCTGTGACAAGGGCAGCTCTGCCCAAGGAGAGGCAAGAGAAGGGGAACTCAGTGAGGCCTTCAGGGAAGCTTCTGTTTGTCTAGGTCAGTGTTTCCCAAAGTGTGGTACGCGTACCCCCAGGGGTACGGGCAGAGTTTGGTGGGGGTACGCGTTGCACCGGAGTTTGGTGGGGATATGCACCGCACTGTGCTTAGCTGCGCCTAATTCTACGTTCTCATGAGTCAAGTCAAGACAGTCTTGTGAGGCGTGAGATGGTCCGGTGTGCAAATAAATGTCATTTATAATATAACTTTTATTTATATTTTATTATGAATAATTTTATTTTTTGTTTATTATTATTTTGTGTATGTACCCCAAAAAATAAAAAAATAAATATATTTTGATTGTTATTAAAATACATCCATTTTTTTTCTTTTTTTGACGAGGGGTACTCAGTGTTATGAAAATTATAGAACGGGTACACATATGTCAAAAGTTTGGGAAACACTGGCCTAGGTTATAAGGGGAAAGCTACCTGAATCTCTTTCCGAAAAGGCATCCACCTTTGCGGTATAGACCTCCCTAAATATGGCAGCCACTCCAGTGGTCAATAGCAGCATTCCTGATGATGGTGACGCTCTGACTTAGCAGCTCAGCGCCATTGAATTCAGGCTGCGAGAGGAGCTGGAACCTGGTGGAATGCTCCCCAGTTCTGTATTTGAAGACTTTCTCTTTATACCGTTTATGCGGAGGTAAATACCACCCCTGAGTGATGCCCACAGCGCTCCCTGCAGCACTTCTCCCTTTCCCTGCCCTCCTCTGTCTTCTCTCTGCCGTGGTTTCCATGCTTGGCATCGCAGGGAACTGGGTAGTGAGAGAGGAGGAAAGCAGAGGAGCGAGAGCCCTCAGAACAATCTGAGCAGTTTCTCTCCCTGTCCACCCCCCCTCCCCCGCCCCAGTCCTCATCATACCCTGGTCAAACTACACCCCTTTTAATGGATCTGTCTCAAAATGTGGTCATAGCAGTAACAAAATCAATCCCTGCCATATGGTAGCTTCAATGGGGCCACTACTGCCCACCCCACAGTCCTCTCTGCTTCCTTCACTGGCCTCAGTGAAGATTCTAGAAGAAAACCTGAAGTGGACATTGAAATTCCTAATCTTTTCTCATAAAATCCGAGCAAAATCCAAGGAGATTATGCAGCCCAAACTTTTGTGGATGGTAACTTGTCTGATATGTTCCTCCTTACCATCCTAAAAGGTCTGCAATCAAATGTGACCTCACCTTGTGCAAGACCCATGTTGAGTTTTGAAACACAAAGATGAGGAAGTTCTGGACTTGAATTCCTGAAGTAGTTACTAATAGGATTTTTTTTTTCATTTTTAAATTCTTTAAAAAAATCTTTAAAAAGAGTATAATGTAGCCACTTGCATGAATACTTTTATCTCATAGATATCATCAGGAAAGCATGAAAACACTTTTATTACTAATATTAATTTTAAACATTATTCAGTCTACTAATACTATCTTGGTTTGGTTGTAAATGATCTATAGTTGATTTAATTCTTCATGGTTTTGTCTACAAGTTAATTCCTGCCTGAGGGTGTAAAAAACGTATGCTGGTGGCTCTAAGGCACTTCTGAAAGAGCGAGTGGAGTGGAGGAAAGAGCTCACGCTCCCAGGTCTTACAGAACCACGTTGTCATCTCTGTTTTGCCCTCAGTTGCTATGACATCATGGTCTACTTCTTTACTGCTTCTGATTAGGTATTCCTTATTTCTAAAATTAGCTTCATAATATTTAATGTAAATACAACTGCCTGGAATAGGGCTAGATATAGGTATAGATATATAGATATAGATATAGATGTTGGTATACACACACACACACACACAAATATATGTGTATATATATATATATATATATATATATATATATATATATATATAAAATACATACTCAATGAGTAGACTTTGGTAGCTAAAGCTATTATCAGTAGAAGTCTAAGATGTTTTTAATACAGTCAAACTAATGTATACTCACACTCACTCTATTCCTGTAAAGGGTTTTAGTGAGTGAATTGGACTTGCATTGAATTGCCTACATAATTTCTACTACCCTACATTGTGTTTCTTCATCCTTACAGGTGACCTCCGGGAGAGAAAAGTAGTGACATGTTGGTTTGTAGAACACCAGTTTAATTGGCCAAACTGACATGGAATGGGTTTCAGATATGTATAAGCAATTCAGTGGTTTTAAGGATTACTACCGCGTTTCCCCGAAAATAAAACATCCTCCGAAAATAAGACCTACTTACAGGTTTCCTTCTGAGTGAAATATAAGGCATCCCCCCGAAAATAAGGCCTCCAGGCTCTGTCTCAGGATGAAAATCAATTTACCGTAAACTGGTCGCTAGGGCCGCCCCAACTGGCATCTAGCAACCAGTGATGTTATGCGGAGACCTGATGTCACTACTGTGTGAATGGAGAGAAATCAGCATGGAAACTTTGTGAAACCTAAATTGCAACAAATTGTGACGGGTGAAGAATTCATGGGAGAAAATCACTGACAGTTGCATTGCAAATGCACTGCAAGCAGGCTACCTTGACAACAAGTACTCATTTAAAGACAGTGCTATCGCAGTGATGGCGAAGAGATGGCGCAGCGTCTCCCAGCCCACAGCCAGCTCGGCCCAGCCTCCTCACGCCTTGCTGGTGGGGGATGGCGCGGTGCCTTCCATTTGCGCCCCGCGAGTCCTTTCTCCGCCGCCCCATGGCCGAGCCAAAGCTCCTGACACTGCCACCATGTGAACTTTAAAACTACAGTAGAAATTGAACCACAGGAGTGACCGTCGCTGCCGCACCCGCCACCTCCACCCGCCACTGCCGCCGAGAATAAAGGAAATCCACCGAGAACAGAGCTTACTACGCCCCAGGCTCAGGGAGTAGGTAGCTTCAGAACTTAGCCTCCGTGTCTGCAGCTGCTCCACTTCCGCACCTAATGAGACACCTTTGAGGGCAGTCTCCCCACCTGCAGCCATCTCAGCCCACCTGCAGCCGTCCCAGCCTGCCCGCCGAGCTAGCGAGGAGCTAGCATGGTGCCTCCAATACACAACCCCAGCGCCCAGAGGGCCCAAGTGCCCTAGGTGAGCCATATGTCCCAGGGGGCCGTGTGCCCTGGGTGAGCCGAGTATCCCAGGGGGCCAGGTGTCCCGGGTGAGCCGTCTGTCCCAGGGGGCCGTGTGCCCTGGGTGAGCCGAGTGTCCCAGGGGGCCATGTGCCCCGGGTGAACCGTGTCCCCCAAAGGGGCCAGGTGTCCCGGGTGAGCCGTGTGCCCCGGGGAAGCAGTGGGACCCAGGGGAAGGGGCGGTGAGAACCAGAGGAGGAGCGGACTCTATTCGTGTGGTCCTGAGATAGTCACCATAATACAAGCAGACTGCCAAATGAGGAGCGGATTCTATTCATGTGATTCTGAGATGGTCACCATAAAATAAGCAGATTGTCAAATGACAGCAGGGAGGGGAAGGAGACCTGGGGGGAGATAAGAGAACAACCGAAGGACTGGTATGCATGAATATAAGTACAACCAACCAATACAGAACTCTGGGGAGGGAGGGCATGAATGGGAGGTGGGGGCGGGGGGAAATGGAAAGCTATGTACACATATAACACCTTAATAACAATTTTAAAAAAAAGACAGTGCTATTGCTAAACATGAGAGATTTGGTCCACTGATTCTGAAAGAAATGGAGTCACAAGAAATTCACCAGGAAATTCAGGAATTGGATTGTTATGATGATGTTCCAGAAGATGATGACATGACTGTCATTGAATAAATGAGTAAATTCTTGATACTGTAGGATTCACAGTTTGTCTGGTTTGTGTTGACAACTACTGTACTACTGTACCGCATACAGGTAATAAATTTCCTTTATTTTCATTTAACAATAAATGTGTACCGTATTCTTCTTCATGGAAAAATAAGACATCCCCTGAAAATAAGACCTAGTGCATCTATGGGAGCAAAAATTAATATTAAGACACTGTCTTAATTTTCAGGAAAACAGGGTAGTATTTCCATTTGTCCTCTTTGCAACAGGGAAGAAAAACTTGCTCCCCTCCCCCCAATTTTTTTCCTTCATTCTAGTATTCCCTTATTCAGGGGAAATGCGTTAGGTCCAATAATAAATCGGTTCAGAAATGTTTAAAACCAATACCAAATGTTCCATTCCCCACAACAAATTCACACCGGAAAATAATGAGACTGTACCAAGCTCACCGACGCCGAGTCTCACTTCATTGATTCCTGTTCTCCGTGGGGAGGCAGACCCACCGCTATAGCCTGGAGATTGCTTTATGGATTTTGGTTCCTTAATTCCCTTTGAGAGAGTTCAAATGGCCGCCGCTGCTGGGCTTATCAAACTGTAGCTACAGACATCTGTACGGTGTTTCCCAGTGTTTCTTATATTCCCTATGCTTATTAAATGCAATGTGACTGACCCACAGCCCAATCAGTTTAACTGTATCTCAGACAGAGGTAAAAAGATGTCTTTGGGAAGAGCCCTTTGTCTATGAAAATGCAGAAACAGGCAAAAGAGAAGGAAAATCATACCCACAAAGGCTTCCCAGGTGAGAAAGAACTTCATAAGAAGAATGGAAGAAGTATGGAAAACAGGGAATAAGTTTGAGAAATAGATAGTCCATCCTTGGTTTTCACCTTTCTGGAACTACTTGAATATGGTAAGAATTGTGCATTTCTAGAATGTTTGGGGGCTTTCCTTGTATAACAGCCTGGGATGGAGGATTCCAATTCCTTTTATAGAAAGGTGAACTATTTCGTTTTTCTTATTTCATTAGTAACTTTGGTCTATCACATTTTAGATTTCATATTGCATCATTCTTTACCTTTGTATACTTTTATAGATATTATCCCTTTTGTATATAACTTTAAATTTCTAATTTCTTTCTGTATTTAATTTCTTTTCAATCTCTCTCTCTCTCTCTCTCTCTCTCTCTCTCTCTCTCTCTCTTTCCTCTCTCCCTCTCATTTTTCCTCTTATCATTCTTGTCAGAAGCTTGTCTATTTTGTTTATTTTTAAATCCAGTCCTTTAACTAATTTTTTCTATTTTTTGCTGTTGTTGTTGTTCAGTATTTTATTGACTTCTCATCTTATATTTATTATTTTCTTCCTGCATATTTGTTTGGGCTTTCTCTATTGTTCATTTTCCAACTTCCTGAAGAACTTAAATCATTCTTGTTATTGGTAAATACATTTATCAAATCTATAAATTTACTTCCACATAGTGATTTAGTATGTCCTACAAATTTGACCTGTATATTTTTAATACCATTTAATTTTAAGTTTTCTCTTTAAAAGACCAAAAGATTATAGGTACATTTTTTAGTTTCTAGATATGTATATCTTGAAGTTTCTTTTCTTGTTCCTGATTTCTTACTTTATTATTGCATATGGTCAGGTAATACTATATCATTTGTTTCTTTGGAATTTATTGTGGCTTCTGCCACATCTGTTACATAGTTGATCTGAATAAATGTTTCATATGTGCTTGAAAAAGTAGTGTATTATTTCTTAGTGATGATAGGTGCATGATACCTAAGGTGTCTATACTCAAATAGACTGTAGGTGGGGTAGATAGACTCAAGTTCTTAATTTGGTTACGTAAATCTTTATATTTGATTTTTAAGATTCTGAACAAAAGTTGGCCACATGGACATAAAAACCTCCTAATTGCCCTAGCCGGTTTGGCTCAGTGAATAGAGCACTGGCCTGCAGACTGAAGTGCCCCAGGTTCGATTCTAACCAAGGGCACAAGCCTGGGTTGCAGGCTTGATCTCCACTAGGGGGCGTGCAGGAGGCAGCCGATCAATGATTCTCTCTCATCATTGATGTTTCTATCTCTCTATCCCTCTCCCTTCCTCTGTGAAATCAATACAAATATATATATTTTTTTTAAAAATCTTAATTCAGGGTTGAGTGAGTGATATTATGCTAATAACTTATTCTTATGGTGGCAAAACATAGCAGTTGTAAGAAGAGTGGAAGTAGAGAAGGAAGAACACAAACGAGGTGCTCACAGTGGAAGGGGAATTAAGGAAGGTTGCTCCCAGGTTGGCACTGTGGTTAGCGTTTAGCCTGGAGAAAGACAACGCGCGTATGTGTGTGATCGCGTGGGTGTGTGTGCCTTTCACTTGGGAACCCAACTGCTTTGTGTGGGGACATCCTGTATGGCGGGGAAAGACATGGAGGGAGAATTCTTTGCTGTTGCCTGCAAGCTGCGGCTTCCTCCTCCACACCACGAGGGAGCTCTGAGCTGTACTGCTCAGGGAGAGGTAATTACGTAGGAACCACTCTCCCCCGCCCCCATCATGCTTGCTTTGTATGAACAAAACTCAAATTTGGCAGCAATGCAGATGGAGGTTACACATTAATGGGGTCGTTTGGCTTGAGACCAGTGTTTTTCAATGCATGTGAGCTCCCCTGGGGCTCAGAAATATTTTGAGAAGTGGACAAGAGCAGGGGAAGAACTGAAGCCATTGTATTTGAGGCATCAAGTGTTAATATGCCTTAATTTGTACTCATAATATGGTTTGACATACTGGTGTGTGTTTTTTTTTTGTTGTTTTTTTTGTGTGTGTGTGTGTGTGCATGTGCATTATCATTTTATGTGTACTTAGAAAAAGATAACATATGTAACATGCATATAACTTTTCACATTGCCTCCAGCTATACCTTAGCATAAAAGAAATCATAGTGAAATAATTGGCATAAAGGCACCAGCTTTGTTAACCTGCTTCATCCATTCAACAATATAGCATTGATAGAGTATAATAGTCAATAAAAATATTCCACAGACAGAAAGAACGAGTACGTTTGAAAATTTTAGGTATTCACACACTAGCTTGTCTGATCAGACCCAATTTACTTAGCAGGAAGTATCCAAATATTTAAGTATGCAAATGTATGAAACCAAATGAGACATCATTTAATTCCTTTATTGTCTTATAGTGAAAGACAGCAAATGAGCAAGCTGATGGCTTTCTGCCAATTATTTTACTATGATTTCTTTTATGCTAAGGTATAGCTGAAGGCAAGCCCTCAAATTCTAGCACGAGCATGTAGCAGCAATAACATGAATATTTTAGGGACTATACGATTCTTTTCATGGGTTATGGTTGGAAATAAAAAATTTAAGTTGCAAGTGCTTTGGCAAATATGTCAACAACTGGGACTAAATGTAAGTGTGAGTGAAGGGGCCTCAATCCCAGAATTGCTTCTAAAAGACCCCAAGTCAAGGGTCCAAGGCCCTTCACATTGGGATCATCCTTCTTCCTACCTTTCTAGATTAATCTTTTATCACTCCTACTTCAACTCCACACCTCCCTCCAGTCTCACAGGCTTACTTGAACAGGACAAGCAATTTCATCATTCAAGAACTATAGCCCAAGGACTGTCTTCAAATACTAAGGCCAGCTTGGCCGGTGTGGCTCAGTGGTTGAGCATGGAACCATGAACCAGGAGGTCACCGTTTGATTCCCAGTCAGGGCTCTTGCTTGGGTTGGGAGCTCAATCCCCAGTGGACAGCGTGCAGGAGGCAACTGATCAATGATTCTCTCTCATCATTGATGTTTCTATCTCTCTCTCTCCTTCTCCCTTCCTCTCTCTGAAATAAATTAAAACATTTAAAAAAAATACTATAGCCAGCAAGCCTCTATAGCCCAAGGACTGTCTTCAGTACTATAGCAACAGCACAGAAACTCAGAGGGACTGGGAGCGGCCGAGCTAAAGAGAGCAGTGACAGGGCTGACAGGCTCAGGTCGTGACCCCAGCCTGGCAGCAACAATTCCTTTACTCTTTTCTGCCAGTCGTCTTAACCCAGCATCAAGAAGGGTTCGTGAACCTGGAGAAGGCGCTGTGCATAAATTAATCGAGTCCAGAGACGAAACATAATTTTGAAAGGCATTTTGGAGAGTCAGAGGAGACTGAGCAAAAGGAACTAAGTTCTCCTTGTCTCAGGACCCCTGGCTTATTATTAACACAATTTGTCCTAAGGCGAGGTGGAGATATACCCATCAAAGGGTAGGGCTTGTATACACAATCCATTGTCCGATTGGAAGAATGGCCTTTGGCTGTTCAGGTGTTTGGCCAGTAGGGGGCAATAACATGTAGATTAAGATGCTCTTACCTGACTGGCAGCAAGCAATCATTTAATGCATCCTTTTGGGGTTTGGGGAGATGCCCTCAGCCATTCCAGATGATTCAGCCCTGCTGACATGCTGGAACTGGCTCCCGGCACTTTTCCACCAGACTGAACACTGAGCGGCACCTGCCTCTAGCAGACTGTTTCTATTGGTCAGACGGTGACCTCAACAGGCACCACATCAAAACCGCTCCCTCTGGCACAGCACAAAGCCCTGTCCCTGGGACAGCTTATTGGGAACATCCATCCACGCTGAAGTGAGACATTATCAACCTTGAGGAAAACTAGCCAGATAGTGTATTTAGCCTATTTGTTTAAGGCAGTGTTCGGCAAACTGCGGCTCCTGAGCCACATGCGGCTCTTTGGCCCCTTGAGTTTTTAGCAAAGACCAGCTTAGGAGTACCCTAATTAAGTTAATAACAATGTACCTACCTATATAGTTTAAGTTTAAAATTTTTGGCTCTCAAATTTCAATCGTTGTGCCAAAACCGGTTTGGCTCAGTGGATAGAGCGTCGGTCTGCGGACTGAAAGGTCCCGGGTTCGATTCCGGTCAAGGGCATGCACCTTGGTTGTGGGCACATCCCCATTGGGGGGTGTGCAAGAGGCAGCCGGTCGATGTGTCTCTCTCATCGATGTTTCTAGCTTTCTATCCCTCTCCCTTCTCTGTAAAAAATCAATAAAAATATTAAAAAAAATTTTTTCAATCGTATTGTTGATAGTTAGCTTTGATGTCTAATAAGTTTGCCGACCGCTGGTTTAAGGGTTTCCCCCTTCCAGGAAAAAAAAAGTACAGTAGTTCTGTGTTTAAGGCACATCAAGAATTAATGAACCTCATTCGCTCTTTCTTACCCAAGGCACATCGCTGCTTCAAATCACAAAGTGCTGGCCTCGGCAGTGGCTCCAGAACCTGGGGCCTCAGCACAACGTTCTAAAGACTCATCCTCATAATAAATTACTGTTTTAATGGTCGTCCTGGAAACATATGGTGAATGGAAAAACACTTTCTGTAGATTAAGCAACATAGTTCCCATTAACGGTTTACTATACTTGAGACTTTAAAGAAATTTAACTAACTGCTCGTTTGGAGCAGTTTCTGCTGAATTATTTAAAGCACCTCTTCACTGCTTTAACTTTGCATTTGCATGAGAAAGCACAAGGCCAAATGAGATTCCTCTGTTGCCTCAAATGCTAAAAAAATAAATACAAGCTGAATCCCAGCCATGAATACATTTCTCTGTTTATGCTATGACCTTCCTCTTATCGAAACCCAGGCTAAATAATTCAATAAACAATGCCCACATTTGCAGAGG
The DNA here is from genome assembly GCA_963924515.1 of Vespertilio murinus. NCBI lineage: Eukaryota > Metazoa > Chordata > Mammalia > Chiroptera > Vespertilionidae > Vespertilio > Vespertilio murinus. The sequence goes on along the minus strand of OZ004704.1, from coordinate 167,683,429 downwards.
GACACAGCCTGGTTAGCACGCCCTGAAGGTAACAAAACACGGAAGTCTCATGAATGAATGGCTTTGGGACTCGCTGGAGACACCTGGTTCCGAGTTCTACATGTACGTAGGTAGAAAAGTCCACATTTAATTTGGCTAACACAAGCTCCACCACCTCCAGAACTAGATGATTTGAAATGTACATGTAAGTACTGGCACTCCAGAGGAAACCAGAAATCAACGATATTGGCTCCGTTGGCTGATGTGAATTTTACTTATTGGGATAAGTAATCACAGGAGAAAATCAGATGCCAGACGTATAACGTTTGCTGACCATGTTTTGTTTGTTTATTTTTGCAAAGCTGAGCGTTTCTCTTGCTCTCCCTCCTCCCGGGCCCTGCAACTTTCTTCTCATTCCAGGAAGCTTAGCTATCGACGTGAAGCCTGCATCAGATGACTTTCACAAAGTAGACCCAATCTGTTCCCTGTTCCTCATACACGCTTCTCTGGCTCCCAAGAACCCTTCCTACAGGCCACTTCTTCCTGGAATGTCTGCTCTTGCTGCCTCAGGTCCCGCCCCCTCTGTTCAAAGCACCGTGCTTTAGGAAGCTCTCAGCCAAGGAGTCCCCAAGCAGCCCCCTCTGGTCCCGGGCATTCTGATCTCGCTCCACTACCATCGTGCCTTGCATCCTCACACATGTCATCTTCCCTAAAACAATTTGCAAATACGGTTTTGAGTTACTTTTGTGTTGCCACCCGTTTTCGCTTGGATATAGCTGACTTGTGCGGTGTCTTCCTCACAGCCACCACTCCGTAAATGTTACTCCTGGACCCCGGGAAGCTTAGCATATCAAATTGAAACGCAGTGCCATCTACTGGTAGAAATGCCGCAATACTGTCACTATGATTACATTCTACCTAATGAATATATACATTCAATACAGGTACGACCCTGTTTCCCTGAAAATAAGACAGTGTCTTATATTAATTTGTGCTCCCAAGATGCGCTAGGTCTTATTTTCAGGGGATGTCTTATTTTTCCATGAAGAAGAATGCGGTACACATTTATTGTTAAATGAAAATAAAGGAACTTTATTACCTGTATGTGGTACGATAGTATGGTAGTTGTAAACACAAACCAGACAAACTGAATCCGGGGGGCCTTATTTTCGGGGGGATGCCTTATATTTCACTCAGAAGGAAACCTGTAAGTAGGTCTTCTTTTTCTTTTCTTTTTTTAAAATATATATATTTTATTGATTTTTCTACAGAGAGGAAGAGAGAAGGATAGAGAGTTGGAAACATCGATGAGAGAGAAACATTGATCAGCTGCCTCCTGCACACCCCCCACTAGGGATGTGCACATGCCCTTGACCGAAATTGAACCTGGGACCTTTCAGTCCACGGGCCAATGCTCTATCCACTGAGCCAAACCGGTTTCGGCATATCTCCGGTTCTGACAGCATCTCTAAGGCATGAGTCTCTGAGTGAGTGTGATTTCTCAGCACAAAGGAGAGGGATGTAGAAAAGAGCAGATAAAAAAGTACTTAGTCCCCGTTTATCAGGCTAACACGGCAGCCTATTAAATAATTGCTCACCCCCTTTCATAACTCCAATCTTCCTGCCCCCTGTAAAGCCGAGCACATCACGGGCGAATTAGCTGCACAGGAGAGGGCCTGTAAACGAAGAGAGAACTTTTCTTGGCTCGCACAGGGGCTGATGGAGATAGCGTGGGGTCATTAGTGACCGAGCAGATGCCCCGTCGATAACCCGGAGACAGCGCTGAGCTGTGCCGAGAGCCTTTCGTTGCCTACTGAGAGGTGGACTCAGAACTTGTCACTGATTTTTTTTGCACCCTCTTAATCTTCCTGTTTATTCTTTGCTTCATTAAAGTCAATCTCCACAGGGCAGACTGTCATCCGAGCTCAGCCGGGCCTGCTGCCCGCGCTCCCCGGAGAGCATCCTTCATCCTGACAAACGGGCCGTGGGCCGAGCACGTGACCGGCTCCTTACGGTACATGGATCACCGAGAGCCGCTCCCTCCCCACTCCAGCGACAGCCTGCGATAAGCAGGGACCTTGGCGCGGCGTCTCGGTGGAGACAATGCCTTCTCCGAGGGACGGGGCTTCACGTTCACGGTTTCGAAATGAGACAGGATATTTATTCCCATCACCGTGTCATCCCACACCGTACAGGCTGCCTTAGCCTGTGCCACTCACTTGCCAGTGCCTCCCTCAGGACTCAGGACCAGTCGTGGGATGTGCCCTGCGTGCCAGCCTGTATTCCGCGTGTCTGTTTGTTGGACTTCCAGACCGTGTCACCCCAGAGCGATTGTTAGATCAGGATGAAAAAGCACCCCAAGGGCCCGAGGCTGGGTTCTGGGCAGCCCTGTTCCCGCCCCGCCTCACGCTGATGTGGCAGGGCTTTCCTACCTGGGAAACCAGGCGTGGGCCGGAGTCTGGAGAAGGAAGGACTCACCCCTCAGGCAGGGGGAAGCGGCACCTCGGGCTCCTGAGCTGAGGCCGGGTGCTCCTGTGACCGCCTGCTGAGCACCGGAGCCTCTCCCCAGTTCCTGGGTGATGGGGGCTGAGAAGGACACCCCATGGGTCGTAGCGAGGCCAGATGTATGGGCAGCCCTATAAGAAGCTGGAAGCTTCACCCAGCAGGCCTCGCGCAGGGGCTGAGCATTGACCTATGAACCTGGAGGTCACAGGTTCCATTCCCAGTCAGGGCACACGCCCAGGTTGCTGGCTTGATACCCAGTAGGGAGTATACATACAGGAGGCAGCCAATCAATAATTCTCTCTCATCATTGATGTTTCTATCCCTTCTTCTCCTTTCCTCTCTGAAATCAATAATGTGTGTGTGTGTGTGTGTGTGTGTGTGTGTGTGTGTGTGTCCCACCAGGTTGGCCTCCACTCCCACGGCCCGGCCAGCCCACTGACCACTGCTCGGCATCTTAGGTCAGTTCTCAGTGAAGGTCTAGGAGCTATTCACTGGCCCCCAAAGTGACACGAAATGAAGACATGAAATACTGTCTCTTCAGAAGACGCCAGAACACCAGGAGAAACGGAAACTGGACTCAAAATAGTTCTGTTGTTTTAAATTGTCCTGTGGAAGCCCTTGTGTGTATGAGAGAGTATCCTTCTCAAATACGAAGGGAATGTTCCAGAATTCCAGAAGCCATGGCCCGCTGAGCCGGAGAGCGGTCCTTCAGACTGAGCCCTGGCTCCCTCTAGCGTCCCCGGAACAGCCTTCCGTTCAGACAGAACCTGCCCAGGACGCAGGAGCTCTGTTTACAGGAAATGGGGACGCGAAGCCCAGTTCCACCAACTTCTCCCCTCCCCCCTCCTCCCTCCCTGTGGGCGCTGGGCCCCAGCGTCTCCTCCGGGTGAGCTCCCAGGCCATTTCCTGTTGCTTGTAACTACTGTCCTGTGGCCCTCACTGCATAGGATAACTGCTCTGTGTGTCTACGACTTTAAATTTGGAATTCAGACAATTCGAGTTCAGTAGGAAAGCTAATACAGCTTCCAACTTTCACAGATTAGGAAGCAAATTTGTAGAATTGCTGATTTATCCATGCCACAGTGTTTAATGAAACCTTTACATCGCTGGGCGGGGTGCTGTGAGGAGACAGATGTCCAAGAGATCACACACACACACACACACACACACACACACACACACACACTCACGGACCTTCCTTCCAGTGAGGCTTGGAAAGGCGGAAGCCCACAAGGCAGGTAAACATAAGTCTGAGGGGTCTGTCTCGGGTGAGGGAGCTAAGGGCCAGCTGAGGACGAAAGGGAGAGGGTGGCACCCGGACCTGAGCTGGAAGGACTTGCTAGGGGGAATGGAGGAGAAGGCGGTGGTGTGGAAGCACTCCCGGGGAAGGAACGGTGAAGGAGAATATTGGATGCTAAGACTGGACCGCCTATGGGTCACATGACAGCAGCCCTCACATGCCAGCCAGGAGGCGCCACTGTGAGCAGGAAGCACGACTAAGGAAGAACTTATAAAAAATATTTAGCCTCTCCAAAACTGGTGTGGTTCAGTGGATAGAGTGTTGGCCTGTGGACTGAAGGGTCCTGGGGTTCGATTCCGGTCAAGGGCATGTACCTTGATTGCAGGCACATCCCCAGTGGGGGATGTGCAGGAGGCAGCTGATCGATGTTTCTCTCTCATCAATGTTTCTAACTCTCTATCCCCCTCCTTTCCTCTCTGTAAAAATCAATAAAATATATCTATAAAAAATTTCAGCCTCTTGAACACGTTTGAACTCCTTTTAAAAAAAGTGAATTTCCTTTCCCTCCTCGGAGGTTTACGTACTGACTGGCCGTGCTTTCATCCCGCTCTCCGCTATGACTTGTAGATTCATAAAGGGGATCCAGGCCCGGACCCGGTAACGGCTAAGGTTACTTGTGGCTGGGATTCCATAATCGGGATTTGGAACCAGAACCTGACCCTATATGGTAGGGAAGACTGTAGGATTTCTTTCTGCTCTCCGCACGTGCTAAGTTAATGTTTTCTCAATTGGCGGGAACAGAGCTGTGCGTTAGGAAGGGGACTTTGGCAGCAAGGTTTAAACTAGGTCAGCAAGAAAGGGGACACTGGCTAGGACACTAGTATTCCTTTTCAAGGCCTACCCTAGGTTAGTGGAACTGGGAACAGAAAGCAGATTGACATTGTGGATGCGGAATCAAGGTTACTATTTTGTTGTAATTATATGCGACCCTCCTCCTTGATGGATTGAAAATTCCACAAGATCAAGGAGTGTATCGTATTTGACTTTATTACCCCCCAGTGCCTGACAGGGACTAGCCCGTATAAGGGCTCCACGTGTGTTAATCACGTTTGTGGAGTACAAGTCGACTGGCTTGATGAACACGTAATGGAGATGGTGTTGCTTGAGGGGCTCAGGATGTCCCAGCCACTGGCCTGGGAGCAGCCAGAATCTCTGCCTGTGAGCCGGGACTTGGTGGTCCTGCTTCCGGGTGGAGGGACTACAGGAGACGGCAGCATCTCTACGTCTTCGCGCACCCTCTCTCTCCAGCCCACCCCCAACCCCGCCGGCAGGCCTTCATCCCCACAATCGCCTCAGAGGTGTTCACGGTTAGGTCACCCCACCCTTCTTGCTTTTTGTCTTCCCTCTCATTTTATCTAACTGCTCACGAGCATTTGACACAGTTGACCATTTCAATCCCGGGACATTCCCTTCACTTCTAAGACACTATTCTCTTGATTTTCTTCCTACATCACCAACGACCCCTTTCATTCTAATCATTCTGGCTTAACCTCCTATTCCCAATCAGGAGCTAGTATGCAAATTAACCCAACAAATATGGCAGTGGCCACAGAGCTGGAATAAGCAGGAGGCTCGGGTTGCTCCAGTGATGGAGGAAGCCAAGCTTCCCCCATACCCTGGCAGGCCCTGGCCTCTGCTCAAGGCTACAAAGTTCAATTATAGAAGATAAATAAATTCCAAATACCAGGGCCTCTGCTTTGGTGGCCAGGAGGCATGGCCGGCCTGAAAACCACCACAGGCCCCTCGCCCAGGCTGCCCCATGCCACAAGGGAACCCCCACCCTCATCTGGGACACCCTTCAGGGTAATTCAGCTGGCTCCCACCCGTGCACCAGGCCTCTATCCTATCTAATAAAAAAGTAATATACAGATTGACCATCACTCCAACACACAAGATGGCTGCCCCCATGTGGTCACAAGATAGCCATTACAAGATGGCCAGTAGAGGAGGGCAGTTGGGAGGGACCAGGCCTGCAAGGGAGGGCAGTTGGGGGCGATCAAGCCTTCAGGGGAGGGCAATTAGGGGTGACCAGGTCGGCAGAGGAGGGAAGTTGAGGGCAACTGGGCCTGCAGTGAAGGGCAGTTGCGGGGGACCCAGACCTGCAGGGGAGAGCAGTTATGGGAGACCAGTCCTTAAGGGGAGGGCAGTTAGGGCAATCAGGCTGGCAGGGGAGCAGTTAGGCATTAGTCAAGCTGTCAGGGGAGTGGTTAGGGGGTGACCATGCTGGCAGGCAGAAGCGGTTAGGGGCAATCAGGAAGGCAGGCAGGCGAGCAGTTGGGAGCCAACAGTCCTGGATTGTAAGAGAGATGTCCCATATTGGAGAGGGTGCAGGCTGGGCTGAGAGATTAACCCCCCCCCCATGTATGAATTTTGTGCACCGGGCCTCTAGTTGGCTAATAAAAAACTAGGGAAGAAAGACTTTCTGAAGGATCAGCAGAGGGAACTAAGACTAGAGGAAAGGCAGGTGATTATCATGCTAAATTTTCTTCACTATAGAGAGATGGAGGGCTGTGAGGATTCCATTGTGACTAGCAACCTCCTAATTTCTCACTCCCCTATGTACCTCCAATTCCATTCCCCAATCCCCATTGTAATTTCTTGAGTGTGGAGACTTGACAGATTGGTGATCTATCTCCAATGCTTCTCTCCCTCCTGATTGTTTTTCTGTCACCGCAAATCAACAAGCCTAGAGGAAAATAGTTCTGCAGCAGGTGGTTTTAAAATACCTAAACAAGCCCTAGCCAGTTTTGCTCAGCGGTTAGATGTTGGCCTGCAGGCTGAAGGGTGGCAGGTTCATTTCTGGTCAAGGGCAGGAAGTTGGGTTGCAAGCTGGATCCCGGGCTCCTGTTGCAGGCTTGATCTGGGACCCTGTGGGGCATGAGCAAGAGGCAACCAATCAATGTGTCTCTCTCGCATGATGCTCTCTCTGTCTCTCCCACTTCCTTCCATACTCTCTAATAATCACATGAGGATTATCAGCAACAACAAAAAACCTAAATAATTTTATATTATTAAATGCTGGTTAAAAACATATTTTCTCTTTATACTTCATATATTAATTATCTATTATATAGTAATTCTCACCAGAGTACACATTTATTGATTTTAGAGAGAGGAAGAGAGCGTTAGAGAAAGAGAAAGGAAGCCAGAGAGAAAGAAACATTGATGCGAGAGAGAGAAGCACGGATTAATTGCCTCCCTATACACCCCAACCAGGGATTAATCCCACAGCCTACGTATGTGCCCTGACTGGGAATTGAACCTGAAACCTGTTTGGTGTGTGGAATGATGCTCCAAGCAACCGAGCCACCCAGCCGGGATAAGGTAACACTTATATTTTAATACATGTTAGAAACAAAGAATTTGATTTTCCTAGTGTTCCAATCTGGGCTTCCCAAGGAGCAGAGATTAGCATGCAGAGCGTGCATTAGGCAGTACCCTTTGTGGAAGGGAAGGGGTCAGGACGTGGGTGGAGGGAAAAGCCGAGCTCAATGCAGTCTCATCAAAGGCTCAGCACGGCCCTGGGAGTTCCTCCGAAAGCTGGGGTGGCCGTTTAGAGTTGGCCCCCCTTCAGTGAGGCAGCCAGGCTCTCACACTCCCACATCAACCAGAGATTGGATGCAAGCTGATCCCGGGTGAGAGAGATTGCCCTGTAGCCACGGGCAAGCTCTGGAGAGGGCTGAGAGCTAAGGACTGCCCACTGACAGCACTCCCAGCAGAAAAGGGAAAGAAGTACTTAGACCTGAAGACAGACATGGGAAACAAAGCACCGCATCCATCACATCTAGTGTTGTTTTGTTTGTTTGTTTGTTTGTTTTTAAAAAATATATTTTTATTGATATTTTACAGAGAGGAAGGGAGAGCGATAGAGAGCTAGAAACATCGATGAGAGAGAATCATCAATCAGCTGCCTCCTGCACACCCCCTACGAGGGATGTGCCCACAACCAATGTACATGCCCTTGACTGGAATCGAACCTGGGACCTTTCAGTCCGCAGGCCGACACTCTATTCACTGAGCCAAACCAGCCTCAGCACATCTAGTGTTTTATGTTGGTAACGCTTTTTAGTTGCTAGCATGATTCCGGGTATCTATGGAGAGGCAAATGGATAAGAGTCTTCATTGAGTTGGCTTTACCACTGAGGGATCTTTTCTTGTCAATGCTGCGCTTCTGAAGCACTTTTTCTGTTCTGGCCGTGATACGTGCTACAGTCCCATGCAGATAGGAGTGTTGTCTTTTGATGGTATCATCATTCTTATTTAACATTTTGGGAAGCAGTCAGGATGCACCAGGCCCCTGGGACTGTGTCTTAGCCATCTGCAGTGGCCAGTCGGGCTGATTAGCAAGATAAGATTCCACTCTCATTAATTTTGTAGACTCATCTGAATCCAAGTCTCAGGAGTTTTCCTTAAAATAAACAAACAACACAACATAAATCCCCAGCCTACACAATGTTGGAGGAACTAATTATTCAGGCTTCCCGGCGTAGTTTTGTGTATGTAAGGACTTCAGACCGGGGGCCTTGAGTAAGCATAATTGAGAATTAATGTGTCCTGTGGCTCCGAGATGGGAAATAAAACTGAGCTGGCCCGCAGGAGGGGGGAAAATGATTCTTATTGTGCAAGCGAGGCACTAAAGACCCATAATTATGGGCCTTTTTGCTCTGACCTAGCCAATGGACAAAAACAAAAGAGCCTTCCTTCTACTCTGGTTTTTCATCCTGGCAAACTTAAGTCTCTGAAATAAGGCCTTACCTTGTTTATCCCTGCAGAACATGTGAACATGAAAGAGCATTGAAGTTATACTTAGTAAATTCTACCTACGTTTGAGCCAACATTAAGCAAGTGATAGATTCTCATTCGGGATGGTCTGCTTGTCTGGAATTCTAATGTGGTTGGGACAAGAAGTTGGCTCCAGGTGCTTTCTGGGTCCAGTTCCCTTTCCCTGCACTACTCCCAGTATCTGAGGATGATGACAGAAGTTTGCCTGCTTTCTTGCAACTCGGTTCATTGTCGAGGCTGCTCTACTCAGAGTTTTGTTTGGATGGCAATATGGCCCAGTGGCTTGGCGTGTGACTATTATATCCTGGCTTCATCACTTAGTAGTTGTTATCATCTTAGGCATCCAAATTGTCTGCTCTGGTTTCTTGGTGTCTTCCTCTCTAAACCACGGTGCCTATTCTTAGAGTTGTTGAAATGACTCAATTGGACAATACATATGAAGTTCTGCTGCCGCATAGTAAAACCAGTAAAGATTAGATCTCATTTTTTTTCTAGGAATGAGTTGATAGGTATAAGATTAGGTTCAGAATCATGTGGACAATTTCTGGGACAAAGAGATGGGGAGCTAGTTTTGGTTGAGCTGAGAATTATGTGAATACATACAATTAAGAAAATAAAATAGCAATAGAGAGTAGTTTCCATGCACAGTTTTAAATCAATGAGATAGATTCCCCCTCTAAAGTTAGAGGGAACTGTGGGGACTGGATTAAGCAACGTAATGGTAGCAAAGGTAGTATTAAATGTTAGTATTAAATGTTGAGTTAGGAGTGGCTATTGCTGTCAGTGAAAGTCTAGGAATGCATTCCTGTCAATCACAAAAGACGCAAGTCAGTCAAGAAACTAGAATTTTCTATACCAAAAAAGCCTTCCCTGGCTGAGCACAGCAAAATATGGCCTCCCAACTTCAACAACCTACTTTTTTTCTACAAGAAATAATGATCTATATGTCAAATCCTAAGCAACTGTTTGACTGGTAGCTATGACACACACTGACCACCAGGGGGCAGATGCTCAATGCACAGGCATGGAAACATGGAACAGACTGGTGACTCCCAGAGGGAAGTCGGGTGGGGGGTGGACAGGAAGAGATTCACCAAAGATATTATATGCATACTAGAGACCCCTCGGCCTGGCCTGTGGGGATCTGGCCGAATTTGTGCACTGGGCATCCAACATTTTCCAAGGGGTCCCAGATTGTGAGAGGGCCCAGGCCAGGCCAAGGGACCCCATGGGTGCATGAATCTGTGCACTGGGCCTCTAGTCATATAATAATAGTTTACTTATTTGTCAACAAAGTCAAGAACAGAATTTCAAATTTAATCCAGAAGCCAACATAGGCTCTGCTCCACTATGGTATTATTCCCTAGGTGGGAGGAACAGTTCTCTGTGAAATCTAATACATTTAATACATAGTGCTCCTCTTACACACTCTAGCTATTTTATTTGGAAATTTTAAACTTCTATATTAGAATGCCCGTTGTTTTTAATTTTTAGAGAAATGTTTCTCACCTCTTGCTATTTCTAGTTGAACATATTCCATGTTAATTCAACAAATATTTATTGAATGCCATAATGAACCATTTATATTTGCATTTTTTTTGCATTCATGAGTCTAAATTCACTGAACTCTATGCTTTCTTAGAATTGGGCTACATCTCTATGGTATTTTGTTAAAACTTCAATTTTTCACATGGTATCATGCATCTACTTGACATATTTGCTAATCGATGCTTAAAGATTATTATAATTAGTCATGGAGGCAATGAGTCTGAACAATATGATTACCATTGATATAGTTGCTCTTATTTGAAGAAAGTTATAGATATAAACCTAGCCTGAAAAAATGATTGTAAATATTTTTTCAGACTTCAAGCTTTAAGAAAGTCTGAGGAGTTAAGCTTTATTTCTTTAAAATGAAATACAAAAACCCAGCTGGTATGGTTCAGTGGTTGAGCATCAAGCTATGAAACAGGAGGTCATGGTTCAATTCCCAGTCAGGGCACATGCCCAGGTTGTGGACTCGATCCTCAGTGGGGAGCATGCAGGAGGCACCTAGTCAATGATTCTCTCTCATCCTTGATGTTTCTACCTCTCTCTCTTAAATCATTAAAAATGTATTAAAATAAATTTTAAAAAATGAAACACAAGAAAGTCAGGATGTAATAGTCAGAGAAAGAAAGGAAAGATGGAATCATCAGAGAAAAAAGGGAAGTTAAAATAAACTATTGTCTCTCTCTGAGATTATAACTGTTGGTAAACACTTCAATATATTGACCTATTACAGGTGAGAATAATTTTTATAATATAATGTAAAGGTTTTGCTGGAGGCAACAGGGAAAATTAGCATCCAGTAACAATTGAAAATAATCAAGCCTTAGTTAGTTATTTCACTTATTTACATTTCATTCTTCTATTGCTTTCCCCAGCATTCTTCATTTTACTTAAGGGAATCTCAATTTATTTTTGGCCTTTACTGCGAATATTGAAAGAGAAATATCAGGGCTCTATTCCTAATCTACTGAATCAGACTATCTGGCAAGTGGGGTTCATTAACCTGCAATTTTTTTAAAATGTGGTAAAATAAACATAACATGAAAATGACCATCTTAATTATTTTGAAGTTCAGTGGCATTAAGTACATTCACATTTTTTGTACAATCACCATCCATCTCCAGAACTCTTTTCATCTTGCAAAACAGAAAGTCTAATTTCCCTCTTCCCCTCCCCCTTGTAACCACCATTCTACTCTATATCTTTAAGAATTTGACTACTCTAGGTACCTCATAAGTGGAATCATACAGTATCTGTCCTTCTGTGACCGGCTTATTTCACTTAGCATGGTATCTTTGAGGCTCATCTATGCTGCAGCATGTGTCATAATGTCATTTTTAAGGCTGAATAATATTGCATTATATATATATATATATATATATATATATATATATATATATATATATATATCACTTTGTTTATCCATTGATCCATTCATGGACACTTGGGTTGCTTCTACATTTTGACTATTGTGAACAGTGCTGCTATAAACTTGGGTATATAGATCTCTTCACAACACTGCTTTCAGTTATTTTGGGTATATGCCCTGACATGAAATTGCGGGGTCATATAGTAATTCTATTTTTAATTTCTTAAGGAAGCACCATTCTTTTCCATAGTGGCTGTACCACTTTAAATTCCCACCTACAGTGCACAAGCGTTCTGATTTCTCCTTATTTTTTTTTTTTAACGCAGTGGTTATCCTAAGGTGTGTGAGGTTGCATCTAGTGATTCTGAGTTGCATTTCCCTAATGACTAATGATTCATACTGTTGAGCATCTTTTCATGTGCTTCTTGGCCATTTGTATCTATTCTTTGAAGAAATGACTATACAAATCTTTTGCCCATTTAAAAAATGTGTTTTGTTGTTCTTGTTCAATTGTAAGAGTTCTCTGGATATGAATCCCCCTATCAGATATATGATCTGCAAATATTGTCTCCATTCCATTGCCTTTTTACTCTGAGTCCTTTGCACAGAAGATTTTTATTTTGATGTAGTCCAACTTATTTTTTTTTCTTGTTGCCTGGGCTTTTGGTGTCATGTCCAAGAAATCACTGTGTCATGGACCTTTCCTCTATGTTTTCTTCTAACAGTTTTTTAAGTTTGGATCTTACATTTAGGTCTTTGATTTTGGATTAATTTTTGCATATGGTGTGAGGTAAGCTGTGGCATGTGGCAGCTGCATTTACACCTAAAGTTTCACAGATGTTTCTGTTGTTTGTGAACCACTATATTATTTCAGTGATCACCAACCAGTTCTCCTGTCCCCCAAATGTCAAATGATCCACTTGTAGCAAAAATAAAAAATAAAAAATAAATTTAAAAAATGGTGAAAGGCCCAAGCACAGAGACAAATATTTATACAAAATTCACACCTGCCTGTGCATATTATTTGAGGGTAACTTAAAATGTGAAGAACTGCTATCTACTGTATTTCCATATTTTTCTGCTCTCCCCTCCCTGACATCTTCTAATTGTTCCAGATACCTCAAACAGAAAAATAAGTAAAGCCTAGAAATAAGCATTTAAAAAGTGGCCGGGTTCCCTGGAACAAAAATGAATTTTCCTGTTGGTGGACATTTCTGCAAGCTGGGCCTCACAGTGTTCCCACAAATCATGCTTCTGTAAACATGAGCTTATGATCCAAAATTATAAATATCCAAGTAAATAATCACCAAGTGTGGAGTCAGCAGAAAAATCTAATGCCAAAATTAGATCCCTAAGAACTTTACACAATGAAATTATCAAATACAAGAAACTTTGTTTAACTTGTACTAGTATAAGAGAAATAAGAATAAAGGGATTTTCTATTTTAACACAGTGTGTTTTGGAATTGGTGTAGTCAAGGTTAAACTGAACTAGCAAGCTATCCGTCCAGATCATAGGTCCACACACACCTACCCTCACAAAACAAACAAGTACGGATATTATTACAACTATTCTGGTGGACATTAACTGGTTAATGAGAAAAAAAATTATATTCTCTAAATATAAAAATAAATACTAAAATTGAATTCTAATTTAGGATGAACATTCTTCATAAGCAAGGGAATAAAACTGTGTGAGAAGAAGTTTACAGCATGCACCCTTTATGTCACAGCATAGACAGTATAATCAGCTTCTGTTAAACATCTGTAAATACGTGTAGTTTCCTGAGGTGTTAATAATTGTAATCTCTGGGTGGCAGGAATATAATGTTCTGGTCTTACATTTAGCCATCTATACTTTCTAAAATGCACATATATGGCTTTTGCAATAACAAAAGCAGAAACAAAATAAACTACAGCAAACATCATACTCAGAAGTGAGATGTCAAACATCTGTCAAGGATGCCCCTGTTAGTTCTCCTACTTATAATTGTATTGTAGGCTTTAGCCAGGCTAAAAAGGAAGAAAAAAAGTTAATGGTATTAAGTAGGGGAAAGAAAAAAGGGAAAAAAAATGTTTGTGGACATAGAAAACTCAAGAGAATCATCCACAGATAAATAGAATTTAAAAAGGAAGGAATAGTAGATATAAAGTAAATATACAGAAATTATTTGCATTCCTACATAATAGCAATAAACAGAAAGTTATGTTTGCAAAAGAGACAGTGCTGGCCATCTTTTAGCCCTGCAGACTTGCTCTTCACCTTGTCTATCCGTACCTCACGGATTGGGGAGGACAGGCTCCCTGGCTCTCTGGCTTCTGGTTTCAGTCAGTGGCAGCACCAGCTGGAGACCACAAGGGGAAAAGGATGGGGATTATGTCCCCTCCCCTCTCTCCCTGTGGGGTTGTTCCCGGCTGGCTGTGTGCCTTGACTGAAGGTCATGATTCCCATGGAAGGATTCTCTCCACATAGCTTTTTGTGTCTTTGGGTTCTGGAAAATTGCTTCCCTCCCCCATTTGCCCCTAGGTTTAGGAGTGGCAATGGTTCCACAGAGTGACTGGCCCCTGGGCACCATACAATCCCTGGTGCTGTCGTGAAGCCCTGTTTACATAAGTGACCCCAACGATTACACCTTAACTTAAATGATTTGGATATTACTTATGATAGCAACAATTACAACACTTAATTGAATACGTCAGGTATGGAAACATGGGTGTTCATATTGTTCTCCATACTTTTCTATATGTCAGAAATGTTACCAATGCAAGTGGACATGACAAAAGTGGAAATAAGATATCAGACATCAAATGTCCATAAATGTGGTGGGATTTAATTTTTAAAATCTAAACTGGATGTGAACTACAGTATTATGGGAAAAATAGGAAAATGTTGTTTAAATGGATAGGCATTAAAAGGAAGATAAATAAAACACAACTGAAAATCAAAACTATTATTTTTTTGCTAGAAAATTAACCAACATAATTCAAACTTCACCCAAAGCAGTGGTCAGCAAACTGCAACTCTAGGGCCACATGTGGCTCTTTGGCCCCTTGAGTATTTAGCAAAGGCCAGCTTAGGAGTACCCTAATCCTACCTAATAAAAGAGTAATATGCAAATTAACCATCACTCCCCTACACCCACAAGCCATGCCCACCAGCCACACCCACCAGCTAATCAGAGCAAGTATGCAAATAAACCTTTGCTACAGCCACAAAGAGCAGGAGGGAGGCTTGGGTTTCTCAGGCAACGCAGGAAGCCAAGCTTTCCACCTGTCCTTGCTGGCCTAAGCCTCCACTCAAGGCTACAAAGTTTCAATTACAGAAGGTAAACAATCCAAACAGAAATGGCAGCGCCACAGAGCTGGAAAGAGTGGAAGGCTAGGATTGCCCCTGGCAATGGAGGAAGCAAAGCTTTCTGCACACCCTGGCCGGCCTAGGCCTCTGCTTAAGGCTATAAAGTTTCAATTATAGAAGACACATAAATTCCAACAGTAATGTCTGCTGGCCATGGAGCGAGCAGGAGGCTTGGCTCCACTCCAGGCTACAAAGTTTCAATTGTGGAAGGTAAATAAATTCCAGATACCAGGGCCTCTGCTTGGGTAGCTGGGGGGTGTGGCTGACCTGCAAACCACCACAGGCCCCTTGTTCAGGCCGCCCCATACCCCAAGGGAACCCCCACTCTGATCTGGGACACCCTTCAGGGCAAACCAGCTGCCCCCACCCATACACCAGGCCTCTATCCTATCTAATAAAAGAGTAATATGCAGATTGACCATCACTCCAACACACAAGATGGCTGCCCCCATGGGGTCAAAGATCCTGCCCCCATGTGGACACAAGATGGCCACCACAAGATGGCCAGCAGGGGAGGGCAGTTGGAGGTGATCAACCCTGCAGGGGAGGGCAGTTAGGGGTGACCAGGCCAGCAGAGAAGGGAAGTTGGGGGCAAACAGGCTGGCAGGGGAGCAGTTAGACATCAATCAGGCTGGCATGGGAGTGGTTAGGGGGTGATCAGGCTGGCAAGCAGAAGCGGTTAGGGGCAATCAGGAAGGCAGGCAGGTGAGCAGTTGGGAGCCAGCAGTCCTGGGTTGTGAGAGGATGTACAACTGCCCATTTAGGCCTGATCCCACCAGGCAGTTGGACATTCCTCGAGGGGTCCCAAACTGGAGAAGGTATAGGCTGGGCTGAGGGACACCCTCCTGCCCCCGTGCATGAATTTTGTGCACCAGACCTCTAGTTAAGTTAATAACAATGTACTTACCTGTATAGTTTAAGTTTAAAAAATTTGGCTCTCAAAAGAAATTTTAATCGTTGTACTGTTGATATTTGGCTCTGTTGACTAATGAGTTTGCCGGCCACTGACCCAAAGTAGAGACAAGGGAAGGCAAGGAAATGCAGAAGCCAAAGAAGAATTAGAAAAACATAATGGAATTAGATGGAGTAGGTGTGGGCACAACGAAAGTCCCTGACCGCCAATGTCCTTGAGCACTTCAGAAATTGGTAAAGAATTTCATAAAACCCCTGTCCATCATTTTATAAAACTCTGGTAGAGTGCCTGCTGAGGCTCAGGATATTGGAGGGTGAGGGGGGCGAGGGATGGAGGGGGGATGGGGAAAAGAAAGCCATCACAGTGACTATTTTTTTAAATGAAAAGAATGACCTTAGCATTATAATATGTCTATCAGGTCAAAACTC
Source organism: Vespertilio murinus (assembly GCA_963924515.1). NCBI lineage: Eukaryota > Metazoa > Chordata > Mammalia > Chiroptera > Vespertilionidae > Vespertilio > Vespertilio murinus. Next base: position 167,667,248 of record OZ004704.1, on the reverse strand, counting down.
TTGCCCAGAAAGCTATTGAACTTTTTGTGAAAGCATTAATTTGCAGATCTTAAAACATAATGTTGAACTTAAGATCAACATGAGTTGGTGAAGATTAAAATCTGTCAGTTGAATCCAATTTTCTTCTGCGGCGGGTCTGGTAAAGGGCAGCGACAGTGTAATTAATTGCTTGAGGCTCAGAAACCCAATTAATCTTCAGGTTGACTTTTATTTCAGAGGATGTTGGTGCTGGAAGAGGCCTCGAGGACGATCTCGCCCACCCTCTTCATTTTATAGCGGAGGAAACAGACGGCCGGGAGGTTAAAGGACTCGTTCAAGGTCAGAGACTCGGTCTGTTCTGGCCCCTGCGCGCGGTAAACAGGCTCGGCAACGCTTCCTTGAAGCCTTTATGGGTCTCTTTGCAGCTGATCTTGAAGTAATTGTTCGAACACAAGTTTTTCTTATGTGATAGCCTTTCGCAGAATGCGTGGAAATACACTCACAAACGTCTTCTTGCAAGCGTTTTCCGAGCCTCAGTGTTTACAGTTTGAAGCCTGTTCCATAATGTTCCAGGGCTGGGCAAACCAGGGCCCGCGGGCCGGATCCGGTGAATAAAACTATTGAATTAAAAAACAAAACAAAAAGACCGTACCCTTTTATGTAATGATATTTACTTTGAATTTATATTAGTTCATACAAACACTCCATCCATGCTTTTGTTCCGGCCCTCCGGTCCAGTTTAAGAACCCATTGTGGCCCTCGAGTCAAAAAGTTTGCCCCTGGTAGGCAGCAAAGCGGAAGTGGGCGGGGCTAAGTCTGTGCACTCAATAGAACTCTGTAGACAGAGGAGCAGCCAGCCTGGGACAGCAGGGGCCCCGTTTGGCAGTGAGAGTGACACCCAATCCTGGTGGTACCTTGCAGGCCATGCCATCATCCCTTATGTGGGAAGCCGATCATTGTTTTAATAATAGAGAGCTGTGCACAGGGAATTCGGGGGGGCTGGTCAACCTTAATTGCTCTAGAGCCGTGTTTCCCAAACTTTTGACATATGTGTACCCCTTCTATAATTTTCGTAACGCTGAGTACCCCTCGTCAAAAAAAAAAAAAAATGGATGTATTTTAATAACAATCAAAATATATTTATTTTTTATTTTTTGAGGTACACACACAAAATAATAATAAATGAAAAATAAAACTATTCATAATAAAATATAAATAAAAGTTATATTATAAATGACATTTATTTGCACACCGGGCCATCTCACGCCTCACAAGACTGTCTTGACTTGACTCACGAGAACGTAGAATTAGGCGCAGCTAAGCACGGTGCAATGCATATCCCCACCGAACTCCGGTGCAACGCCTACCCCCACCAAACTCTTCCTGTACCCCTGGGGGTACGCGTACCAGACTTTGGGAAACACTGCTCTAAAGGGTCAGAGCTAATTACTAGATATTGTGTGAAAGAAAAGAGCCATATGCTAACCTGACAAGCTCAAGGAAGGCCTGCGTGGCAGTCTTGCAAACTCAGAGACCTAAAATAACCACAAAAGATGGTTTGAAAATTAAATATCTAACTACAAACAAGTTATAGTGGGTAGTCATGTCCCAGATATTTCACCTGACAAAGATCAACTTAGATCTTCTTTACTGAGCCCATCTGCCTTTGGGCCTCTAAGATAACATATCTGTGAGATGTCTGGGTAACTTGTAACTTCCTTTTTACCCTGGACCCCTTAGGGCACAACAAATGGCATTGAGACATTCCCTCATTGTTATTGTTATCAACTTAATTGTCAACTGTTAATTACGTTAGAGTATCCTGTATCCATCTCTGTAAAAGAAGCTCATGTCCATCATTTCACCTTTTACCCTATCCCAGAGGTTTTCCCGCTTCGCTCTGTCCCACCTCCCTAATCTATCACCAATGAATTTCATCACTTTCCTTTGATTGCAATGTATAAATAAAAACGTAACCTGCCATTCTCTGGAGCATTATCTCAATTCGTTGAGTTTCTGCTTCCCGGCATATGTCGACAGTTTGGCTCAAATAAACTCACAAAAATTCTTTACAGGTTTCAATGTGTGTTTTTTTCGTTAACAATTGGTAGTTGAAGAAGCCCCCACCTGTTAGTCCTAAATTCACTGGTTGGCTTTTATTGGAGTTTCCTGCCTAGGGGATAGGGGTGTGTCCTACAATTTTAATCTCAATAAAAGGGATGGAAAAGCCAGAGCGAGTAGTAGTCCTCCCACTAGAACTGGACTACCGCCTGGCCCCCATTTCCCAAATTAAATCTTTTCTAAAGTCTCTTTTCATTTGTGTGTGGCCTTCTCCAAACCAGAACTCTGAACCAGAACCCTGAATCACACGGGACGTGAAAGGGGCTCTCACACCCTTACAGCTCCTTAGGGCCTGATTCCAAGACACATGTAGGGAAGCCGGTGCTTGGAGTATTTAGAAAAGGCATCAGTAGAGCAATAATGATAGCAAAGATGAATGTGGCCAGGTTGGCAGTGGGGGGTGTGGGGGGGCGGTGAGAGGGACGAAATAGCCCCTACCAGTGTGGCAGCCACGGCGCTGCTCTGCTCAGATCTGCCTTGAAGGGAGCCGGCTGCACAAGCCGTGGTTGTCTGAGGACCTCCGGGAGCTGCAGGTTCGGGGCTGCTGCGGTGTTCACGCCGAGGCCACGCTCCCCCGAGCTGCTCCCAGTCGGGGCCCGAGGACAACCGGCTTCGGAGCTCGGACTTTCTGGCTCTCCCCTCTAATGGGAAGGCTTTGCGTGGGGTGTCCCCGTGCTCCTGGCACAGACTCCCTGCGGTGTGCTGCTGTTGGGAGCTCATGCTTTCTCTCTTCCTCTCTCCTGGTGCAGGTGTCAGACCTGTCAGTCCTGAGGGCTCTCCCCACTGACCTGGGCTTTCCCCTCCCGCTCTTTCTGCTACAGGCTTTCCCCCGATAAGCCTCTTGACCGGCCCGTTCTGTCAGCATCCGCAGCTCAGAGGTCCCCGGCTGACAGGCAGTACAGCCATTACTCTGGCTGGTGCCAGGGAGGGACAAAAGAATGACTTGAGAAAGAATTGGGATACTGCTTTGCTGGTGGGGGCCCATAGTAACGGTTTCCATTTGGTGGTTGTACTTGTCATTATGGCACTTCCTTAATTGTGCTCCTTCATAATGGCATGGCCTTAGGATATATGTACTATTGTAGTAAGATTAGTTTCCAGTGGGGGGAAAAAATCCAGGGTTCTTAGATTGTAAGATACATTTTTTTTTTTTTTTTTTGGTATCTTAACCTTTCTGAAATGGAGATGGCTCTTAAAATAGATGACGTGCCAATTTAATTGGCAGAGTTTTTTCTTCTTTACTGATGAATAGTAAAAGGGTGCATCGTACCCCTGGCAGTGTCGTAGATCCACTAAAATGTATTCCCTCAATTCAGATCACCAGATGCCAGGGACTGTAATAGATCCTAAAGAACGAAGGGGCTGAACTAGCCTTTGTGGGTCATTATTTGACTGTTTCTTAGGTATATCTACCGGGAAAGGAAAGAAAACCCACGGAAGCAGACTTGTCTGACGGAGCGTGTACAGTGGGTACCTATTGCTCTGGATATATTAGTGCAGACACAGAGAGCCATTGAAGCATTAAAAATCATAAGAAGCAAAAAAAAAAAATGTACTCTTTGGCTTCTGACTCTATTCACTCTTTCCTTTTTTGCTACTTTTATGACTGATGTTTGCCTATAGACCGTAGCTGACCTTATAGTTCTGGTTATTCTGGCACACGCCCAGCAGTATCTTGTACAACGGGAGGTATGACAAAGGCTTTCACTCTCTGAGTCAAGCCCCATGTTGATGTAGGACTGAGTGGAGGACTAAGCCAATTCAGTAAGCTTGCTGATCATCTCCAGGGAGAGATGGAGGGATCTGTGCCTGGACCCCCCAGAAATATACCTGATCATCTAATATTGTATTCCTTGGTACTGATTCCTTTTAAAATTAGGATGAAAGCCATGGTTTCCTTTCCCTCCAGAGAGTCTTTGTGGGTGGATCAGTTTCCATGTGCATTCCCTGTATTTCCAATAATAGGTCTCTGCCTCTGCACTAACATGATGAGTATATTCCTTATCTGTTACACAACTTCTGGGCCATTATTGTCTGTCAACTGTTAGTTGACTGATACAGCCTCTCTCTCTGTCTCTCCCTCTCCCTCCCTTTCACTTCCTCCTTTCACTTCTGGATCCCTCCCTGCCCTCGTGGCAGTTGACAAGCAGGGCCGGGTCTGAGGCAGCCCAAACAGCCTGGCACCAATGCTCCTCTGCTGTCTGTCCGTCCGGTGCTCACAGCCGGCTCGGTCTCCTCGCTGGCCTTCTTCCCCTGCCTTTCCCCTGGAGGGGCTGCTCCGGCCCTGGGTGCCCAGGCATTCTGCTTTCCTCGGAGGCTGCTCAGGCTCCCCACAAGCCACCCCTCTGCCCGCCCCTCTGGCTCTCCACACACACCCAATGTCTCTAGTCACAGAGCTGATGTGCTATCCTTTCCTTAAACATTTCCTTATCATTACATATTGTTCTAAACTAGAAAATTCGACAACAAATAAAATAATGGGTTTAATGGTTTAAAGTTTTTCATCTAGTTAATTTTTTATTCGAAAAAATTAGCATAAATGTAGCGTATTTGATCAAATTAGGCACTTTTTCTAAAATTAATAAATGAAAAACACCTTTCTAAAGCTGGTTTACATATGTCCTATATAATAAAAGGCTAAAATGCAAATAGACCAAACAGCACAACAACCAGAATGCTGGAAAACAAATCATTTTCACTAAAAACAGAGATGTTGACAGGAAGCCAGGAAGGCTGGTCAACCACCTTAATTGTTCTAACCTTTAGTTGAGATATTGTTAGCTGAAGCAGACTCCACCTTGTTTGTCCCGTGTAAGTTTCTGTTATTTCCTGCCTAAGGGCTACATGTAAATTTCTGTTTATGTTGCCTAAGATGTTTTCCCCAAAGCCTCAATAAAAGGGGATGGCCGGGCCAGAGCAATAGTTCTCCCACTAGAGTTGGACTACCGCCTGCCCCCCCCCCAACCCCCCATATCACCAAGTTGAATTTCTTCAAGTCTCAAGTCTCTTCATTTGTGTGCAGCCCTTCTCTAGAACCTGAACCCTGAATTGGAACTCTTTCTAAGTGGGCTGTGAGAGTCCTACACCAGAACAACCAAACAACTGGTCCCTAACCACCAGGGGGCATGTGAAGAACATGGCGGGTGTTGGCTGCTGCAGGATGGTGGAGCAGGTGAGCAGGAGTGCCAGACCCAAGTGGGGTGCTGGTCGCTATCATCAGGGCAAGCCTGTGGTGGTTACTGAAAATTCTTTGCTTCCACGTGCTGCAGTCCCGCCCAGCGCTAGCACCTGCTACCAGTGCCAGTCCCACTTGCACCCTCTGCCGGCACTGGAGCCACCACTTGCACCCACTGCCAGTGCCTAGCACCGGTCTGAATCACTCAGCACCATCAGCTGGTGCGAGTGACAGCTGCTGGTCTCTATCATCCCTGAGGGCTTCTCCATCTCCCCCCTGCTCCTGAGGGGCGATTGGGGCAGTAGATGCTGCTCACACCACTGATGGCGCCGGCCCCACTTGCACCCACTGCTGGAGCCAGCCCCAATCACTCTGTGCCTTCAGCAGGTACGAGCGGGGCCAGCACCATCAGTGCATGGGAGAGGTGGTGGCAGGAGTGGGGCTGCCAGGGAACAGGGAACCAGGGGCTGTGGCAGGAAAGGCCAGGTGGGCGTGCAGAGGACGGGCTGAGACCCACCCCTGTGCCTACAGCAGCCTTTCTGTCCACAGTTCCTTTCAAGGTGTATGAATTTGTGCACTGGACCTCTAATATGATTATATATATATATATATATATATATATATATATATATATGTAATCACATACTTTTAAAAAATCAGTAAGAGCTTTATAATTCAGAAGAGGAATCCTCAGTTCTCCACAATGAATAATATGTGGTCATCTCTGCTTCACTACTAACCAAGTTACAGTTTCTGTGTCCCACAGGACAAATCCCTAAGCCACTGTTACAGGACATCACACGTCCTATACCCTGCTTATGTTACACACACGCGCGCACGCGCGCGCGCGCACACACACAGACACACACACACACACACACACACACACACACACCCCAACCCACTGCTGACTAATTTACATCACTTTTCATTCAATTCTGTGACTCTACCGGTTGTGTATTCTCTCTGTTTTTCTCCTATGATTAGAATATGGCTTTTCATGTAGAAAAATAGACAGTTTAAGCAATAATCTGGATGAAGGTAATTTTTTTTTCAATCACGTGGCATTTTAAATAAAGGCAGCTTTGCCCTAACTAGTTTGGCTCAATGGATAGAGCATCGGCCTGCAGACTGAAGGGTCCCAGGTTCGATTCCCGTCAAGAGCATGTACCTTGGTTGTGGGCACATCCCCAGTGGGGAGAGTGCAAGAAGGAGGCAGCTGATCAATGTTTCTCTCTCAACCATGTTTCTAACTCTCATCACTCTCCCTTCCTCTCTGTAAAAAATCAATAAAATATATATTTTTAAAACTAAAAAAAAATAAAGGCAGCTTTTTACAGAATTACCCAGATAAAATTTTATTCCTATCCATAGTGAATAAGCATTCTTCCGTGGAGTGTTCCCCAACCCTGGAAATGCATAATAAAATTCCGTAGTTATTTCCCGGTTTTATTTTAGAATTCACAGTCAGCAATTTCCTATAGACTTGGTGAGGGTACGAGAGCAAGAGTGAAAGTGGGAGAGCAGGAAAGGAAGAGGCCCGAGAATCTAGGTTTAAACGGGGCACCCAGTAAGCCATTTAATAGTGCCTTCCCCCCCCCCCTACAATTATTTAGCACTTGATCACATCATCACACAGTCAGTGCGATTCCAAATTATGGTGGCTAAAATATCCAAAAACCGATCTTACTCTCTTAATGAAACAATCAGATACAACATATGGAAGCAACAAAAAAAAATCAATGAGAACGTAGTCACTTCCTAACTGCATGTAATAGAGACAAAAAAGGAGGAAAGGAAGTTATAGACGATGAAACCATTAAATGCAGATTTGCCACTAGGCAAGATGGTAATGCTTGAACATTATGAAGTGCAAAAACTGCACAACACATTATATTTTAAACACTTCATCTATTTAACCAACTATGTACACTCTTCATCTAAATAAGATGGATTGAGATTCAAGAGGCAGTGCCGTACTGGCAAATCTCGTCCTAAAGGCACCCATTAATATAAATCAACAGTAGCAATTTGGTTTGATCATTTATTTGCAAGAATCATTAAGGTTTATTAGCATAATTATTCCCTGTGGGATTTCATGTCGAGAAAATGAAAAATGGCATTATCAATATTTAAAAGATAAGTGTGTAATGTTCAGAGCACTCAGGCAGTCATCTGCAGGTGGCGTCCAGCTGCAGCAAATTAGATTAGATTCGGGCACTTTTTTGAATGAAAGAAAGATAGTTTTGATTTCTCTCTTTTATAAAGCAATCCAGTTTTGTAAATAATTTCTACTGTAGAGTTAGAACTTCTAGGGCATACCTATGAACATGCCTTCTTTCAGATGAGCAACCCTGGTAGGTTCAACCCTCCTATGTTGTAACTACTGGGAAACATTAATCAGCATAATCCATCATTTATTATGAGGGAAAGCTCTTTCCCTTCAGTTCTCTAAACCGTAAGTCTCGAGATCTATAGGTGAAAAGTTATCTTCCGAAGGGAAACAGACCAGATTTCTCCTTAATGCTAGGAGGGCATAAATCTTTCCTGAACAAGGAAATACCATTTACAATGGTAATAACGTATCATAAGAAATAATCTTTAAATGCAACAATTGTTTTTCTTAAAAAGCCATACAGTAGAATATTACTCGATGATTTTAAAGAATGAGCTTTCAAGCCTTAAAGAGACATGGAGGAACCTTAAATGCACATTGTTAAGTGAAAAAATCACTCTGCAAAGGCTCCATTCTAGATGATTCCAACACTGTAACATTCTGGAAAAGAGAAATCCATAGAGACAGTAGAAAGATGAGTGGTTTCCAGGAGCTTGGGGAGAAGCAGGGAGGGATGAATAGGTGGACCACAGGGGATTTTTAAATCAGTGAAACTGTTCTTCCTGGCACGGTAATGGTGGATGCATGGCCTATGCATTTGTCAACACCCATTGACCTGGACAAAGCAGAGTAAACTCTAATGCCAATTATGAACTTTAATTAATAATAACATATCAATATTGGTTCATCAATGTTGACAAATGTACCACACAATGTATGAGGCTAATGATAGAGGGCACTGGATGAGTCGGGAGGGGTGATGGGACATAAGAGGAACTCCCTATGGTCTATCCGTTTTTGTGTAAATCTAAAACTGCTCTATTAAAAATATAGTTAGGCTATTTTTTTCCAGGTAAAAGTAAGTTAAGTATTGCAATAGATTAAAGCTGTCGTTGATTTAGATGAACACTCCGGCCAAAATATCGTTTTCTCTGACAGACCACCTATTAAATTACATAAACTACTGTAGAATCCGGAGTATCCTTAGGTAGACCGGAAGCAAAGAGCTGTTACTAAAATTTGTGTTAGAATCAAACGTCACCAGTTAGGGAAGCCAGAAATAATGAAAAGCACACGATTGCAAGAATACTTTGCAATCCTGCGTCTCATTTCACTATTAGGAATTAACACATTCTACTCTATACAACCTGTTATACCCTGTTTTCCCAGGACCCACCCCACCTTTACCCTCACTACAGAAAACCTAACTCTTTGAAAAGATGCTTTGCTTCCTCGTAGGTCATTTTGTACTCTCTCTCTTCCCCTCAGACAGTATTGCCAAGAGCAGGGCAGTGCAGATATGTGCACAACCACACCATCAAAGGCCCAAGGACAGCCTGGCTCAGTGATTGAGCATTGACTTATGAACCCAGAGGTCATAGTTCAATTTCTGGTCAGGGCACGTGCCCAGGTTGTGGGCTCAGTTCCCAGTGTGGGTGTGCAGGAGGCAGCTGATTGATGATTCTCTCTTATCATTGATGTTTCTATTTCTCTCTCCCTCTCCCTTTCTCTCTGAAATAAATACATAAATAAATGAATAAATATAGTATGTCATATATATATGTATATATATATATATGACATACTATATCATGTATTTTATTATATATCCTATATAATAAAAGGCTAATATACAAATAGACCGAACAGTGGAACAACCAAACAACCAGTCGCTATGAGCTGCGCTGACCACCAGGGGTTGCGTGGGAACATGGCAGTCAGAAGCAGGCAGCAGAGCGCAGAAAATGGTGGGCATTAGCTATGGCGGGATGGTGGAGCAGGGGAGCAGAGGCACCAGGCCAAGGTGGGGTGCCAGTCGCTGTCATCAGGGTGAGCCTCTGGTGATTACTGAAAATTCTTTGCTCCCGCACACCGCAGTCCCACCCAGCGCTCACACCTGCTGCCGGAGTTGCCGCTCGCACCTACTGCCACTGCCCAGCGCCAGCCTGATTGCTCAGTGCCATCAGCAGGTGTGAGTGGTGGCGGGAGCAGGGCTCCAGCAGACAGGGGACCAGGGGCCATGGTGGGAGGGCCTGGGCAGGGGCATGGAGAATGAGCCAAGACCCACCCCTGTGCCCACCCCAGCCTCGCAGCCCACAGTTCCTTTTAAAGTGCACAAATTCATGCACTAGGCCCCGTGTGTGTGTGTGTGTGTGTGTGTGTGTGTGTGTGTGTGTGTACACAAAGACAGAGAAGGGATGTTTGTAGCTCCCAGGAGCTCTTTCAAGGCTCAAGAGTTAAACATGTGACTCCTGCTTTGTATTCTTTCCCTCATTGTCTCAGTCTTTGCCACATATCTAACTTTCCACACTCCTTCCCAGAATGTTGGATATTTTAACTTGACTATGTATGGCCATACCTTTAATCACAGTTCTCTTCATTAGGAAAGATTGCTTTTATGATAATACTAGGCACCTATTGCAGGAATATTCCTGCAAGACTTCCAGTGAGCTTCCCTGCCCATCCCGCCCGCCCCACTGCATCTGAGGTCACCACAGCCACCATTTTCGTGGCTGTGCACGCTGCCGCCACCACACACATGACCCACTGCAACTGCCACTGCCACCGCCACTGCCACCACCGCTGTGCACCCGGACCCGCCATGCCTGCTGCTGCTGCCTCTAGGGCCACAAGAGCCACCACTGCACACCCCACCCTGCACGCACTGCCAGTGCTGTCCCTCCAGCAGCAGCAGCTGCCTTGCTTCCCACTTTCCCTTCCTCTTCCTTCTATGCTGTCTTCAGTCTTCACTCCTCCCTTCTTTGATGTATGCAAATTAGCCGCCATCTTTGTTGGGTTAATTTGCATACTCATTTTGATGGGCTGGTGGTGTGGCTTGTGTCACAGAGTGATGGTTAATTTGCATATTTCTCTTTTATTAGATAGGATCATTACCTTAAGGTGGGGGCCCTTTGCTGGGGCAACCTGGAGGGTAGTGGGAACACTGAGAACTGAACTCTGCTTGATCAGAGTCCTATTGGCTTTCCAGCTCCCCTTACTCTTGTGGTTAAAACCCTGCCAACCATTCCACGGTTTGGCCTTTTAAAAATTCTTCTTTGTCTCGTCTTAATTTCTGGTGATCTACCTGGTTTCCCCTTAATTTATTTCTGACTAAATGCAAGGCTTTCCCTTCTCCGTACTACACAGTAAGTTCCCCATCTGAATTATCCTTCTGACCATTCTGGCACTGAAAGTACTGTATCTAACTATACTGTGAACCATTCAGTGTATATTTGTTAGGCTATACTATGTTCAGGGCTCTATGCTAGCCATATTTTAGTAAATTTAGACTTCTGGGGGCTAATTCCAGCAGGTCATAAATGCAAGAAGTCCTCTAAAGGTTGATGGGCTTCTATATTCAGCAGGGCTGAATGATATTTACCTGCTGCTGGAAGAGCCAAAACATTTGGCCAAACCTGAAAATCTGTGTATATTATGGCCTGCTACTGGAACAGCCAAAGGCAGTTCCCCCAACCTGACAATGCCTACTGTACACCAAACCTTACCTTTGATATGTGTATCTGCTTTGCTTTAGGGAAATTTGTGTTAATAAAAAGCTAGGGGTCCAGAGATTCGAAGAACTTGGTTACTGAAGCTAGGTCTCCTCTGGCTCCCCAAAATGCCTTCCAAATTTATATTTCATGTGAAGTCTATTAATTTGCTCACAGCCTTTCTCCAGATTTCTGAACCCTTCTAGATTCTGAGAAACACCCTGGCATTAAGACAATTAGTAATTATTAAATTTTATTTTTATTGTTGAGACTATTACAGATGTCCCCATTTCCCCCCTGTTTGCCCACCTCCATCCATCCCCGCCCTCCCTTCCCTCTGGCTTTTGTCTGTGTCTCTGAGTTCTGCATATATGTTCTTTGGCTAATCACTTCACCTTCTTTCATCCAGTCCCTCCCACTTCTCTCCTCTTTGAGATCTGTCAGTCTGTTCCATGTATCCATGTCTCAGGTTCTATTTTGTCAGTTTATTTTGTTCATTAGATTTCACACATAAGTGAGATCATATGGTAATTATCTTTCTCTGAATGCCTTATTTAATTTAGCATAATAATCTCCAAACCCATCCATAGTATTGTGAAAGATAAGAGTTCCTTCTTTTTTATGGCCATGTAGTATTCCAATGTGTAAATGTACCATGGCTTTTTTATCCACATATACTAATGGGCACTTAAGCAGTTTCTAAATCTTGGCAATTATATAATGCTGTAACGAACATATATATATATATATATATATATATATATATATATATATATATATCAGAGAGAAAGGGCAAGGGAGAGAGAAAAAGAAACATCAGTGATGAATCATTGATTGGCTGCCTCCTGCATGCCCCCTACCAGGGATCCAGCTCATAAGTTGGGCATGTGCCCTGACCAGGAACTGAAATGTGACCTCCTAGTTCATAGACTGAAGCTCAACCACTGAGCTACTCCAGCTGAGCTATTCTTCTGAATTGGTGTTTCAGAATTTCTATATAATAAAGAGCCAATATGCTAATTAGACCGAACAGCAGAACAACCATCTGGACCATCTTCCAGATGAAGACGGGGCTGCGAGGGCTGACTGAGGCAGGTAAGGCTGCAAGGGCTGAGCTCCTTGCATGAATTTCATGTATGGGCCTCTTGTTCTCAGTATATATTCCCAGACATGAGATCACTGGGTCAAAAAGCAGTTCAATTTTTAACTTTTTGAGGAAACTCCATACTACAGAAGCTGCACCAGTCTATATTCCCACCTACAGTTCTCCTTTCCCCACATCCTCACCAGAACTTGTTGTTTGTTGATTTATTGATGATAATCATTCTGACAGGTGTGAGGTGACATCTCATTGTTGTTTTAAATTGCATCTCTCTGATGATTAGTGATGTTGAACATCTTTTATGTCTATTGGCCATATGAATGTCCTCTTTGGAGACGTAAATGTTCAGGTCCATTGCCCATTTTTAAATTGGGTTGTTTGTCTTCTTGGTGTTGAGTTGTATAAGTCCTTTATATATTTTGAAAATTAACCCCTTGTCAGATGTATCATTGGCAAATACATTCTCTCATACAATCAATTTCCTTTTCATTTTGTTGATAGTTTTACTGTGCAGAAGCATTTAAGTTTGATGTAGTTCCATTTGTTTAGCTTTTCCTTTGTTTCCCTTGCCCTAGGAGATGCATCAGCAAAAATATTGCTACAAGAGATGTAATGCATTTAAACTATTGCTTATTTTGTATGCTGTTCTGAAATACCGGGTGTTTTAAGAAGCAAGTGGTATTGATTACTTAAGAGCCTGACTTAATAGATAATTTATGTATTGATGAGTGAAATACTTTGTGTATTTGATTAGCTAGCTTCAAATTACAAATATTTCCTTGCAAACATATATCAGTGTGATTTAGAAGTTCATTGTACATGATAGAATTTACTTTTACCAAGTAACTAAACATTTAATGATCACATTGATGACCTGTTCATGTTTTAAAAACATTTCTATTTATTTATCTGTGAGCATTTGAGGTAAATAATGTTGATCTGAATCTATTCAACCAAGATAATTGTCATGTGGCGGTCAAACAATCAATTGGATTGTGTTAAGCTGTTAAGGGAAATAAAGAAATCATAATGGATCGCTAGTTCAGTGAAGCCTTTTGGGGAATTCTCCCAGTAAATTCTTACAGAAAAGGTATAGAAATGTTGGTAGTATTCTAGTAACACTGGTGCATTGGTAACTAGCTGAATGATCGTGCTCAAATGTTGTTGGTCTGTTTGTTGTGGGAGAGAGATTCTCATGGGAGGCCAGGGCTCTGCGTCCACCCAGTCTTAGTCTACACTTTTCTCTATGACCCTGGGGTTGATCAAATTACTAGACAGGCACGTTGCATGAATATTTTGGAAAACAAAACCAATAATTCAACGTTGTGATCAAAATTCTGAGAGTACATAGATTAAGGGAAGGGGAAAACTGGCCAGAAGCTTCTAGAAGGTAAAAAGAAGAGAGGAAAATAGGAGAAAGGAAATCAGAGAATTTCCACTCTGCCTACTAACCTTCAAAATGAAACAGTGATAAAGTGTGTGTGTGTGTGTGTGTGTGTGTGTGTGTGTGTGTGTGTGTTTACTCACTTTAACCCATTAGATTAAATGGGTATCAGTTAGGAATGCATTTGTTTAACAGTAATATAATCCTGGGTGAAAAACAGGACTTAAAGGCTTAGTTCAGTTGTTTATTTTCCTTTCATTTAGCATGAAGTCAAGAATTAGGCAGGGCTGGTATAGTAGCTCTTTGGTCATAAAAATATCACAGCTCCTTCCATTTCTCTGCTCTGCTATCTAGAGCATGTACTAGCTCATCAACTAGGTGGCTGCTGGAGTTTCAATCTTATTACAGGCGGAGAAGCACACATACAAAGGCCCTCCAGGAAGGAGCTCAAAGAAGTCCACTGTGGCTAAAGTTTGAAGAAACTTGAAGTAGACATACAAACCTTTACAGATCAGGTTAGGAATTGGGAACTTAGCAAACAGTGAATACTTATCATTAAGGAAAAATTTTTTCCAATTTATGATACCCTTCACAGCTAGCTGACCTAACGCTGAGATTGAACCAAAACAAAACAGAAACTTCCTCCTCCCACCACCTGGCCAGCAAGCATGAGCAACAAAGAACAGGGATCTATCTACTCCTGGAGGGAGGAGCCAGGGTGTGGAGAGAGACACTCACCAATGTTCAGGAATGTGGGGAAAACCTAATGCTGGGGATGGATCACGGACATTGCAAGAAGCCTTCTGGACAACCAGCCCACAATATAATACAAGCTAATGCTAAAAACAAAAAAAGCTTAAGATAGAGGAGCACTGAAGGTAACCATAGTAACAACCACACTCAAATGCAGCTCACCTCCTGCTATACTGCCTCAGCCTCCTACCCTAATGTTGTAGCAGAAGGACAGGTGTTTTTATTTCCAGGTATAAATATGGTTTATCATCATCTCTATTGTCTTCTATGTGATGTCTGGCATTTAATAAAAAAAAATGAGGTCCACAAAAATGAAAAAAAAAAGACATTGTAACATTGTAAAGACTGTATAAATATGAAGCAATCAGTCAAAGTTCATATATGACCCAGATGGTGAAACTCTCAGGAAATTTTAAATACTATGATCAATATAATTAAAGCCTCTAATGAAAAGGTAAACAATATATGAAAAGATGGGTAATTTTTATGAGAAGGTGGAAACTATAAGAAAAAGTTAAATGGAAATGTTAGATAAAAACCAAACTTGAAGAATGCTTTTGACAAGTTCCACAGAAGACTTATGGCTCAGGAAGAAGTCAGTGAATTTGAAGATACAACAATAAAAATTACCCAAGCAAGAACACAAGGAGAAAAAGATTAAAGAAAGATAAAGAAAAACCTCCACAGCATTTGAGAGCATTGAGGCAACATCAAACCATCTAACCTATGTGGAAACATATATATTGTGGATTTATATATGTAAAAGTAAAATGTATGATAACAATAGCACAAAATATAGGATAGAGGAATTAGAATCATACTGTTATAAGGTTTATACCCAACAAGTAAGACATAATTATAGTATTTGAATATTTAAATATACATATATTAAGTTTTAAGGCCATTACTAAACATAATGAGTTATAAGTTATAAATTGATAGTGAAAATAAAATGGAATCACAAAAAATATTTTAAAAAGACAGAAAACAGAGAAAATGAACAAAGAACAGGTATAACAAATTTTAAAATTAGTAAAATTATAGATTTTAATGTATCCATATCAATAATATGTAAATGTCATAAGTATAACAATTAAGACAGATGTCAGATTGAATAAAAAAGCAACATCCAACAACATCCAAATGTGCTATCTATGGAAAGACATTTTAGACACAACAATTCAAAGTAAAATCATGGAGAAAAATGTGTCATGTAAGCACAGTTTTTTAAAAAAAAATCTGGAGTCGTAACATTAATATCAAATAAACTTTAGAGTAAAGATTATTACCAGGGATGAAGAAGTAATTTCAAAATGTTAATGTCAAAAATGTTATCAGGATGCAGTAATAATCTTTAAGGTGTATACACCTAACAGTAGAACTTTAAAACATACGCAACAAAAAAGATAGAACTGAAAAGAAAAATGAACAAATCCACAATTATATTTGATGACCTCAACATTTCTCTCAGTTATTGATAAAGCAAATAGAAATAGTTTAAAAATACAGAAACTTAAACAGCATACTCAACCAACTTGACTTTGTTGATGTTTACAGAATACCTCACCAACAGTACCAGAGTACACATTATTTTCCAATGCACATGAAATGCTCACCAGGATACATAATATTCTGCACAATAAAACAAAACTCAACCAATTCAAAATTTGAAGTCATTAAAAGTATATTCTGTGACCATATTATAATTGAACTAGAAATCAATAACAAAAAGATATCTGGATGATGGAAATATCTGGAATGTTTACAAAATACTTCTAAGTAATTCATGGGTCAAAGAAATCTCTAGATATTTTGAGTTGAATGAAGGAGGAAGCACAACGTATCAAAATCTGGAAGGTGGCTAAAGCAGGGCTTAGAAGGAAATTTATATTATACATTTGTATTTCAAAAGAAGAATGATATTAAAGATTTAAGTTCCTTCCCTAAGAAAGTATTTTAAAAAAGGGCACATTTAACCCAAAGCAAGCAAAGAAGGAACCAATGATGTTAAGAGCAGATATCAATGGACTTGAAAATAGAAAAACAAAATACACACAAAAAAAGACAAAAGTTTGCTCTTTAAAAATATAAATAAAATTAATAAAACTTTAACTGATGAAGAACAATATTTCTTCAGAGTTAATTCTGGGTAATGCTTTCTCTAAAGTGCATAACAGTAATATAATTTCAACCATTTGTTCATTTAGCAAATATTTATTTAGCTCCAGTTATATGCCAGGCACTATCTATTTTTGTTAATCCTCACCTGAGGATATTTTTCCATTTACCGTATTTGCTGGCGAATAAGACGATTTTTTGGCCCTGAAAAATACGTATTTGCTGGCGTATAAGACGACTGGGCGTATAAGACGACCCCCTAACATTTCCACTCAAAATACAGAGTTTGTTATATACTCGCCGTATAAGACTACCCCCCACTTGGAGGCATATTTTTCAGGGCCAAAGGGTCGTCTTATACACCGGCAAATACGGTATTTTTTAGAGAATAGCAGTGGGGAGAAAAGGAAGGAGGGAGGGAGGGAGAGAGAGAGAGAGAGAGACATTGGTGTGAGAGGGACACATCAATTGGTTGCTTCCTGCACACTCCCTAACCGGGGCAGGGGATCAAGCCTGCAACCAGGTACATGCTCTTGACTGGGAATCTGCCCTTTGGTGCACAGGCCAATGCTCTATCCACTGAGCAGCACTAGCCAGGGTATCTTTTTTTAAAATATGTTAATGGTTGGAGAGAGAGAGAGAGAGAGAGAGAGAGAGAGAGAGAGAGAGAGAAACATCGATCAGACTGGGGTGGAACCCACAACCTGGGCATGTGCCCTGACCGGAATGGAACTGGCCAGGGTGCCTAGCACTATATTACATGCTTAGGATACATCAGTGTCCAAAACAAATACAAGTTTCTGGTGGCAGGCTAGCCAGCAAGTTTTAATTAGAGGCTGCTTCGTGACAACCTGTACAGAAGCCGTGTCATCGGTAGAGTTCCTGTGGAAGTTGTTCAACGAATGGGATTAAATGCACGTGACAGCTGCATCCTGGTTTCAAAATGTTTTACACTGTACACATCCTGTAGTCAAGTTTAATTTTGTGGTAACTAGGTTTATAATAATAAGGCGACACCACCACCCCTCAAAGACAGAAACACTGACAGTACCCACCTGCCATACATACACAAGTCCTCTGCTAACGTAGGAAAGTAATTTGAATCTAAGATGAGGCATCCACGCCCATAGGAGTTATCTTTATTTTCAGTCAATCTTTTTGCACTTCAGTTGGGGAAATTTCTATAGACAAATCTTCAGGCTCCCTGATTCTTGCCTCAGGGATATCCAGTCTACTAATAGGCTTGTATGAAAGGCAGTCTTCATTTGCTAAGTGTTTTTTGATTCCTAGAATTTCTCTTGGATTCTTTCTTAGAGTGTCTATGTCTCTGCTTATCTTACCTATCCGTTATTGCATGCTGTCCACATTTTCCATCGGTACTCTGCAGAAATTAATCAGTTATTTTAAATTCCTATTTAATACCCAAGAAATCTGTGTCAAAGCTGAGTGTAGTTCTGAGGCTTACTTTGCCTTTCAGACTATGTTTTTCCTTGCCTTTTAGCAACTAGCCTTTCGTCTTATAATCCTTTTGTTGAAAGCCGGACCCGGCTTATTAGGTAACAGGAACTGAGGTAAATAAGGCTTTAGTGAGGTGAGATGTTTTTTATAACATTGCTAGAGGGTGGGCTGCGTTTAATGTTTGCTGTATCTATAGGTGCCAGAGGCTTCAGGTTCCTCTAGTGCAGTGTTTCCCAAACTTTTGACATATGTGCACCCCTTCTATAATTTTCGTAACGCTGAGTACCCCTCGTCAAAAAAAAATGGATGTATTTTAATAACAATCAAAATATTTTTATTTTTTATTTTTTTGGTACACACACAAAATAATAATAAACAAAAAATAAAAGTATTCATAATGAAATATAAATAAAAGTTATATTATAAATGACATTTATTTGCACACCGGACCATCTCACGCCTCACAAGACTGTCTTGACTTGACTCATGACAACGTAGAATTAGGTGCAGCTAAGCACGGTGCAGTGCATATCCCCACCAAACTCCGGTGCAACGCGTACCCCACCAAACTCTTCCCGTAACCCTGGGGGTACGCATGCCACACTTTGGGAAACACTGCCCTAGTGTTTGGTTTTTGTCTCCTGTTATCCATGGATTGCCCTAAGAATTTCCCGTTAGTTAGTGTGTGTTTTGCAGCACTCCCAGCTGTAATCCACTGTTATCACATGGGAGCATTCTGGGAGCGGTGCTAAAGTGTGGAAAAGGGAAAGCGTTTACAATTTTATGCTTAAATCTCTATTTGTAGGGCTGTGACCTCCACATGTGTTTCATAGCTTCTTTCTCTCCATTTAGGTGAGACAGGGAGGCTGGAAGAGAGGCCCAGGTGGGGTAAGGCTGTAGTAAATAGTTTCCTCTGGATAGTGGCCTTTACTACGGAGGAGGTTCTGGACACATTTCACAATGATTCTTCTCATCCCAGAGGAGATCTTCCTTGGTTTTTCACTGTGAGAACCTGCCTGGATTCCATGGAAGTGCCTCCCTAACACTGCAGGCCCTGGTGGTTCCACTGACGCTAATCCACACTTAGCCTTCATAATTCCATCAAAATTACCACTTAATTGTTAGTAGTTTATGGCTCCAGTGGCTTCTGCTCCAGGCAATTAGGTCTTGGAAGTGACTCCTTGATTTTACCTCTCTCCAGATTGCTGGGTGGGCTGCCCTGGGACCTTGGTTCTATAATTCATCCAAGAAAAAGAATAAATATTTAGTTTATTCAGTTTTTTCTGGTAGTAAGGATGAAGACGATGACTTCCAAGCTTTTCATATTTTGGCGCTGAAGCCGGAAGTCTTTTTTTGTTTTGTTTTGTTATTAATCTTTAAGCAGAGATAGTGCTACACCAGATGGACTTTCTGTTAGACAACACAAACTAAGTCAGGCGCTTGCATCTACTACCTTAATTTTTTTTTGAGATTTTATATTTGTCTAAAAATGTCATCTCTAAAACCAATATTTGACTAATTTCTCTGACCCATTCCTGTCCTTAAGTTCTTTCATTTAAAATGGACTTTTCATTTAGTCTGCTGATGAAATAAACCAGGCCTACCTCCTGTGATCATCTTTATTTTCTCTCATTGGTACCAGAACCATGTATTACACAGCAGAGTAATATCCATGGGGTACATACATTTTATTCCCAAAATGTATCACAGCCTCCTTGTGCGTGCATGCGTGTGCGTGTGTGTGTGTGTGTGTGTGTGTGTGTGTGAAGGGAGTGGGTGCTGAGAAGCCACTCCCAGCGCTACGTGACATCGCCTCCCCCTGCTGAGGACAAAGACAGTCAAAACCCTGGCGGGAGAGGCATTGAGGACACAGGTGTTCAGGGCGTGGAAATTGACTTTAGCGGCCTCAGGTACCAGAAAGGCTTTTGTGCATTTCTTTTTTTAAAATAAATATCTTATTGAAATCTTACATAGAGGAAGGGAGAGAGAGTTAGAAACATCGACCAGCTGCCTCCTGCACACCCGCCACTGGGGATGTACCCACAACCAATGTACATGCCCTTGACTGGAATTGAACCCGGGACCTCTCAGTCCGCAGGCTGACGCTCTACCACTGAGCCAAACCGGTTTCGGCAGGATTGTGTGCATTTCTATGTAAACAGTTCCCTCAGCTTGGCTCCCTGACCCCCCCAGAGGCTAGCCCCTGAGGGAAACCTTGAGCTCCCTAACAGGCCTCAAAGGGGCCGCCGGGACGTGAACTTCCCGCCGCCTCCCTTTGGGCCTATCGGAGGAGCCAGCCTCCCAAGAATCTCGCCGCTGATTGGGTCCTTCCCGCCCAATGGGAGGCCGCGCCTTGGTCAGGTCGCGGCCGTTGCCGGGGAAACCACGCAAACACCAGAGAGCGCCGCGGGCGTTAGCGTCGGCGGTAGGGGGATTGTGGCTCGCTGAAGCCCGGGATTTTCCTCCGCCGAGATGGTGAGCGGGTGGGGCCGGTGGGGCGGGCTCGACGCTACTAGTTTCCTTGTGGATGGAGCGGTTGGTAGAGCCTGCCTGCGTCTAAAAAAGGATTTGAAATGCCTAGCCTGGGAAGTAGTGGGGAGGTTGCATTTGCGTTCTGGTGCGCGGTTGCCTCCAGGTTATTTTGCACTTTCCCCACAACTATTAGATCTGCCCGGTAAAAACCTTATTTCCCAGCAGCGGGGGGACCCATTCAATCCATATTAGAGGCACCGGACGGGCCTGAGGACAGCACTTTCTATCCAAGCTGGAGGGGGGGCGAGGTCGAGGGCGGGGAAGAGCAGAAGGGAAGGAGGGCGAGGCGAGGAGGAAGTCCCTGCGGACCAGCCAGTGCTGAGCTGGGGGTATGGAGCTCCGCTGCGTGTCTTTGAATCCTAGCGCCCCTGTTAACCGAAGGACCTCCTTGTAAAGTGGCTTTTACTTTTGACGCCTCATCTATAACGTGGGGGAATGATAGGACCTCCTTCTTTGATAGGTGTCTAGCACATTTACGCTTTTATTATCTCTCTGAATTCAGAAGGAAGCCAAAGCCTCCCCCATTTATTTTTATCACCGTTACCTATCTCTGTATCATTTGTTCCTGAAGGGTGACATACATCTATTTTTTTAAAATTTAGATTTTGCAACAACACCAAAACATGCGTACTTTTATATGTCTTTATTTTTGTATGATAGGCTTCCAAAAAGAGAACGTTGAGCTTCAGTGAAAAGCACCAGGAATTAGTAGATAAAAACTACCAACAAATGTTGCACATTAATGCTCTGAAAAAGATAGACAGTCAAGTCAGGGACCAAATTGTGCGGAATAAAAACGATGAACGAGCTGATCGCAAGAGATTCCTCAGGGTGTTACAGGATGAACAGTTTGAGTTGGACACGGAAGAGGCCATTCAAAAGGTAAACTCTGTTGCTCATTCTTACACCATTTCCCCCCTTCGTTTTCTCCTTGGAAATGATGAGAGCTGACCACTCCTACTGGAATTGAGTAGATAGACAACAGCATCAGACACGGGATGCCTCGAGGTAAGTCAGCCCAAGTGTGTTGGTTTAGAGCTGGGATTTTGGAGCTAGATTATATGTGTCTTTGAATCCTAGGACTCCTGTATATTAGTTGTGGAACCTTGGGTGGGTTGCTTTTAATTTTTATGCCTCATTTATAAAATGGGAATAATAATAATAGTACCTACTTTGTATGATTGTTTTAATGATTAATGAGTTAATACATGCAAAGCCCTTGCCTGGAACAAAGTTAGCACTCAGGTGTTTTTTATTTTTTTATAAATATGATATCCATAATTACTAATGTCAGCAGTTTTGTTCACATAAATACAGTTCTGTTGCCTTCCATCCTGTCTAAAGAGTAATATGTAAATTGACCATCACTCCAACACACAAGATGGCTGCCCTCATGTGGTCAGACCCCATCTGCCAGAGGGACCCTGCTCACTCCACATGGGCCCTTCAAACCCAGGCACCGCCTCAGGTGCTGTCAGCGGGGGAGGAACTGTGGGAGGTTGGCTCTGAAGGCACTTGCAGTTTTCGGTTATAAACAAGTAAATTCAACCTTTATGGAAAAAAAACACAAAACTGATTCTGGAAGATAAGTAACTTATGTGCTTTGTTTTGTTCTGTTCTTATTCAGTCAGAAGAAAACAGAAGATTGAAAGAACTCCAGCTTGAACAAGAAGAAAAACTGGCTGCGGAACTGGCAAAACTAAAACACGAAAGTATGAAGGATGACAAGATAAGGCAACAAGTAAAAGAAAACAGGTATCTTGGTTTCTCTAAATTTCATGCAGTTAGTCTTTCTCTGTAAACTAGGTAATGCTTAGTACCCAAGAGTGAAATTTACTTCTTTATGTCATTGCACTTAGTTAACATTTTGCCTGGAAACACTTACTACTGTATATCCTATATATATTCATTTGAGAAAAGAAGCTATAGTCCTAGAAGTAAAATGTTAATATTTAAGGTGGTAAAAAGAAATCAATTTCCTTTGCTCTTTCCTCTAAACATAATTTTTAAAAACAAATCTTTCTTGTTCAGATTATTACAAATGTGTTCCTCTTCCCCCCCCTCAATTGCTCCCCTCCACCAGGTTCCCACCCCACCCTCTGTCCTTTCCCCATCCCCCACTGTCCTCATCCATAGGCGCACAGTTTTTGTTCAGTCTCTTCCCGCACCCCCCACTCCCCTTTTCCCCAAGAATCGTCAATCCACTCCCCTTCCATACCTCTGATTTTATTATATTCACCAGTTAATATTGTTCATCAGGTTTTTTAATTCCCTTGGTTTTTAGATTCACTTGTTGATAGTTACGTATTTGTTGTTCATAATTTTTATCTTTATCTTTTTCTTCTTCCTCTTCATAAAGAGTGCTCCCTTGTAGGTAACTGTTTTTCTCTTGCTACTTGTAAGATTCTCTCTTTATCTTTTGCTCTTGGCATTTTAATTATGTCTTGGTGTGGTCCTTTTTGGATTCCTTTTGTTTGGGGTTCTGTGTGCTTCCTGGACTTGTAAGTCTATTTCTTTCATCAGGTGGGGGAAGTTTTCAGTCATTATTTCTTCAAATAGGTTTTCAGTATCTTGCTATCTCTCTTCTTCTGGCACCCCCAAAATTCTGATGTTGGTACACTTGAAGTTGTTGCAGAGGCTCCTTACACTATCTTTTTGTATTCTATTTGCTTTTTTGCTTTTCCAGTTGGGTGTTTTTTTCTTCTTGGTATTCCAAATCTTTGACTTTATTCATGTGATCCTCTAGTCAGCTTCACAGATCAGAAGAAGCTAAAGGAATACATCATCACCAAACCAGTATTATATGAAACACCTTTTGGTGTTCTTTAAAAAGAGGAAAAAGAAGAAAAAAGTAAAGATAAAAATTATGAGCAACAAATACATAATCTATCAACAAGTGAATCTAAAAAGTCAAGTGAATTAAAAATCTGATGGAACAGAATAAACTGGTGACTATAATAGAATCCGGGGCATAGAATGGGAGGGGATTGATAATTGTCAGGGGAAAGGGGGTGTCTGTGTGGAGGGTACAGGAAGAGACTGAACAAAAATCATATACCTATGGATGAGGATAGCAGGGGGAGGGAGAGGTAAGGGCAGAGGGTGGAGTGGGGACAAGGTGGAAGGGAGCTATTGTGGGGAGGGGGGAGGGGGAAAGGAGGAACAATTGTAATAATCTGAACAATAAAGATTTATTTTAAAAATTAAAAAATAAAAATAAATTTTAAAAAAGCCAGCGACCAGAACATCCTAATAACTAGACCAACTGGTCAACCTACTGTGGTCAGTGAGCTGGCCAATCAATGGCAGGGCAGCTAGACACCCCCCTGTGGCCCTTCCCCCTGCCTGGCCCCACCTCAGATCGGCCTCCCCCACCCTGATCAGGGGCAGGGCCAGCCAACCACCTGTGGCACTTCACCCCAGCTGGCCCCACCCCCAATGGACCCCCACCACCCTGATCAGTGTGCAACCCTTCCCCCCAGCCAGCTCTGCCCCCAATTGGTTCCCCCACTCCCATCACTGGCAGGGCCAGCCAGCCAACCACTCATGGACCCTCTCCCAGGCCGCTGGTCCCCAATCAGCCCCCCCCACCCCACTTGGGGGTGGGGACAGCTGGCCCATGGCCTACAACTCCTCCCCATGGCTGGCCCAACCCCGATCAGCCCCCATCACCCCTATCAGCCAGTGGCCCCTCCCTCCAGCCAGCTCTGCCCCGATCTCCCCCCACCACACACACACCAATCCAATGGGGCTGGCTTGCCAACCTCTCATGGCCCCTCCCCTGGATGCTGACCCCGACTCCATTCAGAGGCAGGGCTGGGTGGCCTGCTGCCCACAGCCCATCCCCACTCCCAGTCGGCCTGCCACCGTAATTGGTGACAGGGCCCGCTGGCCAATAGCCCACGACTCCTTGCCCCAGCTGGCCTAGCTGTGACCCAGCAGGCCGATGGCCAACCTCCCGCCATCTTCTCCTCCCAATAGGCCCTGCCCCAGTCCACCCTGATGAGTGCAAGGTTGGTTGGACCTCACCCGTGCACGAATTTGTACGCTGGGCCTCTAGTTCTGTCTTTTTCAGAATTATGACTGGCACATTAACATAAAAAAGTTTTGTATGGCATATTGCTTTCACTAAGGTTAGAAAATTATGGATTCATAAATAATTCAGAGATTATCTGAGGCCAGTTTCCATTTTTTTTAAATATATTTTTTATTGATTTTTTACAGAGAGGAAGGGAGAGAGATAGAGAGCTAGAAACATCGATGAGAGAGAAACACTGACCAGCTGCCTCCTGCACACCCCCCACTGGGGATGTGCCCACAACGAAGGCACATGCCCCCGACTGGAATCGAACCCAGGACCCTTCAGTCCGCAGGCTGATGCTCTATCCACTGAGCCAAACAAATTTCGGCCAGTTTCCACTTTTTAACACATAAGAAAAGCCCAAAGAGGTGAAACTTTCCAATTGTCATTTCTTCTTCACAATCACTATAAAAAATAATTACTGCTTATAGTGCTTACTGTATAACAGGTACTTTACTAAGCTCTTTGCACACATTAATTTATTTCCCATATTACCCCTTTTACTAGTACGTAGAGCAAAACCAAGGAACAAAATTTAAATAACTTGCTTAGGTTTAAATACTACTATAGTTATTCTTTTAGTATTAATAACTGGACAGAAATTTTAACCAATATTGGCAAACACCTTCTCTAAGCCAGGCGCTGGCAAAAAAGATTCTTAGTAATGATTATTGAAAATAAAAGGTTCTTTTGTGTATAAAATTAATTATAGTGTCCCATTTCACATGCATTATTATTTTTCTTTGTATGAAGGGAGAACGGTATTTTTTAAAAATCTATACTAATAAAAGGGTAACATGCCATTTAGACTGGGAAACCTTCCAGGAGACTTTCCAGATATTCTTCTGGACAAAGTCATGGTGGAGCCAAAGTAGAGGTGGTTAGGGGCCAAGAGGGGGAGGGCAGTTGTGGTGATCAGGCTGTTTGGGGGGGCATTGGGGGTGATCAGGCCTGCATTGGGGGGGGGCAGTTAGGGGTGAGCAGGCCAGCAGGCAGGTGATTGCTTAGGAGCCAGCAGTCCCAGATTGCCAGAGGGGTGTCCCAGATTGGAGAGGGTGCAGGCTCGGCTGAGGGACGCCCTCCACCCCCGTGCATGAATTTCGTGCATCGGGCCACTAGTCTATAATAATAAAAGTGTAATATGCTAATTAGTGGGATGTCCTTCCTTCCGGACAAAGCCGCAGTGGCCGGGGGCTGAGTCAGAGGCGGCAGAAGCCCCCCTGCCACTCTACTCCTATGTGGCAATGGCAGGTGGGGCTGGGGCCAACGCCCTGGCACGAGTTTTGTGCATCAGCCTGTAGTAGTTAAATAATACAGGCAG
Source organism: Vespertilio murinus (assembly GCA_963924515.1). NCBI lineage: Eukaryota > Metazoa > Chordata > Mammalia > Chiroptera > Vespertilionidae > Vespertilio > Vespertilio murinus. The sequence continues at coordinate 167,641,398 of OZ004704.1, read as the reverse complement.
TCCTGTAATTACGTTGGACTTGATGTATGTAGTTTCATGGTTACATCTCATTTCCCATTTATGTATTTTAAAAAATTCTGTCATTTTGATGTATGTACATATATGCTTTATGTTTTTTATTATTTATTTACCACAAGGTCAGGAATTGTTATATTTCTTATTTTATTTATTTATTTATTTATTTATTTATTTATTTATTTATTTATTTTACTGTTTCATTTCATTACTGCTGTGTATGTGCTCCCAGTGAGTGATGTAGGTGCTTATGTAGGTGGGTTCTGACTTACGGTGAAAATCGCATTATGTAGCACTGTAGGAACAGATCTCCTAGTTAACCGAAGAACCTACTGTAATGAAAATATATTTTACACATGTAGATAAAAATTGTTTTAAATTTCAGATTTAGGTTATGTTTATGGTAATCATCCTTAAATTTAAATTTGTTTGTTTTTTTAAAACAGTATTGAGATCAGAGAATTGGAGAAGAAATTAAAAGCAGCTTACATGAATAAGGCAAGGGCAGCTCAGATTGCTGAAAAGGATGCCATTAAATATGAACAAATGGTAAGCATGTTTCTGTCCATTATCTTCTCTGTATTTTTAGGTTCATTAAAATAATTTTTTGAAAATTGTTACATGTTAGAAAGAATTTACGGTGCTACATTTCTCAAATACTTTTATTTTTCAGGTCTTTCAAGTATAGGAAATCATGGGTTATTTTTTATATTGAGCCCTGTTTAATTTAATATTAGAGCCTTTCAGAGACATAAAGGATTAGATTGCTGCTTAGAATGAACGGCTCTATTCAAAAACTCCAGCATTCTTTATGATCTCTAACCAATTATTCTTTGACAAACCAATACAGTACAAGTTGTTAGCATAATTTACATTGATTATTAATTTTTCATTTTCAAAATGTTCTAAAAGATAAACCCTTTTATAATTGTAGGTAAACTTTACAGTATTATAAACAGCAATCTCGTCTTGCCATGTTTCCCTCTACTTTATCCCCTTTTCTACAAGTTCAGGGCAAGAGTTACTCTTGGGTAAAGGAATTACAAACACACTCACCAAAACAAAAGAGAGTTTATTGAGTTAACATTCACTGAGCTCTCGCTGTCACAAAGAAAGGCAGGACACAGGTGGGACGGTCTGTTCCACCTTTCACAGCCTCTACATTTCTCTCCTCGCTCTGCTCTGTTAAGGTGTAGAGCATTTTGGTGGTAGAGTTCCCTCTCCTAGATCTCTTTCAAAAGATGTTGTTCGGCAAGAAGGCCAAACGGGCCACATGCGGCCCACAACAAATATTTTTGCGGCCCAGCCAATATAATAGTATGTAAGAAATGTTTTAATAAAAATTTTGTAACTTAATTTTTACAATATCCTGTTATACATAATTATTATTTAAAAAATATATTTTATTGATTTTTTTATAGAGAGGAAGAGAGAGGGATAGTTAGAAACATCGATGAGAGAGAATCATCGATCAGCTGCCTCTTGCATACCATTCAAGCATGTATCTATCGAAATGAACCTACATTTCTATGAAAATGGGAGCTTTTGGGTTTTTTTTTTTTTGCGTTTCACATAAACTTAAACCTTGTTTATTTGGCCCATGTTAGCCTTTGAGTTTGACATGCTTGTTGTATAGATAGTAAAGAGAAAGAGGTAAATGTTCTGCCATTTAAAGCTAGACTGAATATATTTTAGGTTAAAAGGAAAAAGGGAAAGTTGAAGAAAAATCAAGTTGGAGAATAATACATGTCATAGACCATTTTATTTTTAAAAATCTGTACATTTATGTATGTGGATATCAACATGTGTATATACATACACGTATGTATTGTATATAGCAATACACACACATACTCATACACACAATTAGAGGGGTGATATTAAAATATTTAACTGGTACAGTACAGTATACGTATCAAATAAAAATAGATGTTGCCTCAGCCAGGTGGCTCAGTTGGAGCATCAACACATACACCAAAAGGGTTTCAGGTTCAAGTCCCAGTTGGGACACATATCTGGGTTGTGGGTTCAATCCCCAGCCAGGGAACATACAGGAGGCAACTAATCAGTATTTCACTTTTACATCAATGTTTCTCTCTCCTCCTCCCTTCCTCTCTCTCTAAAATCAATAAGTATATCAAGTGAGGATATATTTTTAAAAATTTTTTAAATATATATTTTATTGATTTTTTTACAGAGAGGAAGGGAGAGAGTTAGTAAACATCGATGAGTGAAAAATATCAATCAGCTGCCTCCTGCACACACCCTACTGGGGATGTGCCCGCAACCAAGGTACATGCCCTTGCCCGGAATTGAACCTGGGACCCTTTAGTCCGCAGGCCGACTAAGCCAAACCGTTAGGGCGGTAAAAAATTACAAGTCACTTTATGGCAATATTCACTTTATTTTATGGCAATACTCACTTTAGTGTGGTGTTTTGAACTGAACCCTCAGTATCTCTGAGGTGTGTCTGCACCACCCTTACTCTAAATAGCAGCTGATACTCATCAACGTAAGAAATGTCCAAACCTGAGGATTTCTTGAGTTTATTTGAGCTAAACTGATGACATATGCTGGGGAGCAAAATCTCAAATGCTCCAGAGACTTAAGTTTTGTAGCTTCTTTTATGCATTTGAAATTACAGAGTGAATATAAAAAAGATTATTTGGAGGTGGAAGAAAGCAGAGTGGGATTGGATTACAGGGTATTAATGAGATGATGTGCTCTGTGGAGGGTGGTTACTGCCTTATTTCAAAGGTATGTTAACCTAGATGAACACAATGGACAGGGTTCACTTAGGTAAACATAAACCTTTTACTAAAATGTTACAAGCCTCGGCATGACTATCTACTATCACCTCCCAGTAAGGATCTATGATCAGATCACCCTGTGAGGTTACTTCCCATAGAGCCACTTTTCCCCCTCCACTTGCACAATAGAGCTAAAAATGGTTAAAACTGCCACCATTAAATAGAAGAGATGGCTATGGTGTTGCAGTTAACATAAAGTTACTAATAGAGTACATCTAATTTTATTTACTGCTCTTCACATGTGGAGTTATAACTATCCTCGTTACGTACTGCTCTGAGGGAACTATTTGAAGGAATAGGAAAGCCTCTTAAAACAGTTTGACTCATCGTTCAAACCCTTCAGGTGACTGTGACTTACCTTTGCTTTTTACCGACATGTATGAGAGTATTTTATGTAACAGGCTTTATAATATTCAGTTACAGCTCTTTAAAATATTCTATCACACGTGCTCAGACTTGAAAATGGAAAGATGAATTTTGTTTTCATAACAGAAACGTGATGCTGAAATTGTGAAAACCATGATGGAAGAACAGGAGAGAGCAATAAAGGAAGAGAAGGCTGCAGAAGAGAGACGAAATAAAGTAAAAGCACAGTACTTTACTGACTTAGAGAAGCAACTTGAAGAACAAGAGAGAAAAAAGCAGGCAGCTTATGAGCAATGGCTGAAAGAGAAACTCATGATTGATGAAATTGTTAGGAAAATCTATGAAGAAGATCAATTGTAAGTTAATCGAATTTTATGTGTATAAACATTTACATTAATCTCAGGCTTGAAGAGGGAAAGCACCTAAAGAGAGTGTCTGATACACAGTAAGTCCTCATAATGTTATCACATAAACTGAGACCAGCTTTTATTTATCTCTTGGCACGATAATTATCTGATAGTTAACAAATGTTTATTAAGTGACAATGAATAACCCATTTTTCTTAAAAATGCCCATATCGTATGTCAGAGGCCTTGTTTTCAGAGTGCTATGAAGCAGATGTTAGCAGGTTGTGGTTGTGGTGCATAAATGTGGTGCATTAATGTGATGCATAAAACTTCATTAGTAGGTTAGAGAAGAGGCATAATAGTATGTTACTCAGAAAAAACATACACCCATTATATAGATAGTGGCAAATAGACACTCAAAATATTTTGTTGCATGAATGAATGAACACACATTTTCCTCAGATTGACTGAACAAAATTACACATTTTTCAATATTTTATTATTTCTGTTACTATAAAACTGCGCTCACTATTGCATTTTAGAGAAAGACAACACAAGTTAGAAAAAAGGAATGCAATTCGAAAGTATATAGAAGAGTTTCAGAAAGAGCAGGCTCTCTGGAGAGAAAAGAAACGTGAGGAAATGGAAGAAGAAAACAGAAAAATAATAGAGTTTGCCAACTTGCAGCAACAAAGAGAAGAAGATCGGATAGCAAAAGTTCAAGAAAATGAAGAAAAAAGACTACAGCTTCAGAATATGGTATTAAAATAACCACTTTTTTTTTTTTTAACACTGGAGAAATTCTGAGGTATGTGTTATAGGATTTGGTACCTGTAAATGTCTGATTATTTTTTGTTTTGTTTTGTTTTGTTTTGTTCTGTTTTGTTTTGTTTTTATTTAATAGATGATTCAGAAATTGGGACAAATGCTGCAGCAACGTGAAGATTTGGAACAAGTGCGACAAGAATTATACCAAGAAGAACAAGCTGAAATACATAAGAGAAAAATAAATGTAAGTTGGAAACTGAAAGAATGATTAACATAGAGAATAATAATATTTTGAGATGAATCAGTAGATAGATTTAAACCCAGTGATGTTGATAATAACCTTATATGTAAATGGTTTATGCACTACAATTAAGATAAATTTTCAGGCTGGACGAACAAAGCTAGACCACCGCAGCAGTTCACAAACGGTGTAAGAAGCATGATACACCTCTGTAGTCTATAAGACACAACTTAAACGTGAAGACACATATAGTTTAATTAAAAGCAAAAGGATGGAAAAGGATATACCATGCAGACTACTCAAAAGAAGCAAGTTGAAGTGGAAGTCAATATAAAGGGTTAACTCATCTGGAGGACGTACTAGTCCTAAGTGTGTAAGAACCTAAAGCTTCAGAATACAAAACCAAAAGGAGATCTAGGCAAATGCATGTAATTGAAGATTTCAATACCCATTCTCATTAACATAGAGAAAAGTCAGAAAACCACAGGATGTAGCGTTGAAAAACAGTATGAAGAAACTTAATCTCATGATTTGCCGATTTTCTAATTGGGTTTTTCATTTGTTGTAAAAGTTTGAGAGTTCTTTATACATCTCTACCGTGTTTCCCCGAAAATAAGACATCCTCCGAAAATAAGACCTACTTCATGGAAACATAATATATCCCCTGAAAATAAGACCTAGCGCATCTTTGGGAGCAAAAATTAATATAAGACATTGCCTTATTTTCGGGGAAACAGGGTAGATACTAGTCCATGTTACAAATATCTTCTTCTCATCGGTAGCTTGTCTTTTCATCCTCTTAATAGGGTCTTTCTCTGAGCAAATGTTTTCAATTTCTATGAAGTCTAATTTATCAATTTTCTTTTTTATGAATTGTAGTTTTGGTATTAATTCTAGGAAGTCTTTCCCTAGATCCTGAAAAATTATTCTCCTAACAGTTTTTGTTGTTTATAAGTCAGTGACTCATTTTCAGTTAATATTTTGCATAAGGTGTGAGACTTAGGTTCAGTTTTTGCTTTTAGATGCCCAGTTTGCAGCTTTACATAGCCAAGACATGGACATAATATCTTAGGGTGCGCCAATGGCTAAATTGATAAAGAAAATAGTAGCCCAAAGAAAAATAAAATTGTCTATTAGGAATTTATTTTTATTGAGGAGATAAGGCATGTACCATATGAAGTAAAATTAAATGATGGAAAAGTTAAATGGTATCTGAGTCCCCACCACCCCCCCAAAAAATGAATTAGAGTGATTAGAAAAGACTTTATGGAGGAGGTAGGATTTGAAAAGGAGATTAAATAGGGTTAAGTAAGAGGTTGAGTACATAATATAAAGATCAAAGTTGCTATAACTGATACTGCAGATTGGATCACTTAAAACCCACTCCTTTTTAAAAACATTTGTGTTACTTTGAATGCCTTCAGGATACTGGACTACCTGGAGCTTGTGTAATAATTGGAAGAAACTGAAGCTAGTGTAATGATTGGTTAGATTAGAGAAGGACTTAAATTTTACATTAGTCCTAACTGAATAAAGTGATAAAGCAATTATTAGTAGAACCCAGGTATAAGGTATGTGAGTGATCACTATAAAATTCATATTTCTTTGGTTATGTTTGAAATTTTTCATAATAAAATGCTGGAAAAATTAAAGTTTGTAGAAAAAGACTTTTTAACTCTTCCTAGATTGTCATTGCTATATTATTGTTCTGAAAAGTATTTATCAATGATTTTAACAATAGTTTCATGCAAAATTCTAGAATGATTCATAGTTGGTACAAATTTCACACAACACAGATTTAATAAACTTAGGTGAGCAAAAAGTTTTTATATCAGCTCTTTTCAAAGTAGTTATGTTAATTCTGATGGTAAATATATACAAATTAAAATTTAAAAACAAGTAATGAATTAAAATTTAAAAACAAGAAGACAATTCAAACATAACATGCCCTTTATCCAAATATTATTAAGACAGCAAAGTGTTATCTTAAAAAGGCTTAATTTCTCAATTTTATTTCACATTGTAACACTAAACTTAACCTATTCTACCCTTTCTTTAGAAATCTTCTTTAAAGAAAGTTATTGAATTAATTTCTATGTATAATTTTTTTTTAGGAAGAAGCAGAAGAGAAGTTGAGAAAGCAAAAGGAGTTAAAGCAAAATTTTATGGAACAAATGGCCTTGAAGGAACTAGTACAACAGGCTGCAAAAGAGGAAGAGGAGGAATTTAGAAAAATTATGTTAGCTAAATTTGCTGAGGATGATCGAATAGAATTAATGAATGCTCACAAACAAAGAATGAAGCAACTAGAACACAAGAGGGCTGTGGAAAAACTTATTGAAGAGCGTCACAAGCAGTTCCTTGCAGACAAAGTAAGAAAAAAGGTTTTAGGGTGGGTTTTTTGGTCATTATTTAACAGCAATCAGCTCATGTAATCATTCTGTAAACAGTTAACTGAGAACCTTTTATGTGCCAGATGATAGCCATGAATCATATATGATATATAACTTTTTTCCTTTCTTGTTTCCATGACTTTGACAAGGAGAGGTCTGAAGAAATAGTGACCCTTGTAAACCAGTTATTTCAAAGAAAGGCTTTGCATTAATGAGATACTTCACTTAACCCTATTTAATCCCCTTTTCAAATCCTACTTTAACTAAATTAATTCCTGGTAGGAATTCATCACTATTTCAATATTGCCTTTTAACATCCTTCCCTGTCAATAGGATTTTTTAGATACATTTCCTTAAGAGTTCTTTTAAGCCCTAAAACTTTTTAAAGCTAGTCATCTCTTCCACATCATATGGCACAAAGTTTTGGTGTGGTTGAGTATTCAGAACTCTTGTTGCTATTTTTGTATTTCATACAGGTTTTTAAAAATTTAATATATGGAAATATTTTTTTTTAGGTATCCCTATTGTGTTGTATCCATTATTTTTGTCAGATACTGTAAACTACCTTAACCATCTGCCAAATATTTGAATTAGGAAATCGCTTTGAACATTTCTTCCTTGGCAATTAAGATATTGTCCTGAAAATATGTACTTGCCTCCTAAAATCCCAGTCATACCATAAAGTGGGACAAAAGTAGGCTTACAGTTGTATGTGAAAGTTTATTCTTGTATCACTTATTATTGTATTTCCCATATGAACTGTAAACCTATTTTTGCTCTACCTTGTATTGTTCTTATAACTTTTAAGGAATAATTACTGTAAAAGGTATGTATATATAATATATATGATATATATTTATGGTGGGGCAAAATTAAGTTTACAGTTATGAATATACAAAATATAATTCTTATATTATGTATTAATTGCTGTATCATTTTCCATATGAACTATAAACCTACTTTTGTCCCACCCTATATATCACCTAGTACCTTTTGGAATTAATCTCAATAAGTAGTTCATCACTTTTATCTAATTCACTGCAAAAGTAGTTTTGACAACTTCTTTAAGATTAAGTATTGTGTGATGACAAAATTTTATTTACATTTCCAGCAACAGGAACTGGAAGAATGGCAGTTGCAGCAAAGTAATCAAGGACATATTAATACAATTATTGAAGAAGAAAGACTAAAACTTCTCCGAGAACATGCTACAAAATTACTAGGATATCTCCCTAAAGTAAGTATAATCCTCATGACATCCTCTGGTGGGAAAAAACAAACAAACATGCATCAGGATTACAGAGGTCCTGGGTTTCGCTCACTTTTTGCCGTTACCAAGCAGCAGAGAGATTTTAGCCACTCATTGAACATCTCCAAAATGAGAAATAGTCTTGGCACATTTTTAGAAGTATGAGCGAAATGTATTGAATTTAAGGTTTAGAGATTCTTTTCTCACCGTTCAGTGTAGGTGTTCTAAAACTAAACTACTATAAAACAATTATGATACTTTGCAACAGGAAAGTTTTGTAATCAGTAATACCAGCGACAGGCACATGTTGAAAGGAATCTATGACAGATCTGCTCTATAGTAGGAGGTTGTATTATCTTTAGGTACTAGTAACCTGCTTTTAAAAGAACTTCCAGAAGATAGCAAATTTCACAATACATCTGAGATACAGGGTGACTAAGATTTCACAGGCCATATAAACATATGGACTCATGTATTTTCATTCTTCAAATATAGAAATTATGCCATTTGATATTTTAGTCAATTGGAAGAATCAAGTGCATATTTTATATTTAGCCCAATGTGAATTAAGGAAGGAGAAAGAGAAACCTGAGTAATTATTGCCTGTCCTCAAGACCGAATAGTCTAATTGTTTAGATAGGATTAATGAATACAAAATGACATATTAATGGCAAAAGCCACATGGAATTGATAAATTCTGTGAAATAGACTATAAGTTCTGGGAGAGTCTTGGAATTTAGATAATTTTTTAGGGAAATAATTATGGAAATGAGAATCTAATGAACCTGATAGCCTAAAATGACTTTTTAGGCTATCCTTTAGGTCCTAATGGCCCAAATGACCTAAATTATTCTTTGGATCCTTTAACTATAAGTAAATACTTAAGTTCAATTTTGTTTTAAAGAGCTACCTCTTACTATAAGAGAAAACAAAAGAATTTCAAAGGTTTCTTCAAATGGCTAAACTCCAAACCTGGATGCATTCTTTCCTGTAAGATTGAATGTTTGCTGATTACCCATAGAATTGAAGCTAGAGCTAGTCTCATGCATGCATCTGGCAAAACTCAAACCTTCCATCCTGACCCCTCATAATCATATTGTAGGTCTGTTTCAAGATAGGGTAGCACACAGTATGCATTAAATTCCTTCCCATTCAGCCAATCCAAGTAGTAGTACTTATAAAATACATGATTCCTATGACAAGTTCCAACAGTGGAACTGATAAATCAGGAAGTCTGGTCAATCTGAGAATATTCAGTATGTATATCAAAGAAAATAACCATTTTTTATAGCTCATCTAAAGAGATTTAATTATCTTAGAAACAACTGCAAATTTCAATGCTATTTGCTAGTCTTACAAGCATTTGGGGAAATATTCTGGTATTCAAAGTAACCCACAAATATTTTTCTTGTAGGGAGTATTCAAAACAGAGGATGATATTCATAAGCTTGGTGAAGAGTTTAAGAAAGAATATCAGAAAAGGAGTAAAACTCGTGAAGAAAAGTGATACCAAGATTTGGTAAAACCTGGATTCTTTTATATGTTGCCACTAGATGTCAGTGTAAGTCTTGTTTTCCAGTTGAGTGATAGTAGGAATCTTGTCTATTTGAATTTTCTAAAACATCTCCATTTCATCATTTGTAAGTGGTTCTCTATAAGAAAACATTTTCTGATAAAAATGAAAATGATTAAATACTTTCAACTGCAAAATTAACTGCTGTTTTTTGTGCTGAAATTTGAATAGCTGAGTTCTACACCACCGTATTATAACATTCCATGTATATAATTATGGACACTACCTTTCCCATACTGTTTGGAATTTTTTCTGCATCCCTATTCAGGCTGTGTTTGTGTTTAGGAACTTTACTTGCCTTATTTGACCAGGGAAAAAAGTGTGTATAACCAGAGACCCGGTGCATGAAATTCGTGCAAAGAGGAGGGGGGTATCCCTCAGCCCAGCCTGCACCCTTTCCAATCTGGGAACCCTCTTACAATCCAGGACTGCTGGCTCTCAATTGCTCACCTGCCTGCCTTATTGCCCCTAACCACTTCTGCCTACCAGCCTGATCACCCCCTAACCACTCCCCTGCCAGCCTGATTGATGCCTACCTGCCCTTCCCTGCCAGCCTTGTCTGCCCTCCCTTGCAGGCCTAGTCACCTCTATTCTCCCCTGCAGACCTGGTCACCCCTAACGGTCCTCCCCTGCTAGCCCGGTCACTTTAAAAAAATATATATTTTATTGATATTTTACAGAGAGGAAAGGAGAGAGATAGAGAACTAGACACATCGATGAGAGAGAAACATTGACCAGCCACCTCTTGCTCACCCCCTACTGGGGATGTGCCTGCCACCAAGGTACATGCCCTTGACTGGAATCGAACCCGGGACCCTTCAGTCCACAGACCGATGCTCTACCCTGAGCCAAACCGGTTTCGGCGTAGCCCGGTCACTTCTAACTGCCCTCCTCTGCAGGCCTGATCTCCCCCACCCCCCCAACTGTTCTCCCCTGCAGGCCTTGTCCTTCGCAACTGCCCTCCCCTGCTGGTCATCTTGTGTACACATGGAGTCAGCCATCTTGTGTGTTGAAGTAATAGTCAATTTGCATATTACCTCTCTATTACATAGGATTAATTTGAGTTTAAAGCACCTTTTTCTGAGCATGTGACATCATGGGGGAGCAGATAGCCCTCAGACTTCCAGAACTGTGAGACAGTTTCTGTTGTTTAAGCCATCAAGTCTGTGGTTCTTATGGCAGCCTTAGCAAACTAATCTATAAGTATGTTTTTTTAAACATTCATTTTTAGTGTAAGTAAAGCATCCTTTTCTGTCTACTATAAAGGAGAAGAAAAGTAAAAGGTGAGGAATTTCAAAATGCTTTATTTGTCAATAAGAACTTAATAAGTAAGCTTATCTGAGAGAAATTCTGTTTTAAGAGTAAAAATAATTCAAACCATTATAACTTAAGCTAAATAAAATGTATATCCATCACACACTTAGTTATAAACACTAACTACTAAAATACTCAAGATTTTTCCCAATCAAGTGCCTTCACAAATTCCTCTTCAGTGAAAGACAGCATTTTGGCAGCTTCAATATGCATCTGTGTTTTAAAAGAAAATTAATATGAAGACATTTACTTTAGTTTTTAGAATAAACCACACAACAACAGGAAGTTTGTTAAAAGTGTGTGTCAAGTGCTCTCAAATTATAAGCACTGTAGGGGGTGATCTGTTAATTCTAATAAACGTGATATATGAAACAGTAATTACATTCAAGAGTCAGCCTATAAAAGCCTATTTGTCCAATGGTGGTATTGTACCAATTAACTGTTGGAAGACAATTCAGGAATAGTTTAATACCTTAACCTAATCTTTGCAAAAAGGAAAAGAGGCAGAACCACGAATTCTTATCTTCTCACTACCAGGTGACTCATGTAGAGAATGGAACAATAGTGATTTGGAATCAATTTTCACTCTTCAAGAGGCAATACAATCCCCTAAGATAAGCTATTCTTGTATATTGTACATTCTTTATTTAGGAAGTACCCATTCAGTATTTACCAGTCCCATTTTCCACATTACTAATTTACTTGCACGAAAATATCCACTTTCTTGTATGACAGATAAATCTTATATAAACTTTTGTGTCTAAGTATGTTAAAAAAAATACCTGAAGTACAAATACTAGTAAATATTTTAGGAGGGAGTTCCAAATAATATCTATGGGTTTTCTTTTTAGGGTATACTCACCTTCTGCTTTTTTAAAACATCAATTAATTTTAATTGTTTCTTGAACCCCATTATTAATTCTCCTTTTTGTTTTTCTAGTTTCTTGTTTTCTGATTTTAATGCTTCAATTTTTTTGTGTTCTTCACTTGCAATATCCTATAAAAGAAAAAAAAATAAGTTCCATCTATACTTTTTTCAGTCTTTTAATAGAAAAAAATTATAAAAACTATAATGAACTGAAATATAAAATTTTGGTAGTTTTCTTTGCATTACTAAATTACTGTAACTTTGATAACTTTTAAAAATGTTTTTGAAATAACAACTCAGTTATATTCTAGTAATAGTAAAGTAGCTTGTATTGAATCAACTCTCCAGATATTAGCAGATATAAACTCTAGACACAATTTTAAAAATATTTGAAGATGTAGGTGAGTAATCAGTAGCAAAGTGGAGGTGGTAGGAACCTTGAAAAAAATGGAAGCACATTGGTTGAGAGCACTTTCCAGTTCATGAGTTCACTGGGAATAGACCTCAAGTCAGAAATACCAGTCTTTTCCATGGGAAATCTTGGAAAGAATGGAGTCCTCAGAATTTGCATATATATTTGCCTCTGATCCTTGGCAGACACATAAATAACCGCATGCGGCCACTGTCCGTGACAACTGGGACAGGTTAGAAGTTACTAAGTGCTGGAAAACGTTATTTAATAAGTCCTCACTTAGCATCGTAGATTATTTTACTTAATGTCAGAGAAACTATGTATAATGAAATCAATTCAATACAAACAAGTTCCTATGGCATGTCATCAACATTATAACAAATCAACATTGAATGAAATTACATTATTTGACCTGCTATACTTAAAAAAAAAGTTGAAGTCTTTCACGTAAAAGGAAAATGACACCAGAAGGAAATCTGAATCTACATACACATAAGGAAAAAACGAGTAACAGCAATAGTAATGTGGTAAAATAGTAAATACGACTAAAAACATTTTTTTTAAATAGAGAGTGATGTCTGCAGGGTGGCAGAGAAGAAAACTCCTGGGCACTTGTTCTCCCAAAGAACTCCCATGGAAACACTGACTGTACAGCACACACATTACTGGAGCATTGTGAGAACTCGAGAAGCCAAGTAAGCAACAGCAACCAAGCAAGAACCACTTTCAAAATACTAGGAAATGTCACCGCATTTATGTTCACCTCCCCTCCCAGCACAGAGAAAGAAGCCCCTCAATTCCCAGCTCCTCCCTTGGGAGGGAAAGAATAAGAACAGAACTTGGTGTGATGTTCTGACTTATATGAGGGCTGCCTTAGGGACTGTTTCATCTCACCTGATGGGATGGTGGCATAGTCTGAACATTAGGTTGGAGGCTGCTGAAAGCAGTGGTGGGCACTGCTGGACGTGAGGACTGCAGGGGTGTGCAGAACCACTGGTGCCCAGGAGCAAGAGATTATGGGCAGAGGAATAAAACACATCTAAGGCACTGAGAAGAAGAAAGGCCAAGACTTAGGGAATCAAGACTTTTAAAAGATAAGAAAGCTTTAAGACATATAGAAAAAAAAAATTAAAATGGCAACAGGAAGTTCTTCCCTGTAGTAATAATGTGAACTATAAATTAATTAAATTCCCTATATACTAGAAGAATGGGTTAAAAAAAAATAGGACAGACTATATGCTGTCTACAGGAGATTCACTTTCAATCTAAAGACATATATAGATTGAAAATGAAAGAGTGCAAAAAGATATTCCATGGAAATAGTAACCAAAAGAGAATAGGTGTGGCTCTAATAATATCAGGCAAAACAGTTATAAGACAAAGAAAGACAATATTCTATCTAATAAAAGAGTAATATGCAAATTAACTCATTCCAAGACAAGATAACCACACCCATGTAGTCAAAGATGGCTGCCCCCATGTGGACGGACACAAGATGGCCATCACAATATGGCCTGCAGGGGAGGGCAGTTAGGGGTGACCAGGCCAGAAGAGGAGGGCAGTTGGAGGTGACCAGGCCAGTAGAGGAGGGCAGTTGGGGGGACCCAGGCCTGCAGGGGAGGGTAGTTGGGGGGGGGGGACGACCAGGCCTGCAGGGGAGGGCAGTTGGAGGGGGGAACCAGGACTCTAGAGGAGGACAGCGTGGGTGGAGGGGGGAAGGCCTGTAGGGGAATCAGGCAAGCAGGGGGGGCAGTTGGGGGAGACCAGGTCAGTAGGGGAGGGCAGTTGGGAGGACCAGGACTGCAGAGAAGAGCATTTGGGGGTTCCAGGCCTGCAGTAAGGGGCTGTTGGAGGGGGGCCAGGCCTACAGGGGAGGGAAGTTGGGCAGAAACAGGCCAGCAGAGGAGGGCAGTTGGGGGAGACCAGTCCTCCAAGGGGAGAGTACTTGAGGGGACCAGGTCTGCAGGAGAGAGCACTTGGGGGGGGGGCAGGCCTGCAGAAGAGGACCACTGGGAGGGACCAGGCCAGTAGGGGAGGGCAGAAAGGAGGAGCAGGCCTCCAGGGGAGGACATTTGGGGGGATCAGGCCTGCAGGGGAGGGCAGTTGGGTGTGACAAGGCCACAGGGCAGGGCAGTTAGAGGTGATAGGCTGCCAAGGGAGGGCAGTTAGGGCTGACCAGGACAACAGGGGAGGGCAGTTAGAGGTGACTTGGCCAGCAGGAGAGGGCAGTTGAGGGCAACCAGGCCTGTAGGGGAGGACAATTAGCAAATTAACCCAACAAATATGGCAGCGGCAATGGAGCTGAAACATGCAGGAGGATTGTGCTGCCCCCAGTGATGGAGGAAGCCAAGCTTCCCGCCTGCCATGGCTGGCCCTGGACTCCGCTCAAGGCTACAAAGTTTCAATTATAGAAGATAAATAAATCCCAACAAAATGGTGACAGCCACAGAACTGAAGAGAGCAGGAGGCTTGGGTTGCCCCCAATGATGGAGGAAGCCAAGCTTCCCACCTGCCCTGGCCTCCACTCAAGGCTACAAAGTTTCAATTGTAGAAGGTAAATAAATCCCAGATCCCAGAGCCTCTGCTTGGGTCATCTGGGGATGTGGCCGGCCTGCAAACCACCACAGGCCCCTCAGGTCACCCCATGCCCTAAGGGAACCCCCAACCTGATCCGGGACACCTTTCAGGGAAAACCAGCCAGCCCCAACCCATGCACCAGGCCTATATACTATCTAATAAAAGAGTAATATGCAAACTGATCACTCAAACACACAAGATGGCTGCCCCCATTTGGACACAAGATGGCCACCAGGAGATGGCCAGCAGGGGAGGGCAGTTGAGAGGGATCAAGCCTGCAAGGGAGAGCAGTTGGGTGATCAGGCCAGCAGGGGAGAGCAGTTAGGGGTGACCAGGCTGGCAGAGGAGGGATGTTGGGAATGACTGAGCCTGCAGGGAAGGGCATTTAGAGGAGATCCGGGCCTTCAGGGGAGAACAATTGGGGGGGGAACCAGGCCTGCAGGGGATGGCAGCTGGGGAAGACCAGGCCTGCAGGGGAAAGCAGTTAGCAGTGACCAGGCCTGCAGAGGAAGGCAGTTAGGGGCAACCGAGCTGGCAGGGGAGCAGTTAAGCATCAGTCTGGCTGGCAGCGGAGTGGTTAGGGGGTGATCAGGCTGGCAGTTAGGGGCAAGCAGGAAGTCAGGCAGGCCAGCAGTTGGGAGCCTGCAGTCCTGGATTGTGAGAGGGATGTCAGATTCGAGAGGGTGCACTGGGCCTCTAGTTGTTAAATATTATTCTAAGAGAGAGATTTCAATGGAGCAACACTTTCTGCTTGACACAGAACCAAAAACTATAGCTAATATTTTATAATGTACAAAATGTTTTCACACACATCAATATTTGAGCCTTTATTTATTCAATAGATATTTTAGGAATTAAATGGTAATTCTATGGCAGTCATTTGTTAGATACTGGGAATACCAAGGTGATTCACACAATAACTCTATAACAGTAGTTATCAAAATGTTATCTCAGACCCAGTGGCATCAGCATCACCTAGGAATCTGTTAAAATAGCAAACTCTCAGGCCTTACCCCAGATCTACTGAAACAAACTCTGGGCTGGGGTCCAGCAATCTATATTTTAATGAGCCCTTCAGGTGAATCAGTGACCTGTAAAATATACTAGAGCCCCTTGTATTATATACTAGAAAATTGAGGCTCAAAGAAGGATACAACAAACAAGAGGCTTTTCTTCATCATTTATCCCAAAATTAAGACAATCGTCTGGCATATAATATGGGTACAAAATAGAGATTTGTTGGATGAAAATAGTAAATGAATCCTCCAAAGAGTTGTGCTATCACTCAATTATAGCAATTGCCTAAGCAATGTAATTCTTACTGAAGATGTACATATTAATATTAAGTGTATTTCTCAAAAGTGAAATGTTTTCCATGACAATAAGAATTATAATTTAAAAACTATTTAATTTTGACTCTTGCATAAAAGAGGAAGCTTTTATGCAAGAACAATATGGAGCTTCCTCAAAAAAACTGAAAATGGAACTCCCATTTGACCCAGCAATCCCACTACTAGGAATATACCCCAAGAAACCAGAAACACCAATCAGAAAGGATATATGCACCCCTATGTTCATAGCAGCACAATTTACAATAGCTAGGATTTGGAAACAGCCTAGGTGCCCGTCAGCAGATGAATGGATCAGAAAACTATGGTACATCTACACCATGGAATACTATGCTGCCATAAAAAGGAAGGAATTCTCACCATTTGCAGTAACCTGGATGGAATTGGAGAGCATCATGCTGAGTGAAATAAGCCAGTCAATGAAAGAGAAACACCACATGACTTCACTCATTTATGGATATTAAAGAACAATATGAACTAATGAACAGAAAGATAGATATAGAGACAGTAAAACAACAAGCAGACTGTCAAATGATAGCGGGGGAGGAGGGTAGAGAGATCTGGGGGAGATAAGAGATCAACCGAAGGACTGGTATACATGCACATAAGTATAACCAATGGACACAAAACTCTGGGGAGGGAGGGCATGTATGGGGGGGGGGGAGGCAATGGTAAGCTATGTACACATATAATACCTTAATAAATTAATAAAATAAAATAAAGAATAAAAAAGAGGAAGCTATCAAAGTTGATCATTACTGAAACCTTTCCATGTTTCCATACCTTGTTATTCTGTCTTAATTTACTTAGCTCCAATTTATATTTTTCTGCTTCTTCTAGAGCCCTATTCAAGCGAACCTCTGTGGCACTTTGATTAGTGGCCGCTTGTTTTTGTAGTCTTCTTTTATTTTCTAATTCCTATACAGAAAAAAGAAAATAAATGGAACATTTATAAATATACAGTAAGTTCCCTCTATTAGTCTGCAATATTTTCCATTTCATATTCCTTGCTTTCTTCAAAATTTTACACACATGCTGCCACTAGGGGCTGAACACTGAGTGACAGAGGTCTCAGAGAATTCTTACCCTGAATTGGAATTAGAAAAATAAATCTTTAAAGATATAACTGCAAATTAAGCTTTCAGATTATATTTTGTTTGGAATTTTATGCCTCTTTTATTGATCTCAAGATACAGTAGACATGCCCTCTATTTTATAAATAACTTTATAACTATAGTTATTCCTTTGGGATCAACCCAACACACCAAATGTAAGGCACAAACTCATAAATACTGTTTGTGTAAACCTGACAAACAGTTAAAAAAATAATTGTTAAATACAGAGCATTCTACATTAACCTTACAGGGAAATCCCAATTCTATGCACAAATAACAGCTGTTAGGGGTTATTTCCCACATATCAGGGTGGGTTTAGGCCTGCATTTCTGCAAATATTCTAAGAGTTGCTGTAGCAGAGAATCTGTAGGCCACACAAAAAGAAACATGAACATATAGGATAAACTCCCAACTCCACCATAATCTCATTTCATGCCACAGATGTTAACTTTGGCTATATCAAAAGTACTTGGCTCTCTCTCAAACCATCATGACATTTCTTGCCTCTGAGCCTTTGCTCATGCTCTTCCTTCTGCCCTGATCCCTCTCTACTCTTCATTTTTACCTGGCTAGCACATACTCCCCTTTAAGACAGCTAGGACTATACCCTGTGGTTGTACCTTCTCCCAGAAGACTTTCCTCACTATCCTCCCAGGTTAGATTAGTACACGTTCTTCAGAGCTCCAACAGCATCTTGATATACACACAGTATAGTCCCTGTTGTATGAAACTGAATCTATCCATTTTGTTTGTTCCCCCACTATAGGGTAAGCTCCTTGAGGATAGAAACTATCCTAATTTCTATATTCCCAGAACTCTGGTGGCATATAATAGGCACTAATGATATGATAGTTGAATGGATTTTATTTTTAAATACTTCACTCCGTCTTCTTTGTATCACCTGCAATGCCTAGTGTAGAGCCTTTTACAAAGAACACACTCAATAAATATGGAATTGAAATGAGGGAGTAAAAAATACAGTTATCTGTTTTTTAAGTTTTTCTCCTGGCTGTATCACTATGCTGTATTTGAAAACTGATCTCCCTGGCTCCAAGTAATTACAGGGAAAACAAAACACATGCTGCTCTTTATGTAGGTTTCTAAACAAATCAAACTGTGTATGGATACCATCTGCTATCACCAGCCTCCTTCACAGCTTTCTGGTGGCAGCTTACACTAAGAACAAGCCTGATTTATCTCACTGTTCACATAGAAAAGGCAAAGATTCTCTTGTTAACTACAAAGTCCACAATTCTTGGTGACTTTGTAACCTACTTCACAGAAAAATGAAAACCATCCTTCACCACATGATGTCCTCCATAATCCTGATTCAATACTGCACACTCCCTTTCTTGAAGTGAAAAAGAAAAAGTATAGTCAGAAGAATAGTAAAGCAGGAAATAAAGTTTTCCTATGTAAGTAAATCCACTATAGAAAGGAAAAACCTTATTAAAAACTTGAAAACATTTTTCAATCATTTCAAGTACTTTTTACAACGTGCAGACAGGATACCTATACAGTTATGAGAGAGCTTGCATCCTGAGATCTCACCTAATAATAGACAAACATGTAAATTGATTGTACTTGCACTATGCCCACAGCCAATCAGAGTGAGTATGCAAATTAGAAGGCCAAATATGGTGGCCACCAGCTGCTTCAGGTACAGAGTGGCCAGATGGGGCAGAATGCCTGCTCTGAGAGGGAAGGGGGGGGGGGGCGCGAAGGGATCTACAGGAGCAGAGTGCTGCAGTGAAGGCAAGACTGCAGATACTGGAGTCTGCAGTGAAGACGAAGATGGCAGACTCTGGCCGAAGTGAAGGCCTGGGTCCCAGGTGCTGGAGGAAAACTGGTGCTTAAAGCCAAGGGAAGGAAGGCCTATTGCATGAATCTCTTCATGCAACAGGCCTCTAGTTACTCAATATAAAGTAAATCTACAGTCACAAAAAATTAAGCAGTTTTCATACTGCTAGAGAAAAATTTTATGAAACAAACAAACAAAAAAGCTGAGGTACCAATACATATATCAAACAGTGATAAGCTATTAAAAGTGTAGTCCCTTAAAAATCAAGATTAAAAAAAACACAAAAAACCCTAAACCATTAACTTGCAAAAAAAATTAAGATATCTAGGAATAAACTTAACTAAGGATGTAAAAGAGATAGAGGAAGACATAAACAAATAGAAGAATATATCATGCTCATGGATTGGTAGAATCATCATTAAAATGTTCATACCACCCAAAGCCATCTAGAGTCAATGCAATCCCATTAAAATACCAATGGCATATTTCACAAACCTAGAACAAACTCTCCAAAAATTCATAGGGAATAAAAATAGACCCCAAATAGCTGCAGCAATCTTGAGAAAGAAGAACAAAGTTGGAGGGATCACAATACCAGACATCAAGCTGTATTACAAAGCCACTGTTCTCCAACCTGCCTGGTACTGGCACAAGAACAGACAAATAGATCAATGGAAAGAACAGAGAACCCAGAAATTGACCCAAGCCATTATGCTCAATTAATATTTGACAAAGGAGGCAAAACATATGTTGGAATCAAGACAGTCTTTTCAATAAATGGTGTTGAGAAAATTGGTCATATACCTGCAAGAGAAATTAAATTAGACCACCAACTTACACCATACACAGAAATAAACTCAAAATGGATAAAGAACTTAAATGTAAGATGGGAAACCATAAAAATTTTAGAAGAATCCACAGGCAGAAAAATATCAGACCTATGTCGTAGCAATAGCATTACTGATACAGCTGCAAGGCAGTGGTCAGCGCTCATTAGTCAACAGAGCCAAAAATCAACAGTACGATTTAAATTTCTTGTGAGAGCCAAATTTTTTAAACTTATACAACTCCTAACACCACTTCTTCAAAATAGACTCGCTCAGGCCATGGTATTTTGTGGAAGAGCTACACTCAAGGGGCCAAAGAGCTGCATGTGGCTCACAAGCTACAGTTTGCCACGGTCCTAGGGCGATGGAAACTAGGCAGAAAATAAACAAATGGACTACATCAAACTAAACAGCTTCTGTACAGCAAAAGAAACCATCAACAAAACAACAAGAAAGCCCACTGCATGGAAGAACATATTTGCCAGTGTTATATCTGTTAAGGGTTTAATCTCCAAAATTTATAGGGAACTCATACATCTTAACAAAAAGAAGATAAATAATCCAATTTAAAAAATGGGCAAAGGACTTAAATAAACACCTTTTGAAAGTGGACATACAGAAGGCCAAGAGATATATGAAAACATGCTCTAAAGTCAGTGTTTCCCAAACTTCCCTCATGATGAGAATCAACTGGTGGAGTTGTTAAAATACAGATTCCTGAATCCCAACTAAGAAGTGCTAAACTAGAATTTTTGGGAACATATAGGTAAAATTGTATACTTAACTAGTGCACTAGTTAAGTATATACTAGTTAAGTATATGTATACTTAACTAGAGCACTAGTTAAGTATACATATACTTAACTAGAGCACTAGTTAAGTATACATATACTTAACTAGAGCACTAGTTAAATATACAATTTTACCTATATGTTCCCCAAAATTCTAGTTTAGCACTTCTTAGTTGGGATTCAGGAATCTGTATTTTAACAACTCTACCAGGTGATTCTCATCATGAGAGAAGTTTGGGAAACGCTGCTCTAAGTCACTAATCATCCAAGAGATGAAAATCAAAACGACAATGAGGTATCACCTCACACCTGTCAGAATGGCTATCATCAACAAATGACAAGTGCTGGCGAGGATGCGGAGAAAAAGAATCCTCATGCACTGCTGGTGGGAATGCAGCCACTGTGGAAAACAGTACGGTGTTTCCTCAAAAAATTAAAAACGGAACTCCCATTTGACCTAGCAATCCCACTTCTAGGAATATATCCCAAGAAACCAGAAAGGCTATATGCACCCCTACGTTCATAGCAGCACAATTTATAATAGCTAAGATTTGGAAACAGCCTAGGTGCCCATCAGCAGATGAGTGGATTAAAAAACTGTGGTACATCTACACAATGGAATATTATGCTGCTATACAAAAGAAGGAATTCTTACCATTTGCAGTAGCATGGAGGATCTGGAGAGCGTTATGCTAATCGAAATAAGGCATAAATAAGATAAATAATCTCACTCATTTGTTGAATACAATGAACATCATAAACCGATGAACAAAAATAGATATAGAGACAGGGAAGCATTGAACACTGTCCAACATCAGCGGGAAGGCAGAGGAGGGTTGGAGGAGGATAAGAAATCAACCAGAGGACTTATATGCGTGCATATAAGCATAACCAATGGACACATATACTAGAGGGGTGAGGGCATGTGCTGGAGGGGTGGGGGTGGCCGGGGGGAGGTTAATGGGGGAAAAAGGAGACACATATAATACTATATATAATACTTTAAACGATTAAAAAAGATAAGGTTTTGAATCTGATTCTAAATCACAATATTACACAGTGTTTATTGAAAATACGGCAATTGGTACTAGAAAACTAGGGGGAAAAATCTTTGCTCTTGTTAGGACTTTAAATATAGCAACTGGTATTTTCTTTTTTTTAAATTTTAATTTAATTTTTTCCTTTTTATTCAATTTATTAGGGTGATGCTGGTTAACAAAATCATATGTCTCAGGTGCACAATTCCATAAAACATCATCTGTACATTGTATTGTGTATTCATCATCCCAAGTCTTTGTTTAATTTTATATGGAACTGTTAGACCCTTCCCCAAAATGTATCATCTTATACTTGTACCAACAATATATGAGTTCCTGATCAACATTTGTTTTTAATTATTTCTTCTTTCTTGTTTTAGCCATGTGGGAATGTATGTGGTATTTCATTATGACTTTAATTTGTGTTTCCCTGGTACCTAACATTAAGCATCTTCTCATGTGTTTATTTGCCATTCGTGTATTTTCTTTAGTGATGGGTCTATTAAAATGTTTTTGTACCCTAAAAATATTAATAATAAAAATAAACAAAATACCTAGGAATACATTTAACCAAGAAGGTAGAAGACTGTGCTCAGAAAATTATAAGACACTAAAGAAAGAAACTGAAGAAGATACAAATGAAGTATACACCGTACTCATGGATAGGAAAAATTAACATAGTTAAAATGTCCATACTACCCAAAGCAATATATAGAATCAAAGCAATACCTATCAAAATATTCATGGCATTTTTCACAGAAGTAGAATAAACCAAAAATGTATATGAAACCACAAAAGACCCCAAGTAGCCTTTGCAATCTTAAGAAAGAATAACAAAGTTCTTCAGGTATCAAGCTACCTGATATCAAACTATATTGTAATGCCACAGTAATCAAAACAGCATGGTACTATCATAAAAACAGACACATAAATCAATGAAACAGAATCAAGTGCCCAGAAAAAAAACTCATACTTATGTGATCAATTAATATTTGACAAAGGAGGCAAGAACATACAACGAGGTAAAGAAACTTTATTTAAGAAATGATATTTGAAAAACTGGACAGATAAGATGTGGAAATATAAAACTAGACCACCTTCTTACGCTATATACAAGAACAAACTCAAACTTAAATGTTAGACTTGATACCACAGAACTCCTAGAAGAAAACACACACAGTAAACCCTAACATTTCTCTTAGCAATATTTTTTCTGATGTATATTTCCTTAAGCAAGGGAAATAAAAGAAAAAGATAAACAAATGGAACAACATCAAACTAATAAGTTTTTGAATAGTAAAAGAAACCATTAAAGAAAGAAAAAGACAACTTACTAAATGAAATAAAAGAGTCACCATCGATATATCCAATAAAGGGTTAATATCCCAAATTTATAAAGAACTCAGACAACTCAACACCAAAACAAGCAGTACAATTAAAAAATGGCTGAGGATCTGAAAAGGCACTGCTCCAAAGAGGGCATATAGATGGCCAATAAATATGAAAAGATGCTCAATATTACTAATCATCAGAGAAATGCAAATTAAAACCACAGTGAAGTATCCCCTGTGAGAATGTCTATCATCAATAAATCAACAAAAACAAGTATTGGCGAGGATGTGGATAAAAAGGAAACCCTCCAGAGTTCCTGTGGACCATCCTGGCCGGGTTGCTCAGGTCTCCTGCACCCCACAGTCCGGCCAGCACTGGATTGGGCCTCCTCGCTTGCCTTGCCCCTGGGCAGACTGACCTCCCTTTCTGCCCATGCCACCCAGGCCCGCACCACTGGCTGCCTGAAGAAGAGTCCTGGCCATGATCGCCTCTGGTAGGATATTTTGGCATCTACAAGATAAAGTAATAATCTTCTCTGCAAGAAATGAATTGTTACCATATTTGCCGGCGTATAAGACGATTTTTTGGCCCTGAAAAAATAGGTATTTGCCGGTGTATAAGACGACTGGGCGTATAAGACGACCCCTTAACATTTCCACTAAAAATACAGAGTTTGTTATATACTCGCCGTATAAGACTATCCCCCACTTGGAGGCATATTTTTTCAGGGCCAAAAAATCGTCTTATACGCCGGCAAATACGGTAACTTTATGTGAACTAAAGCAAATTCACTGTCCTTTCTGGATTGTTTTTGTACTTCATAAACACAAGCTGAATTACTAAGGACTGAGAAACAGTCTGAAACCGGTATTCATCAAAACTTGGTTGGTAAGCCAACCCTTCCTTGTTCCCATCTGCTAGACCAGTGGTCAGCAAACTCATTAGTCAACAGAGCCAAATATCAACAGTACAACGATTGAAATTTCTTTTAAGAGCCAAAAACCGAATTCTGCACATGGGCCATGAAGTTTCAATCGCACTGTATGTGCACGTCTGCATGTGGTATTTGTGGAAGAGCCATACTCAAGAGGCCAAAGAGCTGCATGTGGCTCGCAAGCGGCAGTTTGCCGACCACTGTGTTAGACCCAGTAATCTGTTCCACCAATACTTCTCACTATGAACTCCAAGTGGAAATAGGAAGAGGCTGTGATAACCTGACTTCTGTCCATCTTACACGGCATACTCTCACAGGAATGCTGGTGACTATCAAAATCACAAATCTGGAAAACTGCACGGAAGAACGCCTGAAAGCTTTACAAAAAGCTGTGATTCTATCCCATTTTTTCCGGCACCCCCAATATTACAACTTATTGGATTGTTTTCACTGTTAGCAGCAGGCTTAGGGTTATTTCTCCATTTACAACCTACTAGAGGCCCAATGCATGAAGATTCGTGCAAGAACGGTCCTGCCTTCTCCTGGCTGCCCGCACCATCTTCGCTCGGGCCAGAGCAACCTTTTGGCCTTCCCACGCTGCCCAGAGGCCCGGAGTAGTTGGGGTGGTGTGGAACCAGCCACTCAGTGCCTGCATATGCAAATTAACCTTCAGTGCAATTTTCAAAAAATAACTCTGGTAAACATATATGCACCCAATACAGAAGTACCCAAATACATTTAAAAAAAC
The DNA here is from genome assembly GCA_963924515.1 of Vespertilio murinus. Classification (NCBI taxonomy): domain Eukaryota; kingdom Metazoa; phylum Chordata; class Mammalia; order Chiroptera; family Vespertilionidae; genus Vespertilio; species Vespertilio murinus. The sequence goes on along the minus strand of OZ004704.1, from coordinate 167,616,532 downwards.
CAAAACCAAAACAAAACAAAACAAAACACACACACACACACACACACACACACACACACACAACAAACAACAACAACAACAACAAAAAAAACAACAACTGGAGGATATCAAGGGAGAGATTGACAGCAATACAGTCATAATAGGGGACTTTTATACCCAACTAACACCACTGGACAAATCCTCTAAACAAAAAATCAGCAAATAACTCACTACACCAAATGGAATTGATTTCTTCAGAACATTTCACCCCAAAGCCACAGAATATACATTCTTCTCAAGTGCACATGGGTCATTTTCAAAGATAGACCATATACTGGGTCACAGACAAAGTCTCTTCAAATTCAAGAAGATAGATATCATATCAAGCATCTTCTCAGATCACAGTGGCATAAAACTAGAAATCAACTATAATAAAAACAATCCAAAGAAATCAAACACTTGGAGACTAAACAGCATGCTATTAAACAATGACTGGCTTACCAGAGAGATCAAAGAAGAAATAAAAAGCATCATGGCAACAAGTGACAATGAAAACACAACAATGCAAAATCTATGGGACATAGCTAAAGCAGTATTGAGAGGGAAGCTCATAGCTCTAAAAACATATTGCAAGAAACAAGAAACAATGGTAATAAATTACCTAACTGTACAACTCAAAGAGTTAGAAAGCGAGCAACAAGGAAAGCCCAGTGTAAGCAAAAGGAAGGAAATAATAAAGATCAGAGAGGAGATAAAGGACATAAAAGCAAAAACAACAACAACAACAAAAAACAAAAGATCAACAAAGCCAAGAACTGGTTCTTCGAAAGGATAAACAAGATTGATGAACCTCTAGCCAGGCTGACCAAGAAGCAAAGAGAGAGGACCCAAATAAACAAAATCATAAATGAAAGAGGAGAAACAGACCTCACTGAAATACAAAGACCCCACCGAAATACAAAGGATTGTAATTTTCTAGGAATATGTCCATTTCCTCCAGGTTGTCAAGTTTGTTGGAATAATGTTGTTCATAGTATTTTTTAACAATCCTTTGAATTTCCTCAAAAAACTAAAAATGGAAATCCCATTTGACCTGTGAATCCACTTCTAGGAATATATCTCAAGAAACTAAAAACACCAATCAGAAAGGATATATGCACCCCTATGTTCATAGCAGCACAATTCACCATAGCTAAGATTTGGAAACAGTTTGAGTGCCCACCAGCAGATGAGTGGATTAAAAAACTCTGGTACATCTACACAATGGAATACTACGCTGCGGTAAAAAAGAAGCAGTTCCTACCATTTGCAACAACATGGATGGAGATGGAGAGCATTATGCTAAGTGAAATAAGCCAGGCAGAGAAAGATAAACATATGTGGAATATAATGAACGGCATAAACTGATGAATAAGAACAGATCCAGAGACTGTGAAACATCAATCAGAACATCAAACCTCAGGGAAGGTGGGGGTCCATGGGAGTAAGGGGGAGAGTTCAACCAAGGGACTTATGTGCATAGATATGAGCCTAATCAATGGACATAGATAACAGCAGGGTGGGGCATTAGTGGGGGATAGGAGGTAATGGGGGGATAAGGACACATGTAAAATGAATGAATGAATGATTTTTTTAAAAAGCCTGGTACTGGCACAAGAACAGACATATAGACCAATGGAATAATACAGAGAACCCAAATATCGACCCAAACCACTATGCCCAATTAATATTTGACAAAGCAGGGGGGGAGATTAACCAAAGGACTTGTATGCATGCATATAAACACAACAATGGACACAAGACAATGGGGGGGGAGGCTGGGGGAAGGTCAATGGGGGGGAGGATATATATGTACCACTATATGTAATACTTTAAACAATAAAAAGATAAATTAAATTAAATAAAAAACTGGAAAAAATATAGAGAGAAGTTGGAACCCTTATACACTGTTGGTGGAAGTGTAAAAGTTGTATAGCTGGTTTGGAAAGCAGCTGGCAGTTCCTCAAAAGTTAAATAAAGGCTTAATCTATGACTCAGCAATTCCATTCCTAGGTATATACCCAAGAGAAATGAAAGCATGTTCACACAAAAACCTATACATGAATGTTCATAACAGCATTATTCACAAAAATTGGAAACAAACCAAATGTCTATCAACTGATAAACATAAATGCGTTACAACTACATACTCCATGAAAAGTACTAAAGATATGTGCTACAGTGTGGATAAACCTTGAAAACATGTTAAGCTGAAGATGTCAGTCTCAAAATACCACACATTGTATGATGCTGAATATATGAAATGTCCAGAAGAGTCAAATCTATTGAGACTAAAAGTAGATTAGAAGTTACCCAGGGCTGGAAGGGTTTGGAAGAAGAGGGATGGGGTACTTGGCTAAAGGGTGTGGGCGTCTTTTGGAGTGATGAAATGTTCTAAAATCGATGTGGTGGTAGTTGCACAACTCTTTGAATACACTAAAAGCCACTGAATTGTAAACTTTAAAAGGGTGCAATGTACTATAGGTGAACTATATCTCAATAAATCTATTAAAAAATACTTTCCTATATAAGGAAAAGGAGTTTTTAATCATCACTGACAAAATAACTAAGTAGCAAAATAATTACCCTTTCTACTGAAGACAGCTGTTGCTGTAATCCATCACATTTTTTGTTTGCTTCTTCGAAAAGAGTTTTATATTTTTCTGTTTGAGACTGTTGCAAATTAATTGTTCGCTGTTGTCTTATGCAATCTTCCTCAAAATTTTTTACTTGAGACTTTAAATTTTCAATTTCATCCTCCTATAGTTATGAAATTATAGATTATGTGAAAAAATGCACATGATTTGGTATATAAAAATGAACATGATTTTAAAATATAAAGTAGAAACAAAAAGGAATTTCATATGATCTTTGATTTTCATCTTAAAAAATGAAAGTTACATATTTTATTTGTGCTTAATAGCTTACATTTATATGTCTAATATAAGGAATTCTAATTGCTAACAAGTATTTAAAATTCTTTAGCTCTGAAAATTCCACATCTTAGAATGGAGTTCAGTGTTTACATATAATTTTTTAATTCAAAATTTAACTGAATTATATCTCAATGATGCTAATTTAAAAATATAATTTAAGTTACTCTGAAACTGTCTTAATATTAGAGCATGTACATTTTGAGAGCTTTTAAAAACGAACCTTTCTATTGCATTCACATACAACATTATCCAGTTCCTGCTGCATAACACGGAGTTTGGCCTTCAGAAATCTGATCTGTGCTTCTGTGGATTTAAATAATTATATTTATTGCCTTTCACTGAATCTAAAACATCAATTGTAAGACAGACCATATTATGAAAGAACAAATATGTTCAAGATGGGAATCTAACAGGAGGTCCCTGTTTAAGAAGAGTAAAATACTCCTAATTTAAAGATAAATTATGGGGATAAGAGGAAGAGATCAACCAAAGGACTTGTGTGCATGCACATGGGCCTAGCCAGTGGCCATGGACGACAGGAGGGTGGGGGCATATGTAGGGAGAGTTTGGGATGGGAATGGGAGGATTAGGACCATTATGTTATACCATAATCAATAAATATAAATTTTAAAAAAAGATAAATTAACAAATCCACCCAACAGAAACAAACTGCTCACATTTCAACAGTGGGACCAAGTAAAGAAAGAGGGGAAGGGGGAGGATCAAAGCACTCCTGAGAATCTGAACCTCAAGTGTAAGTGTGCGTACACACTTTCTGTTCTTAAGTTCTTATTAAGGTCCCAGTGTCACCATGGAGCCGATGAGCTGCGGTTGGCTCTAACCCACCTAGATCTCTCAACTCTCTTTCTAGCCTCTCATATAACATCAGGCTAGCAGGGATAGAAGGGGAATGATACATTAAAAAGTGTGATGTTTGCAGTAGTTGGTCTCTAGGAGAAAAGAAAAAAGAATGGGAGAGCATGACTTTTTTCCTACTATCTCTTTCTCTCTCCAACTTTAGATACACAGCACTAACCTCTCTATCCCACTCCAACTATTAGTCTTACAAAGCAATATGTGCTGCTAAACTACTTTTTGATCTTTTCCTCCCCCAGGTAACCACAGACAATCATCTGGAATAAAATAATAAAAGGGGAGCCCTAACCAGTTTGGCTCAGTGAATAGAGCGTCGGCTTGTGGACTGAAAGGTCCCAGGTTTGATTCTGATCAAAGGCATATCCCCATTAGGGGTGTGCAGGAGACAGCTGATCAATGTTTCTCATGGATGTTTCTAACTCTCTATCCCTCTCCCTTCCTCTCAATAAAAAATATTTGTAAAAAAAGAATAAAAAGGGAGAGCTAGGGCAAAAATTCTCAAAAAGGGAGTAAAGTTGCAGAGGGCAACTGAACAATTAGAAAAAGCAGTTTGTGCTGGTCCCCTGTATCAGGGCAGAGGAATACTGTAACGGCCATGTTCACTGTGTGCTGAGGTACTGCTAACATCTGACCATTGTGTCTGTGAAGGCATCTTAGCAGAGACACAAAGGCAACGTCCTGCTTCATTTAACTTCCTTCCTGTCAACCAGCCCCAGAAAGCTTGGATAGGTCAATAAATATAGTAAATGCATAAATATATTGCTCCTCACTTATGCCTAACTAGCATGCAGCACAACAATCATACATACAATTGTGGTTTTCACAGAATCAGATAATTTTAAAGATAAAGTTTATAATCATCGAATACAAACTGCTAAATTTCAAAACTAATATATTGCTGTGATAGAAGGGCTAAGTGACTTGTCTGAACTCACAATTAATTATTCTTCAGCATTGACTATGTACATATACACTGAACTGTATTTTATTTTTTGTTTACAATAGCATCAGTGACTCCTCAGAAATTCAACATAATTTTAGAGACATTACTGGTAACTAACAATGTCTTTAGATGATCTAAACTTAGTAGTATTATGTTTCTAGGGGTCTGATGAAAATGAGTTTATAAGAAAGAAAATTATATTGCTTAGAAAACTCATTTGATCATTTTACCTGATGCTACATCTATAATTCATTTATCTTTTGCTCAAGTGTTAATTTAATATGCAATAAGCAGAATATAGTAATGGTAAATGAAAAAATTCAAAGAATCATATGGTGTGTGTGTGTGTGTGTGTGTGTGTGTGTGTGTGTTTTATTTTAATGTCTTTAAAATCAGTTTTGGGACATTTTGACCTTAGTTTAAGAGTGGTCAGTGAAACCAACACCATAAAAATAGAGACAAGTTCAATGAAGCAGTTACTTAGCCATGATCCATTTCATAATTACTAAATCTTAACCAATTACTTCAGTTACAATCCCACTCATTCCTTCCACCATCATGTCCCACTAGATGATTTTGAAACAAATACAACACAATACATTTTAAAATGCAAAAAAAGTTCCTAAATATCTTTTTCTAAGTAACTTTGATATAAAAAAAACTTACCTGTTCCAATGTCTTTACTAGCACCACAAAAAATATCATCTTCTATATAATCAGAAAAGCCTTCTTCTTCCAGTTGCACTTCAATTTTGCTAACTGTTTTTGCAAGAGAAAAGTCTGAGAAATCCTCTGGAATGGCAACATCATTGGCAGTTGGTACATCAGAGTATTTCAACTTCATACTAAATAATAAAGTTACATATGTAAATGTACATTACACATACTTTATATATAAGACTCCTAAATATGACTTTTATCCAAATAACAAAGCATATCAAAATTATAATAAAATTTAAATTTATGATGAAACCTATAATTGATTCTTTCAAGGACTATAAGAGTCTTAGTAGACTTTGTCTTTATGATTTACACAACCACAGAGCTAAAGAAGGCTATGTGAGGCCTGTTTATTTTAAGCATTGCCTCCAAACAGTGAACATCTATACTAATAAAAAGGTAATATGTTAATTAGACTGGGAGACCTTCAGGACAAAACCATGGTGGCGGGGCCAAGGTAGAGATAGGTTAGGGGCGATCAGTCCAGTGGCAGGAGGCAATTGGGGAAAGTAAGATGGCGGGAGGGAGGGGCAGTTGAGGGCAAGTAGGCTGGCAGGGGTGGCAGTTGGGGGTGAGCAGGCTGGCAGGTGGGGGAAGTTGGGGAAAATCAGGCTGGCAGGGAGTGCAGTTGGGGTGATCAGGCCAGGAGGGGGATGAAGTTGGGGCCAGCAGGCCCACAGGAGAGGACAGGTGGGGGTGATCAGGCCAGTAGGAGGTGGCAATTGGGGGCAAGCAAACTGGCAAGGGGGACAGTTGGGGGTGAATAGGCCAACGGGGAGGAGGAAATTGGGGGTGATAAGGCCAGCAGGGGGGGGGCAGTTGGGGGTGATCAGGTTGGCAGGGGGTGCCAGTTGAGGGCAAGAAGGTTAGCAGGGGGTGCAGTTGGGAGTGAGCTGGTCAGTAGGGGTAGCAGTTGGGGGCAATCAGGTTTGCAAGGTGGGCAGTTGGGATGAGCAGGCTGGCAAGGGGGGCAGTTAGGGACAATCAGGCTGGTAGGGGTGGGGCAGTTTGGGGTGATCAGGCTGGAAGGAGGAAGTTGGGGGCGATCAGGCTGGCAGGCAGAGTGGTTAGAGGCCATCAGGCAAGCAGGCAGGTGAGCAGTTAGGAGCCACCTAGATTGCAAGAGGGGTGTCTGACTGCCGGTTTAGACCTGTTCCCACAGGGACTGGGCCTAAGCCAGCAATCAGACATGCCCTGAGGGGTCTCTGATTGGAGAGTGTGCAGGCCAGACTGAGGGACAACCCCTTCCCGTGCACGAATTTTGTGCAATGGGCCACTAGTCTATATAATAAAAGCCTAATATGCACATCAACCAAACAGCAGAATGACTGGTTGGAGGGGCCAGTGAGCAGGCAGTACCAGGCCAGCCAAGGTGATGCCAGTGGGCAGAGGGAGGGGACGGTAACTGGCAGAGTCGGAGGAGCGATTGGGGGCTGGTGCCGTCCTCTGATCACTCCACAGGTCCCTCTGCAGAGGGAGGCCAGACTGCCTAAACCATCAATCGGACATTCCCTAAGGGCTCTTGGTCTGCAAGAGGGCAAAGGCCAGACTAAAGGAACCTCCCCACTTGAATGCATGCATTTTTGTGCACCAGGCTTCTAGTCCAGTGGTGGGCAAACTGTGGGTCGTCAGCCACATGCGGCTCCCAAGCTGCGGTTTGCCGCTCTGTTGACTAATGAGTTTGCCGACCACTGACCTAGACTCTGGATTACAATAATTACAGGCTGTTGTTGTTCCTTGTCATTAAGCCCCTAACCCAGTGGTCAGCAAACTCATTAGTCAACAGAGCGGCAAACCTCGGCTCACAAGCTGCAAGTGGTTCACAAGCCAAAATTTGCCAACCACTGCTCTAGTAAAAAAATAAAAGTACTAAACTTGGCCTCTTTCGTCAAATCTAGCCTGTGGCTTTTAATTTCACATGCTACTGGAGAAGATCTGTACAAATAATAGCACTATACCCATAATTCTGCAAACAATAAAAACTAATATCTCTTGAGAAAAAATTACAGAGTAAATACTTCTTTGCTCAAACTCAACATTTTTTTTCAACCTAAAAAAACACACAACCATTGTAACCAGGATCAAAGTCAACCAAAAAGTTAGATTTACTTTTGACACATAAACAAAGGCTTCTGAATTTCATTTTGAAAAGCAACCTTTTCTTTATAAAAGTAAACATGCAGTCTAGAAAAAAGATAAACTTTCCATTATACAGTATGTGTTCTCTCTTTTTTAACCAATTTTTAGATTTTTTCCCCTATCCTTTCACTCTATTTTTTCTTTTATTGAAAAAAAACAAAAAGGTCGGTTAGCCAGTTAAATGACACAGAATTAACAAACATTTTTTCCCAGATTAGGAGTTTAGGTAAGTAATAGACATATAAATTTAATAATACTATGGATAAGAAGCTGATTGGTACAACCCACAGAAGGTAAGACCCTCCTTTTCTAGAAAGTCTCCAACCGAAAGAGCTTCATGGACCCCATTTTTAATATGTAAAATACTAAGAATAGTCTTGAATTATTTTTCATATAAAACAATAGAATGTAAATTACATTATAGTCTTAGATCAAGTCAAAACATTCTGACTCAATAAATACAGTCAAGTATGGTACCCTGTTAAATACTCAAAAGTATATGCAATATGTTCTAGTCACAGTTCTAAGAAAATAAAAAATTAACTGCTGCAAGACATTTCTCAATAGAAAATGTTTTAAATTACTGAATGTGAATAGATACATATAGTGTAATTTTGTATACTTTGTGGTAAAAAAGACCTGCAAAAACAAAAGCTTAATAATTAAGAATGGCCTGACCAGTATAGCTCAGTGGTTATGCATTGACCTATGATCCAGGAGCTCACAGTTCGATTCCCAGTCAAGGGCACATGCCCAGGTTGCAGGCTCTATCACCATTTTGGGGTGTGCAGGAAGCAGGCAATCAATAATTCTCAGTGTAGATGTTTCTACCTCTCTCCCTGTCCCTTCCTCTTTCTAAAATCAATAAAAAATATTTTTTAAAATGATACTACTGTAAATTATAAAATTTAGGGGAAAAGAATACCTTTAAAATTGTACTATACCTTGAATTTGTTTTCTTTCCTTTATCTGCAGAGTGTAGTTTTTTTTTAACCTTGTTTACTGTATCAACATTTTTGCTCTTTGGCTATATGAAAAAAAATTAAATAACAGATTAGTTAAAATTCTAATCATGTGCTAAAGTAAGTAATTCAGACTTGTTGGCTTTCTACATAAAAGAATTGCTATTTTCATGAAATAAACCAAACTGTATTTTTTTAAAAAAATCCCAGAATTCTATAGCTAGAAAAGACCTAGATGATATTAGGACCAAGAGATTCCAAGACAAGGAAAATGAGTCCCAAAGATTCAAGGATATTCAGCTAGTGGGTCGAACGTTAAACTGAATGTTCTGACTCACAGAATTTAGTTCCCCTTACTGATTATTCCCCGGATGGCTTTCATGTATACCTAAAATGTCAAACTCGGGGCTGGTCGCAAGTTTGACATACTTGATGTGTATACTGTTATTTAGACCTACATCCTCATGGATAGGGAATATATAGTCCACAGTAAGCTCAGCACCTACAATAGTTATTCCTAGATATAAATATTTAAATGAATGAATAAACCTTTTAAAAATATACTCTTTGTATATAAATATTTTTCTTTTTCAGATTTTCTGCCTATAAATTTGGGCTTCAGAGAGAAAACTAAAATATGATTAGGGTACAGACTCATTTCACTTAGAATCTTTTCCATTGTAGCTCTAAATTGTTCAGTGAAATTATGAGACAAAAAATGGATTTCATTTATTTTATGAGCAAAATCTCATGAAGACATTTCTTCTGAGTGTCAAGCTTATATTCTAAGTCATAACCCTTCTCTCTTTTGTCTAAAAAAAGTCTAAAAAAACCCTAAATTTTACAGAATGTAATTATATTCACAAAAAGTTTGATTTCATACCTGAGTTTCTGAATATAGATGAACTGTCCCTTCAGATTCTAGACCTCTAGAGACCAAAAATAAACATACATTAATAAATAGATTATATTAAGCTGAGACCCAATAAAATTCAATAGCAACTATAATTGAAAGGAAAAAATATACATCAAGTAGACTTTGCTATAATTTTAGGTATACAGGTTTTAATTTATTTAACATGAGTGTCACAAACAAGAAAAGTGGTTTGGCTGAATAAATCACCTTAAAAATACTGTACTTGAATTCTCCCAGAACCACATAAAAATTACAACTAAACTACAGAATAACCATCATTCAGAACCACCTAAAATCTAGTAAGTCCTGAATGTAAGTCCTTATCAAATTTAAAGAAGCCTCATCGAGACTAGCAGGTGGTGGGCGGAGATGTGGAATGGGTAGATCCCACACCTACATGTGGTGATAAAAACTGGGAGTGATATCTCAGCTGGTAAGATTCCTCCTGAGGAGGGGTCCCAGACCCACACCAGGTCCCCCCAACCCAGGGTTCCAGTGCCAAGAAGAGAAGTCTCCGTAACTTATGGCTATAAAAACCAACAAGAATCTCTGGCCAGTGTGGCTCAGTTAGCCGGGCATCATCCCATGCACCTAAAAATTGCTGATTTGATTCCTCGTACATGAACATGCCCAGTTGTGGGTTCACTCCCTGGTAGGGAGCCTGCAGGAAGCAGCTGAATAATGTTTCATTCTCACATTGATGTTTCTCTTTCTCTCTCTCCCTGCCTCTCTCTCTCTAAAAATCAGTAAGAAAATCTTTAAAAAGAACAAAAACAAACAAACAAAAAACACACACAAAAAAACCCAGGATGGCTGAATAAGACCAAGGACTGGCCGAAACCGGTTTGGCTCAGTGGTAGAGCGTCCGTCTGCAGACTGAAAGGTCCCGGGTTCGATTCCAGTCAAGGGCATGTACATTGATTGCGGGCACATCCCCGGTAGGGGGTGTGCAAGAGGCAGCTGGTTGGTGTTTCTCTCTCATCGACGTTTCTAGCTCTCTATCTCTCTCCCTTCCTCTCTGTAAAATATCAATAAAATATATTAAGAAGAAAAAAAGACCAAGGACTGCTGGAGTCCCAGACAGTTCCTTTAAAAGGACCCATGTGCAGACTTACTCGACTCACTCCCTCTGAGGTCCAGCACTGAGGCAACAGATTGAAAGGAATTAGGGGCATTCAGGAAGGAACTGGATTGTGTGGCATCAAAGGGAAAGCTGTGGATGGACAGCTTTCTGTCAGATAAAAGTGCTGGCGGAGCCCTGGCTGGGTAGCTCAGTGCTTAGATGATGTCTGATTTACCAATGTTGCAGGTTCCATTCCCAGGGCACACACTAGTATAAGAATCAACCAATGGATGCATAAATAAGTGGAACAACAAATTGATGTTTCTTTCTCTCTCTCATTCTCTCTCTCCCTGGCTAAAATCAATCCATAATTTTTTAAAAAAATGTTTAAGTGCTGGAAGAGGCCACTGTTCCTTTTCGGAGACCCCTGCCATAGAGCCAGCAAGTGAGTGCCATAGAGCCAGCAAGTGAGTGCCTTATCTGAGTCTCAAAAGTCACACTGTTCACCCTGCCTGGTGATTCCCTGAAACCCTGTATCCCAAACTTGTGAGCTTATCCAAGCTGTTTCCAGTAGGTTTCCCATACAAATGGCCTATCGTGGCTCATGCTTCAGACTTTCATTAAATCTCTCTAGCAAGCAACATCTGGGCTGAGTATACCCCATCCCTCTAGCTAAGTGACCCCAGGCCCAGAACAAGCAGCAGCTGGCCTTGGTTCACAGGTTGGCCTTACAAGGGCATCTCCAAGCTCAGCACAAGTAGCAGCTATCTGCAGATTGCTCTGTAGCTCATGCCAGCTGGCCCTAGTCAGAACACAGGCAGCAAATGACCTTGGCCAGCACTTCCCAGGAGGTTTCAGAGCCAGTGCACCCAGTAAACATCTTCAAACCACACTGAAGCATCACCCAACCACCTCCACAAGTGACATACTCAAGTAAATCCTTCTCTGTGGGTGGACAGCTTTCTCCGTGGTGGCTGGTGGTCACAGCCAGTTCCTGCAGCCACCTGGCCTGGGGATAGCTCCCGCCCATTGAGATGCCAATAGCAATCAAGGCTCAACTACAACAGAAGGGTGTACACAGCCCACACAGGGTGTCTACACCTGGACTGCCTGGCTCAAGTAAATGGAGCAGCTATGCCATTGGACCCTATAGGACATCTACACATAAGGTCACTCTACCAAGCCTGAGAAACAGGAGATCTATCTAATACATAGAAACAAACACATAGAGGCAGCCAAAATAATGAGACAAAGAAACATGTCCCAAATGAAAAACAGCCCATGAGAAAAAGAACTCAACAAAATGGAGACAACCTATCAGATACAGAGTTCAACACACTGATAATAAGTATGCTCAATGAACTTAGTGAGAACTCAGAAAGAAGAGATAGGAAACAAAAACAAAGATAGAAAATTAAAACAACAACAACAAAAACACAGTCAAAAATGAAGAATATACAGTAACTGAAATGCATTACAAGGAATCACCAGTACAGTGGATGAAGTAGAGGAATATAAGGCAGCAAAAAAACCCAATTAGAACAGCAAAAAGAAAAAAAAAATCCAAAAAAGTAAAGGAGCCTCTGGGACAACTTCAATGTACCAACACTGGAATCATGGGGGTGCCAAAATGAGAAGAGAGAGAGAGCAAGAAATTGAAAACCTATTTGAAGAAAAAAAAAGGACAGAAAATTTCCCTAATCTGGTGAAGGAAACAGACATACAAGTCCAGAAATCACAGAGTCCCAAAGTTGAACTCAAAGAGGCCCACACCAAGACACATCAGAATTAAAATGCAAAGGTAAAAGATAAAAATCTTAAAAGCAGTTAGCTACCTACAAGGAAGCTTCCATACAACTGTCAGCTGACTTCTCAACATAACCTTTGCTGCCCAGAAGGGATGGGAAAGAAATATTCAAAGTGATAAATAGCAAGGACCTACGACCAAGATTACTCTACCCAGCAAAGCTACCATTTAAAATCAAAGGACGCATAAAGAGATTCACAGATAAGAAAAAGCTACAGGTGTTCATTACCACCAAACCAGTATTACATGAAATGTTAAAGGATCTTTCTTAAGAAAAAAAATATGAACAATATTAAATGGCAATAAATACATATCAACAACTGAATCTAAAAAACAAAATAAACAAACAAAATAGAAAGACTCATAATACAGAGAACATTTTACAGTTACCAGTTTTTATGTTTTTTTAGGGGGGGTGGGGCCTGGGCACAAGGGGGGGAAAAGACGGACTAAGAAGTACAAATTGGTTGTTACAGAATAGTCTTGGGGATACAAAATACAGCATAGGGAATACAGTCAATAATCCTATATAATAAAAGCCTAATATACAAATTGTCACTTTGACTGGGAGTTCAACTGGGAGCTCAACCAGGGGGCAGAGCTGGCCTGCCAACCACCTGCAGTCGCTCCCCCTGACCGGCCCTTCCCCTGGTTGGCCACCTCCACCCCAATCAGGGGCGGGGCCAGCTGGCCAACCTCCCAGGAGCCCTCCCCCTGGCAGCCAGCCAGATCAGCCCGATTAGGGCAGGCTGGCGGGACCCCACCAGTGCATGAATTCTTCACCGGGCCTCTAGTATTCTAATAATTATTTATGGTGTCAGATGGTTAAAAATATATCGGGATAACCACTTAGTAAGTTTTAGTCAGTATAATCCTGGGGTGTATATTTGAAACTAATATTTATAATGTTATGTGTCAACTGTAACTAAAAAATAAAAAATAATTAAAATGAAATAATTTCCCTTTGATAAGATATGTTATAGTGCTAATTTATAAAGGAAAATACAGCACAAATCTTAATAACTGGCAAATAATAAGGAGTCATTATTGGTTGTACATGGAGATTATCTATTTTACAAAATGATTCACCACAGAGTTTTTTATTGTGCACCAACTCAATGTTATCTTTTTTCTAATGTATTTAAATACTTGGTCAGTGTCTGTTTTCCCCTTTACATCGTACACTTCATGATGGTAGTAATCATGTATGCATTGTTCACTGCTCTATGCCCAGTACTTGGCATAGTATATGGCATATAAGATTTTAAATTGGCACTAAATATTTGTTAACTGTATAATAAAGTATATTTAAAGTACGATTTACCTTTATGCACAAAATTTTCAAAATATATTTCTATTTTTTTCCAGTTACAATTAACATTCAATATCTATCTATCTATATAAAACCCTAGTATTTCAAATAGACCAAATGGCAGAACCACCAAACAACCAGTCGCTATGACATGTGCTGACCACCAGGCAGCAGAGCACAGAACATGGTGGGCATCAGCCACGGTGGGACGGTGAAACAGGCGAGGGGGAACATTAGACCAAGGCAGGGTGCCAGTCGCTGTCATCAGGATGAGCCTCTGGTGGTTACTGAAAATTCTTTGCTCCAGCATTCTGTGGTTCCTCCTGGCCTTGCACCTGTTGCTGGTGCCCACCTGACTCATACCCACTGCTGGCACAGGAGCCGCTGCTCACAACTGCTACTGCCAGCCCCAATCTCTCAGCACCATCAGTTGGTGCAAGCAGCTTCTCCACCTCCCCTTGCTCCTGAGAGTGATCGGGACCAGCAGCCACCTCTCACACCCGCTGTAGCTATGGCCCTGCTCTCCCCACTGCTGGCGCTGGAACCACCGCTTGCACCCATTGCTGGTGCTGACCCTGCTCGCACCCGTATCTGGCACTGGAGCCACCACTCATACCTGCTGTCAGCCCCGTTCCAGTCCACTTGACGTGCCTGTGTATGCAAATTAACCCACCATCTTTGTTGGGTTAATTTGCATACTCGTGCCTGATTGGCTGGTGGTCATTGTGAAGGTACAGTCAATTAGCATGTTACTCTTTTATTAGGTAGATAAGTTTCAGGTATACATCATAGTGTATATAAATTTATATAAGTGATTCCCCCAATAAGTCTAGTACCCACCTGGCATTATACATAGTTCAAATTATATTTGTAATTTAAAACAATTAGTGTTTATGAGGCTCTGCAAACTATAGCCCAGAGGTTGAATCCACCCATGTCTATTCATTTATACATTATTTATAGATGTTTTCACACTATAACAGCAAAGTTGAATAGTTGTGACAAAGGCTATATAATCCAGATCCAAAAATATTGATCTGACTGTTCATTGGAAAAGTTTGCCTGAATCAATTTTCTAGATCATTTCCAACACGTTTTAGTATTTCAGAAAACCTACCACACTGCCATGAAAAACTAAGAAAAAAAGTCCATCATAACTCCCAAGAGGACATAAGAGCACAATTACTTTCCATCAGATGCCAACAATTGAACTAATTATAGAACAATAAATCGATGCCTTTCCTCTATCTCTTCCTTCCTCTATCTCTAAAATCAAACAATCAAAAAAATAAAAATCATTCTGACATATGACACAAAAATGGTTCCAAATTCTATATAAACTTTGTGTTCTCTTTAACCACCCCCATTTTAAATTATTATTTGTCATTTCTTTATATTGTTTCATCTTCCACCTTCCCATTCCTCACCACATACAAATATATATCAGCAAAAAGACATTTATCTGTCTCAATCAGTTTTAGCAAAGCACTATTACTTTGCTAGCATTATTTCCATTAAAAATGAATTAAAAATTGTGGCATTCTGATTATTTTTGTTAAATATCTCTATGAAAGATAATTGTGTGTAATATAATTGAAATTATTTGTGTGGTAAACTTTGCTTTCAGCAGACTGTATATACGCTATACTTTTAGGGAATAAATTCTGGTTTCCCTAGCACACAGTTTGGCAGAGTAACCTTGGATACTGAAGATTTATTACAATAGTAGAGGCCTAATGCACGAAATTTGTACAAGAGTAGGCCTTCCTTCCCCTGGCTGCCAGAAACAGCTGGGACCCAGGCTTCCCTCTGGCTGCTGGCACCTGGGACCTGGGCTACCCTCACAGAAGGAGGCCCCACCCACGGGCCTCAGCCTGCCGGTCAGTGACCTGGGCCTCCCTCTGCAGGGCAATTATGGGATGCTGGTAATAGTTTAGGTCCATTGCACCCACATTGGCTGGCCTGGTACCAGTGGATATCATAATGTGGTCCCGGATGGTAGTCCAACTGTTTGGCCTTTTGGTCGATTTGCATATTACACTTTTATTATATAGGATATACTGCCTGACTATAATAATTTAGCTAAATTATCATTGTTCCAAGTTGAAATAGACTGTTTCTTTATAGAATTAATTATCTCCCATAATTAGCAATTCCCTACAAACAGTCTAGTGCCATGTTTCGTTCATGTGGTAAACACCATCCAAAGTAATTTTTTAAAAGCTACCTGATCTAGGTAAACAGAGGTGTTATCACTATTCTGCATTTAAGGAAAATTTAGTGAAAGAAAATCAACAGATTTATTTTTATGCTTATGAAATTCTCTCACTTGCTTCAACAGAAACCAGTTTACCAAATAAAAGCCTTGCCCAATCTTATTAGTAATCTAAAGTTTGGAATTTTGATTACTATTAAACATCATTTTCCATAAAATATCAAAGCATTACATGTAATAAGGATAAGTAGTTTCATGGCATCAAATGATGATGTAGAAAGTTTTTATGGAAAATTTGTTTAATTAAAAAGCAACACACTAGGCCAGGCCTGGGCAAACTACGGTCCACAGGCCGGATCCGACCCGTTCTGCTGTTCTATTCGGCCCACGGAGCCGAAAGAGCGGAGGGTTCTCTTGCTCTCCCCTCCACTCCTTCACCAGCAGCCCAAGATGAGAGTGCCAGCATGGTCAGGTTGCTTTTGTTCCAGCCCTCCGGTCCAGTTTAAGAACCCATTGTGGCCCTCGAGTCAAAAAGTTTGCCCACCCCTGCACTAGGCATTAACTCCTTGGAAGCAGAACCTGGTCTGTTTACTCACCATTGGACCACTGTAACTAGACCTGGCACTAATGGTGTCCAAAATTTATTTTTTTCAAGTTTATTGAGATGTAATTTACATATACTAAAATACACCTTCTTTAGGCATATAGTTCTATACATTTGAAGAAAATTAAGTGGTCATGTAAGCAACAACCAAGATAAAAAATACTTTCATCACCACAAAAAATTCTTTTGTGCCCCTTTGTAATTAATCTCCTTCCACCGAGCCCCATATAACTACTTTCCAGAATAACAAATAAATGGAATCATACAATCTATACATTTTTTGGTCAGGCTTGTTCAACTTAGCATCTATACTGCTGCAGTATCAGTAGTTCATTATTATTGTCAAGTAGTATTCCATTGCATGGATATACCATGATTTGTTTATCCATTCTCCAATTGAGGATACTGAGTTGTTCCCAGGTTTTGGCAATTATGAATAAAACTGCTATAAACATTTGCATACAAGTTTTTGCTTCGAAACATGTCTTTAGTTCTTCTGGTTAAATATCTAGAGGGGAATTTCTGGGTCATATGCAATAATTATTGTTGAGTACCTGAGTAATATCCCAGTTCAAGTATAGCCAAACATACTGCTGCTTAAATAAAATTCTTTTTTGTTTCTAAGTCCTCTAAGGTGTTTAAATACTATACCCTAAATTAGGACTATACAACTCTCACAGTCTGCTTCTTTATCCTAGGAGAATGGGAGGACAGATAGCTACTTTAAGATTTAAACAATAGTTTAAGTTCATCACTCAAAGTTTCTTTGCTGGTATAACTCTCAAAAACTAGTGAATTTCTTACTTATTTGGTTCCAGTCAGTTTCTTGTGCCATTAACATACCCACAATGCTTCCCAAGACTGTATTTCTTTACCCTGAACACCTCCCCCACCTCTCCCTCTTTCTCCTTCTCCCCCCTTCAATTTAAAAATGGTGTTTTGCCGAAACTAGTTTGGCTCAGTGGATAGAGCGTCGGCCTGCAGACTGAAAGGTCCCAGGTTCGATTCTGATCAAGGGCATGTACCTTGGCTGCTGGGCACATCCCCAGTGGGGGTGGGGTGGGGTGTGTGTGTGTGTGTGTGCAAGAGGCAGCTGATTGGTGTTTCTCTCTCATCAATGTTTCTAGCTTTCTATCCCTCTCTCTTCCTCTCTGTAAAAACTCAATAAAATATATTTTCTAAAAAAATAACAAAAAAATAAAAATGGGTGTTTTGAGATTGTCAGGCTTCTATGTGAGACTATACCTATAGTTAAATCTTTGCCCTGAGTCATTTTATCCAATTGGAAAGTTTTACTAGGTGCCATTTAATATGATCTTTGCCCTGAAGAACCACTAGAAAAATGTTACCCATAGTTGTGAAAACCACACTTTTAATCGAATCTTTACCTCAAGGTTGAGCTTTACTAGGCTTTTGTTCTTCAAAGATTTTCTAAATTTTATCTCAATTTTTGAGGTCCAAAACAGCTTACTATCAAAGCAGTAGAGTTCAACTAAAAAATGGGCAGAGGGCCAAGACCAGTTTGGCTCAGTGGATAGAGCATCGGCCTTCGGACTGAAAGGTCCCAGGTTCAATTCCGGTCAAGGGCATGTACCTTGGTTGCGGGCACATCCCCAGTGGGGGGTGTGCAGGAGGCAGCTGATCGATGATTCTCTCTCATCAATGTTTTTAACTCTCTGTCCCTCTCTCTTCCTCTCTGTAAAAAATCAATAAAATATATATTTTTTAAAATTGGCAGAAGATCTGAACAAACATTTTCCAAAGAAGACATACAGATGGCCAATAGGTACATGAAAAGGCACTCAACATCACTAATCATAAGGGAAATGAAAAACAAAACCACAATGAGATAGCACTTCACAATTTATAACATTCGGTTATAAATGATGGTGAGGATGTGTAGAAAAGGGACCCTTGTGCATTGTTGGTTGGAATGCAAACTGGTGTAGCCACTATGGAAAACAGCATGGAGGTTCCTCCAAAAAACTGAAAAGAGAACTATCTTATGATCCAGCAATTCGACTTCTAGGTATTTATCTGAAGAAAACAAAAACACACCCCAAAAGATGTATGTTCATTGCAACGTTATTTACAACAGCCCAGACGTGGAAACAACCTGAATGTCCATTGTCAGATGAATGAATAAAGAAACTGTGGTATTATTCTGCCATTAAGAAGATATTATGGATGGACCTTGAGGTCTTTACACTAAGTGAATAAGTTAGAAATAAAAATTCAAATATCATATGATCTCATGTATATGTAGAACTGAAAAACAAAAACAAAAAAACCCACAAAAAACAACAACTCATAGATACAAAGAACAGACTGACAGTTGCCAGAGGCTGAGGAGTGGAAGAAGATGGGTGTGTGTGTGTGGGGATGGATGAAGGGAATCAAAAGGTATAAAATTTCAGTTATAAAATAAATAAGTCATGGGAATGTAATATACAACATAATTATTCTATCTAATAATAGGGAATATGCTAATTGACCCTCACACTGTCACAAAGCTGGCATCACCCAGAGCCAATAAGGATGGAATATGCTAATCAATCGCCATGTCCTCAAAGATGGCAGCACCAACAGCCAATAAGGAGGGAATATGCTAATCGACTGCCACGCCCTTAAAGATGGTGGTGCCCACAACCACAAGATGGTGGCACCCAGTCCCGTTATCCTCACCGTGCACCTGCCTTTGGAGTCCCCCAGGCCTCTCAGCCCCCCAGCTGCCCAGGGCCGGCCGGAGGCACAGGCAAGCCTTGGATGGCAGCTGCCCAGCTGCCCAGGGCTACCCGAGGTTCGGGTAACCAGGGCCAGTCAAGGCTTGTGCTGCTGGCAGTGGCAGCAGCAGAGGTGTGATGAGGGCATCACCTTCCCCTGATCACCGGGTCAACTCCCACCTGTAGACTCCCAGACTGTGAAAGGGGGCAGGCCGGACTGAGGGACCCCCCCCCTCCAGTACATGAATTTTCATGCACTGGGCCTCTAGTAGTCAACAATATTGTACTGCATTATTTGAAAGTTGCTAAGAAAGTAGATCTTCAAAGTTCTCATTATAACAAAAGAATTCCATAGCCAGATATATGATAGTTGTTAACTAGACTCATTATGATGACTACTTCACAATACATAAATGTCAAATAATTGCTGTATACCTGAAACTAATAAGTTATATGTTGATTAGATCTTAAAAGTAAAAACAACCTTAAAGCATTTACCCAGTTTTTAAAAAGGTGTTTAAGAATGTAAGGCACTCACCTTAAACCGTAATCACCATCATCTTCAGATGATTTAACTTGTGTTGAAATAGGCTGAGATCGTATTTCTTGCTGATCTCTCTAGTTAAATGAGTAAATATAAGTGACATAGGGGGAAAATGAACAAACATAGAATTTATACAGTGCCTTTTTTATTATTAATCATTTCAGATTTGTCCACAGCTTCCACGAACTTGAGGCACAGAATTCTAAAGAACATGGTATGAAAATAAGGTCTGTAACAATGTAGTTTCACATTTTATCCATTCTGGGTTAAGAAAGTCAATTCTAAGGGGAAAATGTTAGTGTGTCAATGCCTTTATATGATCTTATGTGACTCCTGCTCCCACACTACATCAGAACATTAGAATCTTCCATTTTATGAAATATGCAAAGGAAATTATACTCACAAGAAATGAAAACATAAATCCATTTGATGGGTAGAAAAAATTGTCGCAAATAACACAGAACTTCAATGTTAAGAATACCATGAAAAGGCTAAAAAAGGAGCACTAAAAGTAAAATCTTTTGGAAAAGATAATATCAAGAAATAAAAGTGAGCAAACAAACATCCAATGTGACAATAATTATATCTATTAGTTTCTGTGGGGGGGGGCAGGAATGCCCTTTCCTCTTTCCCACTCCTATCCAGTTTTCTACTCTACTCTTATTTTAAATAAATAAATTACAAGATCCTTATTAGAGGGCTCTTGAAGCAGAACATAATGAACCCCTCATTCTACCATAACTTTGGATTTCTTTTTCAAGCATTTTCTGACTCTTCAGACACTGGCAAAACTAAAAGATGTAATAAAAATATTTCTTTTAAAATAAATATTTAGTTACAAATGCCAACTAGCAAATCTGCATCCATTATAAAAATGTATTACCTGAAAAAATATATATATAAATTTAAGTTTCTTATTCTACTCTTAACAATAATGATGGATATGTATAAGGCCTTAAAATAAAATATCTCCTCTTCTTTCCTGTACCCATCAACTGCAAAGTGGGGTGGAGGGTGGGGTTTGAAAAAAGAATTACAATTAGAGTAAAAACTATTTAAAAAAAAGGTATTTTTAAAGCAGCCACTTTATTCCTCTAAGGCAGTGGTCGGCAAAATCATTAGTCAACAGAACCAAATATCAACATTACAATGATTGAAATTTCTTTTAAGAGCCAAATTTATTTAACTTAAATTTCTTCTAACACCACTTTTTCAAAATAGACTCACCCAGGCTGTGGTATTCTGTGGAAGAGCCACACTCAAGGGGCCAAAGAGCCACATGTGGCTCGCAAGCCACAGTTTGCCGATCATGGTTCTAAGGAATATTACTACATACTACCCGTGTTTCCCCGAAAATAAGACATCCTCCGAAAATAAGACCTACTTCATGGAAACATAATACATCCCCTGAAAATAAGACCTAGCGCATCTTTGGGAGCAAAAATTAATACAAGACACTGTCTTATTTTCGGGGAAATGGTATAATTTCATAATGGGGATGCTGATGCATAAGGATGGATGCTTAAAGCAGGAGTAACCAATTGTTACCCACAATGGGGTAAAATATGCTTCCTTTGTCTAGTGTTATAACCTCACTACTTTTTTCCTAACTATAAATCTGATATGGTCTATCCCTAAGAATGTAAGTTATAGGCATTTGCAGAATTTAAGAAACAACTTAATTCAAATTACATCTGAATAAGAAGTAAATTACCATCTAATGGTTGTTATCCTTTATCCAGCTTTTGCCCAGAGACAATTTTATTTCCTTCCTTACAGAATTCCAGTGTTAATTCTACAGCTATTTTCAAATATTAATCTTAAAATAGTGGGGAAATTTATTAAATATTAATATTCTTATGATTGGACATCTAAATGGAAAACACTTTTAGTGGCTTTTAGAAAATATATGCTTATAAAAATCACACGCATGCATATATACACACACCTACCTACCTATAAATATTAATGTTCAATTTGTCATAATTCATTAGACTTAAAATCTGGGTACTTTTTTGTATGCACGTTATAAATCAAATTTTTAAAAAAAACTAGCACTTACATGGAATTACTACTAACATTTACTTACTATTGCTTCCTCAGCTTGTCGAACGAGATCAGCTGTTTTTGCCTCCAATTCTGCATTTAAACGCCTAAAAGCAGAAAATAATTTGCTAATTAGAATATATTGAAGATTCTAACAAAAATAAACGTAATTAAATTTCAGTAACTATACTTTAGATAATCAATAAATTCCAAAACAAACATGACTTTTTATTCTAAAATTAACAAAATGATTAGAACACTTATCTCCAACTCCCCATGATTCCTTTTTATGGTAGAAATTCAAACAGTGTAACTCTTGTCTTCCCTCTTGCCCTCACTTCAGGTGTAATGTCTTATTTGGGAAGAATAAACTGGTGGGTTGAACTCAATGCCACTCTTCATCATCTTGGGATGAAGTCCAACTGGGGACAGGGGAGGGGCAGGTGGGAGAGAAACCTGCTTTGGCCTCCGGCATTGCTGTGATATTTTTATTCTATCACTTTGTATTTTTCACCTATAGTATATACACAATTTTGCACTATGTTTTCCCATAACAGAAGAAATATGTTTATCTTTTTATAATTAGTGCCTTAAATGAATATGAAATACCTTAATAAGTTGAAGGTAACATAATGTATATATTAATCTATTCCTATTGTTAGTTAAAGTCACCTTTTCTTTTCACTTTTAAAGGCACTAATAAATGCTTAAAGTTCCATTTAAGATGGCATTATCTGGGTTTTCATATTTCCCTAACAAGAACAATTAGAAGCCTCTGGGAAATGTAGTAGATCAAGATGATTCAGAAGGCTTTTATTCTGTTCAAACCTACAGAAATAATATAACGAAGGCTATACTGCTAAGCTCAACAGATGTAATGTAATGAAGGCTATATTGCTAAGCTCAAACTCAGGCAAGGAAAATAAACTGGCACCAAAAATAAGGCAGCAACTAAAAGTGAGAGCAATTAACAAGAACAGAAAGCAAAATAATTTAACAACTAAAAAATGATGCACATGTGGAGTCATGGAAAGATACACCTATTAAACACAAACAAAAACTCTACCCACAACCTTAGGTGAACAAAAATGAAACCACAGCCATTGGTGGAAAAGAATCTCTTGTGAGTAGTAAGAGCTTACAGAAATGTGGTCCGAGTTTTTCTTACCAAGATGGTATACTCTATGCCAAAACTATAATATAGAAAGTTGGCCTAGAACCAGTGAAAACTCTAAACTAAATGCAAAACCATCTTTAAGGACATTTACTCATTGACAACTTAAAGAACTCTCTCAGAAAGTAAACCCTGCTAAAGATAACTTCAAAAAGATAACAAAATTGCATAAAGAACCAAGTCACCAAGAGGAATAATTAGCAGATACAAAAAAAATGTGTAAGAACTGAAGATAATAAAACAATTAAATAAACATTTTTCTTTTAAAAAAACACATACACACACACAAACAAAGCAAGAATAGAAACTATCTGGCAAGAACTAGACATTACAAAAAAACACTGAATATGGAAAAGAACCAAACAGAAATTACAAAAATGAAAACACAGTCATTGAAATTAAAAACTCAATGGATAAGTTGGACAACAGAATCCACTGAAGAGGGAATAAATGAACTAGAAGACAGATATGAGGAAATCACCTACAAGGAAGTACAGAGAAACAGAAAGATAATACAAAAGAGGGATTAGCATTCACTAAAGACAGACTGCATGACAAAGACAGACTTATATCTACCTAATAGAAAGTGCAGAAGGAAATATCAGAAAAGGAAGGAATGTCAATATTTGAAGAGATAATGCTGAGAATTTTCCAGAAGTGAAGAAAGATGGATCTCAGGCAGAATTAAGAAAACAAATCCACATTTGTATACATCATAGTGACACCGCAGAACTTCAAAGACCAAGAAAATGTTCTTTAAACTGTGGAGTGGAAAAATAGACCATCTAGAATTCTATGTTCAGCTCAACTGTCTTTGAACAATAAGTGCAAAAAAATTTTTTTTCAGGAAAAAATGGAGAATTTAAGATGCAAATTTTCACAGAGACAAGTAATGAAGGGTCTACACTTCAGGAAAAAGAAATTTGAACTTGAAAAAAATCATAACAAGAAATTAGTTCATTTATAAATACAATGTAACTGCCATTTACAGGCAGGTGGGGGTATGTAGGAGGCTTGTCCTACCAGTTATTGAAACCAATTAAAACAGATGTCACATAATCTTGTTCTATAGCTCTCTGGTTTTATGATATACACATGAAGCTTGGAAAATCTACTGACTTCAATGATCAGCATGTTCCTTAGTCTATCCTCTTAGTGATTATTTCCTCTAATTCTGTATTGAAATCCCTGGTAAGTCTTTTGTTCAGGTAGTTGAAAAGACATCACAATATGCTTAAAAGCAAAACAACATGTTGTCAAAATATTGTGTTATGAACTCACATTCTTGCCTATCAGAATGACCAAGGTCAAATACCATAGGATTTCACTCATATGTGGAATCTTCTAAAACAACAACTACATAAACCAACAAACAAACTCAAAGATGCAAAGAACAGATTGGCAGGTATCAGAGGGGCAGAGGTTGGGGGAGGGAGTAATTAAGACATAGTAGTAATTACTATGTAGTACATACAAATATTGAATTATAATGTTGGACACCTAAAATATACACTAAGTGGCCAGATTATGATGATCTCTGAATGCATAATAATCTGGCCATTCAGTGTGTGTGTGTGTGTGTGTGTGTGTGTTAGACATCAATCAGGCTGTCAGGGGAGTGGTTAGGGGTGATCAGGCTGGCAGGCAGAAGCAGTTAGGGGCAATCAGGAAAGCAGGCAGGCAAGCAGTTGGGAGCCAGCAGTCCTGGATCGTGAGAATGATGTCTAACTGCCCATTTAGACCCAATTGGGTCTAAGCAGGCAGTTTAACATCCCTCGAGGGGTCCCAGATTGGAGAGGGTGCAGGCTGGGCTGAGGGACACCCCCCCCCCCATCCCGTGCACAAATTTCATGCACCAGGCCTCTAGTGTGTGTACACACACACACACACACACACACACACACTAGAGGCTGGGTGCATGAATTCGTCCATAGGTAGGGTCCAGCCAGCCTGGCCAGAGGGAGGGGACATGGGCGGGTGGCCAGCCTGCCTGCAAGTCAATCTCTTGTTTGAGGAGACAATTTGCATATTAGCCTTTTATTATATAGAATATACACTGAATTGCCAGATTATTATGTGTTCAGAGATCATAATAAACTGGCCACCCAGTGTATAAATATAATGTTGTATACTAATTTTACCACAAAAATAAAATAAATAAATAAATAAATAAATAAAACAAAACAATGGCCAGTTTACTTTTCTCTGTGGTGCAGAAGTGACCTACAAGCTTTAATCAGAACTAGGGAACAACTCTGTTGAAACGTCTCAGATTTGCAACTGCAGAGTACAGGTAACAGACCTGGGCATCTTTAACAAAAAACAACTTTTGCTAAAATAGAACAGTCTGCCTTTAAGTTGGACCATATCCCTAATGACAGCCAGAGCCAGGTGCAAAACATACCCTTAAATAAACAGATGACTTGATCTAATCAAATTAGGTATGTAGTGCTCTCTGGTGTATAGTGATGAAAATAACTGAATTGTATATGGACAACAGGTCAGTTGCTTAAGTACACTCTGAAACTGGAATAGGAGGCCCATTTCATCAAATAAGAGAGGGATGATTATGTTCCTACATGCGATATGGCAAATGGTATGTGTTTCGTTCCTCTAAAGAGGGTACGTGTCAGTTTTAGCTTCAAATATGCTTTGTACAAACTACAGGGTAACTCTGTTCAAAGAACTGTCAAAATGTGTTCCAAATTTTAAATCAAATCAGTTACTTTAAAAAAAGTGAATTGTTAAAATATAATATCTGTTGATGTTTTAAGGGTATATTAGTATAGAATGGTAAATAAAAACATGGTCTCAGACTTTGTGCACCTCATCATGAGGTGCACAAAGCAAACTAACAAATGAATTTATGAGGACGTAAAGAAAAATCAATAAGACAATGAAGAAAAAAGGGAAGAACAGAGGTGCCTACTTAGTCAGGGAAGAAGACCAGCCACGCCGAGCCTCACGGGTAGGAAACACGTGTGGCTGTCCTCAGGGAAAGAGCTGAGGAGCGAGGCGGCCAGGTAGGCTGGATGGAGTGTGGTAGGCAAACACGGGGCTGGCGTCGGATCTGACAGAGCTCTCCAAGTGCAACACGAACTCTTCGCAAAACTTTAGGGACGGGAATGGCACGATCCAATGAAAAGATTATTCTTGGCATCGTGTGAAAACGGGAGGGTGAAGACTGAAATCGCCTAAGAATGAAAACGCATGCTGTCGGGGTCGTTTGTCGTTGTTGCGTTCGGCGGATCAAGAAAGGAGATCCTCCTCCCAGATCCACCAGATGTGGACAAGAAAATTCCAAATGACCCCGAGAAACAAGGCTTTCCATTTGCAAACCAAGCCTGAAAGACATTTGCATACGTAAACTCGTAGGAAATTGGAATTGAATGGAATTCCTTAAACGATACACGGTGCTATTTGTGGCAACTCCGGCCATCCAAACCGCGTCCCTATCCAAACCACGTCCAGCAGTATCGTCTAACGGACGGAATGTGTTGGTTTGAACTACAATTTCTCTCACGTCCAACACCGTTGCTGGACGCAGGCGGAGGGAGGGAGGCAGGTTAAAAAGATGGAAGAGAACGCCGGGCGGTGAGCGAGCGGTCCCACCGCTCCGTCCCCAGCCAGAGTCCGGTCAGCCGGCTCCCTCGGGCGAAAGGAAGAAGGCAGAGCTGAACCGCCACGTTTCTTACTTATATTCTTCCTCCTTGGCGAGCAGGTCCCGTCGCGGCGGAGCAGGTGGCCGAACGCGGGGCGGGAGCGGAGTCCCGGTCCGTCCCTGGAAACACAGACCGAGACGCTCAGACCCAGAGTGAAAAAGAGGTTCGGCGTCCCCCCGGCCCGCCGCCCGGAGCCCGTCCGCGACCCGGGAGTCTGGGGTTGAACCGACCCTCACGCCCCGGCTTCGCCCTGCCATCTTTCGCGGCCACGACGCCGTTGCCGAGGCAACAGAGTCACTTCCCGCGAGAGTTGCCTCGTCTCGGGCATCCTCGCGGCGAGGGCGCGGACTCCGCGAGGGCGGGGCGGGGCGGGGGCGTGGACCTCTCTGCCCCTCAGCTCGGGACCCGTTACACTTCAGCCCCGGGAACCTAAGAGGCCAACGTGCTGCTTTGACATAGAAACTGTTGCCTTGGCACGGAAGGGCTTCCCCCGAAGGAGGCAGGTGCACTTCTAATTCTCAGCGGAAGCCAGAGAGTCAAGCCCCTACTCTGTGGTGCTTTTCCCCAAGTCAGTGGCCAGTCCGGCCTCCCCCCGTTTGGTTTTAAGCGAAGTCTGCAGAGGAATTCCAAGTTCTGATTGCTCACCGTTACCCACGGCGTGTGTCAGAGCTCGAACCCTCCGGGCGGTAGGCCTCAGGTGATGTCCTGGGTGTGCTGCTCAGTAGCCAAGTAGTCCGTCCTGGGCAAAGCATTCTGTTAACTCGAGGGCTTCATCTGTAAAACAGGAGTAACAGTTGCGCCCTTTTACCATTAATATGAGGAGTAAACGAATTTTGCTTAGGGCTGTGCCTGGAAGACAGTAAAGAGCCCAAAATTCCAATTTGGAGGAAATGAACTCACACGTAGGGTAAGGTGACCAGATTTTAACATTGGTAAAGCGGGACACTATTGACCGGGCGGGAGGTGGGGGTGATGGTGGGGGTTCTCAATTAAAAATTTGGTCTATATTATATTATATTATATTATAAATTATTGTATACATATTGCTTAAAAACACAGTAAGTAGGTACATGATTACATGAACACACTTGATTGTTAGTTTATAAATTAAATTAGATTGTTATAAAGTAACTGTATTTTTAAAATTATTTAAATTTTAATCCTATATTTCTTTCTAAATAGTAACAATACTAACGTGTATTATTTTTCCTCTGAATTTGCCGTAATGTAAGTTGTAAGTGTCACTTTCAAGGCCGGCGCTAGACTTTTTGCTGCCACTATAAAATATAAATAATACGAGTACTGTCTGCTAAATTCAAGAAAATTTATGTATTTATGAAATAAGTAAATAAATTACTTACCTAAATTATCTGAATAGTTTGTAATGACATCACTTGTTTAACTAGTTTACTAGCATGCAGTACAATGTGTATCATCTGAGAGACAGTTACAAAATGTTTTCGCATTGCCAATCCCAAGAAATTCCAAATTCTAACAACTGATCAACAATGTGAATTTTGATAAGCAGTTCTCGATAATCAGTTCTCAACAATTATTTGTTATTAAAGTTTAACATTATAAAATTAACAAAAATAATATAAAACTCATATCCTGGCTAAATAGCCACATGCCCGCCAAAAACCATGTAATCCCTTCCTGTTCTCCCACCGTTCCCTAGCTTGTCATGCATTCTTTCCAAAAATCGGGACTTTCTTTTCTTTTTTTAAAAAAATATTTTTATTGAGTTTTTACAGAGAGGAAGGGATATAGATAGAGAGCTAGAAACATCGATGAGAGAGATACATCGACCAGCTGCCTCCTACACCCCCCCCCCACCGGGGATGTGCCCGCAACCAATGTACATGCCCTTGACTGGAATCGAACCTGGGACCTTTTGGTCCGCAGGCCGACGCTCTATCTACTGAGCCAAACAGGTTTCGGCAATAGGGACTTTCTTAAAACGCCGTGGGAAGGATGCAGGAAAAATTGTTAAAAATCCTGCCAAAAGCGTCGCCTGGTCACCTCAGCTTAGGGTCATCTAATCTTCAGCGAGGGTGCTAAGACCATTTAACAGGGGAAAGAATAGCCTTTTCAACAAATGGTACTAGGATAAGTGAGTGTCCAACTGTAAAAGAATGAATGTGGACCCTTATCTCACACCATGTACAAAAATTAACTCAAAATGGATCAAAGGCCTAACCTTAAGAGCCAAAACTATAAAGCTCTTCAAAGAAAACACGTGTAAAATTTCACCATCTTGAATTGGATAACGATTTATTCACCATGACACACAAAAAACACAAGCAACCAAAAAAAAAAATTAATAGAATGGACAGCATCAAAATTAAAAACATATTTGTATTAAAGGATACCATAAATAAAATGAAAAGACAGATCACAGAAGGGGAGGAAAAATTTGCAAATCTTATATTTGATAAGACACTTGTGTCTAAAATATATAAAGACCTACTAAAACTCAAAAATAAAAAAAAGTAAATAACCCAAGTAAAAAATGGGCAAGGATCCTGAATGGGCATTATTCCAAAGAAGGTATACAAATAGCCAAAAAAAAAAACAAAACAAAAAAAACATGAAAAGTTGCTCAAAATCATGGGTCTTCAAGGAAATCAAAATCACAGTGAGACACCACTTCACATCCACTAGGATGACTATATAATAGCCAAAAAGAGAGATCATAACAAATTTTGGGAAAAATATGAATAAATTCAAACCTTCATATACTATTGGTTGGAATATAAAATTGTGCAGCTACTGTGGAAAACAGTCTGGTAATTCCTTGAAAGTGTACACAAAGAGTTACAACATGATCCGGCAACCCAACCCTAGGTATATGCTTAAGGAAAATGAAAACTGTCCAGCTGGCAGGGCTAAGTGGTTGAGAATCGATCTATGAACCAGGAGCTCACAGGCTGATTCCCAATCAGGGCATATGCCTGGGTTGTGGGCTTGATTTGCAGTGCGGGGTATGTAAGAGACAGCCAATCAATGATTATCCTTCATTATTGATGTTTCTCTCTTCCCCTCACCCTTCAATATGAAATCAGTAGAAATATATTTTAAAAAAAAGAAAAATGGAAACTTATACTGCACACAAAAAAATTGTACACAAATGTTAATAGCAGCATTGTTCAGAATAACCCAAATGTGAAAAATAACTGACCAAAGACTGTAATGGGTAAATAAAAAGTAAAATCTTCATATAATAGAATATTATTCAGCACCAAAAAGGAATCAAGTATTGATAATAATACAATATGAATGAATTTTGAAAAACATGCTATGAGAAAGAAACAATTCACAAAAAAACACATGTTATATTATTCCATTCAAATATGACCACGTATTATTAAAATGTCTGGAATAGGCAGATCTATAGAGGCAGAAAGAAGATTAGTGGTTGCCTAGGCCGGGCAGATGTTGAGGGAGATTAGCTAAGTGGATGCAGGAGTTTTGGGGGGAGAGGAGAAGAAATGGGAGTTAATGAAAATGTTCTGAAATTGATTGTGATGATGTTGCAAAACTCTATGAATATACTAAAAGCCAAAGAATAGCACACTTTATGTGGGTGAGTTTTAGGTATGTGAAATACATCAATCAAGTTGTTTAAACATTAAAAATAAATAACTTATTAAAATGAAAGTCAGTAAGGGGGAGAGATCAATCAAAGGACTTGTGTGCATGTATATAAGTCTAACCAGTGGTCATGGACAACAGGGGGTGGGAGCATATGTGGGGAGGGGTTTGGGATGGGAATGGGGGGATGAGGACAATTATGTTATACCATAATCAATAAATCAATAAAAAAGTCAAAAAATAAATAAAATGAAAATCAAGTACAGAGAAAAGCACACCATACTAATGCTAATCAAAAGAAAGCTGGATTAAGTATATTAATTTTAAATAAAGTTGACTTCAGAACAAGGAAAATTATTAGGGACAAAAAGGTCAATTCTCTAGGAAAAAAACAATC
The DNA here is from genome assembly GCA_963924515.1 of Vespertilio murinus. Classification (NCBI taxonomy): domain Eukaryota; kingdom Metazoa; phylum Chordata; class Mammalia; order Chiroptera; family Vespertilionidae; genus Vespertilio; species Vespertilio murinus. The sequence continues at coordinate 167,585,881 of OZ004704.1, read as the reverse complement.
TTTTAATGTGTATGCACCTAAGAATGAGTATCAAAATGCATGAGACAAAACCTAATAGGAAAGTAAAAAGATATAAATAAATCCACTAATATATTTGAAGACTTTAGCACCTCTCTTTCAGTAATTGATAGTTCAAGCAGGCAGAAAATCAGTAAATACATAATTGTCCTGAACAGCACTGTCAACTTGATCTAAATTACATTTAGCAAAATACACATTTTTTTTTCAAGGTCACATGGAACATTCACCAAGATACACAACATTCTGGGCCATAAAATGCATATTAGTACATTTAAAAGAATAGAAATTATGTTCATTTTCTCAGGCTGCTATAACAAAATACCACAAACTGGGTGGCAGAAATAAATATATCGTCTCCGTTTGGGAGGCCGGAAGTCCAAAATCAAGGTGTTGACAGGGCCATGCTCTTTGAAAACCTGTAGAGTAGAATCTTACCTTGCCTCTTTCTGGTGGTGTCAGTCACTCCTTGGCCTTCCTTGGCTTGCGGCTGCTTCATTACAATCTCTGTCTCTGTAATCAACATAGCATTCTCCTTGTGTATGTGTGTCTGTCTTCACATTTCTTCTTCTCATAAAGACTCCAATCACATTGGCATAGGATCTTGGTTCATGTCAGTCTCAGCCTATTGATGATGATGCTATTGGCTAGGAATACCTAAGGACACACACCTGGAACCTTACTACTTAATCACAGTGTCTCTCCCCCCGCCCCTAACCCCCACACACATATGTTCCCACTCATCTCCCCTTCCCCAGATATTTCCCCAACTAGAGCCAGTGGCTGCACTGTTCTTTGTGGTTCTTACTGAGGTTGCAAGGTGCACCTCAGCAACAACCATCAGGGAACTTTGATAAGAAAGGAAAAATGTAGTCATTCAAACAGGCAGTTACCTAGGTCCGTGGTTGGCAAACTGCGGCTCTTTGGCCCCTTGAGTGTGGCTCTTCCACAAAATACCACGTGTGGGCGAATCTATTTTGAAGAAGTGGTGTTGGAAGAATTTTTAAGTTTTAAAAACTTGGCTCTCAAAAGAAATTTCAATCCTTGTACTGTTGATATTTGGCTCTGTTGGCTAATGAGTTTGCTGACCACTGAGCTAGGTTATCCAGGGCTTTCTAAAAGGGGAACTTCATGGGTGCAGGGGGAGTGACTCCTTATCTAGTTGTTTAGCTAGTGGCTGTGTCATTCAGCTGGCAGTATGTGTATTAAGATGGATGTCTTTGAAATCGATGTCCAGCAACCAAAAGTTTAATGTCATGCACTTCTGTTGCAATAAAAACCACTTATTGCCAGGCTCACTTTACAGACTCACCCTGTTGATCTCATTCTACCTTAATTAACAAGTGCAAAGACCCTATATCCAAAGAAGGTCATATTCAGAGGCTGGGGTGGTGGTGGTTTATGGCTTCCACATATATTTGTGGGGAGGAAGAGGACACAATTAAACCTATAAGATAAATCATACAAACTATGATCTTAGGCCAGAGTGAAATTAAACTAGAAATCGATAACACCAAAATAGATTGAAAAATTCCAAAAATATTTGGGGATTAAGCACACACTTCTAAATAATACACGGGTCAAAGAAAGAGTCTCAAGAGACATTTAAAAACATTTTGAATTAAATGAAAATAAAATTTATCGAACCTTATGGACTGCAGCGAAAGCAGTGCTTAGACAAGAGTGCTTAGTATCAAGGGCATACGTTTAAAAAGAAGAATAACCTAAAAACAACTATCTAAGCTTTTGTTTTGGGCAATGAGATAAAGAAGAACAATTTAAGCTAAAAGAGAGCAAAATAAGAGAAATAATATATGTATAGGGAGAAATTATACATAAGGAAAATTTCTGTGTTTTCCTGACTTATCTCACTCCAGCTCTCTTCCCCCTTCAAATAGACAAAATTGACTCTTCAAGTAGGCAATTAAGAATAAAAGGACTAACCTGGGAAAATGCCCATAAAAAACTATGCTCAGAAAACAAGTGTCAGGTCAACAGTAATATGTTGGAGCTGAGCCTGAGATTCTTGCTCTAAACTACTTAGTTCATTATAGTTCTAGATTAGTAGTAGCCAAATCAAACGCAAATCTTTTTTTCTGACAAAAATATCTCTAATTAAGCCCACCAAATTCCTCTATTAAGATAAAGAAAATGTGAGTTTACCAGAAAAAATGACCAGTCCTAAAGGAAGCAAGCCACCATGAATGAGATATCAGAAGAAATAATAAATATTTAGAACCCTCAAGAAAACTAGACATTAAAATTTTATTAGTTGTGAAATATAGAATATCTATTCAGAAAATATTTAAAGAAATAAGGGATAGAATTATAATCTTGAACAAGCAATAGAGACTATCAGGAACAAGCAAGCAGATGTGACAAATAACCAGATGAAGTTTTTAGGCATTAAACGTATTATTTGTTCAGCCCTGGTTGGTGTGGCTCAATTGGTTAGGCATTGTCCCATGCACGGAAAGGTTGCCAGTTCCATTCCTGGTCAGGACACATGCCCCTCCGGAAGGGGGCATGTAGGAAGCAGCCGATCAATGTTATCTTCTCACACTCACATTCTCACACTCATATCGATGTTTCTCTGGCTTTCCCTCTCCCTTCTTCTCTCTCTAAAAAAATCAATATATAATATTCTTAAAACCCCAAAACATATCTGTTGAAATGGAAACATTTAATGGATGGATTCAATGGCAGATTAAATAGATAATTTGAAAACTATAAACTAAGAAAAGTATCCAAAATAAACCGAGAATGATAAGAATGTAAAAAATATGAAAGAAATTGTCAAACAAGTATAAAAGTTAAACGTAAAAGATCTGGCATATAAATAATCACATTTAAAGGAGATATTTTAAGAAATTAGAAGCAATATTTCAAAAGTTAAATGCTTGTAACTTTCCAGAATTTAGAAAAGACATGAATGCACAGATTCAAGAAGGATAAATTTAAAAAGCTATTCTGAGACTAGTCATAAAATTCAAAACACCCCCCCAAAAAATGTTTAAAGCAGCTGGAGAGAAAAAACACAGACAACCAACAACAAAACAGACTAAAAGCAGATGCTTTAATAGCAGCAATGGAAGCTAGACAACAGTAATATAATAACACCCCAGGATAGTAAGCCCCATTATAATGAAAGTTTGGATCCAGCATTATCCTATAAAACAAAAGGCTAATATGCAAATCAACTAAGCAGCAGAATGACTGGTCGCTATGACTTGCACTGACCACCAGGGGGCAGACGATCAATGCCGGCGCTGCCCCCTGGTGGTCAGTGAGTTGGGAGCGCTGCTCAGCCAGAAGTCCTGAGCCAGGCTCATGGCTGGGAGCCCAGCAGCGGTGGTGGGAGCCTCTCCCACCTCTGAGGCAGTGCTAAGAATGTTCCTCTGTGAAGGCCAGCTAAGGAACCCCTCTCCCCCGCAGTGCGCACAAATTTCCTGCAACAGACCTCTGGTAATTAATCACCAGTAATCATTAGTGATTGACTGCCTTCTATCTGGACCTCATTTCAAATTGGATGGGATACACTTTTTTATCTCTGAGTGGAGGACATGGAGGAAAGGGTAAGGCTGAGTGAGGAAAAATTAAGCACCCTATGTGAGGAAATAGGGAGGCAGAGGGTGAGTCCCTTAGTGCCAGTATTTTTCCAGCCCTATCTCCTTTGATTAGACTGAGTAAAGGGGCCCCAGCTTAATTAGATTACTATAAATGCTTCCACTGTTCTGGAAGTTCTAGCCTGTGATTCAGGATCCAGAATTGGCACCAGATGACATTTACTTTGAAGCAGACAGCCTCTACCAAGTGGTGCCAAACCACAACCAGGATGAGCAAAGGTTTTAATTATAGAGTCAGACCACTAGAACAATCAGCTAGACACTCTCAGCTGACTCGTTTCTTTAATTTTCTAAATAAGCCCACTTTTCTCTTTGCACAACTGAAATTTTTCCTCTTAATTAATCTTATAATGAGAGGATTTTATTGTTTCTTCAAAGTGATTAAAGAAAATAATTTCAGTCTAGAACTGTGCAGTCACTCATTAATTCTATATTGCAAGAGTGAAGGTGAAATAAAGATACTTTCAGATACATATAACCTACAAAATTTAGCACCCATATGCTTATACTAAGGGAACTTCTAAAAGATGTACTTTAGGAAGAAATAAAGTAATACCAAAAAAACACTTTGAGATGACAGAAGAATGGTGAACAAATAAAACGGTAAACATGTATGTAGGTTTAAATAAATCAATTTTCTAAAATTCCTACTAATAATAATGTCTACTTTGTGATTTTTTTTTAAAAAAGGATTGGAGTCCTAGCCAGTTTTGCTAAGTGGGTAGAGCATCAGCCTGTAGACTGAAGGGTCCTGGGTTCAATTCTAGTCAAGGGCATATACCCAGGTTGCAGTTTGAATCCCCAGTGGAGGGTGTACAGAAGGCAGTCAATCAATGATTCTCTCTCATCATTGATGTTTCTATCTCTCTCTCCCTCTCTGAAATCAATAAAAAAATATATTTTTTAAAAAAGGATTGGATTCTCATCAAATTGGGACTAGAAGAGAACTTATTCAACCTGATAAAGAACATCTCAAAAAAACCTACATTTAACATATTTAATAATAATAAATCAAATGATTTCCTGCTAATATAAGAAAAAAGATAGGGCTTTCCATCCTCACCATTCCTATTCATAATCATACTGAAAAACTGAAAAATTTTATCCTATGCAATAGGTAATCAATCAATTGATCTTGGAAAGAAGGAAATAAAATAGTCTCTATTCACAAATAACATGATTACCTATTTGGAATATTCCAAAGAATCTACCAAAAATATCAGTGGGATTATTTAGCGAATTTAGCAAGAAAAAAATTTTAAGCTCAATATACAAAAATTAATTGTAATTCTAAATACTAGCAATGAACAATTGGAAATTTAAAATCCAGTACTATTTACAATAGCACCAAGAAAACATGAATTGTGTAGGTATAAATATACCAAATATGTGCAAAATCTATATACTGAAAACAGCAAACGCTGATGAAAGATACAAAGAAGACCAAATAAATGGAAAGATATCCTATATTCATGGACTAGGAGACTACCTATATTCATGGACTAGGAGACTATATTGTGAAGATGGATATTCCCTCCAAACAACATCCTAGCATGATTTTTGTAAAAATTAACAAGCTGATTCTAAAATTTATATGGAATGACAAAGGAACTATGCTAGCCAAAACGATTTTAAGAAAGAAGAGTAATGTTACAGGACTCATAATACTTGATTTTAAGGCTACAGTAATCAAGACAGTATAGTATTGATAAAAAATGTAGACACATGGATAAATGAAAGAGAAGAGAGCTCAGGAGTAGACCCATACATTTTTTAAAAGGTGCAAAAACATTCAATGGAGCCAAAGCATAGGCTTTTAAACAAATATTGCTTAAAACATATACATCCATATGAATTTAACCTTGATCCATACTCCACACCATATAGAAATCAATTTGACAGTATCTTATCAACTTCGACACATACTTACCATACAACACAGCAACCTAGGTAATGGCCCAAGACAAAGGAAAACATGCCAAATACAAAATAGACTATTTGATTCCATTAATATTAAATTCGCAAAAGTCAAACCCTAATGACTGAAAGCAGATTGGTGGTTGCCTGGAATTGGAGGAGGAAGGAAGGCCTTGAATGGAAAGGGCCACAAGGAACTTTTTTAAAAATTTGTTTTTATTGATTTTTAGATAGAGAGGAAGGGAGAGGGAGAGAGATAGAAACATCCATGAGAGAGACATATCAATCAGTTGCCTCCTGTACACACACCCCAGTGGGGATAAAGCCTACAACCCAGGCATGTGCCCTGACCGGGATTTGAACCTGGGACCCCTTGGTCCATGCGGTGACACTCAGTCCACTGAGCCACACCACCTGGCCCACGAGGAACTTTTAGTTGTTGGAAATGTTCTATGTCTTGTAATGTTCTATGTCTATGAAATGTTCTATGGTGGATACATGAGCATATCTATACATGAGCATATCTAAATACTAAAACTCATTAAATTGTACATTTAATGTAGGTGAGTTTCATTTTAAGTTATTCCTCACTAAAGATGGGGGAAAATAAATGGGTTAAAGTATCCCTAAAAGTTCATCATATTCAGTTTCACTTGTTTGAATCACTTTGCATAGATCTCCATCCTTCTCCATGCAGTATTTTCTCTTGTACCATCAAGTGTTGGTTGTACAACACTTACTAAGAATGCTCTACAATTTTCTCCAGAATTTACTCTCATACTTCTGACACCCATTCTGCAAGTTTTGATATGAATGTTCAAGCAATGATAATCACATTGCTTCTGCCACTTATCTGACTGTGACTATAAATGCTTTCTTGACTTCAGGTCTTTTAAATTGTGAAGAAAAACAAAGGACATCTTTAGTATTGAAATGTGGTAGAAGCAAATAAGTTTTAAATACTGTTGAAATGAAACCTTTTATCACAATGCAATAATCCATCTCCAATAATGAATTCTGGTTTGCCAATTTTATCTGATATGTAAATATAACTATCGTGGAATTTTTAATTTTTTAATAAAAAATTTTACTATATTTTATTGATTTTTTGCAGAGAGGAAAGGAGAGGGATAGAGAGTTAGAAACATCAAAGAGAGAGAAACATTGATCAGCTGCCTCCTGCACACGCCCTACTGGGGATGTGCCCGCAACCAAGGTACATGCCCTTGGCTGGAATCGAACCTGGAACCTTTCAGTCCGCAGGCCGACGCTCTATCCACTGAGACAAACCGGTTGGGGCCGTGGAATTTTTTAATTCATTACCCTGGCCTATCTTTTCCCCATCTCTTTACTTTTGGAGATCGGCCCTGCTTTGACAATTCAAGGGTTCTAAAGAGTCCGTGTTGGTGTTCAGATGAGCCACAATGCTTGGCGGGAGGGAGGGGGGACAGTACCTCCCTGGGCAGCAGCAGGAACCTGAAGGTAAGGTGTGTGTGTAAGCACCAGAGAGACAGCGCTAGGGACTCCCAACAATATTTGAAGGACGCGGCAGAAGTGAGTGGTGTTCTCTGTCAGCATACTGTATTGTGAAAGCAAACAACCTCTGAGTATTAATGTAAGAATGATTCCTATCCCTGATCCCAACCGACATAACTCAGGATAAAAACGTGTGAAGTACAGAAATGTGTTTAAAGGCCAGGCCAGATACCACTAAAATGTTATCTCTCACAAACGATTTTTAAAAATCTGTATGTCCTAATCCACTGCAAAGAACACGTGTTACTTTTGTAATACTCAGAATGCTAAAAATAAGAGGAAGCCGACAGGAGAGGCTGTCCATCTCAAACACAGCGGAAAGGTTAGGCAACAGGCAGCCCGAGGAAAGGCCTCTGGACTTCCTGCTGGCCTCCGGAAGGAGATGTGCAGTAAGGGCGAAGACATGGAGGCCACGTTACAAGGGAATGAGTGGAAGTCAACCACCACAACATCATGCCTGTGTCAAATTATGGTTGCGTATTTCTTTTGCCTCAGTCCGTATCCAGAAGTCCGAGGCTGAGGCCTGACCCACGAAACTGCTGCGTGTTGGTTTCTTTGTGTGTCACTTTAAACTATTACCACATTATCTCTTTTTGTTAGATTTTTTTTTCAGTAAGTCATTTAAAAGGACAATTTTAATCATGGCTGCTAATCTCTTTTAATAATTATTTGATTCCTTTTACAGGAGTGTAAATTTAAAAGAAACTGTTAATTCCCAACTCAGGAATATAGAAGCTGTTAAGTTGTTATTTTAAAAAATGCGTCTTTTTGGACTGGTATGATTTTATATTTCTCCAAATAGTTTTACAGAGAGATCAGAAATTAAGTAATGGTTGTTATTTTCATTCATTTATTTATTTTTTTACCTAAAAATATCCAAAGCTAAACATTTCTTTGGGGCATCTGTGGGAGTAACTATTCACTTTTCACTGTGGCTGTCATGGAGGGGAATAGCCAGAACCAAAGCAATAGTGTATGCATTAGTATAATAAACCAGGAAAATACAAACAATATAATAAGTCAAATGTACATTAAAATGTGTAAAGTAGTTGTAAGTGGATAAAAAAAGAAAACAAGGCCAGTCTAGTCAGGACAATAGGAGAAGATTATGAAACCAACTTAATTTATCTCTTGGTATAAGTTTAGTTGAGAAACTTTAATTTATTTTCAGCTTTAGTTATCAAAGAACTTTGTAACAAATTCATATAGAGAAAGTTCTCAGTTTCTCTTCACCTATCAAAAGCTACTGTTATTAAAATATGGGTTATCTCTTCAATCATTTTGATAAATGTTACAGATGCCTAAGTAAAACCAATATTTTTACTGAAATGACTTACTTTAGAATTATTACCAGAAAAAAACTTAAATTTTAAGAAACAGACTAGTCCAACGGTATAGAAAATTCAACTTCCTATAAGTCATGCTGAATACATAAAATGAATAGTTAAGAAAAAAAATTTTCCATCTCACTGCTGTCCCTAAAGATGTTTATACGATCTATTTTGGGAAAGAGGGATGATTTCTGGATGTTCTTCCTCATCAGACTGACAATTGGCAGCAAGCAGCGAGACACATCCACACCCCTTATCCTTTGCTGTGTATTTTTCAGCAGCTGTTCCCCACCTTCACACATTGTGTAATTGATGTCAGGTGAGGTCAGGCAAGAGCGTGTTAAATCCTTCCTGACCAGAAGCAGAGTCTTAGCTGTAATTATTCAAAAATCTCCTATCTATGACAATGTTTATGGGCAATAATTATTAGATCTCTTGGCAAAGCTGCACCATACTTTGATCTGTCACCCCCTCAAATGACAAAGGTCCCCTCAAGTCCTGCCTTGATAATACCAATTTTCTGGTGCTTTTCAGATAATCCTTGCCTACCAACTAAATGACTAAAAGAACCAACTTTAGCCCTAACAGATTTGGCTCGGTGGATAGAGCGTTGGCCTGAGGACTGAAAGTTCCCAGGTTCAATTCCTGTCAAGGGCAAGTACCTTGGTTGCGGGCACATCCCCAGAAGGAGGTGTGCAGGAGGCAGCTGATCGATATTTCTAACTATATAAAAAATCAATAAAATATATTTTAAATAAACTATAAGTCAAGTCATAGCTGACACACATCTCTGACAGTGCCTTTTTTTTTAATAAGGAAGAACTCTGTGAAAGCAATGGTTTTTATTATTTCTACTGTAAATGGAAATTGCAAAGTCAAAACTAGATGTTTTTATCATTGAGTTATACAAATATTTGAACATTTTTATATATATATATCTATATACAAACAGAATCTCAGGCAATACCCCAGACCTGCCGAATTAGAATCTGCATTTTTAACAAGGTCTTTAGGAGATATGTATTCATGTTAAAGTTTGAGGAGCACTGCTCTGGGCTTTTTAAGATCGTAAGGAACATTCTCATGTTATTTCAATTAATGAGCATTTATTGTTGATATACAGATGGCCGATCAGCAGAAGAAAAGAAAATTGTCTCAATAACCATACAGCCAGGCAATGGAGAACTGGGGTATCATTATGGCAACAATATAACTCTCACAATCTTTGCAATCTTCTATTTTATCTTACCAACAATAGTAGGCTTGCATTGCGCCCAATTCTAGTGCTCTGCTTCTCAGTAACTATCTTTATAGCTACTCTTCCTGTCTGTCAATAACATTGAAACAGCCCTTTCACAGAGGTGTCTCACTCGTTCGAACTCTCCAAAAGCAGCCTCCATTGGGATTGGCCAGTATCGGGCATCAGGGCACCACTCTTAGCCAAAGCTCTCATGATAGGCTCATTCACCTGCTTACCAGGTCCTTTGCTACCTTCGGGTCCAATCCACTGTAGTTACTGTATTGAGACACTATAAATCCAACATGGCCAGCTGTGCGTAAGGGCTGCTTCTGGTCTATTTGTTCAGAACAAGGCTGTAAGCAGGCCAGGTACCCAAATATTATGCCCTATATCACAAGGATCCTCAAATATTTGTTCATCAGTTTTACATAAGAATAGGGAAGAGCTTACTTTAGGTGGTTTAGATAATGAGCTGAGTTGGAGAGATGATGGAGAGGAGAAAATGATTCAAAGATAGTGACAAATGTATTTTTCAAGCACTAATATAGAATGAAGTTATGAAACAGACCTACATCTTTATAAACTGACTGGATATCTTATTTTAAAGTTTGGGTGGAGTAACTAAATTTTTTTCAGAAAAGCTTATTTTTTAATTTTAAGGCAATACATTTCTTTTTTATTAATTTAATTTAATTTTTCCTATCACCTTTTATCCCTTCTATGTCCTCTACCCACTCCACACATCCCCATCCATCCCCGCAATCACCACACTGTTGCTCATGTTCATGAGTTCTTTCTCTTTATATTTTTCTTTTTTTTGCTCAATCCCTCCACACACCCCACCACCACACTCCACCGCCCACCCCCAGGGCTGTCTGCCTGCTCACTATCTAATGAGTCTGTTTCTATTTTGTACAGCAACGTACTTCTGATGTGACAGATATATTTGCCACTTTGCAGTAACCTGATATAAAGCATCACATGGTAAGAACACAGAGACAATAAACAAGAATAGAAGGGCTATCACCACTGCATTGTCAAAAGAAGAATAAATTACTTAAATAGGTTTATACTAATAAAAGACACAAGGCAAAGCTTGAACTAGAAATGCAGCAATTAAGATATGGGTGTGTCTTTAACACCTCATCACTCAACACTTTCAAACTCACTCCTGTCTGGGATTCCCTTTAAACCTGCACATGCTAACTTCCTGGAAATAAAGTTTATTGCCCCAAGTATTGAAGTTGCATCTTTTTTATTTTATTTTATCTTTATTGTTGAAAGTATTCCAGTCCCCCCAGCCCCCCACTGGCCCCTTCCATCCCATTTCCGCCCCCTCCCCAGGCCTTCACCACACTATTATGTGTTGATGGGCTATGCATATTTTCTATGTATATAAAAGCCAAGTGACCTGAATGACCAACCGGCTGGGGCAGGGGCAAGGGCAGGGCTGGCCAGTGAGCCTCCCACAGCCCCTCCCCCTGACTGGCTTGGCCCTGATGGCCCCAATTGGCATGGGCTGGCTGGACCTCATCAGTGCAGGAATTTGTGCACCAGGCCTCTAGTATGCATGTAAGTTCATTGATTAATCTCTTTCTGCGCGCGCCCCTCCTTCCCTCTGAAATACATCAGTCTGTTGCATACTTTAATTTCTCAGGATCTATTTTGTTTCTTAGTTTATTTTGTTCATTTGATTCCACATATAAATTGGATCATGTGATACTTGTCTCTGACTGGCTTATTTCCCTTATCATAGTACTCTCTAGGTACCTCCATGCTGTCTCAAAGGGTAAGAGATCCTTCTTTTCTACTGCTTCATAGTATTCCATGGTGTAAATGTACCATAGCTTTTTTTTTTAAATTATTTTTTTTTATTAAGGTATTATCTGTGTACATAGCTTATCATTGCCCCCCCCCATAGATGCCCTCCCTCCCCAGAGTTTTGTGTCCATTGGTTATTCTTATATGCGAGCATACCAGTCCTTCGGTTGATCTCTTATCTCCCCCAGATCTCCCTACCCCCCCCCCCGCTGTCATTTGACAGTCTGCCTGTTGTTTTACTGTCACTATATCTATCTTTCTGTTCATTCATTTATAATGTTCTTTAATATCCATAAATGAGTGAGGTCATGTAGTGTTTCTCTTTCATTGACTGGCTTATTTCACTCAGCATGATGCTCTCCAATTCCATCCAGGTTACTGCAAATGATGAGAATTCCTTCCTTTTTATGGCAGAATAGTATTCCATGGTGTAGATGTACCATAGTTTTCTGATCCATTCATCTGCTGACGGGCACCTAGGCTGTTTCCAAATCCTAGCTATTGTAAATTGTGCTGCTATGAACATAGGGGTGCATATATCCTTTCTGATTGGTCTTTCTAGTTTCTTGGGGTATATTCCTAGTAGTGGGATTACTGGGTCAAATGGGAGTTCCATTTTCAGTTTTTTGAGGAAGCTCCATACTGTTTTCCACAGTGGTTGCACCAACCTACAATCCCACCAGCAGTGCACGAGGGTTCCTTTTTCTCCGCAACCTCGCCAACATTTGTTGTTTGTTGTTTTGTTGATGTTGGCCATTCTGACAGGTGTGAGATGGTACCGCATTGTTGTTTTGATTTGCATCTCCCATAGCTTTTTTTTTATCCACTCATCTACTAATGGGCACTTGGGCTGTTTCCAGATCTTAGCTATTATAAACAATGCTGCTGTGAACATAGGGGTACATATATTCTTTATGATTGGTGTTTCAGGCTTCTTAGGATATATTCCTAGAAGTGGGATCACTGGGTCAAATAGCAGTTCCATATTTAACTTTTTGAAGAAACTCCACACTGGAGTTTCCTTAGTGGTTTACCAGTCTGCTTTCTCACCAACAGTGTGCTAGGGTTTCTTTTTCTTCACATCTTCACCAGCATCTGTTGTTCGTTGATTTACTGATGGAAGCCATTCTAGCAGGTGTGAGGTGACACCTCATTGTTATTTTAATTTGTATCTCTCTAATAATCAGTAACATTGAGCCATTTCATATGTCTCTTGGCCATTCGTACTTTCGATTCCATGCAATCCCTAATAAAATACCAAAGGCATATTTTGCAGATCAGGAACAAATATTCCAAAAATTCATAGGGAACCATAAAAAGACCCTGAATAGCCATAGCGATCTTGAGAAAGAAGAACAATGTTGGAGGGATCACAAGCCACTGTAATCAAAACAGTCTGATCCTGGCGCAAGAACAGGCAGATAGATCACAGAACACAGAAACCAAGCCAAGCCATTATGCTCAATATCTGACAACGAAGGCAAGAGCACACAAAGAGTAAAGACAGTTTCTTCCATAAATGGTTTTGGGAATATTGGACAGGTACATGCAAAAAAAAAAAAAGAAAGAAAAAAGAAAGAAAAGAAACCAGACCACCAATGAACACCCTACACAAGAACAAACTCAAAGACTTAAATGTAAGTAATGAAACCATAAAAATCCTAGAAGAAAACATAGGCAGTAAAATATCAGACACCTCATGAAGCAGTTTTCAAGAGATACATCGCCTTGCTAAGGCAAACAAAGGAAAAAATAAACAAATGGAACTACATTGAACTAAAAAGCTTCTGCACAGGAAAAGAAACCAGCATCAAAACGAAAAGGGAGCCCACTGTATGGGATAACATATCTGAGAAGGGGCTCCTTTCCAAAAGAGAGGGAAAAAATCCAATTAAAAAATGGGCAGAGGATCTGAATAGAGACTTCTCCAATGAAGTTGCTCCTTTTTCAATCTTGTTCACTTTGGAGTAGCGTTAAGCTGTTTACAGCAATGACTTCAGACCACGAGGTTCAGTGTGTACTTCTTACACATCCTCTCCTACCCAGCTAAGTACTAAGGAAGATGTCAATAGTATCAAAGTGACTTGTTAACGAAGTTACATACTGAGACTTAAAGAAACCGAAATGAAGCATTTTGTATGCCTGATCTTGGTACTTTCCTTGAAATGCCATTTTGAATGAAAGAAACACACAATGCCAAATAAAATAGCAGTTCTGTCTTTCACACATAGGATATTATGTAGTAACTACATTTAAAATGATTTGTGACTACATTTAAAATGATTTGTGACCAAAGCTTTGTGACTACATTTAAAATGATTTCATGAAACCAGGAACATTTTTTAAAAGCTTTATTGTTGAAAATATTGACCCCCTCCATCCCACTTCTGCCCCTGACCCCAGAAAATAGAAACTTTTTGAGCTCAATACTGGGCAACTGCTAAGTTTGATTGTTTAAGACATTTGATGAAACTAGAGTTGATAACCTCTAGCTAGGCATATATATATATATATATATATATATATATATATATATATATATTTTTTTTTTTGCCTAACTAGAGACCTGTCAAGGGTTATCCTGCTGTCCCTTCATTCTTCTCCATTCAAAACAAAATATTACACAATATGCAGATACCACCACTCTGACTGCAATCCAACTTTTGTGCACTTTTACTCCCCTGCTTGTGACAATTTTTTTATTTATTTAATGTTCAAGTGGAACTACACCCTGACATTTGGGGGGCAAGTCCAGACTCTTTTGCCTACAATCAGGTACATTCTCTACAGGAGGATGGAGTTCTAAGCCTCTTTTAGTTCCTTCTTGAGCTGAAAGGTTCAACAGTGATGGTATCCTATCACAACCTCACATCTCATTTGAGACAGGTGTACCAAGCAGACCTTTCTTTGCCTTTGCGGCAGACAATAAACAGCAACCTGGCATGCGTTTCAGATAAAGTTACTTTGGGTCCATGATGCCCTGCTTATTACTACCATAAAGTGTGAAATTTATCTTTCTCAGAGAGATATGTGGGTAAGACCTACTCAGAAATCATGGCTAACAGCCGCAGGTTATTTTCACTTTCTTTTTAAGAGAGAGGGAAAAAATATTGTATCCTAAACACCTGGGATTTGTTATCTTATGAAGGGAACAAGGACCAAGGGTCTCCTGAAACCGTGACTCTCAATGAAGCTATGAACCAGTTTTATAGTTGTTGTTCTTCCTTCATGTACCCACTCTGCTGTCACAGGTATCACAAACACTTTCTTTCTTTTTTTTCTTTTTTTAATTTATTAAGGCATCATATGTGTACATAGCTTACCATTGCCCCCCCCTCCCATTTATGCCCTCCCTCCCCAGAGTTCTGTGTTCGTTGGTTGTACCTATATGCATGCATACCAGTCCTTCAGTTGTTCTCCCATCTCCCCCCAGGTCTCCTTCCCCTCCCCGCTATCATTTGACAATCTGCTTGTTTTATGGTGACTATCTCAGGACCACACGAATAGAATCCGCTCCTCCTCTGGTTCACACCACCCCTCCCCTCGGGTCCCACTGCTTCCCCGGGGCACACGGCTCTCCTGGGGCACATGTCTCCCTCAGGGCACATGGCTTTGCCAGGACACACGGTCCCCTGGGACACACGGCTCGCCCAGGGCACACAGCCCCCTGGGCACAAACACTTTCTTTAAACATTCATCATGTGTCACATTGTAACCTGGTCCTGGCCTCAGTGAACTGATTGTCATGCAAACCCCTAACCCTCCCACAGGTTTTCTCATTTTAGTTAGAGGCCTTTTAAAGACCAGTAGGAGAGAAGGGGGCAGATTTTGTGATTATGGCAAAATATTTAGCCTATGGACTGCTCTTGTAGTAGACACTAGAGATATATAGATAAATACATTAGGGTCCCTGAACTCAAATTCTCATAATCAGCTGGAAAAGAAATATATACACAATAAGCAAATTTGACACAAGATCCTATGAAAACCCAGAGGAGAAACACCTAATACCCTGGGTAGCTAATTAACTTCTCACATTTTTTTTTTGAGGAAGTAATATCTTAGCTCATTCTGGACAACTGAACAGATGTCCTTTTAGTCAAAAAGAGAGGAGGAAGGGGGCTCAGATTTATAACAGAGTAATCTATTGAACCAACCCCTTTTGCAGTTAACAAGTTTAAATGCTGGACACAATAAAAAATAAAGACACTGGAGGGTGACCAAAAGCAGATTATTTGTGGTAGGAAAATTGTACTTCAGTGTAGGTAATGACATTGAATGAGTCCCCCATCTTTATAGATTTTACCCTGAGGTCAAGCTGTAATTGGTACAGCACAGGGTGGCTAACACTCTGATTTAAAAAAAAAAAAAATCCATAGTCTTCCACGAAGGAAGAACCAGAGAGCAGCGTTTGGAGCAACTGGAAAAGAGCACAATAGAGGGAGAGCCCAAAATTCCATTTATAACCGCTGCCTGAGTCTCTAGCTGACCACTAGATCACATATGCATGGACAGATTTTGAGCTGATTTGTTGTTGTTGGATGGGGTAAGAAATAAACAAGTTAATAAATGGATGAGGATGGTTTTCCAGCGCCAGTTTCTGTAAAGCAACTTTCTTACAGCCTTATTTTCTGCCTCCTCAGAAATCCCTGTACTCCTGATCGTCCCGTTGCTATTCCTGCTTTACACTCAACCCCGCTGCATCACATTTCATGAAGTCCCTTGGACATCTGTATTCTTTCCGAAAGGTCTGAAATTCTCAGAATGTAGCCATCCCAGCAACGGATATGTTTGGGGAATCTGGAAATCAAGCAGCCTCTACAAATATCAACAGCTTTATAACTCGAAGACGTCATGCCTTGACTACTCCAATTTTGGAGGCTCCACCCCTTCTGGAGCCACTCATTCTTTTCTGAAAGCACCTGTGTTCCCCTTAGCGTCACGTCTGGGAAGGCTTCATTTGGTAGTTCTTCAGGCTGGAGATCATTGTGTTCTATTTGAATCACGGCCTAAGTAAAATGAGTAATCAGGATAGTGCCCGATCGTTTCTACAGAAAGACTCCCTGCACGCCAGCTCTAAAACACTGCCACGTTTATTGCAGAAGAACAAAGCCAAGTGTCTGAGCCAGGAGCACAGACCTCCAGCACAGAGACGCCAATCTACGAGTACACTAGCAAAGTATTCTCCTTCCGCATCTGCACCCTTGAGTTAAATGGAGGAATGAAGAAAAGTCTTTTTTTCCCCCCCAATTGTTTTAAATGCTTAGAATTGCATACGGCTTCACATTTTTCCTCCCGGCGGAAATTAGATAGATGAAGAAAGAAACGAAGGATGTCCTGTCAATGGAAAGGAATATGAAAAGATGGGAAAACAGAACGAACTTGTCAGTTCTTTCAACAACCGGATGAAATAATTATAGCCAATTGTTTCTAAATTATCTAGCTATGACTTGTATAGCACCTGAATTTCATATGTCCTTTTGACAAGCATTATTCCCTTCACCATGTCACCTAGTGTGAATTATGAGAATACTAGAGGCCCGGTACATGAAATTCATGCATCGGGGTGGGGAGTGGGGGTTGGGGAGTGGGAGAGTGTCCCTCAGCCCAGCTTGCCCCCTCTCCAATCTGGGATCCCTCGAGGGATGTCTGAATGCCCATTTAGGCCTGATCCTACCGTAATCGGGCTTAAACGGGCAGTCAGGCATCCCTCTCACAATCCAGGATTCTCTATTCATATGTCACCTTTTTCTACCTTCATACCTAACCTCTTTCTTACTCCATTTGCCTGAATGCCAAGAAATATCAGTACTTCAAGTCCTACTAACTACCATGTAAGGAAAATTTTAATGCTTCAAGTTACATTCTTCCATGTTCTATTTTGACTGTGACATATGGTCTACAACATGCCTACACCTGGAAAGGTGAATATATCATTGTATCATCAGAAAGGTCCTAATATATAAAAACCCAGGCTCCGTAACATCCAAAATGACCGAACGCTCGACCAACCAGAAGTTAGTGCTGGGTTGCCATGGCGATCCAGCACTGACTGTCCCCTCTATGGGCACCCTGACCCAGCACTGACTGCTGAGGGGCTGCATGTCAGGCCCAAAGAGAGGCCTGGGGAGAGAGAGGCAAGGTCTGATCCGTAGCCTCTGTGAAGCTCCGATCAGCACTTACTTCTCTTTCACTCCAGGCCTGGCTAACAGCCGCACCTCTCTTTCTCTCGGCCTCTGCTGGGGCTACTGATCAGCCCTGCCTCTCTGATCATCCCATTGGTAGGCCTGGAGATGCTTACTGGCATAGAAACAGGCTAATCAGAACCAAATCTGGGTGAACTGTGAAGGCAGTACCTAAGGTGGGGGCTGAGGAGGGGTTTTAAGGGTAACAGCTGTTTGGTGTAAGATATAAGAAAGCGGTTCAATTTTTTAATGACTGGTTTGGCAGTATGGTGCATATGGCTGGCTATCAGTCCAGATATAGGGATTATGTGTCTTTGGCAAGAGCATCTCCTCCTGATAAAAAAGGCTTCCCCCTTTATTTAAGCAATCCTATCCTATATAATCTATCTATACTACTAAAAGGGTAATATGCTAATTAGACTGGGTCGACCGGCCATCTTCCTGATGTCTGACTTCCTTCCAGACAAAGCCATGGTGGTGAGGGCTAAGGCAAAGGCTGTTAGGGGTGATCAGGAAGTCAGGGGGTGCAGTTTGGGGCAAGATCAGGCTGGCATGGCAGGGCAGTTGGAGGTGATAGGGCAGTCAGGGAAGGGCAGTTAGGGGGTGATCAGGCAGTCAGGCAGAGGCAGTTAGGGGCAATTGGGCAATCAGGCAGGTGAGCAGTTAGGAGCCAATGGTCTCAGATTGCGAGAGGGATGTCTGACCACTGGTTAAGGCCCAATCCCTAAACCATCAGTTGGACATCCCTCAAGGGGTCCCCTATTAGAGAGGGTGCATGCTGGGCTGAGGGGAACCCCCCCATGCACGAATTTCATGCACTGGGGCTCTAGCATAAAATAACAGTCTAGAATGGCAAGGGGGAGGGGGGAAGAGTGTTCATCTGGTTTTACCCATTTAGGCCTGGAATTCTTTTATTTTTTAATTTTTGTTTATTTATTTTTATATTTACACACAGTAAGACCCACTCTTTGTGGTATACATGTCTATGAAGTTTGACATATGCTTGGAATCATGTACCAACTCCCACAATCAAGATACAAAGCAGTTTTATCACTCTCTACAATTCCTTCATGCAGGCCCTTTGGAATCAACAACTTCTCCTACCCTCCCTCCAATACCTACAACCACTTATATGTTTTCCAACCCAATATTTTTAGGTACTAGAATTTTTACTGTAAGCAATATTCCAGGTCTTGCAAGTCCTAATAGCTTCAGGAATTATTCAAATCAGTTCTTGATAACAAAATAATTTGTTGAATGTGACTAAATAGGTATATAGTTAATAAATTATATATGACCTTTTGTAGGAATATAGATTCTCAGGGCAAAACCTAAGCTGGAGTGGTTAGAAGAATAATTTCTGTCCTGCTTTGGCTTAGCTCATATTCCTCCTCTCCTATTTCATCAAAGTTTTGCTAATTCCCTTCCTGATATCTGATCCTTCCCTCATACAAGTCACTTCTTTAGGTAATACCCTTAATACTGATTGCAGTATTTTTTCTTCTTTGAATTTACAAATGCACCTTTTAAGCACAAGATGAATTGCTGAATATGACTTTCAGATGACTTTTGCAAAAATGCCAGCTACTTATTCAGTTCCTGCCACTCCCTGGCTCTTTTAACCTGAGTCTGTGCCCTGGGCGGCAGCAGTTGCTTCTTAGCTTGAATGTTCCGTGCTCTGGCTTGGTTTTCTGGTTTGCCACATTTCTGTTTTGAGTGTGCCCTGAAACTGAAGGTTGAAGTGCCAGTTTTTAACTTCCAGCCTGGTTACTGCAGTCATGGAGTCTTCTTTTTTGACCATGTCACACCCACTAATCATTCACACCCACTGGGAACTTCAACCCATGAATTCATAGAGGGATTGGATTTCCCAGGAGTAGGAAATAAGAAGTAGGAATAACAAGAAAGCTCACAAGTTAGTTTCGGTGACTTCTGTACCTACATCAACACCAGGGGTGGCCATGTTTGGCAGGCTGTGATTGCAAAGTAGCTGAACATCCATTGATAAGTCACAAATCTGCCTAAACTTTGCCCATGCATATTAGTGAGAGGGCAGGGCGGGGCAAGGCTAACTCCTGACTCCATTTTGTACTGTGGGGCAGGGCGGAACTGGACCCTAGCCCTCACCCAACCAATCAGGGTCAGCCAAAGCAGTGACATCATCACCCCTATAAAACCCCTTGATGTGCTGAAGCTCCCGCTCCTCCGCCACGCTGTCGGCTAAGTGGGATAGAGCCCATGCTAGCATGGAAGAGGCTCTTTTGCTTGTTGCATCGGACTCGGCTCCCTGGTGGTCCCTGGGGATCACCAAGTCTGGGCGTAACAATTAGAGGGGCTGCACTGGGTCCTAGCTCTGAATTCACCTTGGAGTCCCCTTCATTTTCTAGATCCAGCCACTGCTTCCCACAAGATCTCTGAAGGAGATATATGCCCAAGCAACAAGGGCAAAAGAAAACCAAACAGCACTTTAGTCTTAGATTAGTAGTACCATTGACCTGGTTTGTCAGGATAGCGCTGGATGTCCAGGAGTAATTATTAACAGCACCTTTTTTGCTCTCAAAGTATACCATTTTTTATTATAAAATTTCTGGCTACTCTAAATAGATACAGCCCCCACACACAACATAGAATTCACCCCCTCCCCACCTGGAGGGAATATGGAGCCATTAGAAATTAGATATACAAAAAGGGGAGGGGGGGTAATAGGGCCAAAGAAAGGACCAAATAATTCCTATTGTTGACAAGTGAAATTGGCAGCCAGAATTTTGTAATGCCTTTTGGAGTGGAAACAACATACCACAAAGGCAATTCTCAGAGTGGAATGTGACTTTTCACAAATACAGTGACTAATGGAAGGCCACTGAAACAGAGAGTAACATCCCCAAAAAGAAGTGTGGGCAAGCAGGAAGGAGGTGCAGCAAGCCCTGCAGAATGAACTAGAGACAATCCCTTAGCCAAAATGGCTGAAAGAGGAACAGAAAGATATCAGATGCCATTGCTGGCAAAGGCTCTTATCTTGAGCTCTGTGGATAGGCTTGGGGTCTATGTCAAGTTTTCAAATATTAACAACTAAAACTTCTCATGTATATAAAAATTTCTAGAAGACTTAACCATGATTTTCATCAGATTCCCAAGGAGTTTCAAAAAGTTAAGGACTATTGTTTTATGTTTTCAGTTCTGGTATATATCCTATATGATAAAGAACTAATATGCTAATTAGACCAGATGGCTAATTAGACCTTCTGGAACGACCAGTGGGCAGGGGGCGGGGCCACAAGGCACCCAGGGCTGTGAGGGCCAAGCCCCTTGCATGAATTCTGTGCATTGGGCCTCTAGCTAAAATATAAATTAAAATATATCTAGTTCTTATTCCAGTGTTGAGGTTTAATCATTTCCAGCACATCCACCACTAGTTTCATAAAAATCTTGAGTTAAATAGGCCTTAACTCAGCTCTGGGGGCCCTACCTGAGTTTTTACAATAATTGCAACACTCAGAGTAGAGGACACCAGATAAACAACATTGCTAGCAAAATGTTCTCTTAGCTTATTTCTGTCTAGACGCTTTGTACATTACAGAAGCCCTTAGTAATTCTAGGCTTTGTAGGATAACATAGAGACATTTTTGCAAGTAAAATACCATATCAGATAAAGAAGAGAGAGCTAAGTCATGTGTAAGAAAATAGAGTGGTTCTGCAAAGCCATTTGAGGACACTTTTTTTTCCCTTTTGACTTTTGCTTTACTTTATTCCTCTGTGTACTGCAACTATGTGCCAATTAAGCTAGGATGTGATTGGTTTATATGGTTCTTACTTGTAATAAAATACCAAGTTGTAGGCAGCTCTACCTCTATCCTTAAGTATCTGGATGTCCTTTTGAAAATCATCTAACTTCTCTGGGGCTAGGGTTCCTTACCTCCAGGCATGAATGAGAACATTGGATTTTATTAAATGTTATCGCAAGTTCCTTTCAGGTTGCTAGTTTTATGGGTTTGTATTTCTAGGAATGCACCTGTGTTTATCATTCTTAAGTTGATGCAACAAACTCCTGAGGAGGAGAGGCACTTTATGTTCATTCAGGATGACAAAAAGTAAATAAAAGAAAAAAAAACATTTGATTGAGCACTTTTGTCAGCTGGGAAGGATACCTCTTATAGAAGCCTTCCTTCTCCCAACTCTTCTCCCTCCTCCTAAAAAAGACTGATTGGCCAGATTCCACGTGTCTGTTTGGACCATTTACCATAGTGGATGGGACCACTATGCACCAAAGATTTATGTCTGTGTGTGTCAAAGAGACAGAAAAAGGAAAGGAGAGAGGGAGGGAAGAGGGAGGGAGGGAAGAAGGGTTGGAGAAATAGAGAGAGAGAGAGACAGACAGAGAGAAAGACAGAGAGACAGAGACAGAGAAAGAAACACACACACACACACACACACACACACACACACAGGCAGCATGAATTCTCTATTCCTTCTTATTCCTACAAGGCTATCCTAGCTTGCTCTTTTGTTTCACCTTTCCCACCCTGCAAAAAACAAACAAAAACTAAACCTAGGTCCACTTCTCAGTAGGAGGGATCCGGCCTTCCTGTCCTCTATTCCTAAGGTCTCCCATCCAGCTGGCCTCCTCTTTTTGGAACATGAAGAGGTCCTGATATTCAGAGGTGGGACAAATGCCCCTACTGAGAGACATGGCATGTGGCAGGGGGAGGGGCATGTGGGGCTAGAGGCCCAAGTAGGGTTATTCTATAAATTTGATAATCCTAACCTAGATTTATGCAACCTTCTCTTGATGCAAGAGAATCACTTCCTTGTTATGGCCAGAACTGAAAATAGAACAGAATTATAAGACCTTCATATCATCCCCAGCCCTAGTCCAGCAGTAGCCATGTTATAAGGATTATTATTTAATTACACAGAACTCTTTTTGTTCTGACATTTGTGATAGCCCTGAAGAATGATTAACCCCCTTTACTTTATGGCTCTTATGTTACCTTAGGTCAGTGGTTGGCAAACTCATTAGTCAACAGAACCAAATATCAATAGTACAATGACTGAAATTTCTTTTGAGAGCCAAATTTTCTTCTAACGCCACTTCTTCAAAATAAACTCACCCAGGCTGTGGTATTTTGTGGAAGAGCCACACTCAAGGGGCCAAAGAGCCGCAGTTGCCAACTACTGTCTTAGGCAGCCATGGGCAAACTACGGCCCTTGGGCCAGATCTGGCCTGTTCCACTGAATGGAATGTGAGTTTCGGTGTGGAGCCGAAAGAGTGGAGGGTTCTCTTGCTCTCCCCTCCGCTCCTTCACCAGCAGCCCAAAATGAGAGTGCCAGCATGGTCAGGTTGCTTTTGTTTTGGCCCTCCGATCCAGTTTAAGAACCCATTGTGGTCCTCAAATCAAAAAAAGTTTGCCCAGCCCTGGTCCTAGGTGATGTCACGGGAAGTTCAAAATCCAGTATGTTTCACTCTAGAAGTATAAAATCTCATATTTTATTCCAGAAAAGTGACTTTTGGTATGTGTCATGCCAAACAACATCCATCCTATAGAATAAAGAGGTAATATGCAAATTGACCATCACGAACAGTTCTGGATTGTGAGAGAGATGTCTGACCATCCATGGGATGGGGCCTAAACGGGCAATTGGACATCCCTCAAGGGGTCCCAGATTGGAGAGGTTGTGGGCTTGGCTGAGGGACACCCCTCTCCCAGTGCACAATTTTGTGCACAGGGTCTATAGTATCTAAGTAAAACCATTGCTGTAACCTTTGTCTTCATGAGTTAATATAGAATTCAAATTCTTCTTTCTACTGGCATAGGCTAGACTACAGCAGTTTTCTGTTCTTGGGTAACAGCGATTATTTAAATGCTTGGCTATGTTGCTTGCAATCTGAATTCTTATTACTAAGACTTCAGAGCTTTGTATCTGCTCTCCCCTTGCTTTCATCAATGTTTTTAGAGGCACAAACTACATTAAACCTGCTACAACCTCGTGTACATTGGTTTACAAACCTTTCCATCTACCCTGAAGGTGTTTGCCCAACATCAGCTTCCTTGGGCTTCACCTCACAACAACAAAACACCACAGATGAGTGTTGGACCATCCCATTCTGCACCTCTGCCCCTCCTACCAGTCTCAATGTACTTTCTCCTTTACTTCTCTAGTTGTAGGACTTCCATTTAGCCAGATTTTGGGTGGTTCTGAGTGATGGTTATTCTGTATTTTCGTTGTAATTTTGATGTGGTTGTGGGAGGTGGCAAGTACCAGCATTTACCCATGCTACCATCCAAAATTAACAAATTTTGTGCTTCAAAGGATACCATCAAGAAAGTGAAAAGACAACCCACTGAATTGGAGAAACTATTTGCAAATCATAAATCTGATAAAAGGCCTAATATTCAGAATATATAAAGAACTCTTAAACCCAACCATAAAAAGATGAATCACTGGGTGTATACCTGAAACTAATATTGTATGTCCTCTCTGATAGAAAAATTTAAAAATGAGTAAAGAAAAAAAAAATGAACAACCCAATTAAAGAATGGGCAAAGGATTTGAATGAACATTTCTCCAAAGAAGACAAATGGTCAATAAGTGCATGAAAAGATGTTCAACATCATTAATCCCTTGGCATATGCAGATCAAAACCAAAATAAGGTATCATTTCACACCAGATAGGACGGTTATAATTTAAATGAATAGTCACAAGTATTGGCAAGGATTTGAACAAATTGAAGCTCATATACACTTCTGATAAAATATAAAATGATGTAGCCACTTTGGAAGATAGCTTGGTCATTTCACAAAAATTAAGCCTAAATATAGAGTTACCGTATGATCTAGTATTTTCAGAACTGAAAATGTGTGTTCATGAAAACACGTGTACACAAATATTCATAGGAGCATCCTATATAATAAAAGCCTAATATGCAAATTGTCCCCTCAACAGGGAGTTCAACTGCTCACTGTGACAATCACGGACCACCAGGGGTGGGTGTGGAACATGCTGGGCATCAGTAACATGGTACTGGCAGCAGCTGCCGGCCCCAATGGGCACCGATGAAAACGGGACAGCAGTGGAATGGTGAAGCAGGTGAGCGGGAAGTGACAGGCCAAGGCAGGTGTGAGCAGGGTCTGATCGTCCTGCAGATGGCAACCAGTGGCGGTGACAGGGGGCGGGGCTGCCACCTGGCTCCCAGGCAGTGAGGAAGCCAGGCTGGGGTGAATGAGTCAGACAGAGGGGGATGCATGGGGGTCTAAGAGCCCAAGTGCTGCCCAGGGCCCAGAGGTCAGCTGGGACCTGCCCTTCCATGCCAGACGTTTGCACTTTGATTGCCAGCCAGGCCTAGGGACCATACCTGTGCACGAATTTCATGCACCGGGATTCTGGTTATTTATAATAGCTAATGAGTAGAAGCAACCCAATTTCCCATCAACTAATACATCAATTAACAAAATATCGCCCAGCTGGTGTGACTCAGTGGTTGAGTGTCAACCTATGACAGTTTGATTTCTTATCAGAGCACATACCAAGGTTGTGGGCTTGATCCCCAGTGGGAGCATGCAGGAGACAGCTGATCAATGATTCTCTCTCATTATTGATTCTATCCCTCTCTCCTTCTCCTTTTCCTCTCTGAAATAAAAACTTTAAAAAAATAAACAAAATGTGATAACATCCGGGACCGCTGGCTCCTAACTGCTCACATGCCTGCCTGCCTGATCACCTGTAACCACTCTGCCTGCCAGCCTGATCAACCACAACTGCCCCCCCCCTTTCTGGCCTGATCACCCCCAACTGCTCCTCCTCTGCCGATCTGATCACCTCCAACTACCTCCTCGGCCAGCCTGATTGCCCTCAACTACCCCCACCTCCTCGCTGGTCTGCTTGCCCCTAACTACCTTCCCCTGCCGACCTGTTCACCCCTAACCGCCTCTGCCTCGGCACTGCCACCATGGCTTTATCTGGAAAGATATCCAAAAGGTCTCCCAGAAGGTCTCCGGGTCTAATTAGCCTATTACCCTTATATTAGTATAGGTTTGAGAAAGAGAGAGAGGAAGAGAGAGAGAGAGAAAGAGTCATCAGTTTGCTACCTCATTCTTTTATGCATTCATTGGTTGCTTTTTATATGTGCCCTGATCAGAGATCAAACCCACAACCTTAGCGTACTGTATTGGGACGATACTCTAATCAACTGAGCTACTCAGCCAGGGCTATTAACAGCTTCTTATAGCCTCCTCTCTGAGCTTCATTTGGCTGCCTGCTTGATTTCTTATAGAGCTAGGGCAGGTTTCCACTGGCCATATCATGGTTGATACAGTCATTTTCCTGCCAGGCAACTATAGATTGGTTTCTGCTTTATTGAGTTATAATTGACATATGACATTGTATTAGTTTTAGGTGTACAACATGATTTGATATATGTATTTGATATAATTGACATATGACATTGTATTAGTTTTAGGTGTACAACATGATTTGATATATGAAGTGATTGCCATAATAAGGTTAGTTCACATCATCACTTACATAGCAACAATTTTTTGTGTGTGATGAAAACTATTGAGATCGACAGTCTTAGCGAATTTCCAATATACAATACAGTATTGTTACCTATAGTCACCTTACATCCCCAGGACTTATTTCTTTTGTATTTTAGAGAGTTATATTACTAAGTATGGCAAGGAAGAACAATTAGTGAGAGTTGAATTTATATTGGGCCCCATACGCTGGATCTGAGTGAAAAAGACTGTTGAAATTTATTGAGATATATTGACAACATGTACACCAGAAGTAACTGGATTGTGTAAGTTTTTGATTAATACAATCTTTTGTGCAGATAAAGAACACGATATATTTACTCACTTAATGACATTAAACAGATTCTAGTGGGAACCCAACTAAAATATATGGAGAGTGGATTACTTACTGGGCACTGTATTAAGTATTGTCACAAACATGATCCAGCAAGTAATGCCTAAGAGAGAGACTTTTAATCTCAAAATTGGACAACTGTGGCCTTTGAAAAGCAGTGTCATTAGAGAGATGAACCAGAGTTGGGAGGATTAAAGAGTGAGTGGGCAGTGCAATACGTGTTCACTCTTTTTTTTTTCCAGTTCAGCAGTAGAGGGAAAGATAAATGAGATAGCTTGAGGAAAGGCAAGGTAAAAAAAAATCACAGTATCTTAGTTTTTTGATTATATAACATGGGCCCAATATAGTTTGGAAGAACAAAGAAGTACAACAAAACAATAAATAGATGTATGATCTTTAAATAGAAATAAACTATAAATCTATATTTTCTGCTTAAATCATATCAAAGAAACTTAGATACTAACTTATATATAGTATATAGTTTAGATTTCTAATTAATCAAAGTATAGTTCCATTAAGGGTAAAGAAAGAAGTCAAGGTCAAAAAGTGACTTTTCTTCTAAGGCAAATGTTTATTTGAAGAAAAAGTATTGAAGTGATTGAAGTCACTTAGTACTGCGTATAATTTCCTTATCAGGAACAAGAAACTTTTGTTGATGTTGTTAATCCTCATTCGAGGACATTTTTCCATTAATTTTTCGAGAGAGTGGAAGGGAGGGGAAGAGACAAAGAGAGATGAACATCCTTTGGTTGCCTCCTGACCTGCAACCAAGGTACATGCCCTTGACCAGAACCAAACCCCTGGACTTTCAGTCTACAGAACTACGCTCTATCTGCTGAACCAAACCGACTAGGGTGATAACAAGAAACTTTTGTTGACAGAAGTAGATTAGAAACTTAGAATAAAAGCAGGTGGCACTCCTGGGGATATAATATATAGCATGGTGACTACAAATAAAAATACTGTATTGTATGTTTGAAAGTTGCTAAGAGAGTAGATCTTAAAAGTTCTCATCATAAAAAAATTGTAACTATGGGTAGTTATCAGTTTGATATATATAGTACACCTGAAATAAATACTATGATGTTATATGTCAACTGTGTCACAATAAAAAAAATAACAAATTAAAAAAAACATATAGGAGCAAATAAAAAATATCCATTCCCATTAACATTGAAATTATGAACTTCATTTATATTTTAGGCTTTTCCTCCACACATTTGGCACAGATTTGCTGCACTCAGAGAAGCCAAAAGTCAGGGGAGGGAGTATGATTCACTTCTCTTCCCTTTCATTGCATTTCTACTGCTTCTCCTCGGCTTTATAAATCTCTAATGCTGCAATACAGAGTGGAGAGGAAAGTAGGGCAGGAAAACTTACTTTCTAGTAGTTACATTACTACTAGATGTTTACATTCGGCTCTTTCTCTCCTAGAGGATGTTTGGGTTATTTTCAAACCCTGCCATCATCACCACCACTGCTGGGTATCTAAAATTCATCTCTATTCCAGCTGGTCATTTGTGATTTGTTCCATATACTTGAGGTACAAGGGGAGCCACTTTTGGGCCTCCTTGTACTGAAGCTTCCTCTTGGGCAGGAACTAAGACAACCGCAGGCTAACTTTCTCTCACATTATCTACCCAGATCTGATCATTGAGAAGCATCACAACTCTTGCTGTGACAAACTTTGAAAGGGCAGCTCCTTCCTAAAACTATAGCCAATGGCCACTTCCTCTAAAGTCAGCTCTCATCCTTTAGATTTTTCAGGTATAATTCTGACACCAGTCTTCTGTGTCCCATAAACTGCAGGGATCACAAGCTCTTCAAGTGGTCTCCCTAAGTTCTTCTTTCTTGCCTTAAGGTAAAAGGGAAGCACACACAACCTCGTGCTCTTGCCACCATTGTGGTGTAACCACACTTATAATTTACATAAAAGTCTGTGTGTACACATTAAAATTTTAAAATGAAAAACAAATAAGATAAGGCACTTAAGCAGCCAGCTACAGTGCTGGGAAGATAATAACCACTAAAAGAATATTACCTATTATTTCTAACTATCACTTTTCCTGAAAAGATCATCTATATGATTATTAAAAAATGGGGAAAAGTCAACTTCTAAAAGCCTAGCTAGCTACATACCAGTAAGTCAGTTCCCTTTATTAAATTATGATTTAAAATATTAAGGATTATCCCCTGTGTCTTAAATTTTTACAACAGAGATGGTTTTACATAGCTAAGGTAGGTCAGTACACTTGCGGAAGCAAAGAAAGTATTACCAAAATATGAGCCGCCATAAAGGGAAAACTAAACACACATGGCACAGCATTTTGAAAACAGTTAGCATTCAAAACAAAACAAAGAAAAAACTAAAAAACACCAGGGTAGCAAGTCAATAGAGCAATTTTTGGTGCCATCTAATTACTTTGCTATAAACAAAGTAGAATATAGGTGGAAGAAATTGCAATGGTGGTAATTGTCCCCTGCAGATCACACAATCGGCATAGAAGAAGCAATTTGGTGGGGTATTAAAATGGCTGAAACGATCAGATTTCTGTGCTGGTGTTCATGCCATTCAGACCCAATCAGAGATATTCATGCATTCAGTATCCATCATTCATTCAAAAAATATGCGCCTACTATGTGCAAAATGTTTTCCTAAAGCCTGTAATGAATATTAACAACGATGACACAATAACTGACCTCAAGGCATCCCAGTCTAGTTGTCAAAGGTAAACAAAGCCTGGTGTCTTTCGATTTAGAAATGTTGTGGAAAACTATGCTAGGTAGGTAGAAGGTTAGGTCCTTGTCATTAGGAGGAACATCTGCTGTTACTGTTAAATTCTATACATTTTCAAGTCCAAGATGTCTGTTTTCAAGTTTGTTACTGCTGGATAGTAGATAAAAGATGCATACAGTAAAAAAAAAAAAATGCTGCAAGAGTATTTGTTTTAAAATGTCATGTATATATTCATTTCTTATATACCAGGACACAAGGGATGCTCAATTTTTGAAGATACTAGTTTTTACTTCATTAGCTTATTACTTTATTTCCTCCTCCAGTTTACCTCTCCCCACACAGCCTGCAAGATGCAGAGCTTGGTAGGTATATTCTAAGCCAGCATAATGCTCTGCCAGATGTCATTTCCTGTTTTCTTTACAGAATTTCTGCAGTGCTTTCTGTAAATAATTTCTCCGCGATATAATCTATCTTCCTTTTTTTTTGTTTCCTCCATTTCTTTCTTTCCTGAAAAAAAGGCCTAATGACATAACCCAATAGAGATCTAAAAATCCTTATTTGAGCACCTTCTAATCTGCTCCTGAATTCTTCCCAGACCCACGATTTAACATCTGTGTTCAATATTCTAACCTACCAGAGGTATGGATGGAGCTCAGCTTAACATGCTTCTTTCAACCTTAGAGAGTAACTAAAAAAGTAAATAAATAAAAAATAAAGGAATTGAATTTGTTGGCTTTCTGATTTAAGATTTTTATAATGTAGCTTCATTATTTTGACATGAATTCCATAGATTTCAGAGTCACCTATATTCAAATTTAAGCACAAAACCACCCCAAAGACAAATATAAATTACTTGTGGATTACTCAACCTCTGCTTCTCCTGATACAGACAATTGAGTTGACGTTGTATTTTACACAGTGAAAGATGGCTAATGATTAGATTTTTATGTAGCCCAAAGAGAAAGAGTACAGACTTGTTAATAACTATTTTTAATGTCATATTTAAAGTAACTTTAAAATTGGGTCATACTGAGTGATTCTTGAAAAATCCCCACGAATTTTAATGCCCCAGCTTTAAATAATACTAAAACGCAGTGTCTTCATCTTAAAAATTTGACAACCAAATTGATACTAATTGAGATAATGTGTGCAATTTTCCTGGAGTTCTAAAACAAAATGGAAGTTGAAGCTCAGCTACAAACTAGAATGACTATCACAAAATTAGATAATTAGAAAATCTTACAAGAAGCACACATGTAATACAGCAGAGAGCATGTAAATCTACAAAGCATTATATGAAACATAATTTATGTGAATTTTTAAAAAGATATAATATCTGAGTGCACTTAGCAGAGACGATGCGTCTCCCTGAGACATACGGGGCCTGAATCCAGGATGAGAAACTGATCCAGTTATAGAATTGAGTCACTGGGGCAGCAAGCTAGTGTTCAAATGGCAAATTCACCACTGACTGGCATTGAAATGTAGTGCATCCCAGTGGGAAAGGGTACAGAGACTAGAAAACAATGAAATCGGGAGAGGCATGTTTTTGGATTTCAGGGGCAGCAGTCTAACAAAGCTTTGGGTTTATTGAGCACAGGATTCAGCCCCGCAATTCACATGAATTTGGCTCAGTGCTCCTGTTCCAAAGGAAGAGCTTGAATTCTGAACAGTTGACTGAGAAAAATCCATTCCAGTTGCCTGGGATCACACACAGGGGTGAACAGAGGCTCCACCTTTGGGGCATTTGAGAAGCCAAGCCACAACCCAGGCACACAAAACCCAAGACTAATCCAACAGCCCATCAGCTCTCGTTTGAATCTGATAAAATAGTGCCTTTTAGGTACAAAGATAAAAGCAATGGCTGCAAGATGGTCAGGACCCTAATGAGGCCGAAGATTGTACCTTCAAAGAGCAGGGCCAGAGAAGGCAGACACCTATGAGTTCAGTCCTCAAGAAGTCATTCATGATGTAGGGAGAACTGAGTACCCCAAAAAGAAATGATTTGTACTTGGATAGAATTCAGAAGAGGGTGCTTCTTAATTGGTATATCCAGTTAGGACAAGAGTGGTGCCTCCTTCAGGGTACCTGGTGAATTAATTTTTTAAACCCAAAATGTTATGAGAGCTAATGGTAATAACTACATTTACTGAGCCAAGCACTTGTCATTAATTATCTATAATGCTCTCAACAAACTATAAGGTAGACTTACAGCTATTTTACAGATGAAGAAACAACGACTCAGGTACAGTAAATGGTCCTCAGGCACTCAGTTAATAAAGTGTTAAACTGGGTCTGCTTTCAGTAAATCAGCATAGAGAAATAGATTTACATCTGTATCTATAAAACCCTAATATGCAAATAGAACAAACAACTGATCAACTGGTCGCTATGACATGTGCTGACCACCAGGGGGCACGTGGAGAACATGGCAGGCATTGGCTGCAGCGAGATGGTGGAGCAGATGAGTGGAGGCGCCAGACCAAGGGGGGCACTGGTGGCTGTCGTGGGGTGAGCCTCTGGTGGTTACTGAACAATCTTTGCTCGTACACACCTCAGTCCCACTGGGTGCTCGCACCTGCTACTGGTGTCCACCAGTGGCCCTGATCACCCCTCAGGGCTTCTCTCCCCCTGCTCTTGAGGTGGATTGGGGCCAACAGCCACCTCTTGCACCCCTTGCTGGTGACAGCCCAACTTGCACCCACTGCCAGCACCTGGCACTAGTCCAGATCACTAGGTGCCGTCAGCAGGTGCAAGTGACAGCTGCCAGCCCCAATCACCCCTGAGGGCTTCTCTACCTCCCCTTGCTCCTGAGGGGCGATCAGGGCAGCAGCTGCTGCTCACATCCGCTGCTGGAGCCAGCCCCAATTGCTCTGCTCTGTAAGCGGGTGCGAGCGGGGTCGGGGCCATCAGAGCATGGGAGCAGTGGCAGCAGGCGCAGGACTGCCAGCTGACAGGGGACTAGGGGCTGTGGTAGAAGGGGCTGAGCAGGGGCTCAGAGGATGGGCTGAGACCCACCCCTGTGCCCACCACCGCCTCACAGCCCACAGTTCCTTTCAAGGTGCACGAATTGGTGCACTGGCCCCTAGTTATAGAATAAAATATGTACAATTTATCACCAGTTAATTTAAATTTTAAATATGTATATATTAAAACTTACTTTAATAGATGTACTAGTAGTATATGTAGTAAAATGAAAATGAAATACAGACTTCACTACCATGATGTCCTAGTGTGCACTGGTCCCTTTTCATTCAGATACCAGTGAAATCTTTAGATAAAGTCTACCCTGTTCAATTTCTTTCTTATTTTCTTTGTATTCAGCTTTTTACTCCTACAACTAGTCTACAGATAGACTTATTACCCCAGTTCCCACACTAATCCTAAGCAAAGTAGAACTTGTGTTTAAACTCTGCTGGTATTTAAATTTTAACCTACATTTCCTACAGGTCACACCCAAACGATTCCATGGAGCCTCCTCCCAGCTACTCTCAAGGACCTGACATCAGCTAATACCTAATGATTGGAAAAGCTAAGGAATGAGGTTATATTATTAGCTAGAATAAATAAAAATTTAGATGAAAATGACATAGAATCTTTAAAATAATAAAAGATGTGTTATGGATGTCATACGGCAGCTATTTACAAAGAAGTTCTATTACAAAGGTATATTCATAATTAAAATCTACTGTTCACTGGAAACTCCCTTTCTAACTAATTTTATTTCATTTTTTAAAATATTTTATTGATATTTTACAGAGAGAAAGGGAGAGAGATAGATAGCTAGAAACGTCAAAGAAAGAGAAACATCGACCAGCTGCCTCCTACACACCCCTACCGGGGATGTGCCCGCAACTAATGTACATGCCCTTGACCGGAATCGAACCCAGGACCTTCCAGTCCGCAGACCGACGCTCTACCACTGAGCCAAACTGGTTTTGGCTAATTTTATTTCTTTATAAAACTGCTGGTTATCTCATTTTCCCAGTGGAATAATTAATGATTATAGTGACAGTTTTATATTTATAAGAATATGATATGTTCTGAACTATATTCCTTTATAGATATTCTAGCCCTATATATTTAACTAATTTTTTCTATATTTAAAGTAAAACAACTTTCTGGCTTTGACAATCCAATTTTTAGTTCCAAAGCCGGAGAAACCAGAGAGGACATGGTCTCTCTTTTCAGATTCCAGTCTCATATTTTTCTTGGTTCTTTGTTGGTCAGAGTTAGGTCCACAGTTATATTTCCCATTATTATATTATCTACCTTATCAGAGGAGAATTTTTCCTCGGGGCTGGCATGTATCTTCAGAAATCTCTTTCTTTTTATTAGATTCCACACAAAAAGTCCATTCTCAAATTATTGTAACCACTACCATTAATTTTATTTGATGGTTTTCTTTATACTTTTCACAGAAAATCATTTCCCCCTCAGAAATCTTGTCCTCTTTAAAATTGTGTGATATGTTCTAAAGAACCGTTTCCCAAGAAATTTTGGAGTTTTGCAACATTCTCTAATCAAATGCTAAAGAAATCCAACCCGATATAAAAGTTCTGTAAGTCCAGAGGTGGGACAACCTGGGATCCCTGCTTGAGATGAAATGAGGAAAATACTTCAGGAAAACAAGAAGAACTGAAAAAAAAACTCAAAGATGTGTTCAGAGGATTAGAGCACTAGTTTATATGGAGGGTTTGGAGAATGAGACGTGAGAGTTAAATCTGAAACGGAAATGTGGAGCTAATTCCAAGATAAGGATTAGATTATTTTCCTGGAGTTAAATGGAAGTCTTAGCTGGTGTTTGAGAAGTTAATTGACATTACCAAAGATTTATTTGGGGAAGACGTGTGATGGCATGAAGCAGAACTATTAGAAGGAGGAGTAATGACAGAAAAATGTTTGAAGTAATTCAAGCGTGGGAAAAGAAGGCCTCATGTTCACCAGAGCAAAAATAGAAATGATAGATGGGAAACCCATTTCAAAACACAGGGCTTGTTTGGATGTGCCTGAAAAGTTAAACATAGAATTGCCATATGACCCAGCAGTTTCACTCCTAGGTATGTACTCAGAAGAACCGAAAACAGGCATTCAAACAAAACCTTGTACACAGATGTTCATAATAGCACTAAAAAGTGGAACCAATTAAATTGTTCGAACAATGAATGGATAAAGAAAACGTGGCATAGTCAGATGATTTAAGTCCCCATTACTTTAAGAATATTATTTGGCAAATAAAAGGAATGAAGAATTGATACACATTTCAAGGTGAGCCTTGAAGACATTATGCTAAGTAAAAATAAGCCCTATGCAGAAAGACAAACATTGTATGATTTTATGAATTTGAAATATTCAGGATAGCCAAATCCGTTGAAACACAAAGCAAATTAGTGGTTGTTAGGGACTGGGGAAAGGAGAAGATGAGGAGCCACTAAAGCAGGGGTGGGCAAACTTTTTGACTCAAGGGCCACAATGGGTTCTTAAACTGGACCGGAGGGCCAGAACAAAAGCAACCTGACCATGCTGGCACTCTCATCTTGGGCTGCTGGTGAAGGAGCGGAGGGGAGAGCAAGAGAACCCTCCACTCTTTCGGCTCCGCAGGCCGGATAGAACAGCCAAATGGGCCAGATCCAGCCTGTGGGGCGTAGTTTGCCCACGGCTGCTTTAGATGCTGCCTCACCCGCTGTGAGGGATGCACCATCCAGATCTACCTTCATGGGAAGACTAAAAGTGCTGTCAGGCAGGCTTTAGCTGTCAGCTCTTATGAGGTGTGCCTCAGCTACTGATAGCATCTAGCCCAAGGTCATGCCCTTCCCAGAGCAGCCCATGGTCAATGACCCATTACCAAGGCTATATAAAGCCTCTGCTGTTGGATTACTTCGCTGCAGAGTTTCTCCAAAGGGTCCGTCCAGACTGCTGTTTGGCCTTTGTGCCTGCAATAAGGCTCGACTTTCCCTCGGCCTAATCCTGTTTCTTACCCCTCCCTACCTTCCACAAGTATTGATCGCAATGGCATTCCCTAACAAACACCCTGCAATCTAAATTCCAATTCGGTGTGCTTTCCAGAAAGTCCACCCCTGGCACCAGGAGTGGTCTGAGAAAACGGATAAGATGGGGATTCAGAACTAGTTGATTCACTATCCACTTGGTAAAGTGGTAAATGAAGCACAGAAAGCTTCTGGTTGCAGGAAGCCACACAATTGTTCAAATCTCCACTAGAAGTGAAGTGTGAGGACATACCAGTAGAAAGAAATACCCTATCTTGTTTGATATATAAGACATCACAGAAATATGGATATAATAGTAACTACATGACCAATAGAATTCCATAGCTAATGCTAAACTGGATTAATGCTCTAGAAAAAGATAACAAAGGCTGAGAGCGATGGA
Source organism: Vespertilio murinus (assembly GCA_963924515.1). Classification (NCBI taxonomy): domain Eukaryota; kingdom Metazoa; phylum Chordata; class Mammalia; order Chiroptera; family Vespertilionidae; genus Vespertilio; species Vespertilio murinus. The sequence continues at coordinate 167,550,214 of OZ004704.1, read as the reverse complement.
TAGGCGATTGAAATTCAAGTGGAAAATCACGAAGCCCTTAACAGTATATACTAGTAAAGTGATTCTCATTTTCTTTATTCCTGGGGCAGGGGCGGGGGGTGAAGGTGGGGGGTAGCGGCGGCACAGAGAAAACTTAGGACCAGGCCTGGGACTTGTCAGAGTAAGTACTTTCCCCCAAAAAAAGTCAACTTTCAAACAAATCAGGTCCACTAAGCCTGCAAAGCAGTCCAAATCTCCTTATTCAGAGCTACCACTTCCCTGTTGCTTTAAGAATATGCAGATTTCTTCCCCCTGGAAGACAGTACTAGTATGTGTTCCTCACAGAGACTGAGAGGTAGGTAGTTGGGAGAATATTCTTACAGGGGTCACAGCATAACCCAGCTGGAAGCATGTTGGGCCTAATGATAGAAAGGAGACGAAGGACCCAGCCAGCTGGAGAAGTACACTGGGACTGTATTCTGAAGTGTTTGATCAAGGGTGTCCGGACTCTTGTTCAAAGGAGGGCTTGCCTCCAGTCACTGTGTTGTTGTTGTTGCTGTTGTTGTTTGCACCCAGCTTTCAGCTCTTTCCAAAATTGCTTCAGGTGCAGAGAGGTCCTTCACCCAAGGTTATATCCCTTCCCAATGTCATGCAGCCAAGGGGTAATTGACATTAAGATAAGAGGCCTCTCCCCATTTCCACCTAGGATGAAAAATCCAACAGACCAATTTAGCTCCAGGAGTCTCCTGGCATTGGCCTGCACCGTGGCTTGACTTTGCTCTCTGTGCCAACCTGCTTCTTTTCTTTAGCCTATAGGTAGCAATCACACAGGTATTCTGTAATAAACATTTTGCACTCTAAAGTCTAACTGGAAGTCTGCTTCCTGGAGTACCCAACCTGTAGTCCCCAAATAACATGAAAGAGTAGAGATATTTTACTGAGATGGTAGTAGAAAATGGGGCACTGGGTCCCTGGTATTTGAAATTTGCTATTTTCCATGTAAGGCTTCACTCTCTAGAACTTCAGATGGTAGGGAGAAGCTCCCCTTCTCTCCCTCATTTTGAACATTTCCCTGTCTTCGGCCGACTCTATTTCCTTCTGTACAGTCGACGTCCCCGTTTTCTTGGAGCCCGCCTTCTTCCCTGCAGAACTCGCTAACGCCTAACTCCCACCCGTCTTGGGACTGATATACATCCATTGCATGAGCAAAATCTACCTGATCCCACCTCTGTATCACCTTTATGGAACATGTGGGACAAAGGCAACCGATAGAAACAAAAAGTTCATGCTGTCTGCTGTGCCACGAGTAAACATTTTTTTACTCTCTGACCCAGGAGTTTTGTGTCTTCTGCCAGCATCCTGGAAACTGTGGAAGGCTGACTTCTAGCATGTGAGTACTGTTCAACAGATCCTTTACTGCTCTTGACAGTTTTGTTTTGTCCATGGAGAGTGGAGGAAAGAATACGAGTTGGAAGTGTCCATTCCAGCCGTGGCTGGGATTCTTCTAAGTGATCATAATCGAGCGCCTATCTACCTTGAAGTATAAGTTTTCTTAACACAATCCCCCTACACACACAAAAATTCTTAATTCTATTGATATTACTTTGCTTTTATTCATTGAAAACTTGGGCTATATGTTAAAAGAACATAACATCCTCCTTGACCTGGGCTAAATTACAAAGCATTCAGACATTAAGTAACAATAAGGGAAAATCTGCTCATATTGCTTTCCCCTATTCCTGAGTTTCTGTTCTGATTAAAGGAAGGAGAGTATAGAGTTAATTGTCCACACTGGCTCTGCTTCAGTGGGAATACTAGTGTTATAGTAAATATATATGTATATATGTACCAATTTTGAGGTGATAATCAAATATCTAGCTACAAATTTCCAGTACGCACTTAGATGGAACTTGGTGAAAATGTTAGAAACTAGAAATAAAAATGTAGTACTGTAAATATCAATCACAAGCTTGGCTAAAAAATACTACTTATTTTTTTCTTTTTATTCTTTTTTAAAAAAATAAATCTTTATTGTTCAGCCGTAGCTGGTTTGGCTCAGTGGATTGAGCATCAGCCTGCAGACTGAAGGGTCCCAGGTTCGATTCCAACCAAGGGCACATGCCTGGATTGCGGGCTTGATCTCTAGTAGGTGGTATACAGGAGACAGCCTATCAATGATTCTCTCTCATCATTGATGTTTCTATCTCTCTCTCCTTCTCCCTTCCTCTCTCAAATCAATAAAGAAATATATATATTTTAAAATATTTATTGTTCAGATTATTAGTTGTTCCTCTTTTTTCCCCCCATAGCTCCCTTCCACCTGGTTCTCACCCCATCCTCATCCATAGGTGAACGATTTTTGTCCTGTCTCTTCCCGCATCCCCACACCTCCTTCCCCACAAGAATTGCCAGTCCACTGACAATAGCTTTTTATTATCTATGAAGCTCTTTATCTGACCTTCTATTCTAAATGATAGCTTTGTTGGGTAGAGTAAGCATGGTTGAATGTTCTTGCTATTCATAACTTTGAATATTTCTTGCCACTCCCATCTGGCCTGCAGAATTTCTGTTGAGAAATCGGCTGACAATTATATGGTAACTAACTGTTTTTTCTCTTGTAGGTAACTAACTGTTTTTCTCTCGCTGCTTTAAATATTTTCTCTTTGTCTTTTGCTATTGGCATTTTAATTATGATGTGTCTTGGTGTGGTCCTTTTTGGATTCCTTTGTTTGGGGTTCTCTGTGCTTCCTGGATTTGTAAGTCTATTTCTTTCACTAGGTAGGGAAGTTTTCTGTCATTATTTCTTGAAATAGGTTTTCAGTATCTTGCTCTCTCTCTTCTTTGGCACCCCATAATTCGGATGTTGCTTCACTTGAAGTTGTCCAGAGGCTCCTTACACTATCTTCATGTTTTTGGATTTCTTTTTCTTTTTGCTTTTCTGGTTAGGCGTTTTTTGCTTGTTTGTATTTCAAATATTTGACTTGATTCTTGGGATTCTCTAGTCTGCTCTTGCATCTCTGTATATTGTTCTTTATTTCAGTCAGTGTATGCTTACTTTCTAGTTGGTCCTTTTTCATATCCTTGAAGAGCTCACTAAATTTCTCGGAGGTTTCTAGGAGATTCTTGAGTAACCTCAAAACTGTGGTTTTGAACTCTATATCCAGTCATTTGCTTTCCTCCATTTCTTTCATTTGTGACATGTTTCTTTGTCTTTGCATTTTGGCTGCTTCCCTGTGTTGATAGAGTGGCCTATGTGCTAGCAGTCCTATAGGGCCCAGTGGCTCAGCCTCCCCAATTACCTGAGGTGGATACTCTTGGTGAACCCCTTTGTTGGATGTACACAGTCTTATTGTAATTAAGCCTTGATTGTTGTTGGTATCACTGGGAGGAATTGACCTCCAGGCCAATTGGCTGTGACAATCAGTTGTGTATATGATGGGCGAACTTCTGTGCTGGAGACACCCTTATAGGGCAAGACTTGCTTCAGTGGGGCTTTGGTGCTCACTGAGTCTGCCCCCTGAGTGTGTCCCTTATGAATCTGAAGACTTGTAATCTGGGTGGTCCCACTCTGACCACTGTGTACACTGGCTTTTGGATATCCAAGGAGGTGCAAATTTAGCCTCTACCTGAACCCACCCAGCAGGAGCTACAGAGAGATCTTCAGGTTTCTCTTCTTAGTTCGGGGTTTGGAGGTGCCCAGATGAGGCCCAACTGTGAATCAATGCAAGCTGCTGTGGCATCTTGTGCCTTCTTTTGGAAGTTCTGGGGCTCTCTGACCCAGCTGCAGTTTGTTAGGTAATTTTATATTGCAAAAGGCTAGGACATTCATATGCAAAAGCCTCTGTGCAGAGCTTGAGTGGGGTTGTAAATTGGGTGGGGTGGGGTCTCAGGGAATCAACAGGGCATAAAAAATAGCAATGGCTGACCATCAGACCTGCCCTAAGAGGCCCCAGGTCTCAGTGTTCCACAGTAATCGCTGCAAGCACTTCTGAGAGAAAGCTGCCCTCATGTTCCAGCCCGACACCAGACAGTCCAGTTTCTCCTCGAATGAGTCTGAGTCCCCAGAGCCTCACCTGGAACCGGAGTTCAGAGCCATCAGGAGCTTGTGTCTCCCTCCTGACTGAAAAAGACAATAGCGTACTCGGTTGCCAGTCCCTTTCCACATGTGCATGCCTCCATACCTCCACACTTCACTTCCGCACATCCTCTGAGTCTCAGTGTGCTTTTCTCTTTCCTTCTAGTTGTAGAATTTCCACTCAACCAGCCTTCCTGTGGTTCTGGATGATGTCCATTTTGCCTTTTAGCTGTAGTTTTGTAGTGGTTGTGTGAGGCAGCAAGTTCAGATGTTTACCTATACCGCCATCTTGGTTTCTCCCAATACTGCTTATTATTGTTGTTATTATTATTATTGGTCTACATTTCAATTTACTTTCTGATCCTGACTTACTTTCTGACTCCATCCCATTGGGATGATTGGAAAATTGAACTCAGCCATTCTTGGGGAGCCACTTCGCTCTTGGTTGTGCCATAATTTCAGGATCTGCTGCAATCTTTTGCAGCAAGGATTCAGAATCTGGAGAAGGGGCTACATGCATATGGATATACTAGATAAGAAATATAAATTTAGAATGCACAGGAGAAAGCCAGGTGGAGGCCTCAACCTCTAGAGGAGTGGCTCCCCAAATCTATGAACCTATGGATTTTCATTTACTAGAATACAGATTTGGCCTTTAGCAAAGCAAACAGACATATCAAAGGTAAGATTTGGTAAACAGTAAAAGATTATCAGGCAAGGAGACTGCTTTGAGCCACCATTGTCTCAACAGAATAATTGGTGCATGGCTAGTAGCCCTTTCTAAAGCCCCAAGGTCCATTTATTATGCTACTTGTTGGTCCTTGCCTCCAGGGTCTTATACAGTGACAGGACAAGGAGGGGACTCCCACTCAGAGTCCATTGTCCTATTTCCATGTCTCTTCCATTCTAGAAGCTCTCTGCTGCTTTTGTGCCAGTTTAGTGTCTGGGAATCTATGTTCCAGCTGTCTAGATGCCCCGAGGGCATTTCTCTCTGGCTGCTTTTTTTCTCTGTTTTCTCCATGGTGGCACTAGATGAAAGCACTACCCTAAATCTCTAAGCACTGGGCCCCACAGATCTTGTCATGCCTACCCTCAATCCAACAGAATATCCTTTTAGTCTGAGGTAGATCCTTGTTCTTTCCTTTTTCTTCTAAGACATGCTATGTATGCCTGGGAATTTTATTCTCCTTTTCTTTTAACTTCCCCTTTAAGTTTTCCTAAGGACTTACACTTTGGGATTGCAAAAGCCAAGGAGACTTGTGGACTATTTCTGTTTTCCCTTCTGCTGCATACTGCCTTCAAGGCAATGATCACAGAGCTCCATGCTTGAATGGGAAGTAAGATGAGGGGAAATTCAGAGATGAAAACCCCATAGATTCATATCTCAAAATAGCTTCCAGCCACATAGATTTAGTCATAAGCTAAATAAGGATGATACCATGAATATTAAAACAATATTTTTTATTTCATCAAATCCATTGGTCTATCATGTACCTTAAACCACACTTCTGCCATTAAATTTGTCAAACTATTTCAAACTATGATGAATTCATTTTCTTTAGAACTCACAAGAAGAATATCGCTATTTTCATTCTTTTGGCAATAATCATGGTCAATCCTGGGGCTAATCTTGCTCTTCAGATATTCTGATGTTTTTGTCCATATTTTTTTAAATTACACAACTAATATGTGTTCATTATAAAGAATGTGTTTGGGAGCTTAATTTTGTATCATATCAGGTAAGTATTTGAATTAACATTGTTACTGAAAACATCAAAAAATGCTGAATAAAATAGTTGTTTTAATTAAGAGCACTAAAGAACTGATAAGGTCATAAAAAAACATACCAACTCCAAATCCAAGGGAAAGCCAAAATCCAGAAAGAAAAGTCACAACACCAAAGCCACTCTTTGGCCTGAGGGTTTTTATCATTCCTGGAAAACTTGAATTTGGTTTTGGCAAGCCTGCAGGGTGGGGGAGACACATGTCAAATCGCAAGTGGGAGGTGGGGTGTCTCCTAGGAAATTTACCCAAACTAAACTGAAGTCTCAAAAGGCTGTGCTCTTGGGGTACAGATAAAACAAGTACATCTGCTCTCACACCTACTTTCGGGGGACTGTAAAAACATTGCTTTGATGCTGAGGAGGTGGAAGAGGAGAAGGAGAAAAAGAAATTAGAACCTTCTCTAAGATTTTTGTGATTTCACAGCATGTCCTTCCACGAATGTGGGCCTGGATTTATATCACCTGGTCATCCAGAAAACCTCAAGCCATGAACTGGTTTTGACATGGTCATGGACTGGAGCCTGGCAGAAGCAAACACAAATACTCTTTGGAGAAGCTACTGTGGTAGGCTGTATCACCCCTCCTCCCCGCAAAACAAAAGATGTCCATGTTCAAATCTGTCACCTGTGAATATGTTACCTTACTTGGCAAAAGGGACATTGCAGATGTAATTGAGATAGGCCAAAACTGGTTTGGCTCAGTGGATAGAGCGTCGGCCTGTGGACTGAAGGGTCCCGTGCTCAATTCCAGTCAAGGGCATGTACCTTGGTTGTGGGCACATCCCCAATAGGGGGTGTCCAAGAGGCAGCTAATCGATGTCTCTCTCTCACCAATGTTTCTTTTTTTTAATATATTTTATTGATATTTTACAGAGAGGAAGGGAGAGAGATAGAGAGCTAGAAAAGTCGAAGAGAGAGAAACATCGACCAGCTGCCTCTTGCACACCCCCTACTGGGGATGTACCTGCAACCAATGTACATGCCCTTGACTGGAATCAAACCAGGGACCTTTCAGTCCGCAAACCGATGCTCTACCACTGAGCCAAACCGGTTTCGGCCTCACCAATGTTTCTAACTCTCTATCCCTCTCTGTAAAAAATCAATAAAATATATATATTTTTTTAAATCTTGATATTGGGAGATTATCCCAGGTTATCTAGGTGGGCCCAATGTAATCACAGGTTCTTACTTTATTCCAGGGAGGCAGGAGGATTGAAGGCAAAAGTCGGAGTCATAGTAACTGAAGCAAATGCAAAGAAAGGGCCATGAGCCAAAGAATGTAGGCAGCCTCTAGAAACTGAGAAAAGAAAGGAAATGGTCCTGGTAGATTAAAAGCAGGCATTGTTGTTTTCTCTTTCTCACAGTTTGTTTAGCATTTTTGCATTTTTATGAATAAGAGGGGTTAGTAATATATTTTTTATGATTTGAGAGAAGTATCTTAGAAAGAGAGAACATCAACAGTTAAAGGGTAGGTAATCTCTAATTATGGCAGAAATGCCTTTTATTCTGAATGGGGAACAATTGATATTCTCATACATAAAAACAGTATCCTGTGAATTTGACTAGCATGAACCCATACCATCTCATCATCCCTGAGTGAATCAAATTCCTCAACCTGTAGTTCCTAGGAGTGGGCACTGTTTAGGGGAAGAGGTATAAATTGTAATAGCCATAAGAACTGACAGCAAGCAGTTAGCCACACCAATTCTCACTACAAGTTCCTAGGTAAAAGATCGTATTTTCAAGTGTAAAAAAATGTTATCAAATTACTTTATTATGTAGATACTATGGATTTCTTCTGCTTTCCAATTACTTATTTATTTTTATTTGAGAGAGAGAGAGAGAGAGAGAGAGAGAGAGAGAGAGAGAGAGAGAGAAATTATTGACCTGTTGCCTCCTGCACATACTTCAATCAGGGATTGAACTCAAAACCTGGGTGTGTGCCCTGACCAGGAACTGAACCCACAACCTTTTTGTGCATGGGACAACGCTCCAACCAGCTGAGCCACATAGGCCAGGACACTTTTCAGTTATTTTGCTAACCTCTGTTAACCAATATTGTTTTTTTTTTTTTAATATATATTTTTTATTGATATTTTATAGAGAGGAAGGGAGAGAGATAGAGAGCTAGAAATGTCGATGAGAGAGAAACATCGACCAGCTGCCTCTTGCACACCCCCTACTAGGGATGTGCCCACAACCAATGTACATGCCCTTGACCGGAATCGAACCCGGGACCTTTCAGTCCGCAGACCGACGCTCTACCACTGAGCCAAACCGGTTTCGGCAACCAATATTGTTTTAGGCATTGTCTTTTCATTTGCCTTAAGAGGATTACATTTTTCTCTTTCCCATTCTATGATATTTTAAGGCATATTAGGTATTTAAAAGCCCATATGTTCAGAAATACCAGCATTTTTACAATGTTTAAGGTAACATGCAAGCAAATCAGATGTCAACCTCTTCAATACAAGATTTCTCTCTCTCTCTCTCTCTCTCTCTCTCTCTCACACACACACACACACACACACACACACACACACACACCTGGAGTACCTCTCCACTCAAAAGGAAGGACCTAAGACCCACTAAGTCCCTCCTAAGCTATAAATGCCAACTTTGCCCGGGTTTCTTGTTTAACTCACTTACTGATGCCCCAGCACCAATCTGTGGTGGGAGGTACTTTAGTAGACCTATGTCGGGCATTCGTTATTCATCTGGCTTTGAAATAACATTGGCTTTTCTAATTAATGCTCACTTTTAGGAATAAAACTAGGGTTGGGAATTTAAATGATTCAGCCGGGGACTGACAGATGTGGAAATTATTCTCAGCTCCAATGATACTGTTATGTCACTCTTCAGATAACTTTCTTCAAGACATCAGTTCTCTGAAATTAAAAATATCCTGTTAGAGTTATGTTCTCTTGTATATTTATGTGGATGAAGTTCCCTTTTCTTATAAATCTGTTTGAAAATGGATATAATAGGCATAAGCTTGCCTTTATTTGTAGCAACCACATTCATACAATATTTTACTTGGCTCGTGTAATTTATTCCTTATGCACAGAAATTATATCTGCCATTACCCCTCCAATCTTTGCCTTTGGATAGAATATTCAGAAGATAGGAGGAGGGTTATCCCTCTGGGAAAATTATCCTGCATGAGAATATATATATATATTTTTTCAAGGCTTACACAATGTGAGAGTTTAACAACAGAATAAATAACATGCTTCATTTCCCTGACACCAAAGGCTCTTCCCACAAGACCAGTTCAAGTTAGCAAGAATCATAGGGGAGCTAGGCTGGTATGGCTCAGTGGTTGACCATTGACCTATGAACGGGGACGTCATGGTTCAATATACTGGTCATGGCACATGGCTGGATTACGGGCTCAATCCCCCAGTGGGGGTTTGCAGGAAGCAGCTGATCAACGATTCTTTCTTATCATTGATGTTTCTATCCCTCTCTCCCTCTCCCTTTCTCTCTGAAATCAATAAAAATATATTAAAGGAAAAAAATCATAGGGGAAAAAAATGTCTCCAGATTATCTTTCCATCCTTATAGTCATACCACACCTTCTACTTTACTGTACAAAAACTTAATATTTCTTATATGTTTGCTTAATATAATTCTGTTAAGAGAAATGTTGTGACGTTTGAAACTAAGGAAACAAGATGAGTACATATCTTTTAAATGTAACACCAAAGCACTGATGGCTCTATCCAATAATTACTTAATTAAGTACAGAATTTTACTTATGCTTGACTTAGTATTTACTCTTGATTAAGTACTAGGTTCTGTGAAATCTGGTTTTAACTTTAGATTTCTGTCTTGAAGTACAGGTAAACCCAATGGTTATAGTTTCCTCTGTTATTGGTAAGACCTGCACCAGGTATTTTTTCCCTTAAATTTATATATGGGAGCATTATCTCAATCCCCTGAGATCTTGTTTCCCAGCAATTGTCAGTGTGGCTCAAATAAACTGAAAAAAAATTCTCAAAAAAAAAAATTGTGTGTGTGTGTGTGTGTGTGTGTGTGTGTGTGTGTGTGTGGTATAAGCCACCAGCCAATCCGCAGACCACCTGGTAGCTATGACATGCACTGACCACCAGGGGGCAAACGCTCAATGCAGGAGCAGAAACTACAGGCATGGAAACATGGAATCTCAGAAGGAAAGGGGGAGAGGGAAGGGAAGGAAGAGACCAAAGATTTTAAATGCCTACTGGAAACCACATGGGTCCTTCGGCCTAACTTGTGGGGACTGGGCGGAAACCACTCTTCCACATTCCCTGGCAGGTCCTGAATTGTGAGAGAGCGCGGGCCAGGCCGAGGGACCCCACTGGTATGCGAATCTCTGCAATGTCCAGGAGGTTTTATTTAAAATGCGACTGGCGCCCACTGGAGTTGTCTAAGAGAGAGAGCCTGTCAGACAACTCCTTTATGCCGAGGAATACTCCCTTGAAACCTGTTTGGAATGAATGGGAGGGAGAATATACGGACATAAACCAAATTAATAGGCCAATAATTATCTTGTCACATATTTATTTTTTTTATTTGTCCCTGTATTTGTACTTCACTTTTTAAAAGATCTATGAGCTGATATGTCCAGTGTTCTGATTAGGTTACGAACATCTTGAAGATTAGAACAATACTGTGTTTACCACTTATTTTTAAATCTTCCTGAGGCCCCAGCAGGATAATTTGTACATAGTAGGTACTAATATGTGCCTTGAAACAAACGGAGGAATCTGAATCACAGAATTCGACGAGGCTCTACCAGTTCAGACTGCACTGGTGCTGGCTTCCTCATTGACGGGCCTTTTCCTCGTCACTGTTAGGGTTAGGCAAATATGCTTCTTCTTTACCTGCTGTTGTTCACAGCTGCCGCTGGCCTGAATTTCCGAGATATCAAATTTGTATTTGGGACCTTTCTAGCCGCAAGTAAAAATAAACACTTCTTCTAGAATGCAGACAGATGATATTAACTTGAACCTTCTTTAATAAAAAGAGAATTGCGGGTCACAACACAAACACGTATGTGGTTCCAGCAACAGTGGAAAATTTTCTAAGTGAAATCAAAGCAGGACCTGGCATTCGTTTTTATAATATCTGTCACTTGAAGAGCCAAGTGCATTATGAGGACTTTATCCCGTTAAACCTCAGGGATAAATAAAGGGACCTGAGTGAAGGGCTTTTATAGATAGGACCACAGAGCCGGGCAGTGACAATATTGTAAAGAGCCGGATGCCTTGCCTAGTGAGGCTATTTTGCCTGAACGTACCTCTGTTTCTTTTTGTGGCTGATGTTTTAATATATTTTTATTGATTTCAGAGAGGAAGGGAGAGGGAGAGAGAGACAGAAACATCAGTGATGAAAGAGAACCATTGATTGGCTGCCTCCTGCATACCCCACGCAGGGGATTGCGCCCACAACCCAGGCATTTGCCCTTGATTGGAATGGAACCCTGGACTCTTCAGTCCACAGGCCAACGCTCATCCACGGAGCCAAACTGGCTAAGGCCCTCTTCTATAATATTTTTAAAAACATACATATTTTATTGATTTTTTTTTACATAGAGGAGGGAGATGGATAGAGAGTTAAAAACATCGATGAGAGAGAAACTTCGACCAGCTGCCTCCTGCACACTCCCCACTGGGGATGTACCCAAAACCAAGGTACATGCCCTTGACGGGAATTGAACCCAGGCTAACACTCTATCCACTGAGCCAAACCAGTTAGGGCGCTCTTCTGTAATTTTACTTTCTCTTTTATTGGCCCTCTCCCCCATTCTCTCTACCACACTCCTTCTGATGCTATTAAAATAATGAAGACACAATTATATTACAGCATTGGAACTTAATATATCAGCTCTTCTAGGAATACATGCATTTTGAAAGCCATCCGCTTAGACCAAAGAAATTAGCCATTACTTTCTGATATGAAGAAATACTTTTTGTGAAGGTGGAAAGCCTTCCTCCCTCATTCCCTCAAGTAATAATAACATGTAGGTGATGACATATTCCTCTTCCAGCTCCTAGGAAAAGTTTGCAATGGAAAAAAGGCAGAGGAAGTAATGATCAAGGGGAAAGAGAAGGATACAATGCTTTGTTTTTATTCCTAAGGGGAAAAACGGGAGAAGAGGGTAAAACCTCATCTTTTCTGTATCTGTGAATGACCATAATCTGTGAAAATGAAATGTACACTTTAAGCACTTAAACCAATATTTACCACTGACAAAAACCTATTTTAGGCCTCATCTTTTGTCAGAACAATCATCACTAATAATATAGAGGGAGTCTGTAAAATGGCCTCCCTCTCCTATGCACTTCACCAAGGATCAGAGCTAACACTGGGCTATGCATGACTCACACATCCCAGGCGACCTGTCACGACCTCACAGCAGTGCTCATGCTGCTCCTGACCTGAAACTCTCTTCCCTCAGTGGCCTGCCAAATGAACTTCTGTTCACCCAATGAGACCCAGTTCAGATGCAGCCAAGAGGCCTTCTCAGACAGCTCCTTTACCCCGAGCTGGGCCAGTCTCTCCCTCCACTATGTCTCTCTAGCATTAGTAGACACAATTCTGTCTTAGAGCCCCATCGTCTTGTAGAATTAGTATATGTTAATATGTCTCTCTGCTCCAAAGAATGTAACCCACTACACGTAGGGACCAGGTCTCTCTCTTTCTTTCTTTATATTTTCTGTGCCCAATACTATTATGCATGTTAAATGGAGGATACATGTATATGCTATAGTCGGGACAGTGTAAAATGTTTACAGTGTCATAAAGGAGACAAGGTTTACAGACATAGAAGAGGTATAATGTATTGGGCTAAGAAAATTAGGTAATTACCGAGTTCAACAAACATTTACTAAAGACCTAGGAGTAAAGAATGATGCACTAGGGCTACCAGGATAAATACAGTCCCTGCCTTTGAGGTGCTCCCAGCCCAGCCACCTTATAGATGGTCTTTATATGTATTGTACAGCACTCCTGTGGTTTAGATACCAATTTCCATGCTGTTCCTCCTAACAACCCTGCGAGGTAGGGCATTATTTTCATTTTTATAGAGATGTAAACAGAGGGTTTGAATTCCCAAGTCTTCTGACGCCAAGACTGAAGTCTTTCTTCCCCACTACATCAGTGTTTCTCATTTTTTTTTCCATTTCCGAGTACACTTTTACAGGAAGAATGGACTTATATTCCTCAGGGTTGGGAAATAAAAGCTCAAAAAATATATAGAGTGTAATCTTAAAATTCAGGCTTACTATAATATTTTCCATTGTTTCTCACTGAGTCACACTGAAGAGTCAAACTATGAAAAAATAAACCCAGTTGATTCTGGGTCCTTGAAGGACCTTCATACAGGGTTTCAACACCAGAGGGCAGCACATACAATTTCAGAAGCACATGGCTACGCTGCTACCTTTACTCAGGGTGTCTGGGTTTGGCTGAGTCCCAACACAAAATTTGGGGTAACTTCATCATGTCTTTTTTTTTAGGTTTCCAGTGGCAGAATTGTATTTGCAGCCATCTCTGTAGGCTATAACAGCACGAACATTCTACCCCCAGGTATTGAGCAGTGGGGTCTGACCCTTTCCTCCCTGCAGGGGTTCTCATTCTGGCAATAAGATTTCTTCGGTCCCAACTAACTGCCACCCCTCTCATTGCCAACGGAACCTAAAGAAGTCCCAGATGTCTCCAACCATCTGCTGCTGGCCCCTGAAGGCCCCAAAGGCTAACCCATCTCCTCTTCTCAGCACTGCCGCTAGAGGGCGGCTCAGGGCTGCAGCTGTGCTGAGCCCTCTAGTGGCTGCTGGGGTGACATGGTTCTTCTATGGAACCCATAAAAAACTCAAAAGTTGTACTCAGGAAGCCAGCCTAAGTGACACCCGGTAGCGAACTTAAAAAAAAAAAAAAGTCTTGGTTCTCAGCTTCGTTTTTTTAAGGCCTCTGGCAGGTCTCAGATACATTACCTTTCTTGGATGAACCTCCCCCTCCCAGGATTTCCCCTTCTCAGGGTATGGCAATGGAGAGCCATCCTTCTCTCGGGGCCAGGTGAAAAAATAGAATCTGGGAGACTTGGCAACTTTCCCCGGTGCCTGTTTACTTCCTTCATCTCCCCCACGAATATAGAACAAACATTCAAGATTTTTCAGTGTAACCATGGCTTGCAGGTTCTGGAATTAAACTCCTGGCTCTTTCGTTTACTAATTGGGTAACTTTAATAATGCAATTTAACCTAAGCTTCTGTTTCATCTGTAAGATATGGAGAATAGCACCTGCAATATACAGTTTGGGGAGGAATAACTATGATAATGTATGAAAAGTGCTAGGTCTGGCACCCTGAAAGTGCTCACCATTAGCCATTTTATTTTATTTTATTGATTTTTTACAGAGAGGAAGAGAGAGGGACAGAGAGTTAGAAACATCGATGAGAGAGAATCATCGATGAGATGCCTCTTGCACACCCCCTACCTGGGATGTGCCCGCAACCAAGGTACATGCCTTTGACTGGAGTCGAACCCGGGACCTGACACGCTATCCACTGAGCCAAACCGGTTTCGGCAACAATTAGCTATTGTATTCTTCAAAGCTTCTGTCTAGTGCACTGCAGGTCTACCAACTTGGTACAGGAAGATACTCTTTACCTAGGGCTCAGGGTACATAGGCAAATGAATTCATAAACAACCTTCATTTTCCTAAAGTGGCCACGCTAACAGGTTATGGAAAAAGGGGAGCCTGTTTGTGTGAAACAATCAGTGCAAAGGGTATTCAGGGTGCGAAGGAAATCCAAGAGGCCTGGACTCTGCATGGAGGAGCTGTGTTTTGCACACAGGTGTCCTCCCCCCGCCCCCCTTTTCCTCCGTCTCCACCCCCCCCCCCCCAGCCCCACCATGTGCAAGCATTCAGGGTGAATCTGGGAGTGGCGCCTTAAGTGCACAGTGGTGCAAAAGTAAGAGGGTTTCGGGGCCAAGGAAGTGAACTGCGCTCTCCAAAGGCCAGGAACCCGAGCCAATCAGATTCCCCGCCCACCAGGAGTCTAAAAGGTGGCAGGGCCGCATGGCCCAAAGTCCAAGCACAGCAGGAAAGTGGCCAGGGAATATCTTTGTCAGGTAGAGAGACCTGATAGGAACTGTCAAGAAAAAAAAAAAAAAAGAAGAAGTTAAAAGCTGAAAAGCTCCTAACACCCACGGGCGCAGAGAAAGGTCAGCGTGAGCTTAGCAGCTGTTCCATCTGGTGCCAGGGCCCTTGGCTGTTGTCTTCTTACCCCGGGCCGTGGAGGCCTCCCCGATGAGCCCCACCTAGAAAAGCCAATCCTGCTCTTAAAGGGGACTTGCTTGCTTCGGGTAGGGAATCTTCCTCGGAGTGGGCAAAGCGCTCTCTCTTACGGATGAATGGGGAGAGGAAGGGGGGGCAAAGGGGCAGAGAGTGCGACCAGGGGGGGTGGTCCCCTGGCTCCAAAGGAAGGGGGCTTGTGGCCTGGAGCCCCCGAGCCTTCCCTCCATGTTGAGAAGAACCACCACCCCACATGCGTTTGTGCCAGAGGCAGGCAGGCAGGCAGGCAGGCAGGGGCCTCGGCTGCCAGGGACCCTGACAAGCCGCGACTTGAGCTGTGCACAGCCTGGGAGCCTGGGCGGTTGGCTGGAGAGCGGCAGGCCCCGCGGAGGGCGGGCCCCCCGGGGAGGGGGTGCGGTGGAGGTGAGGGGGGCCGCACGGGCGAGGGAAGGCAGGCAGGCAGGCAGGCACGCGGGGAGCGTGAGTCTGCTGCGCGTGGAGGATGGCATGGAGACTGCCCTGATTGGCGCGGGGCGCGCTGGCGGGGGAAGGAGGCCGCGGTGATTGGGCGGCCCGAGTGGGGCCAGGTTTGGAGGGCTCCGCGCGCCCGGCCGGCCGGGGAGCACGCCGCCCGCTGGCTCCCGACGGGCGGCCCCCGGCCCGGACCCCGTCCCCTACCTACAAGGTGGTTATTCATCCCAACGGGTGCTCTTCCGGGGGGGCTCCTGGGAAGCCCGCCCGCCCGCCCATCACCTGCTGCAGGCCCTCCATGTGCCAGGCAGAGAGTGACCCTCCTGGTGGAGGGGAAAGGGGGGCGGGGGTCATGCGGATTAATTTGACTTTCCTTTGAAAATTGGGGGGGGGGGGAGGAGAACCCCATTTCCAAGCCAAATATTAAATTTGGTTCCTCCTCCTCCTCCTCCTCCCGCGGGTCCCCTTTCTCCCGCCGGCACCTCCCCCACGCCTCCCCGCTCGCCTCCTCCGCCCGCGCGGCCCGCGGCCTCCTCCCCGCCCGGCGGCGCGCGTCCCGGGCCCGCCTGGCCCGCGCCCGCCCCCCGCGCCCGGGCGCCCCCCGGCCCGCCCCCCGCGCCCGCCGCGCCGGGCCGCCCGCCCGCCCGGGCCCGCGCCCCCGCCCGCCCCCCGCCCGCTCCCCGCCCGGCCGAGCGGTCGGAGCCGGGCGGCCGCGCCGGGCCGCAGTGCGGCTGCGCGCACGGGCTGCCTCCGGGCTGGCAGCGCAGCAGCGGCCGCGCGGCGGCGGCGGCGGCGGCGGCGGCGGGGCCGGGAGCGAGCGGCGGCGGCGGCGGCGGCGGCGGCGGCGGCCGGGGAGCGGCGTGGAGCGGAGCCTGGGGCTGCAGCCGCGCGGGGCTCCCGGAGGAGAAAGCCCCGGGGGCAGGGGAGGAAGGCCGGGCCGGGAAGTCCCCGAGCAGCCATTCTCCTTGGATTTGGGGGAGCCGTGCCCTCCCCCCCCAAACCCCCGCCGACCTCGCCTTCTGACGCCCCCTCCTCACCGCCCCCAGCCGCGGCCGCGGGCGAGAGGAGGCGGCGGGGGTGCGGAGGGCGCCGCCATGCCTCTCCCGCGGTGAAGCGCCCCGGCCGCCAGGAGCGCCCCGGTCTCCCCGGTGATGTCCCCCAGGCGGCGGGCAAAGGCGACTCACTCGAGCCCTGGGGTAAAGGCCTAGCTCCTCCAGCTTCCTTCCTCCCCCTCCTCCTCCTCCTCCTCTTCCTCCTCCTCCTCCTCCTCCTCCTCCTCCTGGTCCCCTCCCCCCTTCGACCTCCCTCCCCGCCTCTCCCCGCGCCCTTCCCCGCGCCCCCATCTCCCCTGCCTCCCTCCCACCCCTCCAGCAGCGATGGCAGAGGAACAACAACAGCCGCCGCCGCCGCCGCCGCCGCAGCCCGATGCCCATCAGCCGCTTCCCCCCGGCACCCCCGGCACCCCCGGCCCCCCGGGGGTGGCCCTGCCAGCCCTTGTGCCGGGGCTGCCAGGGACCGAGGCCAGCGCGCTGCAACACGAGATCAAGAACTCCATCTGGTAAGAGGATCCACCATCGCGGGGCGGAACGGCCCGGGCACATTGCTGCTGCAAAGGGGGTGGGTGGGTGGGGGCGGCGGGCGGGCGCTGCATTCATTGAACGTGGGCACCCAGGGTCGTCGGATGCATGGTGTGGGGGGGCCCGGGGAGGTGTGGGGGGCCGTGCATCGGCCCTGGGTCTCCTTAGCTACCCCCCCCAACCCACCCCCAGTGCATTTGCCCCCTCCTCCACGGTGAGGGGTGGTAAACAAATTATGTGTGGCTTTCACTTGTGTGCAGAATGGAATATGGGTCGGCATTAAGTCATCTCGCATGACGATGGCATGGGTTGGGGGCTGAGGAATGTGAAATGTGTTTACTCTCCCGGTTGCAGGCAGTCACCCGGGGAGGAAGAAGTGTTATTGTGAATTTTCACCAAACAGACATAGCGCGTGAGAATATTAATGGGCAGCACAAAACCCAGTGTGTGTCCCTCTTCCTTTCGGTTGGCTCAGCTGCTGTTTCTGAATGTTTTTCGCTGTTGCTTTATTCAGAGATTACATTTCCCTTCCAGAGAGCTTATTCTTTGCATTGATTGTGAAGAAAAGGCTTTTTTAGTATAAGGTTTTTGTTGTTGTTGTTTTAAGGTGGGGGTTTACACTGTACAATGATTTTTTTTAATTTAAAATAAATGTTTTACCATGTCGTGTGTCTTCTTTTTAGAAACCACAGGTACAATGCCCTTTGCTATTATAGTCCTGTACTTTTTTTTTTTATATGAGAATTTCCAATATTTCCGCATTAGATTAAACTCTGAAAGACTGGTGCCAGCCTTTTTAATAATTAAGTGCACCGAGTTAAGCCTATCCTTTTAGAGCCATGGCAAATACCCTTTGAACAGGAACTTGCATTTTTAAAAACTGACATTTATAAAAAAAAAAAAGTGCAGTGCTATTTAAAAGTGGAAAGCAGTATTTGGAATTTGGTGCAAGAGACTACTTTTAATAGAACTTTTAAAATAGAATTAAATGTGGTATAAAAAATGTGGTATAAAAAAAGATTTAAAAAATGAAATCTTGCATGTCCATCATTGAATATGACTACTAAAAGATCAAAACTCCTTTTATATTGCAATTTAAAAAGAAATGTATCATAAGATAACTGACATTGCAGGACAATATTTACCCATTTGAAAACAGTGACAATTTCTAAAATACAAAATTAAGGTTTGTTATATAGTAATTTTTATTATTTTCCTGGTGTGCATCCTTATTGTCATGATGCTAATATGAAGTAGGTCAGTGCAGGCTTTCATCGTTTTATTCTAGAGTAGTGGGAAGCTGTGTACCTTGCTTTCAGTTTTAATTTTAAAATGAAGTTTAAATGCTTTAAAGGTAATTTTTTGTGTGTGACTTTGACAGTAGTCAGGTTGTGGAAACTTGAATAGGTCAGAAAAATAGTAATGTGTGTGTACTATATGTATGAGTGAGTGAGTGAGTGAGTGAGTGTGTGTGTGTGAGAGAGAGAGAGAGAGAGAGAGAGAGAGAGAGAGAGAGAGCGCTTGCTTTATTCTTCAATGGATGCCCTCAGCTCCCTATTAAAGCTGTAATTTAAAGGAAGGGATGGTCCAGCTTCTGCTCACCAGAAACCAGCGTGCCCCCAGCCACCCCCATTAAGTTACTTGATGTAACTTAAGTGTCCCTGAAATCATCATTAAATTGAATAAGCTCTTTGGTTTTTTTCATTCAGATAAGGGGCACCCAAATTAAAAAGACTAAAATCTTTTAAGAAAGACATATTTAAAAAGTTGAATTAGTAATGTATATTTTGACTTATTATAAGAGCAAGAGGGGAAAAGGAACCTTCATTTTATTGTATTTTAAAAATAAGATTAAGTTGTATAGATAACTGACTGAAGTGTTTGAATAATAATGATAGTAGAGGCTCTTTTTGGTGAATCATGTGATTTAATAGTTCTTTCATTGATAATTTGTGTTTACACATCCATTACAACTTAACTGCACTGACTTCAATGTGAGGAATGCTGTCCTGAAGCACAGTGCACTTGAGTTTTTGGTGCTTGCTCTGGAAATATAATGGCCAACAGACACTTTAATTTCCAAATGTACAATTTTAATCTTTATTTTTAAATTATAATGGCACGCTTACTGGCATTTAATTGTCATCTTTAGAAATCCTATTTGCAAAAATTGTTTCTTTATATTATATTTAAAACTTTGTAAAAACAGTGATCATAAACAACATTAAGCAATATATTTAATGTATAGTCTCATATCCGATATTTCACAAGATTGGGTTTATAGGTTTATCAGGTAACTATATAAAGACATTTAAAAGTGAAATACCTTCAATACCGTCTTTGAAATATGGTGTCCTAAGAAAAATATATGAACTTTAATAGCTGATAACTCAATTTTGAAAATGAAATTTCCTTTAATAAACACTGCAATAATTATTCAAAGTGATGTATAAATTTTTTTGGGATACCTTCTATATATGTTAAATTAAAATCTCTTTTAATAAATAAGATTGCAATTCTTTAGGTATCTCATTTTTACATTTCTTGAAGTAACAATGCCTTCTTACCATTTTTTTTTATCACCTGATAATATTCTGAGAGATTATCCATTTTGTTGCTTCCTATATCAACCTTTGGTAACATTACTAATGACAATTTAAAATTACATTAAGCAGAAATTGTTAAATGAGTTTTGCATTTAGGTTGATTCCAGAGTATATTGGACTTGCAGATCACAAACATGTCTATACTTGTCCTCCTATTCTGCAAATGTAAATATAGTAGGCCATGTAGGCCGTTAGCTGGACAACAGCGTTATTTATTATCTCAGTTCATAATTATTTGTTTTTGTTTGTTAAGCCAAAATGCTGTTTGATGAAAGTATGTCTATGGTCATTTCAAGCATCAAATTAGTCTTTGAGAAAGAAGATTTAAGTATTCAAAGTTGAAATGATAGTACTTAATGGGATCAGAAATTATATTTCTTAGGAATTGGAAATATGTATTTTAAAGATAGTGCTAGAGAATAAAGCTGCTACTAACTTGATAGTGGTGTTATATTTAATATATTTATGACTATCTTCAAATGAAGCCCGAGCCTGCGTGTACCTTTCTTGACCTTCCCCATTCCTACTCCATCCATAGGTTCCAGCTCACTTACACTCCTCGCCTGAAAGGGGATTTATTTGCAAAGTTGTGTTTAATACTGAGTATAGTGTAAGAAATGTGCAACTTAACATTGCACCCCTCTTTAGTTGTCTAAAAAAAAAAAAGAATACAAAGGCAAGTTTTTCTTTTATCTCTAAGTACCTTAATAGGTGTTGTTGTTTTTCTATTTAGCTTAAACAAACAAATAAAAATTTACTAAGTGTTTGTCTTTGTATTTTTGAAGCAGTTTTACTTGAAACCCTGATGGAATAAAATTTCTGTGGAAAAAATAGAA
Organism: Vespertilio murinus; assembly: GCA_963924515.1. Taxonomy (NCBI): domain Eukaryota; kingdom Metazoa; phylum Chordata; class Mammalia; order Chiroptera; family Vespertilionidae; genus Vespertilio; species Vespertilio murinus. The sequence goes on along the minus strand of OZ004704.1, from coordinate 167,529,605 downwards.
TAGAAAAAAATTACATTTGCATTCTATTCTGTGTGTTATTCTTTTTTAAAATATATATTTTATTGATATTTTACAGACAGGAAGGGGGAGAGAGAGAGAGAGAGAGAGAGAGAGAGAGAGAGAGAGAGAGAGCGAGCTAGAAACATGAGAGAGAAACATCGACCAGCTGCCTCCTGCACACCCCTCACCGGGGATGTGCTCACAACCAAGGTACATGCCCTTGACCGGAATCGAACCTGGAACCTTTCAGTCCGCAGACCGACGCTCTACCACTGAGCCAAACCGGTTTCGGCTATTCTTAAGAATAATCATGCTTGCATGGGCAGGAGCGATTAACATATGTGCAGTTAGGCTATCATGTGTAGACAACAAACCTTTTCCTAGAAATTCAAAAGGATCCCTGATGTTTTATTGTAGATAATGTTCTAACACTGTGTTTACTGAATAAACAAATTCAGGGATTCTTAAAAGAATTAGTGGTTATTAATTATTGTTTTTATTTATGTAACTTTATTTTCAAGTAAGGCCTTGTTAAACCATTTCTTAAAACAGTCTTAGACGCTGTGTCATTGTTCTAACCACTTAGTAAGAGTGAAATTGAATGGCAAGTAAAACTCTGATTCATTAACAGGCCCTGGAAAGATTGCAGGGACCAGAGCTCCTTGCCTGTATTCAGTCTTGTAAGTCATATAGATTTCTGAATCTGGCACATTTTAAATTTACAACTATAATCAAAGTAGAATTACATATGTGGACCATTTGGGATGTTATCTAAATTCTAATTTAATCCCAAATTGAGCAATTTTGTTTAACTTTCTTATTCCTCAGTTACAGTGAGCAAAGTATGGGGATCCTAAGGTTTACATAGTGGTTCCATATTAGTCCTAATTTCTGTCCCCTGTCCTAGAAGTTAGTAGTTTTGTCCTTGGTTCTGGGTCAGGCAGTTTATTAACTCTGTCTGAGAAACAGAGTGGGAAACATTTACCGTAAAGCTCCTACCTGTAGAGTTTACTTTAACCGTAGCCCACGGTCTTCATTTTACTTTAAAGTTAGAGACTGACTAGAACATCCTCTGGCTTTCATATATTTTCCATGAATTGGTGGACATGCTCTCTGCCCTGAGCCCAGTCTGTCTTACATACCAAGCGCATCAAAGACCAAAGGTGCTTTTTGCTTGCCTGCATTGAGGCCAGCTGTGATGGTTGCATCCCAACACTAAGTGTTTCTGATTCCAGAAAGAAGGCAGTTCCTGTTCTCCTCTATGATTTGAAACTGATGAAATTGTCTGCTCTATTGACCAGAAAGGCAAGTTAAGCAATTTCAAGCCCCTTGACTTTCTGGCCTTGTTTAGCTTAGGCAACGTGTGTGTGTGTGTGTGTGTGTGTGTGTGTGTGTGTGTGTGTGTGTGTTTGTGTGTGTTTGCATAAATAATTGACCAATTTGCTTTTCCCTATTGGGAGTTGTTTTTAATAACAACTGATGTTATGTACAGAACTGTTAGTTTTTGGTCCTCTTGGGGGAAAATGAGCCTCACAGTGATGGAAAAGACAGACGTGTCTCATTTGTTGTGAAACAGGCTTATGTCTAGTCACCTTTGATATTAGAAAAATAATGTTGCGCACTAAAAGTGTTCAGATGAAAATAATTAAAATAAACATTGACATTTACTCAAATTTGAGCACTTTGTGCAAGAACACTGTGTAAGTACTTGCCCGAGTGCCTGCTCTATATGAAGTACTGTGCTAGAGACTGGCATTTGAGGAATGTCCATTCATTTGTAATATTAACCTAAGCAAAAAATGTGCAATATCTCTTTTATTCAGTTAGGGATCCAGGGAAAGAGGTAACAAGTGCCAGAGTGTTGATTGTGGAGAAAAATAGATCTTCGTTTCCTTGTCTAGAAAATGAAAAGTTCATATTAGATGACCTTGAAAGTTCCTTTGGGTTAAATTATGATTCTTGTTAATAAGTTAATAATTCACAGCAATAATAAAGCATACCATAAGCACAGTGAACACTAGCAGCATTAACTACTCATATGCAATCAGCAGAACGTTTTCAGTGGATGGATCATTAGGATTTGTCGGCCTTCCCTGGGTTTTATCTCTAGAAGACTATCCGAAGGTGTTATTCACTTGTTGTTACCTTGTGCAAGAGTTCTTTTATGTGAAATTCAGTCTGCAAATATTTATTGGGAGTTGTTGCTGATTATACAACAATAATGTATGTAAGGCTCTGCGGTATCCGTGTTGTTGGGGAGTATACTAGTTGCTAGTTGAGAGATTGCACTGGGGGTTGGGTTGGGGGGGGTGGTTTGTGTGCTTGATTTGTTTATAAACTGGTGTCAATTCTTATAAACACCTCATACATACAGGAACTGTTTTCTATACTGATGACTTAATATTTTTAAGGCAGTGGTGAATATTATATTGTAAATGTGGTTATGTAAATAAGAAGGGTGTGTATTCTTTTCAGAATAATTCAGGCTAGGGTAGACGTTTTAATGTGTAGTTGTGACAGTATTCTTTAAGAACAAGACAATAGGATGGTTACTACTCCATATCTCCGACAAAACTAGACCACTCTTATCCAGTGCCTCTCTTTTCATCACTCTTTCTGTACCTAGTTTCTTTCTCTACTGCTTTCTCAAGGGTCCTAAGAGTTGAGGTTAAAAGTGAGCAGCGTGGAGCAGTGGGAAGAGGAATCTTCCTCCCGTGGGCAGGATAGTGAATAAGGAGCAATAAGCTCTGAAGCCTTAGTGCGCTGGATTGCTGACTGTGAGATTAGGACAGTCAACACCTAATTTTAACCCACGTGAATAAAAACTAAAATGGGTTATTTTTTTTTCTTGAGACATTTACTTTTTTTTCTGTTTCACGGCTATGTGCCTCCCAATTTAGAAGAGGAAATAGAAGACAATGAGATTTGGCTAATTATGCGCACAGTGCCTCTATCAGGCATCTGTTATGGTAACTCCTATATTCTTTACAAAACATTGTGTGGACGGTGACATTCTGTTTGTCATATCATAAAACAAACTGAAAGCATACATATATTCTTTGCTACTTGAATCTCTATTTAGTTTTTGAATTCAAAGTGTGAGAGGTCAGAGTGACAGATTGAAATCTGTTATGTCTTAGAATTTTGGAAGATAAGAATCCATATGGTGTGAAATATCATCTCCTCCAAATAGCCTTATCAAATATATATATTTTTAACAGAATTTATTCATAATCTGGGTTTGGATAGCAAGGGTTTACGTGGCCAAAGATACTTTCTTACTCATTCCAACAAAGAATTAGCAAATTCACTTGAATTTGAATGCTAAATTAATTAATTAGTGATGCTTACCAAGGGCATGGGAATAGGAAGTGATGGTAGTACATATGCAATACAGTATCTTCCCCTTTCTTTCTGAAATCTGTAATTTTTAGAATTTGAGTTCTATTATAGGTACAGCATCAGAACTATTGGTTATCTTAGAGGGTATTAGTCCCTAGGGCTATCATGTTTATATTTATGATACCCAAATTTAAGATACAGACATTTTCTACTTGTATTCGTATATTTTATGACTTTCCTACTTGGTCACCTGATTTTGCCAAGTAGCTACAGGATGAGAATAGGGGATTACTGTATGAAGTGGCTACTTCAGTTTGCACTATCCATAACCCTTTTTTGCTTTCATTATCTTGATTCTCTAATTATATGCTGGTCTCTTTACCTGCTACCTTAAAAACCTTTCTCTTTTTTCTACTGATACAAGTTTCTTTTTTTTTTTTTTTTTTTTTTTTTTTGTTTTTTTTTAATAAATCTTTATTGCTCAGATTATTACAATTGTTTCTCCTTTTTCTCCCCCATAGCTCCCTTCCACCTGATTCCCACCCCACCCTCTGCCCTTACCCCCTCCCCCCACTATTGTCCTCATCCATAGGTTATACAATTTTAATCCAGTCTCTTTCTGCACCCCACACCCTTTCACCCTGATAATTATCTATCCACTCCCTTTCTTTGCCCCTAATTCTATTATATTCACCAGTTTATTCTATTCCTGAGATTTTTAATTCACTTGACCTTCTTCCTCTTCTTAAGTAATACCTTTCAGCATTTCATATAATACTGGTTTGGTGGTGATGAACTCCTTTAGCTTTTTCTTATCTGTGAAGCTCTTTACCTGCCCTTCAATTCTGAATGATAACTTTGCTGGATACAGTAATCTTGGTTGTAGGTTCTTGGTATTCATCACTTTGAATATTTCTTGCCACTCCCTTCTGGCCTGCATGGTTTCTGTTGAGAAATCAGCTGATAGTCTTATGGGTGCTCCCTTATAGGTAACCAACTGCTTTTCTCTTGCTGCTTGTAAGATCCTCTTTTTGTCTTTTACCCTTGGCATATTGATGATGATGTGTCTAGAAGAATTTTTCTTTGGATTCCTCTTGTTTGGGGTTCTGTAGGCTTCCTGTACTTGTAAGTCTATTTCTTTCACCAGGTGAGGGAAGTTTTCTGATATTATTTCTTCAAATATGTTTTCAGTATTTTGCACTCCCTCTTCTTCTGGCACCCCCATAATTCTGATGTTGGTGCGCTTGCAGTTGTCCCAGAGGCTCCTTACACTATCTTCAACTTTTTGGATCCTCTTTTCTTCTTCCTTCTCCAGCAGAGTGTCTTTTGGCTCTTTGACCTGATTCTTGTGTTCTTCCATTCTGCTGTTGGATCTCTGCATAATATTTTCCAATTTAGTCAGTTTATCTATACTTTTTAGTTGGGTCTCATGAAGTTTATCGAGCTTTTCTAGGATATTGTTGCATAACCTTAGAACCGTAGTTCTGAACTCTATATCCTCCATCTCTTTTGTTTGAGATCTATTTCCTTGTCTCGGCATTATCACTATTTTTCAGAGTTGGTAGGATGGCTTTGTGTGTTTGGTGTCCTATATAGCACAGTGGGTCAGCCTCCTCAGTTACCTGAGGTAGACACTCTTGGTGATCCCCTTTGTGGACTGCGTGCACAGCCTTGTTGTAGCTAAGTTATTGTTGTGAATTGACCTTCAGGCCAATTGGATGTGGGTATCAGCTGTGTCTACTCTGGAATAACTTCTGTATTGGAGACAGTCTTATAGGATCAGACTTGAAAAACTGCAGAAGCCTCTGCTCAGCTTGGATGGGGCGGAGTCTCAGGGCTGAACTGACAGTCTTGGCTTCTGCCCTGCCCTTGTGCGCTCGCCTGAGTTTCCGCCTGACTGGCCCAGTTTCCCCAAGCAAGAGCGTGGGTGCCGCAGGGGCTCACCCGGACTTGGGCTGGTCTCTGTAGTCTGGAGCTTCCGACTCCTTCCGCTACGGAGAGGCCGCCACCTTGTACATAGAGGCAGCGGCAGCCTCCGCAGTCAGACCTGGAGCTTCTGACTCCTTCCGCTCCGGAGAGGCGGCGGTCAGACCTCAGCGCGTACTTGCTCACGCGCGCGAGTCTGTAGACCCTGCCGGCTGCGGCTCCGGTCCCCGGTCTCCCAGTCTCCGAGTCTCTGAGTCTCTGGGTGCCTTTCTCTCCAGTCCAGACCACCCGTATGAGCCTGGGACCACGGAATTTCAGCCGGGGCTGGGTTCAGTACAGTCCGAAAGGGTTCGGTGCAATCGGGGATTCCTCCCCTCCCACCGCCAGGCAGGTATTCGGTGGCCGCGTGCGCGAGCGTCTCCCTACCTCAGCGCTTTTCGGCTCCCAGTCCGATCCGTGAGCCTCTCTCTTTCTTTCTAGTTGTAGCTATTCTACTCCGCCAGCTTTCCTGACGTTTTGGTGAAGTCCTTTTTGATTTTAGTTGTTTTTTTAATTAAATTGTTGATGAGGTGGCAGCTTAGGAGACTGCCTAGGCCGCCATCTTGGATGTTCTCCCTGATACAAGTTTCTAACTTGAAGATCCAGCTCATGTGCTACCCTTCAGTGAAACTTTCCCAAACTGGCAGGGAACATGACCTGAATTGTATAAATTATTTTTTTTTTTCTAGGAGTTTAGACTGGCTTTACCTAAGATGAGTTATTTTATTGAATTTTTACTCAATTAATGAAATATTCCCTATGTAAACCTTTCTAATATGTAAAGTTCATAGGAATTCACGGACTTCATTTGCCTGAAACAAAGCAATCACTACATATTAAGTAATTTATAATATGACAATAAAATATTGTGGCGTAGCCAAGAATTTGCCATTGTTTTTTTTGCAGTATATATGAAATTTAAAAAATTTAATTAGACAAGAGTATCACTTCAGTGATATCTGGCTTGGAGTAAAGTTGGTATTTCTGGGAATTTGGGAAATTTATTTGACTAAGATGCATTAGTTGATGTAGTAAGTGAATCACTTCCCTAATTTGATTACAGTCATTAGATTTATGCAGTATGATCTAAAATATTAACTGTCAGATTAGTAAATGCTTAATCCCTTTTTCTGAAGGAGGAAATATCAGCAAGGAGTGTGTGGCCAAATTCTATACACACACATTTTAAAGAAGTGAGATGAGAAGGTCAAAGACTAATACTGAACTTACAGAAGATAGAGGTCAAGGAAAAATGAATTCAGTATTTTGATATCTACGATATACAGGCATAGGAAAATAAAAACTAATAAGATACTTTCTCTACCCTTGTGTGGTAGTTGTGTGTATCATCAATTGAATCTAACCAAAGAAAGATTTTATCAATGCATTGATGGTATAATTAGAAGAGAGAGGGATTCAGTGAGGGCATAATATTGTTATTGGGAAAATTCAAGATGGTAGCCTTAACAAAAAATCAGGGATGGGCTATTGATCCAAATACATTTATCAATATGCTTACTAAGGAATCTTTATTCCCTCTAGCAGGAATGACATTAAGAATTGTTAATAATAGTAAGCCTTGTTAGTAATGAGAATAATTAGAGAAAAATAGTTTAGGACAAAATTTGCCTGACCGAGGAGTGGAATTTCTACCAGTATCAATCCTTTTCCTAACTTTTAATGTACAAAGGTAGAAGAATGAATGTAAAGTAATAATGGAGAAGGAAAAAAGGTTGGGGGTGGGTGGGAACTCAGGCAGAGGACCGGGAGCAGTCTAGGCAGCCTTGGAAGAGGACTGTGTACCCCAAAATGACTCTCAGCGATGGACAGCCCTTGCTGAAGAGGATTAGAATATGTGGTGAGGGGTCCTCTCAGTCAGCCCGTGTCTCCACTCCTGTCTCTTGGCACCTGTGGCACCTACCTGTGTACTCTTCCATTGTCAGAGCAGTTTGTGTCCCCCTTTTAGATTCATCTCTTTCCGTGTATTTATGGAGTTTGTTCTAACATACACCCTGTTTTTGTCAGCATTATACAATTGTTTTTTCCATTGGCTGCTTTTCCTGTTACTTTATACATTCGTATGACGTCCTTAAAGCAGCAGCAAACAACCTTGGAGAAAAGGTTTTGCAGTAAAACAAAGAGTTGATCTCTCAGTGACCTAAATAGTTCATCATAGTCCTAAGGAAAAAACGTCATTAGGTAAGTGAATTAATAATGTAAATACTCATAAGATGAAATACGAACAGTTAAAATGCAAAAGTTTTTACTGTCAGTGATAAAAAAAATAAAGCAGAAAACTTTAAAAATATGTTTTTATTAATTTTTAGAGAGAGAGAGAGAGGAGGAATGAGTTAGAAACATCAGATGAGAGAGCTATGTCATCAATTGGCTGTCTTCAGCACAACCCTACTGGGAATTAAGCCAGCAACCGGGGCATATGCCCTGACTGGAAGCAAACCAGTGACCTCTTGGTTCATGGATAGACATTCAACAGTGGTTGCCTGGCAGAAAACTACTGTTTTTGACCACTAAGAAAAATATTTAAGAACTATAGTAACCATTCACTAGCTGATCTTGTCCAGGGTTTTAGTTTTCCATATTCCTTTCACTTCCCTCCAGTCTCTCAATTTCTATCCTGTTGTACAATATGTAAGCCCACTCATATTTTTGGTGGAGTAGGTGTGAACATGCATCTTACAAGCGTTAACTGCACTTAGGTGGTAGAACAATGTATGATATTTTTCACCCTACTTTATTATATTTTCCAAATGTTTTTGAATGAGCGAGTGTTATTTTTAGTTTGGGAAAATACCCAAACAAGTAAAATAATGCCCTTTGTCTGTCCTGCTGCTTTTCCTTTTAGCTGAAGCCTGTCCACCGAGCTTCCACCCACACACACTCATAGATCTTCTCTCTGCTCTCGTCCCTTTTAACTCTTGCAGTCTGGCTTCCTGCTTTTCTTGCCAAATCAGTGGCCCTTTTTCAGTCTTTATCTTTCTTTATGACTCTAACTTTTCTTGTCATTGATTTCTTTGCACTTTTGAAATTCTCCTTCATTCCTTTTTCAGAGGTGCCTTTGTATCAGCTACTCTGCCTGGCACTGGGGATTCCCTGAGCAAGAATGTGAAATCCTGTTTCATGTACCTCATCTCTGATTGATTGACATTTTATTTCCCTGCTCCCTTCCTCTAGATGCTCTTTAGTTGTGAATATCCAGACACTTATTTCTCAGCCATCTATTGTTTTTCTCTTTTTAATTTGCTAAAATCAAGAAATAGTTGGGCTGGGCTTGGCCAGTGTGCTTAGCTGGAGTGTTGTCTTTGCACTAAAAGGTCTTGGGTTTGAGTCCCTGTTAGGAGGGCACATACCCAGGTTGCAGGTTCAACCACTGTAGGGGTGCACATGGGAGGCAATTGATCGATTGGTATTTCACTCTTACATCAAGATTTCTCTCTCTCTCAAATCAATAAAATCATGTCCTTGGGTGAAGATTAAAAAAAGAAGAAGGAATTTATGAGCTGAACAGAAAACTCTACCATATCTACTCATTTATTCACCAGAATACAGGGAGCGACCACTATTATATTAAACTTGGCATTTTCCTGATAATCCTTCTTCTGTGTCATGGTGCCTTGCTACTTCAATTTGCTTTCATTTCCAGTTCTACTTTTAAGTGGTAGACATCACTGTTCCTTCAGTCTATCAGACTGGCAATATTGATTTTCATACTTGATTTTTCTCTCATTCCCATGCCCAGTATTTTAACAAGTTGCCAAGTTTGCATTGTCACTTAAGTTTCCTTATTTTCCTACTTATACTCCAGGACCATAATTCAGTGTTTTACCATTTCATGCCTGGATTATTAAGCAGCAACATAGCTGCTCTCTGCTCCCCAATCCCCACTGAACTATGCTGTATATTGCTTATATAAATCTTCTAAAATATCCTTTTTCATGTAGTCCCCTTCTAAAAACACACAACTTCACCTTACCCACTATGTCATGTCTAAAGATTTTCATCAGGTTTCAATGTGAGTATAATCTAGCCCAGTGTTTCCCAAACTTTTGACATATGTGTACCCCCTTTCTATAATTTCAGAACGCTGAGTACCCCTCGTCAAAAAAAAAGGATATATTTTAATAACAATCAAAATGTATTTTTTTCTTTTTTTGGAACATACACAAAATAATAATAAATGAAAAATAAAATTATTCATAATAGCCGAAACCGGTTTGGCTCAGTGGTAGAGCATCGGTCTGCGGACTGAAAGGTCCCAGGTTCGATTCCGGTCAAGGGCATGTACATTGGTTGTGGGCACATCCCCAGTGGGGAGTGTGCAAGAGGCAGCTGGTCGATGTTTCTCTCTCATCGATGTTTCTAGCTCTCTCTCTCTCCCTTCCTCTCTGTAAAATATCAATAAAAATATATTTAAAAAATTATTCATAATAAAATAGAAATAAAAGTTATATTATAAATAACATTTATTTGCACACTGGACCATCTCACGCCTCACAAGACTGTCTTGACTTGACTCATGAGAACATAGAATTAGGCACAGCTAAGCACAGTGCAGTGCATATCCCCACCAAGCTCCAGTGCAATGTGTACCCCCACCAAACTCTTCCTGTACCCCTGGGGGTACACATACCACACTTTGGGAAACATTGATCTAGCCTAATACAATCAATCCAACCCTATTTCTTGCTGTTAACCAACATTTAACTCCACTTTAGTCCAGTGGACACTTCACTGTCGGCCTTTTATTTTGTGGTTCTGCTTTTATTCCTGATTTATACTTTTGTGGATTCTCTACTTCCATGTCTCCAAAACCTATTTAATCATGTTTTAACCATTTTAAGTCATAGCTCAAATTACAGTACTTTGAAACATTCTTTACCTACGCTAGTCTAAATTGGCCTTTTCTTGATCTCATGTATAATGAATTCTGTACAATTAAATACTTAAACACTTTTAATATTTTTAAGTATGCTGCTGTTGTTTTTTTGTCACTTTATATATTTAAATTACAGTTGACATACAAGATTATATTAGTTTCAGGTATACACTTGTGAGGTGGGTGGGTGGTGCTCTGATGTGGTCTGTAGCTCTCCACCAGGTACACTAGCTAAGGGGCTTCCCAGGAGGTGCAGGCCAAGGTCAGTTACTACCTGTGTCCTGCCCGGGGCTTCCTAGCATGAGCTACAAAGCGATCTGCAAATGACTGCTACTTACGCTGGGGTTGGAGGTGCTCAGGAGAGGTCAAGCTGCAAACCAAGGCTTGTTGCTGCTAGCTGGGCCTGGATCCACTTAGCAAGAGATACAGGGAATGCCTAGACTAGATGCTGCTTGTTTGAGGGATTTTAGGAAAATCTGAAGCTTGAGCCAAGACAGGCCATTCATAAGTAAAGGAGTCAGCAAGCTTTCTCTGCAAAGGACCAGGTAGTAAATATTTTTGGCTTAAATATTTTTTTTTGCAATTTGAGGACATAGGGTCTCTGTTGTATCAGGAAAGTAGCCAGGGACGGTATATAAATTAAAGGTTGGCCAGATTTGTTCCACTGCTGGAAGGATTTGGCTCTTGGGCAGCAGTTTGTGGACTCCTATATCCCATCACTGGGAAAACTGCTCAGAGAATACGGACAACAGTTTCAATCTTTACTCCCTTTTATTGACAAACAGTAGATGATAGTTATCTGCTTAATATTAATTATATTGTAATTCCCCCTTGGATAAACCCAGGATTATGTGAAAGCATATTAGAATGCAAACTGAGTGAGGGATACTCTTAACTCATCTCCCAGTGATGACGATAAAGGATATTGACTTTTGGTTTATGGTCTGACACATAAAAAGCTTGGGAGGCCTCACTCCTGTCATCACTAGGAAAAAAGCTGAACAAACTGAAAATCAACAACTCTTCATAAATGCATCAGAGAATTGAGGTCGCAGGGCCCTGGAAAATGGGAGGCAGACAGGCAAACAGAGAGAATCACAACTCACAGATAGCTGGAAGAAGCCCAGGAGTAGAAGCCCAAAGCTAAACCACTATAGATAGTAGCGCTGTAAACTATAATTTGCTGGAGGCGCAGTGTGAGCTAGCTTGAGAATATCCTGCTTTTAGGGAAATCACACACCTTCCTGAGTTTTACCTCCAGGAGCCAGGTTTTCCCTGTGAGATGTGAGAAAAATCTCTTTATATTCTACTTGGGGGGAGGAAGGATGGGGTAAGAGAGGTAGTGGGAAAAGGAAAAAAGTAACCACCCTATATAATAAACAGGTAATATGCAAATTGACCATCACTCCAACACACAAGATAGCTGCCCCCATGTGTATACAAGATGGCTACCGCAAGATGGCCGGCAGGGGAGGGCAGTTGTGGGTGATCAGGCCAGCAGGAGAGGACAGTTGGGAGGGATCAAGCCAGCAGGGGAGAACAGTTGGGGGGAACCAGGCCTGCAGGGGTGGGCAGTTGGGAGGAACCAGGGCTGCAGGGAAGGGCAGTTGGGGGGAACCAGGTCTACAGGGGAGGGCAGTTAAAAGTGAGGAGGCTGGGAGGGGAGGACTGTTAGGGGCGACCAGGCTGACAAGGGAGGGAAGTTAGGGGTGACGGGGCCAGCCAGGGGAGGGCAGTTGGGGGCGGCCAGGCCTGCAGAAGAGGGCATTTAAGGGTGACCAGGCCTTCAAGGAAGGGCAGTTAGGGGCAAACAAGCTGGCAGGGTAGCAGTTAAGCGTTGATCAGGCTGGCAGGGGAGTGGTTATGGGGTGATCATGCTGGCAGACAGAAGTGGTTGGGTCAATCAAGCAGGCAGGCAGGCAGGTGTGCAGTTGGGAGCCAGCAGTCCTGGATTGAGAGGGATGTCCTACTGCCCATTTAAACGGGCAGTCAGATATTCCTCAAGGGGTCTCAGATTGGAGAGGGTTCAGGCTGGCTGAAGGACACACACACACACACACACACACACACACACACACACACACACACACACTGTACACGAATTGCTTGCACTGGGCCTCTGGTCCTATATAATAAAAGTTTTATGTGCAAATTGACCGAATGGTGGAATGACTGGTCTCTGTGATGCAAACTGACCAATGCGGGAGCTGCCCCCTGGTGGTCAGCGTGCTCCCACAGGGGGAGCACTGCTCAGTCATAAACCAGGTTTACTGCTGGGGAGGGCAGCATCCGTGGTGGGAGACTCTGCTGCCTCTGCGGCAGCACAAAGGATGTCCTACTGACAACTTAGGCCTGCTCCTTCCCTCCCCACCGTCGCCCCACTCTAAGCGGCAGTCAGACATCCCCTCAGGGCTCCTGGACTTCAAGAGGGCACAGGCTGCACTGAGGGACCCCCAAGTTCAGGATTTTCATGCACTGGGCCTCTAGTTTTGAAATAACCTAGAGCTCTCTCTTCTCTTTAATAAGGCCTGCCTTAAGGGAACCTGTTTTTGTTTTTGTTTTGTTTTGTCTTGTCATAGAGAGGAAGGAAGAGGGACAGAGAGCTAGAAACATCGATGAGAGAGAAACATCCACCACCTGCCTCCTGCACACCCCCTACTGGAGATGTGCCCGCAACCAATGTTCATGCCCTTGACCGGAATCAAACCTGGGACCCTTCAGTCCGCAGACCGACGCTCTATCCACTGAGCCAAACCGGTTTCGGCAAGTGAACCTGTTTTACTACAGTCTAACCAGCTGGGGGGTGGGAAATACCAAACTCCAGGCCTCTTTATTCTTCCAGGTGGGGGAAGGGAATCACAAGACAATAGCATCCCTCACCCTCACTTTATCACTACTTTAGTAGGTATAATGATAGGATAACTGATGAAACAACCATAAACCTCGGACTAAGCTTTAATAAGAAACAGAAACTATGGACATTGGCTTTTGTTTTGGTCTTGATGAAGATAAGATTGGACTTTTCATGGCAGAATGGATGGAAATGGGAAATTGGAAACCCAGGAAGGGAAGCCTTTTATTTCCATCCAAATAAATCTTGCCACATTACAGTCTAACATGCATGGGTCTATGACAGGGGTGGGCACACTTTTTGACCCAAGGGCTTTAAACTGGACCGGAGGGCCGGAACAAAAGCAACCTGACCATGCTGGCACTCTCATCTTGGGCTGCTGGTGAAGGAGCGGAGGGGAGATCAAGAGAACCCTCCGCACTTTCCGCTCCGCAGGACAGATTTAGAACAGCCGAATGGGCCAGATCTGGCCCATGGGCTATAGTTTGCCCACCCCTGGTCTATGAAATGCTTTTCTTGAAACCCTGTAGAAGAACATGATTTCCAACGATATTAGTAGTATACTTGTTTTGCAAGAAATATTAGAAGTTCTATAGAGAAGGAAATTGATATAGGTCAGAAACTCAGGTCTATATAGAGAAGAGTGAGGCCTGGTTGGTGGGGCTCAGTTGGGTGAGCGTCATCCCTGTACCAGAGGCTGCTGGTTTAATTCTCAGTCAAGGGACATAGCTGGTTTGCAGGTTCAATCCCCAGTAGGGAACATGTAGGAGACAGACCATCCACATTACTCTCTCCTTGATGTCTCTATCTCTCACTCCCTCTCCTTTCCCCTCTCTGAAGTCAATAAAACATATTTTTAAAAAATAACGTAGAGTAAAAAGGAATAAGTGAAGATAAAATCTTTTTTATATTTACTTGATCTAACAGATAAATTTGTTTTTCGTGATTATAGCTTATGGATAAGTGAAATGAATGATACCGGGTTTCCCCGAAAATAAGACATCCTCCGAAAATAAGACCTACTTACAGGTTTCCTTCTGAGTGAAATATAAGGCATCCCCCGAAAATAAAACCCCCAGGCTCTGTCCCAGAATGAAAATTAATTTACCGTAAACTGGTCGCTAGGGCCGCCCCGACTGGTGTCTAGCAACCAGTGACTGTTATGCGGAGTCCTAACCTCACTGCTGTGTGAATGGAGAGAAATCAGCGTGGAAACTTTGTGAAACCTAAACTGCAACAAGTTGTGACTTGGGTGAAGAATTCATGGGAGAAAATCACTGAGAGTTGCATTGCAAATGCACTGCGAGCAGGCTACCTTGACAAGAAGTACTCATTTAAAGACAGTGCTATTGCTAAACATGAGAGATTTGGTCTATTGATTCTGAAAGAAATGGAGTCACAAGAAATTCACCAGGAAACTCAGGAATTGGATTGTTATGATGATGTTCCAGAAGATGATGACATGATTGTCATTGAATAAATGAGTAAATTCTTGATACTGTAGGATTCACAGTTTGTCTGGTTTTTGTTGACAACTACCGTACTACCGTACCATATACAGGTAATACATTTCCTTTATTTTCATCTAACAATAAATGTGTACCGTATTCTTCTTCATGGAAAAATAAGACATCCCCTGAAAATAAGACCTATTGCATCTTTGGGAGCAAAAATTAATATAGGACATTGTCTTATTTTCGGGGAAACAGGGTAGCAGTGTTATTAGAGATCAGTGGAGGAATTGAGCATAATTTTAAAAGGTACTTGCACTAACTGTGAAGTAGTATAGTGTTTGAAAAGTGGAATTGGATTAGTTATGAAAGAACATTGAAAACCTAGAGTAACCCCTAAAATAATTTTGAAAGGAAGTATAATTAATATGTTAAGAGACTAGAGAATAAAAGAATCATATAAAATCAGAGAAGGCAGACATAGAAGACAGGAAAAAAAGGACAATGAATAGTACATAATTACAAATATGGTACATATTAATCCTATGTCAATAATTATTTTAAATGTGAATGTTCTAAATATACCAATTAAAAGACAGATACTATCTACATAGATTTACAAAAAACACATGACCCAACTATATGTTGTCTACAAGTATGTCATTTACAGACTTTGGTACTTCATAATTTAGTAACCAATTATTTGTAACATACTTGAGAATATTTGCAATGAGAGTTGCAAGCAAATGGTGAGGTAGTTAAGGTATGAAGAACTCAAGGGAAAATGGCCATATTTTGTGCCTAGTTTAATGTATAAATTATATAATTTCCTTCATTTAAAATTAATTTTACAAGTAATTATTAAGCACTTCTATGTAGATTCTGTTTGTTTTTTTAAACCTGCGTGAATAATGTACATACCATTAAATTTACCTGTTTTAGCCGAAACCGGTTTGGCTCAGTGGTAGAGCATCGGTCTGCGGACTGGAGGGTCCCGGGTTCGATTCCGGCCGAGGGCCTGTGCATTGGTTGCGGGCATATCCCCGGTAGGGGGTGTGCAGGAGGCAGCTGGTCGGTGTTTCTCTCTCATCAACGTTTCTAGCTCTCTATCTCTCTCCGTTCATCTCTGTAATAAAAAATTAATAAAATATATTTTTAAAAAGATTTACCTGTTTTAGCATGTAATTCGGTGATTTTTAGTTATGCATTCATCACCATGATCTGGTTTTAGAATGTTTTGATTTCTTTTTAAAGCATTTGAAAAGTGAATTACCGTATTTGCCGGCGTATAAGACGACTTTTTGGCCCTGAAAAATATGCCTCCAAGTGGGGGGTAGTCTTATAAGGCGAGTATATAACAAACTCTGTATTTTTAGTGGAAATGTTAGGGGGTCGTCTTATACACCCAGTCGTCTTACACGCCGGCAAATACGTATTTTTCAGGGCCAAAAAATCGTCTTATACGCCGGCAAATACGGTATATTGACTGACTGGATTGATTAGAAGTGGAAAGGTTATTTTATATCATTGAAGGTTCAAAGGCAATAGGAGAGAGAATTTTTGTTTTATATGTGAATGAGACTTAACAATAGGTCATGGGTTTCTAGAAATTTAAAAGATGAAGTTGCTTTGGTCTTTTTTTATTTTTTTATTTTAATATTCCTCTGAGGTCTTTTCTGAAGTCTTTATCCTCTGTGGATCAAGCTTTCATTACTTTAGATGTGACAAAAAGCTCTCTTCTATTTAGATAGTTACTACTAAAAAAAATTAATGGAATACTGCTTTGAGCTTCATTATAACTGGCCAAATACTTGTGTGAGTTTTCCTGTGGCGCACATTATTTTTAGATATTTCTGCTTCACCTATTTGTAATTATAGAGCACAATGTGAGCTGTCACTTTTCTGAAACATTTTAATACAGTGAGCTGAGAGTACTTTTTAAAATTTCTCTTTGAGATGGTTAGAAAATTTCTCTGCCAGGCATGAACACTTAACAGAATAGAGTTACTTTATTTTAAAAACCTTGCACATATAACAGTTTTAAAGGAAGATAATAAGAATCACAAAGAGGTAGTCCAGTGCAGTGATATAAGTCATTGTAGTACATTCTGAAATTAGTTGCCTGAGTTTACTGCCCAAATCAGATAATCTTTTGATATTGTTTCCTTTTTCAGTAAAATAGAAATAGAAATAGTGCCTATCTCATCAGGTTGTAGTGAAGATTAAATGAGATAATTCTTAAAACATTCAGTATAAAATCTGGCATATGGTAAGTATTCAATAAATGTTGGCTGTTATTTTTTAACTACAATAAATTTCAAAAAACTTACCATCTGTTTATAAGATTATATGATTATTTCTGAATCTTACTATTGTACTAGAGGCCCAGTACATGAGGGGTGGCAGGGTGTGGGGGGGGGGGAGTGTCCCTCAGCCCAGTCTGCACCCTCTCCAATCTGGGACCCCTCGAGGGATGTCTGACTGCCTAAATGGGCAGTTGGACGTCCCTCTCACAATCCAGGACTGCTGGCTTCCAACTCCTCACCTGCCTACCTTCCTGATTGCCCCTAACCACTTCTGCCTACCAGCATGATCATCCCATAACCACTCCCCTGCCAGCCTGATTGATGCCTAACTGTTCCCCTGCCAGCCCAATTGCCCCTAACTGCCCTCCTCTGCCAGCCTGGTTACCCCTAACTGCCCTCCCCTGCAGGCTTGATCACCCCCAACTGCCCTCTCTTGCAGGCCTCGTTCCTCCCAACTGCCCTTGCCTCCTGGCCATCTTGTGGTAGCCAACTTGTGGTGGCTATCTTGTGTGTTGGAGTGTTGGTCAATCTGCATATTGTGGTTTTGTTAGATAGGATAGAGTCCTGGTGCATGAGTGGGGGCCAGCTGGTTTGCCCTGAAGAGTGTCCCAGATCAGGGTGGGGGTTCCCTTGGGGCATGAGGCAGCCTGGGCGAGGGCCTGTGGTGGTTTGCAGGCTGGTCATGCCCCTAGGCGACCCATGCATAGGCCAGGGCTGGCTGGAAGCAGGTATCGGGGATTTATCTATCTTCTATAAATTGAAACTTTGTAGCCTTGAGTGGAGGCCAGGGTGGTGGAAAGCTTGGCTTCCTCCATCACCAGGGGCAACTCAAACCTCCTGCTTGCTCCAGCTCCATGGCTGCTGCCATTTTGGTTAGGTTAATTTGCATACTCCCTTCTGATTGGCTTGTGGGTGTATCAGAGGTACGGCCCATTTGCATGTTTCTCTTTTATTAGATAGGATTTCTGTGCCTGTAATAGAGGGAACCATGATGATATTTGAAGAAAGTGTTTTTCCAGGCTGAAGAAACAGCAAATGCAAAGGTAGTGAGAAGGCCACCCCACGAGCCAAGTGGCAAAAGTATGATGGAGTGTGACAGTGATCTCATAGGTGGTGAAGGGGCAGATTTGTGTAGGGCCTTGCAGGTCTACTAAGCACTGAGACTTAGGCTTTCCTTCTGAGATGAGAGCCATTGGAAGGCTCTGAGCATAGGAGTAACATGACCCAACCGGTGATTTAAAAAGCTCAGCTGTGGCTCCGTGGTTGAGTGTTGACCCATGAACCAAGAAGTCACCGGTTTGATTCCTGGTCAGGGCACATACCCAGGTTTCGGGCTCCATCCCTAGTAGGGGGATGTAGGAAGTAGCCGATTGATGTATCAATGTTTCTATCTCTATCCCTCTCCCTTTTTCTCTAAAAAAATCAGTAAAAACCTTTTTTTTTTTTTTTTTTTTTTTAAGACTCACTAGGCTGCTTCTATGTAGAAAAGAGACTACAGAGGGCCAGGGTAGAAACAGGGAGGACAGGCTGTGATAGGTTACTGACAATTTACTCTAGAGGTGTGTGTAAAAGATGAAATAAATACTTCTAATAGTTGTTAGTGTTCTCAGGGTGTTGCAGTTAGCTGTGAGTGATTTCATTTACTTTATACTGTTCTCTCTTTTATAAATATTTTAAGTATTTTTATAAGCATAAACAATTTATAATTTTCTTTAAGTAGTGCTGTAATAAAAAAGTATGCAACATATTAGACTCTGATTATTTGTATATTAAGTACAGTATCATAAGTACTTTTACTAAATTTGAAAGATTTGCCTTCAAAAAGACCAAATGTTCATAATCTGTCTATTGGAGTATAGTGACATACTAGCAATTTGGGATAAATAACCTAACTAAAGGAGTAAAAAGTGAGAATTAGAATATAAAACATTTTACATATAATGCAATTATTTATAACTAGAGGCCCGATGCATGAAGATTCATGCAAGAATGGGCCTTCCTTCCCCTGGCTGCCAGCACTGCCTTTCCACCTTCCCACGCTGCCCGGAGGCCTGGAGCTGCTGGGGCAGTGCGGAATGCCTCTGTGAAAGAGTGGAGGGAGAGAGGGGGGGGGGAGAGACAGGCCTCTATGTAAGAGAGACAAATCAAATGGTTGCCTCTCCATATGCCCTGGGAGAGAGAGAGAGAGAGAGAGAGAGAGAGAGAGAGAGAGAGAGAGACCTCTATGTAAGAGAGACCAATCAAATGGTTGCCTCTCCACATGCCCTGGGGTCAGGGATGGATCAAACCAGCAACCCAGGTACCGGCCCTTGACTGGTAATTAAACCCATGACCCTTTGGTGTGTGGGCCAATGCTCTAACCATTGGACACCACTGGCCAGGGCTGAGGTTAAAGACATACAAATGATTACCATTATAACAATCTAGTAGCCTTATTACTATTTATTTCCTCTAGCAGTGGAGTTTTGTTAATAAATGTTTTTGAACTCTCAGACTCTAGTTTAAGTAATTGCATACTCTTTGTTTAAGTAATTTAGATAATGGCTTCAGTACTCTAGTAGGCGATTCTGGGATCTCTAATTGGCTTTGTTCCTACCTTCCTTCACCTGCTGTTCTTTAGTCTGACCCACACTCTGCCAACACTGACACCTATCCCCACCCCCAGTAAATTTCTGCTTATCCCTCAGGGTGCATTCTATTAACTACAGAAGGGAGTCTTTCCTGAATCTTTGAGGTAAAGTAGGTCCTTAATCACTCTCCTTCTAGGCCAGGGGTGGGCAAACTTTTTGACTCGAGGGCCACAATGGGTTCTTAAACTGGACCGGAGGACCGGAACAAAAGCAACCTGACCATGCTGGCACTCTCATCTTGGGCTGCTGGTGAAGGAGCGGAGGGGAGAGCAAGAGAACCTCCACTCTTTCGGCTCTGCGGGCCGGATAGAACACCCAAACGGAGTTTGCTCACGGCTGTTCTAGGCTCTAATTCTTGTTTCTATGCATTACAATGCTAATAAAATGTTTGCATAATTTCTTAGTCTCTTCTGTTAGAATGTTAATACCTTAAAGACTGGGATTGTAGCTCTCTCATAGGTATTTTTCCAGTGCAGAATGAGTGCATGAATGCATGAGCTACCTGAGTAACTAGCATACGTTTAGACTTCATTTGGGGATCTGGTACAGTTTTCCTCCTCCAACTTTCAACTGTCTCCCCCATCTCCTTCTTCCCTCTCCCCCGTGCTGCTCCCCATGTAGTGTTTTAAGTTATAAATTACTAAGTGTAGAAGTTACACATAAAAATAGCAAATTTGTTTTTACCATTAAAAATCTTAAGTTTTTCCCCTAGCTGGCTTGGTCAGTGGTTAGAGCATCGGCCTGCAGACTGAAGGGTCTCGGGTTTCATTCCTGTCAAGGGCACATACCCAGGTTGCAAGCTTGATCCCTAGTAGTGGGCGTGCACGAGGCAGCCGATCAATGATTCTCTCTCATCATTGATGTTTCTATCTCTCTCCCTCTCTCTTTCTCTTTGAGATAAATAAAAATATATTTTTTTAAAAATCTTAAGTTTTCTTGATATATATCATTTTCAGTAGAATAAAAGTTTGGCTTATTGTACATTTTTGTTTACAGATAACCTTTTTAAGTATTTAATTTAGTGTTAATATAGACAATATTACCAAAAATAAACCATTTTATCAGGATTCAAATTAGTATGTATAACCTCAAGTAGGTTGTTTTTTAGTTTGAAGTGTGAAAAATTTTCTGAAACTTACCTACATGTTCTCTTTTTCCCTAGTACGGTAGATTTTCCTGGTATATGTTCTATACTGTCTTATAGTATAATGTTTTATTGTAAAAAAGTGCTCAGTGCTCTTAATAGAGATTTGTTAAATTTCATTATAATTTCTCACTGGGGACATAGAGGAGGGGAGAAAACAATGTCGTGCTGTTAGTGCCATACTTATTATGTTTTTAACCTCCAAGTTATAACATGTTAGATTTGTGTAGCTTGACTTCTTACTGAAAACAAAGTATGAGGGAAGGTCTGGCATATTGACAACCTGTATACTTAGCTGTGATCCTTGAGGCTTACTTTGGGGTGATGTTTCTTTCTCAAAGGCCATTCCCAGAGAATTGAAGACCAACTACACACTTAATTTTTTATGTCTATTTCAGTTCTTTAAAAAAAATCTTTCTTGCCAATTTTCCGCCTCTTGGAGAGGAGGGCAAAAATCCCCAGGATGTTCAGAGTTTTTTTGTTTTGTTTATTTGTTGTTGTTGTTTTTTTAAACAAAATGGATAAAAACTCTAATAAAGAGTTTCTCCAATGCAAAACAGACTTGAGGAACCTCCAAACAGAAAGAAAGCTCCCTTTTGTTCCTTGGTTGGTGGTTTACCGCTCTGGCTGCCATCTCAGTGTTGGTGCCACTTTTCTTTGGGGCTGCAGTTTTGTTTTTATGCTCTTCCTCTCTGAAGAGTTTCATATAGTATATGTGTAATTTTTTATAGTTTTTTTATTTTATATGTCACATAGATCATGATAAGGAAATCTTTGTGTGCAAATTTGAATACTAGTAATATATGTCAGCATCACACTTTTGCCCACAATAGCAGATTGTAATACAATGTGTAGGTATTTACTGTTTCTTCTCTCTATTACTTTCTTGTCCCATCTTTGCTTCTAGCACATTTAAGCCCAGATTTTCTTGCTCAGTTCCTTTCATCTCTTTGTCATTTTTACTCTAGTTCAATTTCTGAAGTTCACATGCATCTGTTTGTCATCGGTCTACCCTAAGCTGTTCCTTGCATTCTAGGTGACTTCCCTCTGGATAACCAATTTTGAATGCCTACACCTGTACTTCCTTTTTTTAAATAGTTAATCACCACTTCCTCACTTTCCTTCGAGTCATTCTTTAGGCAGACTCTTTCTGGCCTCCAAATATCTGCATTGGTCTGTTACATTTATTTCTTTAAGCTTGTATTTTGTATATGTGGATCACCTAGTCTAAAACAGAATACAAGGTAATTTCCAGTAAATTGTGAAGAGAAGTATTTCCTCACAGGCAGGGTTCATGTTAATATAGTACAAGATGTTTACAAGCAGATAATTTAGAACTTCCTAGTTTGTCTTCCTAAATGTTTCTCTATCCCTTTTGTTTTATTGTCTTGCTCTCTTTTATTCTTATCCGTCCCCTCTTCTTTTATCTGTTTCCCACCCCTGTATTCAAAAAATTATATAATTTATTAAAATGTCATGTCTGCTTTTCTTACATTTATATTATAAGCAGTTGACAGTTTTTTAAATGAAAAATAGATTATGCAAAATCATTTAGTAGTGTAGTGTAGACAATGTGTGAGTCAGCAGATGAGTTTAACAGGAGTGTTCTAGGTAACAGCGTACTTACTTTAGTCTCCAGATATAAGGCTACCAAATTACAACCAGCTGAAGAAGTGATGAATTAAGCAAAAGGACACATTGGGATTTCTAATTCCTGGCCAATCAAGACTGAGGGACCCTGCCCTCCAGCACAGATTTCGTGCACTGGGTCTCTAGTATCTACACTAATAAGAGAAACATGCAAATTAACTATCTCACTCTGCTACACCCACAAACCACGCCCACCAGCCAAGCAGGAGCAAGTATGCAAATTAACCCAACCAAGATGGTGACCAGCCACAAAGCTGGAGCAAGCAGGAGACTTGGGTTTCCCTTGGCAATGGAGGAAGCCAAGCTTCCCACGCTGGCCTCCGCTCAGGACTACAAGTTTAAATTATAGAAAATAAATAAATCCTAGATACTTGTTTCCAGCTGTCCCTGGCCTCTGCTCAAGGAGGTGTTGAAAAAAAGAAAAGAAAAGGAGAGGCTGGGACCTTGGGTCACTGGGGGGTGATCAGACAAAGATGGGACGGCAGGGGCCATTGATGGTAAGCAGACCAGTGGGTCCAGTTGG
Organism: Vespertilio murinus; assembly: GCA_963924515.1. Taxonomy (NCBI): domain Eukaryota; kingdom Metazoa; phylum Chordata; class Mammalia; order Chiroptera; family Vespertilionidae; genus Vespertilio; species Vespertilio murinus. The sequence goes on along the minus strand of OZ004704.1, from coordinate 167,506,849 downwards.
GAGTGAGCAGGCTGTCAGTGGGGGTCAGTTGGAGGTGATCAGGACAGGGGGGGCGCAGTTGGGGATGAACAGGTTAGTGGGGAGGGAAGGTGGAGGTGAGCAGGCCAGCAGGGAGGGCAGTTGGGGGTGAGCAGGCTGGCATGGGGGGGGACAGTTGGGGGTGATCTGGCTGGTGGAGGGGCAGTTGGGAGTGATCTGGCTGGCAGGCAGAGTAGTTAGGAGCAATCAGGCAGGCAGGCAGGTGAGCAGCTGGAGTCAGCAGTCCTGGATTGTGAGAGGGATGTCTGAGTGCCAGTTTAGGCCCAATCCCTGTAAACCAGCAGGAGGACATCCTCCAAGGGGTCCCAGATTGGAGAGGGTGCAGGTCCGGCTGAGGAACATCCCCTCTCCCCCATGCACAAATTTCATCCACTGGGCCACTAGTCTATATATAAAAGCCAGACCTTTATGACTGGTCAATTGAATAACCAGTCAGTATGATGCATATTGGCATCCAGGGGGCAGATGTTCAACCCAGGAACTTCCCCCCCTGGTGGTCACTGTGCTTCCACAGCCAACCTCCCAAGGCCGGCCAATCTCCTATGGTCGTTCCCCTTCCCCCACCTCCTGGCCAGACAGCCCCAATCACTAGCCAGGCTGAGGGACCCATGCATGAATTCATGTACTGGGCCTAGCATTTATAATTTCAATTGCTTACAAGATCAATTCCAGACACCTCATAATTTATTTCCAGCTTGACTTTCTAGCTTATCTTCTCTGTCTTCCTTTCTCTTACATACAGTGTCTCTACCAGGGACTAGCACATTCTTTTTACAAATTTAACATAAATACCATTAACTTGTTCCATTTCACTACATGGCCCATCCTATCTTAATTGTATTAGGTCCAGCTCTATCATACATTTAGGTTGTAAGTCTATCCCTGAAGAATATCCTTGCCTTGCACCCTTGGCCTGGTAGGTGTTTTGGAGTATTTGCTTTTCTCGGAAAGCTCTCTACTATAATCTTCCATGTCTTTCCCTCGGCTTTGGCTTTACCCTTAGTAAGAAAGCTTCTGCTTTCCCTCTGCATATTCCCCTTTCCCTCAGCTGTCCAGACCATAATTGGGCCACCACAGTAGTCTGTTCTTTCTAGTGTTGTTTTGTTGTTGTTGTTCTTGTGTGTGTGTGTGTGTGTTTGGTTTTTTTTGTCCCCATTTTACTTGTATTTCTAGAACAGTATAGCACTCAATCGCAGTTTGCACATACTATATTTCTTACTGTGTATGTCTTTCCCAGTAGATGTTGCGTCCTGATGGGTGGCAACCATATCTTATTCAACTTGGTATGTCCCCCAGTGCTATGTTTGCAAATATTTATGGTCTTAAGTGGATTTAAATAATGGTTTTTTACCGTTTGAATCACTAGTCAGAGGGATGTTTAGTCTATTTTTACTCATATGTATTTCTTCTTATTTGATATATAATTGTAATGTACTTTTTAAAAAACATTTCTATATCTTTAAAAGCAAAGCATGTTTTATTATAGAAAACTGCATAAAGGATTTTATTTCTATCTATAAAACTGGTCTCTTTTGACTCTTTTTTTTTTAACTATGAATAACTTTATTTTTTTGTCTATTTTAAATCATTGTTTAATATATCCTTTCTTAATATTTATCTAATCATTCATTCAAATATTAACAAGTACCTGCTATTAGGTAGGTTTTCTTCTAGAACTCTGGGTTATAGCAGTAAAAAAAAAGTCATACATGCCTGCTTTTATAAAGTTTTCATTTTAGTGGAAGGAGAAATAATAAATAAAATATGTAAGTATGTGATATGATGGAAAATTCTCTAAAGAAAAGAAAAGCAGGAAAACAGGGACTATGTATGTCAGGGAGAAGATGACAGTTTTAAATATGTTGGTCAAGGAACCCTCACCAAGGTAACATTTGAATAAAGATCTGAATTATGGAGTAAACATATATAAAGCATTTATTGGTGGGAACTAAATATCCAACAAAAAGAGAATGCTTATTATTTTAATACTAGAGGCCTGACACATGAAATTCATGCGCGGGTACGGTCCCTAGGCCTAGTCTGTGATCAGGGCCATCTTCCCCGGCTGCCGGCAGCCAGCCCTGCTCCCTGCCATCACCCATCCGGGACCCCACTTTGCCATTGGGCAATCGAGCCTGATGGCCGGGGGAGGGACTGAGAGCTGTCAGTGCGACTCAGTGACTGGTCATTCTGCCATTATGGTTGCTGGGCTTTTATTATATAGGGTTACCATTAAGATTCTGTTATAGAGCCATAAAAAGGTCCTGTGCCATATAATATATTATGACTTGAGAAAATGCTTACCATGCAGTATTAAATGGGAAAGCAAAATATAAAACTGTTTTCATCCACATTTTTAAAAATAATAGTTGATTAAATTTTAGAGAGGAAGGGCGAGGGAGAAATAAATATTGATGTGAGAACACAACATTGATTGGTTGCCTCCTGCAAACCTCTTACTGGGGAATCAAGCCTACAACCCAGACATGTGCCCTTCACCAGGAATTGAACCAGCAATCTCCTTTTGCATGGGTTGACACCCAGTCAACTAAGCCACAATGACCAGGGCCACCCTAATTTAAAAATATATATATATTTTATTGATATTATACAGAGCTGAAGGGAGAGAGATAGAGAGCTAGAAACATCAATGAGAGAGAAACATTGACCAGCTGCCACTTGCACACCCCCAACCGGGGATGTGCCTGCAACCAATGTACATGCCCTTGACCAGAATCGAACCTGGGACCTTTTAGTCTGCAGACCGACGCTCTACCACTGAGCCAAACCGGTTTCAGCGCCACCTAATTTTTAAAAAAGATTTTTATATACTAGTATGCAAATATAACCAGAGGAAAAACACCACAAAGTAGCAGAAGTTCTATGTGGGATGAGGTCTTGGGTTTAATTTTTTTAAATAGTTTTATCAATTTTTTAAAAATGAGTATATATTAAATTAATTTTTAAAGTACTTAAAATTAATTTTTATGTATTTTAACTACTAGATTCTGCCATAATGGAGTAACAGGTATTGAACTTATCCTTTCTCCATAATTAACTATAAAACTGGAAAAAATATGTAACGCAACTGGAACTTTTCTTAGCATTAGATAGCAAAGTAACAGGCTGTGATATTTTGTTGTTGTTTTACATTTTGTTTAGTTTTGAAACAAACAGGTTTTATGTTATTTTAGCAGCATGCAGTTACCACTTTCCATGTTTAATATAAAGTATAGAATAGAGGAGTTTTTGTGTTTATAGAGCAAGGGTGGGCAAACTTTTTGACTCGAGGGCCACAATGGGTTCTTAAACTGGACCGGAGGGCCGGAACAAAAGCAACCTGACCATGCTGGCACTCTCATCTTGGGCTGCTGGTGAAGGAGCGGAGGGGAGAGCAAGAGAACCCTCCGCTCTTTCGGCTCCACGGGCCAGATACAACAGCCGAACGGGCCAGATCCGGCCCGTGGGCCGTAGTTTGTCCATGACTGTTATAGAGGGACATTTTATATGTGTGTGTGTGTGTGTGTGTGTGTGTGTGTGATAGAGTTTTTTAAAAATGAGAATTGATCGATAATTCATTCAGCAAATATTGTTTTCTCACTATGAAGAACACAATTTTTTAAAATATATTTTATTGATATTTTACAGAGAGGAAGGGAGAGAGATAGAGAGCCAGAAACGTCGATGAAAGAGAAACATCGACCAGCTGCCTCTTGCATACCCCCCACTGGGGATGTGCCCACAACCAATGCACATGCCCTTGATCGGAATCGAACCCGGGACCCCTCAGTCCGCAGACCAACGCTCCACCACTGAGCCAAACCGGTTTCCGCTAAAGAACACAATTTAGTTCTGATAGTACATTGGCAAATTAGTCTAACGATCCCTAACATTACTCTTTCTTCTTTTCATCTGTTAACCCCCTTCACCCATTTCTCCTATACCCCACCCCATGCTTCTGACAATCACCAATCTGTTTTCTATGTTAGGGTTTTTTGTTTGTTTGTTTGTTTGTTTGTTTGTTTGTTTTTAAGATTGCACATATAAGAGAGATCATAACATTTTTTGCTTTCTCTGACTTATCTCACATAGGATAATACCATCAGTGCATGCATGTTGTTGCAAGTGGCAAGATTTCATTCTTTTTTATGGCTGAAAAATATTCCATCATATATATCATAATTTCTTTATCCAAGCATCCATTGAAGGACGTTTAGATGGTTTTCACATCTTGTTGGATATCTTGGTTATTGTAAATAATGCTGCAATGAACAAGGGGTGCACATATCTTTTGAATTAGTGTTTGTTTTCTTTGGATAAGAACTCAGAAGTGGGGTTACTGGGTCATATAGTAGTTCTATTTTTAATTTTTTGAGGAACCTCCATACTGTTTTTGGCTGCACCAACTTACATTTACAACTTACCAATGGTGCTTAAGGGTTTCCTTTTCTTCATGTACTTATCAGCATTTATTATCTTTTGTCTTTTTTAATAACAGTCATTCTGACAGGAGGAAGGTGTTATCTAATCTTGGTTTAAATTTGCATTTCTCTGAGGATTAATGACATTGAGCATCTTTTCATGTACCTGTTGGCCACCTGTGTGTCGTCTTTGAAAAAAATCCCTGTTTAGATTTTTCAGCACATTTTTAAATTGGATTGTTTGTGTTTTTAATAAGGGCTCTGACTCTTCAGTAAAGGAAAACTCCCTCTGGCTTTTCAGACTGCAGCTCAGGGAAATAGAGCCCAACAGAGACCAAAAATTAGCAGGATGGAGTAAATTATGATTTGAGTACCTGACTGCTGAAGCAGGTGGAATTTGGGGTTCTAGAAAGGAGGGAGTTGCTTATAGAAAGAGCTTCAGAAATCTCCTCTGGGGTCCCCAATTCTTTGGTGAATTACTGAATCCACATGTGTAAGTCTCTCTTCAGGAACAACTAATGGGTCCTGAAAGTCAACAGGAGATTCTGGAGGTTACACAGTGCTAAGAGACAGAATTTCAACCAGCCAGATTAGAAAGTCCTTGCTGAGCAACGTAAGCATTAATTGAGACCCCAGAAAGTCATATTTTAGGACTAAGGCTAATCTACCCATAGAGTAAGAGCTATTCGAGACCCATTCTAACAAAGCCCCAAACTAGCCTTCAGATGTATCAGTTGAGCTGGCAGTGAATTAACTTCATGCCAGAACAAATCCGACTTTGAAGGACCTTCAGACATTCAACAACATAGTACCTACAATGTTCAGCTAAATAAAATATTATTAGACATAAGGAAGAAGCAGGAAAGTGCACTTATTCAGCGGGGGTCAAAAACCCCAATCAGTTGGAACAGACCCAGAGATGGCAAAGATGTGGGTTTAGCAGGAAGATATTTAAATTTTTCTCTGGTAAATATGTTCAGGCATTTAAAGGAAAAGACGGGTATGAGCATGCACAGATAAGGAACCTCAGTAGAAATGGAGATTTAAATAAGACTCAAATAGAAAAAAACCTAGAATAGAAAAAATCATCTGAAATGCATAATTCACTGGATACGTTTAACGGAAATTTGGAATATTAGAGGGGTAGAATATGTGTGTAAATGGAGTCCCAGAAAGAGAGGAGAGATTGGAGCAGAAGAATATTTAAAGATAGAAAAGTTGAAAGATTTTCAAATTTGATTAACATCCGTAGAGCAGTGGAGGTCATCAAACCCAAAGCACAATAAACACAAAGGAGGGCTTCAGTTCAAGAGGGTAGAGTAAGTAAACGCTGTGTTTGCTTCCTCCCTTGACCACATAAAAATTAGAACTAAAGTACAGAACAAACATCATAGAGAACCGCTTGAAGTTTAACTGAACAGAAATCCTGTAACTAAGGATATAGAGAAGAAGCAACATTGAGATTGGTAGGAGTTATGGAGACACAGAACAGGCTAATTCCACACCCATGTATGGTGGTTAAAAATCAGTAGGGTTATATTGGCTGCAGAGGTCCCCCTGAGGAGAGAGGATTTCAGTGCTGGGAAGAGAAGTAGTCCCCATAACTTCTGGCTGTGAAAACTAGTGGAGATTGTGGCTGAGACAGAGGCTGCTGGAGTCCTAGGTGTTACTTTTTAGTTGTTGTTCTTTTTTCATCCTCACCTGAGGGGAGGTGTGTGTGTGTGTGTGTGTGTGTGTGTGTGTGTGTGTGTGTGTGTGTGTTTTCCCATTGCTTTCAGAGAGAGTGGGAGGAAGAAAGAGAGAAACATTGATGTGAGAGAGACAATTGGTTGCCTCCAGTATGCGTGTGACCGGGGACAGGGAGCAAACACACAGCCCAGGTACGTGCTCTTGACTGGAATCGAACCCGTGACCCTTCCGTGCACAGGCTGACACTCTAACTACTGTACACACTAGCCAAGGCCCAGGTATTACTTTTTATTTGTACTTTTTAAAAAAATAATTCTTTATTTTTTAAAGTATTACATATGTCCCCATTCTCCCCTATTGACCTCCTCCAGCCTGCCCCCACTCAGTGTATATTTTTTGGTTTGTCTTTTTTAGATGGCTCTATTCTTAGAACCTTCTTGTTATTCATTGCACATACTATAAAACTTGGGTCTCTACTTCCTTCCCAAATGGAGAATAACTGTACTTTACTTTGTAATCCCTCCTTCCTTTTATATACTACAGATCTATAAACCAAGCTTACTGTGTTTTCTCGAGTCTCCTGGTTCATTGGCCTAGCAGTATATTCCCGAGCTGTGGTTTTCCAAATGGGCTATTCACAGCTTAGAGACACTATGCTGCTTCTGTTTTGGATTGGAGACCTAGGAGACTACTGATGTGGACAATAGTCATAAGTCAGGGAATTGTTGAAGGACTCATTGTTTAGGGCTCCTCTTCTAGAGAAGGTATAGGGAAAGATGAGTTTACATCTCAGTTGTAAGGGAGGAAGGCAGGAACAAGGAATTTTGATCTTTTTAATATGTGAATAATTGAATTTTAGGATTAAGCCCTGCTATTGCTCATCCTATATAACAAAAGGCTGATATGCAAATTGACCAAATGGCAGAACAACCAGTCACTATGACACGCATTGACCACCAGGGGGTAGATGCTTAATGCAGGAGCTGCCTCCTGGTGGTCATTGTGCTCCCACAGGGGGGGGTGCCACTCAGCCAGAAGCCCTGAGCCAGGCTCATAGCTGGTGAGCACAGCGATGGTGATGGGAGCCTCTCTGCCTCCGCAGCAGTGCTAAGCCCTCAGTTGGACATCCCCTAAGGGCTCCCAGACTGTGAGAGGGTGTAGACTGGGCTGAGGGACATCCCCCCCACCCCCCAGTGCACGAATTTCATGCACTGGGCCTCTAGTGCTGTAATAGACATTGGTGCTGGCTCATTGCTGGAGAAATAGTAAAAATGAAGGAAAAACAATGACAAATTGGTTTGGCTGAGTAAAAGAATATTGATCACATCATTTACATGAGCTATTTAGCATTCGTGCCTAAAATACTTTGCCACAAAAAACAATTATGCATATCATTATATTTGTGTTAGATTAAAATTATCAAATAAATTTCACATGTCATGCAGTTCAGTTAATGTGTACTCAGACATCCTAACTGGTAGACAAGTTATATGGAAATATGGACATTGACACAATTCAAAATGTTTAGTGTGAAAAATGAAAGTATTTGTTTTAAAATAGTTTATAGATCATTCCCTTGTGCCATTAAGTGGAAGCAATCACACAAATCCAGAGTATGTAACATTCTGAACTCATCTGTCCTGGGCTCTTTGCAAAGTAAATAATGGGGAGAAGGTGGAAGGACTGTTCTAGACAAAAGATACAGGAGCCACTTACAATGCATGAATCTGGATTTGATCTGTTCTGGGGTAAAAGCTCTTTAAGGCATTCTTGAGATAATTAGGGAAAATGTGAACAACATAATATTGTGGAATCATTCCTGGGGAAACCAGATATTTATCATGAGGTCTCTGAAGCCCGTGGCGAGACCTGTGGATGAGGAACAGCCTGTGAGTAGGCCATCCTGAAGTAGATACTGCATTCCCTGCTTCATCCTCACCGAGACCTCATGAGAAACCCACTGAGGCAGAACCCTCCCACTAAGCTACTCCCAAGTTTCTGACACACAGAAACGGTTAGATAAAAAACATTTGTTTGTTTAAACCACTAAGTTTTTAGTTAATTTATTATACAGCAATAACTAATATATACGCGACATTTTATGAAGCTATTATAATCTTGGCACCCAAACCAGATAGAATATAAAAATGACCTTTAATTCTACTATCCAATTCAAATGTAGGAACAAAAAAGTAAAAAAATAAATAAAAATTAAAAAATAGAAAATTGGAGACAAATGTATAAAAAAGGTAATAAATCTTAGCTAGCTTGAGTTTATTATTGAGTTCAAGTTAGTCCATTAGAAAATTTATTCACATAATTTACCACCTTAACAGGTGAAAGATGAAAAATTATTGATTATCTGAATTGATGCAGGAAAAGAACATCAATAACTTCAATATCTGTTTATGATAAAATTCTTAGAAAGCTAGGAATAGAACTTCCTTAATTTGATAAAGGATACATACCTGTTAGTGAAAAAGACTTATAAGACACCCTTTTAAAGTTAGAACCAAAATGGGGATGCTTTTTATTACTATATCCACAGTTACAAAGTTCTTAACATATTCAGAAGTAAGGAAAAAAATAAAATTAGTAAAAGGAATAATTATTGTAGGCTAATAGATATGGTGAATTCATTCTGCAGAAAAATTACTGAAATTAAGATAATCTGGTAACTGTCTTTTGCATTTGTATATACAATGATAATTTTATGTAAAATGTAATTTATTGATTTAAGAGAAAGAGAAACACTAACTTGTTGTTTCACTTACTTACGCATTTATTGGTGGCTTCTTGAATGTGCCCTGCCTGGAGGTGGAGCCCACAACTTTGGTGTATTAGGGTGATGCTCTAACCAACTGAGCCAGGCCAGGACTTGTAAATAAATCTTATTAAATAGAGAATTGTGAGTCCTTATTTTTAGAAGATTTTAGGGCCTTATTGAATACTTAAAATAATTTAAATCTAAATAAATGGAGAAACATACAAGTTCATTGAAATAAAGACTACCAAAAATACTTTTAAATTTCTTAAGGAGGACTACAGAGTCAGTGCAGTTTTAATTGAAATAGTGTTTTTCAGTACACCACACAATGGAATTTTAAGCTTTTTGTGGAAGAGAAAATGGCCTAGAATAGCCAAATGCTCTTAAACAAAGAAGAGCAAAGTTTAAAAACTTACAATACCAAATGCTAAGACTAATTACAGTTATGATTACAGTGTCGGTGGCACAGGATTCTAATTTCTCCATATACTTACCAACACCTGTTTAGTTTTTTTTGGGGGGGTTGTTGTTTTTTTAAAATAAATTTTTATTGATTTCAGAGAGGAAGGGAGAGATGGAAACATTAATGATGAGACAGAACCATTGATCGGCTGCCTTCTGCACATTCAGGCATGTGCCCTTGACCGGAATCAAACCTGCAACTCTTCAGGCTGCAGGCCGATGCTCCATCCACTGAGCCAAGCCAGCCAGGGCTGTTTTCGGTTTTATTTTTTATGGTAGCCTTTCTGCTGACTCAAGGTAGTATCTCATATGGACTTCCATTTGTTGAAAATGTATCTTTCCTCAGTGAAATTGCTTTTCCACCTTTGTCAAAATTCAGTGGACCTGGTGCTCTTTTCTGATCCACTGACCTAGGTGTCTGTCACTCTGCCAATGCCGTGAAAATGTCAGCTTCGTAACATGAAGTGGGAGGTTTTCTCACCTCTTGTTTTCTGGGAAAGATTGTGCAGAATTGGAGTTAGTTCTTAAACATGTGGCAGAATTCTTTAGCATTTCTGGGCATTTATATTTAATTCTAAAGTGTTCTTAATTTTTTCAACATAATGAAAATGAAAGCATAAGTCACAAACCGAAAGGAGATAGTTGCAGCACAACTGAAAGGTTAGTATTTAAAATATATAAAGATGTCTAAAGAATTTAAGAATTTAAGTAATCTTAAATTCTTAAGATTACCAAGAAAGAGAAACAGGCAAAAATTTGGGCAAAAAGCATAATCAGGCATTTCATAAAAAGGAAACATGGTCATAGTGAATAATAAAGTGGCGCTAGAACTTGGATTGTTAGTGCTCAGGGGGAGACAAATTGAGACAGCCTTTTCATGCCTGCAGATTGACAAAAATTAAATGTATCCTACTACTGGAGGTTATAATTATCTGTCCTAAATACTTTAAGAATCAACTTCATTTTATGTTTTCTCTACTTAGTTCATGCAGGGGGAGCATTTAATCCAGATTTGGGATTTGGAAAGATCACAGAATACCTTTTGGTGTGTTGTCTTTGTTTTACCCTCCACAAACTAGAAAACTCCCTCTTTTGGGAATATAACTCTTTTTACTCATACTGTTTTAATTGATAAGTTAAACAGTAACTTACCTTATAAATTTTTTATTATTTTTGTTTCTGGACCATGACTGTTGAGATGTTTCTATGGACATTAATAATTCTCGTTGCTTGGTTACTTATTTAACTTTGTGCTGTGAAGTTCACCAAGTTTGTAAACATGCCTAGTTTCAACTGCCGCGGTTTTATAATCAATTTAACCATTCCATTTGATTTCATAAAATTTCTTTTTTTAGTTTATAGGAGCATAGGGCCAAAATAAGATGTTTTTGATAGGGTTTTAATTACATTTCTTTTTTATTTTATAGCCATAATTATTTGAATGTAGAAATAGGGTGAATATTATAGCTTGACAGATCTCTTATATTTGACCAAATTAAAAAGGGGTTCCTGGTCATTTAGTCCTTAGAATTTGTGTTAGAACGTTAGGGCTGGGCAAACTATGGCCCGCGGGCCGGATCCGGTGAATAAAACTTTTGAATTAAAAACAAACAAAAAGACTGTACCCTTTTATGTAATGATGTTTACTTTGAATTTATATTAGTTCACACAAACACTCTATCCATGCTTTTGTTCCGGCCCTCCGGTCCAGTTTAAGAACCCATTGTGGCCCTCGAGTCAAATAGACCCTCAAAGCTAGCCCAGCATATACTTTTCTTTAAGTCCTTACCAGTACAGCATTGATTTTCCCTGGGGTTATGGGCGTAGTCTTACCTATACTTCTAGATCATTATTTTCCAACTTGGGATACTAGTTCAATATGATTTGTGAAAACAGTTTCTGTATTAAATTAATTGGAAAATGCTGCATACTCTAAACCTTTTTCTAACCCACCCTAAAATGAACAGAATCCCATGATAGCGAATTAAGGTCTAGAAATAGTTCTGTAGTGATGGGGGAACCTAGAATATGTTTAATTTTATTTAACTCCACAATTCCTAAATTTACTTGACTATCAGCTACTTTTCCTATGGGATACCTATTTATATTGGGAGGAACAGGCCTCACTAAATGAGCTGTAGTCACTGATGTATGTGTCTAACTTTGCAGTTTTTGTTCCAGATGGGTGGCTTCTAGCATTTTCAAACATCTTTATACTTGACAACTGTCTTCTGCCTGTGTTACGATATAATCCCTTACTGACTGCAACATATAAATGCTTTATCATCTTTGCCTGTGATTCTTGGCTTTAAGTGAAGGACACTAGAATATTCGCTCTGACTTCTTGTGTGTGGAGGGGAGGGAGATACCAAGATACTGATCACTTTACTGTTCTAGTAAAATCTAGGAAGCACTTACTCCGCATGTATCATGATTGAAAACAGTCTACCCAAGAGGTTGACAGTTTGATATACTTTTTAAGGAGTAGATCCTATTTTTCAGGAATAAGTCCTATAATTACTGATAATTAATAACTGATAACCTGTTACGTCTCTGTATGCTTGCCTCTGAGTCAGTCATCAAACTTTCTTACATTCTTTTAAGTATAGCCCATGAGATACACTGTGCCATAGACCTACATTGTCAGTACCCCAGCCACTAGCTCCTTGTGGCTGTGGCTAAACATACCAAGATGTGTGGTTAAGTATAAAATACATACTGATTTCAGAGACTTAGTATGAAAAATGGATCTAAAATATTTCATTGTTATTGTATTGATTACATAGTGAAGTGATAACATTTTTTATGTGTTAATAACATATTGCAATTAATTTCATTGTTTTTTACTACTTAATGTGACTACTAGATAATATAAGATCACATATGTATCTTAAATTATATTTTTGTTGGAGAGTGCAACTATAGACACTGTTCCCATAAACTGACAGTTGTTGGAGACGGAACCTCATTATTTAGGTTTGTGTAAAGCTTTCGTTCCCAGGAAAGATCTCTGTTTTTGTTTTGAAACTTTTGGCCTACGATTAAATGATCCTTTATTCCCGTAGTGTCTTTGAAGTATTATTATTCTCCAAGAAGAGATTATTACCAGACCTTCCTATGTGACATTATACTTTAGACACAGGAAGAAATATGGAAAATCTAGACCTTTCATGCTATGTCATTAATAATTTTTTTACCTATTTCCCTTGATAATTCTTCTGTCTTTTAAAAAATATTATTTTACTGATTTCAGAGTGGAAAGAAGAAGGAGAGAGAGATAGAAGCATCAATGATGAGAGAAAATCATTGATCGGTTGCCTCCTGCATGCCCTACAATGGGGATCGAGCCTGCAACCTGGGCATTTGCCCTGACTGGGAATCGAACTGTGAACGCTCAACCCCTGAGCCATGCCAGTCCGGCAACTTTTCTATCTTTAAAATGTATCAGTTTTATTATCTTCCTCTCTAAAGCATCTTTTAAACCTGAGTAATCTTTGAACTCCTTAGATAGCCCTCTGCTCTATAGATTGGAATGTTTTTAGCTCAGGCTCCCTGCTTTTGTTTCTTTTAGTGCTTTGGGGAGAGAATTTCAATATTAACTATGTTTTTCCTTATATTATGGTAAAAGTCATATGATTCTTGGGATTAAATGGAGGACAATAGGACATCAGATTTGGTGGTTTCGTTTTTTTGGAATAGCTATCCGGATATTGAACCTTCCCTATACTGTCCAAATAAAATCTAGGAAGAAGTAGTAAGTCATGTCTCAAGAGTAAAGGCAGTATACACAAGGATCATTTTAACTTCAAATTATTCTTTTTTATTATTATTAATCCTCACTGGAGGACGTTTTCCCCCATTGATTTTTGGAGAGGGAGGGAGGGAGAAAGAGAGGGGAGGAGAGAGAAAAAAAAGAAACAGACATGTTGAGAGAGACAAATTAATTGGTTGTCTCTGAATGCATCTTTGGGGCTGGGGATCGAACCTGCAACTTTTTGGTGTGTGAGCTGACACTTTAACCACTGAGCACACCAGCGAGGACAACTTTTAATTATTCTTGTCACAGTTTACATGAGACATTAACATAGTTTCTAATCTGCATATCAAGCATCATTGCCTGAGTCTGACATCTTAGAAGAAATTTCATTTTAACTTTGGTCCTCTATAAGCCATTCCGACTTTGGTTTTCTTCCTTAAGGAGGATCTCAGTTAAGTGTCTGATAATAAACACATAGTTTGGTTTAATGCTTTTCAGTTTAAAAAGACAGCATATTGTAGCAAGTATATTGGTGGCACATAAGGTACATCCAAAGAAAATAGGTCAGTTACCCTTATTCCCGTGCTTTGTTTTCTAATTTAAAGATCTGCCTTATGCCCCAGCTGGTTTGGCTCAGTGGATAGAGCATCAGCCTGCGGACCGAAGAGTCCCAGGTTTGATTCCGGTCAAGAGCACATGCCAGTGGGGAGCGTACAGGAGGCAGCCAATCAATGATTCTCTCTCATCATGATGTTTCTATCTCTCCCTCCCTCTCCTTTCCTCTCTGAAGTCAATAAAAATATATTTAAAAAATAAAGATCTGCCTTATCTCTGACTCAGCTTTCTCATAACGTACTTAAGCAGATACTGAGCTGCATGCCTGTGTAATTCTTTTTCTGAAACTATGCAGCAGGGGAAGAAGAGTAATTTTCCTTACGGGGCTGGCCACGTGATTCTCTCCTGCTCTGTGTTTTAGTTTGTTTTTAAAAGTTTCAAATATTTATTATGAAAATTCAAACACAACAAATAAAAGGTGTAAAATGTTTTTTTTAAAGTATGAAAAGAAAGTAAAACCTCAAAATCTCATCTTCCAAAGAAAAGAGTCATCGTTATAGATGGGTCTCTATGTACATGCACCTGCCTCATTTTTCACCTCTTTATTTTTTGGGGCATTGTTACCTGTTCTGTCACCAGATAAATATGCCTGTGTTAGGAACCTGAGGCTGCCTCTTCTGATCAGCACCAGAGGGCATTGAAGCCAGCAAAGAGCGAAAGACTTGGAAACTAGCCAAAACCTTTATCTTGCTCACTTACTGGCAATACCTAATGCCTTTTTGGAGAAGGAAGTTCCAAAATAATGAGACCAGAGCACAATTTTCCCCCCTTAATTAAATCAAATAGAATAGTAGACGTGGTATTAGACAATGGGGCCAAATAAAAATCCATGTATGATCTTGAATAAGTCATTTAACCTTTTGATTCTCAGTTTCCTTACTGTAAATGAAAGGTTTAGACTAGATTTAGTTTCACTTAACATTTACTAAGAATCTATTACTTGCTCATTATTGCCGTATGGCCATTATAGAAACTATCTTATTTAATTTTCACAAAAACTTTGGAGCAGATGTCATATACCTGAAGAAGAAAACATTTCAGGCATAGAATACTGGCAAAATTAGAATTATTTCTTTATAAACAATGTGTGTGTTTTTTCTTGCTGTATTTGCCATGGTGTTTCTTAATAGATAAATTTGAAGGGTTCTTTTTAACTTTCAAAAGTTTAAATGCCTTTATAATATTTGTACATTTGAATCTTACTGGCTCAACCTGAAAATCTGTTTGCATTGAAAAAAAAGGGCAAGTAGATTGAGACCAAAGAGAAGAGCAAAATTTGTTTAATACCCTGTTTCCCCGAAGTACAGATTTTCACAGTCCTTTTTATAGCAAATTTTAATGGCAAGATTCATCATTTGGACCAACCAACAATCAGTGGCTGTTCAGAAAACATGATTATCCGTAACTCGTAGACATTGGTTATAGTTAGTGAATCCACAACTCTTAGTTTTTATCACAACTTATATAGTCTTACAGAGTTTAAGTTCATCATATTTTTAATTAACATGATGAGTTTTTTAGGTCTCAAACTAGTCTTTTAGCTGTGGGACCTACATGGTTGATGTGCTTTTCTTTTTAAAAAATCTTTATTGTTGAAAGCATTACATTGGTTCCCCCCCCCCCCAACCTCCATTAACCTCTTCCAGCCTGCTCCTGTCCTCCCCACTCCCACCCCAGGCTCTCACTACCATTGTCTGTGTCCATGGGTCATGCATATATGCATACAAGTTCATTGGTTAATCCCTTCCTACCCACCGTCCCCTCCCTTCCCTCTGAGGTTCAACAGTCTGTTTATGCTTACTCTGGCTGGGTGTGTTTTTTATCATCAGTTTAATTAGTCCATTAGATTCTACATATAAGGGAGAGCATGCGACACTTAACTTTCTCTGACTGCCTTATTTTATTCAGCGTAATACTGTCCAGGTCCATCCCTGTTGTTGCAAATGATAAGAGTTCTTTTTTATTGCTGTGTAGTATTCCATTATGTAGATGTACCATAGTTTTCTTATCCACTCATCTGCTGATGGGCACTTAGGCTGTTTCCAAATCCTAGCTATGGTGAATTGTGCTGCTGTGAGCATAGAAGTGTATACTCTTTCTGATGAGTGTTTCAGATTTCTTAGGGTATAGTCCTAGAAGTGGGATGATTGGGTCAAATGACAGTTCCATTTTTAATTTTTGAGGAAACTCCATACTGTTTTCCACAGTGGCTGCACCAGTCTGCATTTCCACCAGCAGCATACAAGGGTTCCCTTTTCTCCACATCCTTGCCAACACTTGTGGTTGGTTGATTTGTTGATGGTAGCCATTCTGAGAGGTGTGAGGTAATATCTCATTGTCATTTTGTTTTGCATCTCTTGGATGATTAGTAACTTTGAGCATTCTTTCATATGCCTCTTGGCTTTCTGTATGTCCATTTTGGAGAAGTGTATATTTAGGGCCTTTGCCCATTTTTAAATTGGATTGTTTATCTTCTTTTTGTTAAGTTGTATGTGTTCCCTATACATTTTGGAGATTAACCCCTTATCAAATGTGTGTCGTTGGCAAATACGATCTCCCATGTAGTGAGCTCTCTTGTTATTTTGATGGTTTCTTTTGCAGTTCAGAAGCTTGATGTGCTTTTCTTTTGAAAAGGATCTGCTAAGGAACACCTCCCCCCCTCAGCTTTTCTTTTCCTTTCTCAGCTTTTAATTTTGAAAATTTTTAATTGTATACAAAAGGGGAAGAAAATATAGTGAGCCCTCATGTCCTTATTTTATTTTATTATTTTTTAAAATATATATTTTATTGATTTTTTACAGAGAGGAAGTGAGAGGGATAGAGAGCTAGAAACGTCGATGACAGAGAAACATCAATCAGCTGCCTCCTGCACACCCCCTACTGGGGATGTGCCCGCAACCAAGGTACATGCCCTTGACCGGAATCGAACCTGGGACCCTTCAGTCCGCAGACTGACGCTCTATCCACTGAGCCAAACCAGTCTCGGCCCTCATGTCCTTATTATTCCGCTTCAACAGCCAGTCTTTTAGCTAATATTATTTATATATAACCCCATATATAGCCACCATTGGTTATTTTGAAGGAAATCCCAGACATCATATAATTTCATATGTAACTAGTTATGATTAACCCACCAAAAAAATCATAGGAATTCCTTAATATTAGCAAGCATACAGTCAGTGCTCATATTTCTGTCTCATTTTTAGTTATCTTTACAGTTTGTTTGAATCAGTACTCATATATTGCTATTAGTTAATATCTCTTAATCTATAGATTTTTATTTTTTTATTACAATTAAATTTTATTTTTTAAATTTTACTAGAGGCCTGGTACACGAATTCATGCACGGGTGGGGTCCCTCAGGGTGGCATGCAAATATTGGGCCCCAGCTTGCACCCCCTCAGCCTCGCAGCCCCACCTGGCACCCTGCCTTGGCCTGGCGTCACCCCCTCACCTCTCCACCATCCAGCCTCCAGGCCAGTCGATTGGTGCCGGACCCCCTGCCTGGCTCCCTCAGCTCCTAGGAGCCAGGTGGTGGCCCCATCCCTCCCCCCACCACCATCACCACTGCTGGTCACCATCTGCTGGGTGATCAGCGGGCAATCAGGCCCCCACTTAAACCTGCCTTGACCTGGCGCCGCCTGCTCACCTGCGTTACTCTCCCGCTGTGGTCCTGCACTCATCGGGGCCCATCGGGGCCAGCAGCGCCTCCACTGCCGCCCCCTGCCAGCGCTCAGGCCACTGACGCCCACCGTGTTCTGTGCCAACCCCCGATGGTCAGCACGCATCATAGCGAGTGGTCGAACAACTGCCCCAGGGGACAATATGTGTATTAGGCTTTATTACATAAGAGGATTTTATTTACTTTTAGCGAGAGGAAGCGGGAGAGAGAGAAA
The DNA here is from genome assembly GCA_963924515.1 of Vespertilio murinus. NCBI lineage: Eukaryota > Metazoa > Chordata > Mammalia > Chiroptera > Vespertilionidae > Vespertilio > Vespertilio murinus. The sequence goes on along the minus strand of OZ004704.1, from coordinate 167,489,203 downwards.
AACAAGAACGTGACAGAAACATTGATCAGTTGCCTCCTGCATGTGCCCTGACCCAGGCATGGATTGAACCTGAAATCTGGGTGTATGCCCTGACCCGGAATCAAACCCACTATCTTTTGATGCACGGGAGGATGCTCCAACCAACTGAGCCACACCAGCCAGGGCAGATCTGAATTATTTTTAAGACAACATACTAAATAAATGAATCAAAATGTCCAGATGGGGGATTCAGGATAGTTTCTTTTTTATAGTGTTCTGGCTATCCTGTTTTCTTTTTTATAGTTTTTTTGGCTACCCTTTGTAGTCTTTATAGAATTAGTCACTATTGCTATAGTTATTTTTTACAACTGTACAATTTTGTTCTCATTTCAGCAAATGAATTTTTTACAGATGAATTTAAGATAAAAATATGTTTTAGTATACAAAAAGGATCTGAAGTCAGTAGATTTTATTTATAGGAGAGTTTGATTTTTCCTGGTAAGGCTAGAATGTAAGAGTTTTCTACATTTGATATATTGCATTGTACCTTCCCTACCTCAGATATCTTTGTGGGTAAGGTCTAGTATCTAGTGTCACAGATCTCTATTTCTGCAATACAAGAACTTTGAATCAAACACAGGGAGTCCCAAACAAGATGTATACACACTTTAACAGCTAATAACTCACTTAATTTTCACTCCTTTTCAGGTTTAACTGATTTGAAATAATGGGTGAAGCTAGACTAAGTTTTGAACAGAGATAATTATCCTAAAGTGCCATTAGACTTTTTTTATGGGGACAAAAAAGACAAAGTTTACAGCACAAAACCAGCAACCGTCCACAAATTGAAGCACACAAATTCTGAGTGAAGTGATTCTTGATGTTTGTGATTCCATCACGTCACATTGTCAGTGGTGCCTGGACCAGAACGGTCATCACTTTAAAAACAGGCACCGACAACAGAAATTACTCATTTCTGTACACTCTTTTAAATTTTGAAAATGTACTTTATGTTAATAAACACTGACTTTATAATCATTCAAAGTGTGTATACAGTTTTTGGGGACACCCTGTATATAGGGATTATGAGTCACTCCGAATCCAGACTTGAGACACCAAATAAATGTGGAAATAGTACTGAACTTTTGGATGGAGGCCGAGCCTGTGCTGGAAGGGATGGGTGGGAGTGTCTTAGAATCATATTATCTGCGACAAACAGATAATTTATAAGCAGTTTGTTGAAACAGGGAGATAGGTTCTGTAGTGTTCTTTTAGGCATACTGTTACTTACAATGTATTATATACTGTGTATGTATGTTTGGCTCAAGACTATTTAATTGTATCATGTTTAACTCTGAAAGAAGGGAAATATTACATGGTGTTTTTGTGTAGTGTTTCTGTGAGGTAACTGAAACTAAATGGTGTTTTCTGTTTGGTTTGATTTTTGTTGTTGTTTTTAAACACATGCTTTCTAAATTTACTGTCTGGTTTAGGCACACTTATTAAAAACGTTTTCCTCCACCTTCATTCTGTAATTTGATTTATCTCTCTTCCTTAAATTGTCCTGTGCTCTCCTTATTGGTGTGTTTTCCCCTTTTTCATAAGATTGAGGGTTATTTTATAATATTGGGGTGATCTGACTTGACATGTAAAAGATCGAACTGATTTAGAAGATGAGTGATTAGCATGATCAAATGGTGGGAAGTGGACTTGGAAGGGCAAACAAAATAGCTAGCCCAATAGTTTTAATTTCTAAGACATCACTTTTTAGCTCTTTGAAAGTTTACACACACACACAGTTTTTGTGTTTTACTTTTGTGAGGATTTAACTTTCTTTTTCAAAGTAGGGATTTCATGCCCCCATTTTAAGGAGAATGCTCTAATTGTATATCCATCTGAATGTATTTAAGAGGCACAACAAGCTAATAAGCAGCTCTTTGCACGCGGATAGGGCTTCTGTTTTCCAATTCAGTAGGTCCTGGGTGAGGCCCACAAATTTGCCTGTCTAACTAGTCCCAGGTAATGCTAGTCCAGTAACCTTACCCACTTTGTTAGGGAATGCTCTTGAGATTCACATGTGTGGAAGGAATGGACAGGAAAAAAGCAGGGAGGAAGTTACGCTGCAGTGCTGGAGAGTTCTGAAGCTGGACTGACCACTCAGAGTTGCCCCAAGTTGGGACAAAGAGCTGGGCCTTTGGAACCCGGTTGACCAGCCACGGGATGTGGGCTGTCTCTGTCTCTGGAAGAAGATGTGACCGTAGGAGTGACGTTTTCTTCAGCATAGGCAATCCCCCAGGGGCTGACCACTGAGGGCATTCTGCTGAAAGCACTCCAGCGGCTGGAGGACAGTCCTTCTTTCCTGAAAAGGGGAAACGGGGCAGATATTACAGAGGCCATACATGCTCTTTCCTAGTTAACCCCCTACCTCATCCTAGGACAGCCATTGTTTCTAATTTTTCTGTCATCATAGATTAATTTTGCCTGTTCTAGAACTTCATATAAATGGAATTGTACATAATAAACTGTTCTTGATAGTGTCTTCAGCTCAGTATAATGCACACTAGATTCATTAATGTTCTGTATATCATAGATTTTCTTAATTGCTCAGTATTCCATTCTATGAATATATCATTTTATCTACTTTTATATTGATTGCTGTTGGATTGTCTCCAGTTTGGGACTAAAGATTAAATATTATGTGAACATTCTTATACAAATCTGTTGTGGGGACGCACACTGTTATCATTTCTTTTGCATAAAAACATAGGAATAGACATGTTTGGGAGGGGGAGTAATGGTAAGATATGTACACAGATAAAAAATTAATTAAAAAATTAAAAATAAATAAATAAAATAAAATCTGTGACACACCAAAAAAACAAATAAAAAAACATAGGAATAGAATTGGTGTGTTATAGAATAGATTTATATTTAACTGCTATTTTTTATTGCTTTTGAGAGGGAGAGAAACATTGATTTGTTGGTCCATTTATTTATGCATTTATTGGTTGATTCTTATATGTGCCCTGACCTGGGATTGAACCTGCAACCTTGGCTAATTGGCCCCTCTCTGGCTTGACAGCTGTGCTCTGCTCTGCCTGCTGTTACCTACTCTGATCTCCAGACATCTTTGGAGTTTAAACTTCTGTGTTTCAGCTCCAACTGGGGAACTGCAGTCTTCAATGGGAAGGGAAAGTGCTCTCTGTGCCAGAGGGGAGGTGACTTATATGGACAGAGGTCCCCTTCCTTGGTTTCTGATTGGTCCATCTCATGCAAAGAGGACTCCAAATCCTTGCAGTTTGATTGGTCCAAAAAGCTCTGTCTTGATTGGTCAGAATGTAGCCTCACTGATTGGTTGGTGAAAATGTTGATGAGGAGTATAGCTTTGCAGTTCTGATTGGCCAGAGAAAGCCTCAGTACTATTGTTTGAAATACTATTCCTGGAACTCCTTTGTAAGGGCTGGCTCAGATGGCAGGAACATAGTGTGGAAGGCAGGCAACTTAGTGCAAGCTTCTCCCTGAAGTGTGTTTTGTATGAGAGGCTCTGTTTAGAAAAGGCTACTAGACTCTGTTTGTAAATTTGGGCCCCAGTAACAACCAGGAGTCCTTATTGGTAGGCTATCTTCTTAGGATCCACAGTTGTAGGAATTCATTTAATATTCTGGGTATAAGTCTTTTATCAGATATATTAGAGGCCCAGTGCACGAACTCTGCATAGGTGGGGTCCCTTGGCCTGGCAGGTGATCGGGGCATCTCCCCCAGTCCCCACCTGGGTCAGTTGGGGCTGGTTGCTCTAGGGGGTGGGGAATAGGACCTGTGGGAGGTTGACTGACCAGGGGGCGGGAGGGGGTCCGTGGAGTTTGGCCAGCCACGGGAGGTTGGCTGTGGGAGCTCACTGACCACCAGGGGGAAGCTCCTGCATTGAATGCCTGCCCCCTGGTGGTCAGTGCATGTCATGGCAACTGGTTGACCAGTTCAGTCATAACAGTCAAAAAGGTTGCATATATATATATATATATATATATATATATATATATGTATATATGTATGTATATATGTATGTATATATATATGTTTTGCAAATACTTTCTTTTGATTAGTGATTTATTTTCTAATGATGCCTTGATTAATAGGAGTTGACTTTAATTTTGATGGTGGCTAATTTTTTTTTTTTATGCTATTGCTTCTGTACCCTAAAACACTTTTGTGTAGTCTCAGGTCATGATATTCTCCTACAATTTCTTCTAATTGCTTTATAGTTTAAGCTCTTGTGTTTTATTTTATGATCCAACTCAAAAGTTTCTATAGAATGAGGTATATTCATCTGTTTATAGATATATCCAGATACTCCATCAGCCTTTGTTGAGAGGATTTTCCTTTATGCCTTGAACTGCTTTGGTACCTCTTTTGCATCAGTTGAATAAATAGAAGTTAGCTGTCATTCATGTCACCTTTCCACTGCATATAATGTCACTTTAGTCTGAATGCCTTAAGATTTGTGTTTTCATTCCTTTAACCGTGATGTAACTGTGATTTTCTTTTTAATGATCCTACTTGGAGTTTGCTGAGCTTTTTGGATATGTCAGTTTACATGGTTCATGAAATTTGGGGAAATTTTGGTTATTTATCAGATATTTTTCAGTCTCATTACCTCTCTTCTCTAGTTGTAGATAAGTATATTGTACTACGAATCTCTGAAGCCCTGTTTATTATTTTGAAAATCTTTCTCTTCCTTAGATTCAGTAAGATGTCTTGATTTATTTTTAGTTTAGTGAGCTTTTTTTCTGCTGTATCTGATTTTCTGTTAAGATAACTCAATGTATTTTATTCATTTCAGATATACTTTTTAGTTCTAAAATTTCTATTTTGTGTTGTTTTTTCCCCATAACTTCCATTTCTCAGCTGAGATTTCTCCCATGCATACATTTAACATGATTATATTTTACTTTAAATACTTGAATATATTTATAATACCTCCTTTGAAGTCCTTGTCTGCTAATTCTGATATCCAGATCATTTAGGATTTGGTTTCTATTAGCTGTTTTTGTTTTAGTTTGACTCTAGGTCTCTTTTTTTATTTATTCATTATGATAGATGTTGCTTGTGTAATGCACATTGTGGGAAATATATTGTAGATTCTGGGTTTTATTATTTTTCTCTCATGAGTGTTATTTTTGTTGTTGCCATTGTTCTGATAGATAGTTCACATGGCTGGATTCAACCTCCCAATGTTATCTCTCCTGTGATAGACAGCAGCTGAAGGCTCAGCTCAGATCTCTCCACCTTTCTGCTGTTGCTTTTTGCTGGAAACCTTGGAGTCTTCTCTAAATGAAGGTTATTCAAATATTTGGGCATACGTTACACAGAAATTTTGAGGCACCTTCCTTTCTGGGATTTCACCTCTCACTTTACAGCGGCTCTGGCAGCCCAAGTCTTTGTCCTCTGGCTCCTCTGCTGGCCAGACAGCAGATTTCTGCTTCCACCCTGAGTGATCACTGCTCTGTTGGCAGAGGAGTGTCCTCAGACATCAGCCTTGTAAATACAAATTTCACCCGGTTCCTTTCTTTTAACGATTCCCTCTCGTTGTTATCTGCTTTTGTTAACTCTTTTTTTTTTTTTACCTTAACGTTTGCTTTTATATTTTGTCCACATAATTGTCATGTGTGGGAAAGTTACTCCAATAGAGCTTAATTATGCCATTTTCCAAAGTAGAACATTGCAGTATTGAAGCATTATTTTATTTTGAGTCATTCAAAGCATCCAGTATTCAAGGTGTAAAGTTTGAGGTTATTGGTTGCATTAACTGAAATGGGATTTAATGCTAATTTTTATTTACTCTATAGTTATATGCAAAGGCACTTTTATGGATGATAATTTGGTTTGCAGCATCTTTTAAAATTATATAAACTACTGTGTATCTAGACTTTTGCATACTTTCATTGCGTTTTTACTTTAATTATGTATCAAAATCAAATGACAGTTCAATTACTTTATACTAGCTTCATTTGTATTATTAGTATATATTAATAGTTCACTTATATTTAGTAGCTCACTTAAATATATATATATATATATATATATATACTGACTTTATTTATGTTATTTATTTCTAAATACATATTTTCCTCCAATTGATTACCATATGAATCTTTACTATTACTTTTATTTCCAGGGAATCCTTTCCTGGTGTGTGTTGCATATGGATGTGTGTATGTGTACACACATGAGACAGGGTGGGAGAGAGTATCTACTTTTTAATGAGTTTTTAGAATTATAGATAATATTATACCATTATGACTTTTAAATGCTAAACAAATCATTGTCCAAAGTAGCAGGCATACAGTAAAAATTATAATTCATTGTGAACTCTGTGTCCTGTATCTAAGTATAATACAACATTTGCATTTTTATATATCATTGAAAACTTGTTTATTCAGAGCATCTGTTAAAGTTATATTGTATAATAACAGGTTGTCTGTAGCAGTGACATTCTGATCATGCTTTGGGATTCAATATAGTACAGTGAATGGTAAATAGATTTGTGTGTATGCGTGTGAGTGTGTGTGTGTGTGTGTGTGTGTGTGTGTGTGTGTGTGTGAAATGCAGTTTTAGTATGCAATGCCTGATCTTAGTAAGGAGTTTTTACTTATTTTTTTTCATAGTATGGAAGACTAATTACCATATCATTCTTACTAATCTAACTTTTTTTTCTTTCAGCAAAACTGTACAATCTAAAGTGGACTGCATTTTGGTAAGTAAAATAACTAATCTTAATATTCTATTTTGTAATAATGCTTTTACTTTAAAATATATTGTTCCTGAGTCAACACTTATTTTAAATCTAACTCAATTTTAGTGATTATAACTTGACGTTTAATTACAAACTATATGGCTATAAGCTATCTACTTTCCTATATTTCGTCAATAATTAAATCACAATCTGAGGTAGTTGTATACTTTTGAAACTTATACTAAAGATCATGTAAACATTTAATAAAGTAGATGTTTATTTTTCTGTTCTAATCTAAAGAATTTGTTTAAAGATAGACTTAATATGTTTGATAGGTTAGTTTTGTTGTGATAGCATATTTTGTCATATTTCGGTTGCTAGATTTTGGGAATTAATCCCACAATAATATTTTAAATTTAGGTTATAGTTACTGATTGATGTTCCTCTCTTATGTTGATGATGTTTCTGTCTCTCAAAATCAATAAAATATATCCTGAGTTGAGGAGTAAATGAAATGCTTCATGAGTTAGTTTTTTTGTTATTGTTGCTATAATATACTTTTCATGCTTGGATTGCTGGTCATTAGGAATTAAAGCCACCATAATAATAGTTTAAATTTAGATTGTATTTTTGGTTTCTGAGATCTTCTTATAAACATGTAAGGGAAGCAGCATGCAGCTACCAAGGCTACTGGAATAGAACTGACTTCTTTTATGAAATTTCTGCTGATGGAATACTCTGTAGGTTCTAGAATATTCAATGGCTGTGCTGTTAGATTCCCTCAAGCATCACTATGGTTAGCTTCTTGCTGTACTTGTGACAGAACTTTTTTATTCTGATTTGGTTCTTTTTATGAGCTAACTTTTTTGGTGGAGAAGGGAGGTTGTTTAGTGTCTGGTGGTAAAACAGTACTTGATATCTTATGATATTATTAGCTTATTTGAGGCCCGGTGCACAAAATACATGCACTCGGCGGGAGAAGGCTCCCTGAGCCTGGCCTGTGCTCTCTCGGAGTCTGGGAGCCCTCAACAGGTGTCAGACATCCTTAGTGCTGCCACGGAGGTGGGAGAGGCTCCCGCCATTACTGCTGTTCTCATCAGCTTCTGGCTGAGTGGCACTCCACCTATGGTAAGTGCACATCATAGCAACTGGTCATTCCAACTGTTCAGTCAATTTGCATATTAGCTTTTTATTATATACGATTAGTTTCCAGGTAGGTGAATGACTAGTAAGTTCAGAGGGAAAGATGTAGCTAGATTAGCTCTGTGCCTTTTTAGCCTAATAGTTGAGAAAGTGGACTTTATGGGGATGTTTTCCCCTTTCACTTACGCTTTTTTATTTTATTTATTTATTTTATTTTTGCCTTACAACAACCCTTGGAAGTAGGTAACCTTGTTACCTCCCTTTTTAAAAATGATGAAACTGGTGCTTTTACATATACTTAGAAATTATTGTTGAGCCGAAACCAGTTTGGCTCAGTGGATAGGGCGTCGGTCTGCGGACTGAAAGGTCCTAGGTTCCATTCCGTTCAAGGGCATGTGCATTGGCTGCGTGCACGAGGCAGCTGGTCGATGTTTCTCTCTCATGGATATTTCTAGCTCTCTATCCCTCTCCTTTCCTCTCCGTAAAAAAATCAATAAAATATACTTTAAAAAATTATTGTTGAATACCACCTACTTGCCAGTGTTAGATATAAGTGATAAAAATAAGATATTCCCTTGCTCTCAAGAAATTCAGTATGACCCTAGCTGGGCTGCTTTGTTGGTTGGAGTGTCGGCCTGTGCACCAAAAGGTTGTGGTTCGATTTACCGTCAGCACATACTTAAGATGTGGGTTCTTTCCCTGATCAGGGTGCGTATAGAAGGCAACTGATCAATGTTTTTGTATCACATCAATGTTTCTCTCTCCCTCCCCTTCCTCCTTTCTTTCTCTCTAAAGTCAGTAAAAGCCTATTTTCCAATGGGGATATAAAAAAGAAGAGAAAAATTCAGTCTGTTGTCAAAATATATTCAAGAGTGCTATTAAGACTTGGGAAGGTGGTGACTGGGATATTGATAGAGATCAGAGTGAATTTATAGATCAATTCAGGGGCTGTTGACATTTTGATGACAAGTTGACTAATCCATAAATGTGGTGTATCTCCATATTGGTTCTTCGGTAATTTCAGCAATGACTTGTAATTTTCTGTATATAGGTTTTCCATATGTTTTACTTAAATTATTTTGCTTAAAATAAGTATTTCAAGATTTTGGATGCTATCATGAATGGCATTTAAAAATACCTTGTTATCCAGTGTTTTATTGCTAATATTTACGTTGACCTAGTATTCTGTAAACTTATTAAGTTCACATATTAGATCTAGTAGCTTATATGAAAAGTCCTTCAGTCTTTGCTCCAGCTGGAGAGCAGCTCCTGTAGCTCCCTCCTCTCCCCACCCTCCTCCTCATAGCAGGCATCCTGCCCCGCCCCGCCCAGCCGCTCTGCACCTGCATGTGTGCTGCCCAGAGGCCCCCGTCTTTGTTGGGTTAATTTGTATTCTCACTCCCGATTGGCTGGTGGGTGTCACGAAGTGACAGTAATTTGCAAGTTTCTCTTTTATTAGTTAATATTACTATTTATTATTATTTTTCATACAACTGCAAACCCATCTTTGCCACACCCTGTGTAGATAATGTTTTTGTTTTGTTTTATTTTTTTTCTCCTTGCTAATTTTTCTGTTTCGTAATTATAAAAAACACTGTAACCATTGTCAGCTGGCTTTCACATTCATTTTCTTGTCTCGAAGAGGAGTAGGAAAGGATACAGTGGAAATCTCTCACCATTACCTGAAAGAAACTCAATTTTCATCAACACTGCATTCAGAGAACGGCTTAATAAATAAGCGTGTGCTCTGGTAGACGACAAATTAATCCTTACAGCATCCTAGTTTTTCTATCTCTTCTTTGTGAGTCATTTCAAACTTACAGAAAAGTAGACTAGGAGAGAAAGAAGGAAAGCTTTACAGAGAACAGAGAACAGGGACAGGAATTAAAGAACGGACTTTTCCTCTCTGTGGCCTAATCTTTGTTGAGATTGTAGCTATATAATTTTGAAGAATTGATTAGAAATTCAATTTTTTGGCCGAAACCGGTTTGGCTCAGTGGATAGAGCGTCGGTCTGCGGACTGAAAGGTCCCAGGTTCGATTCCGGTCAAGGGCATGTACGTTGGTTGCGGGCACATCCCCGATGGGGGGTGTGCAGGAGGCAGCTGGTCGGTGTATCTCTCTCATCGATGTTTCTAGCTCTCTATCTCTCTCCCTTCCTCTCTGTGAAAAATCAATAAAAATATTTTAAAAAAAAAGAAATTCAATTTTTTGGAAGCATAGTAGTAGCTGGATTCTCATCTTTTTTTCCCCCCACACTGAAAGTTAAAAACTGACTAGAATGGTCCAAACCTTCTCTCTAGCACCCTAATTCCTATCCCAATCACTGGTGCATAGGTGTCTTCTATGATAATTACCAGAGTGATCCAGGGAAATATGACATGATCAAAAGGATGGTCACTTTTTGGAGACTTTAACTACGAACAGAGTCTTCTCCCTATTTCATAAGGACACAGATCTGTGGGTTAATGAACCCTCTACCCTGTTCATAGCACCTTGCTCTATTAGTATTTCAGCTCCTGTCTCCACATTTTATTTGGTCTTTAGTCATTTGGGTACTTATGTAGCCATGAAACTTGTTACCTTGTTATTCATTATTTCAGTTTCACAGATTCAACTTCCTTTTTTATTAGTAAGCCCTAGGCAGGGCGGGGGTGGGGGAGATGGGACCATATTTTGGTACACATTCATAAAAATGACCACTGTTTAAATACAGTCAATGCCCTTGGCAATCTCTTTAACTTTTTAAAATATATATAATTTAATACATTCTCAATTTTAGGTACACAACCTTTCCAATACACACAGAATTTACTCAGAAATATCTTACATATCTACCTTGAGTGTGAATTTTTCAGTGTTTATAATGCAGTCCCTTAGTGCTCCTTGAAATCAGAATTCCTCTAGGCTTGGTTGAAAAGGGTTTTTGTTTGTTAGCTTTTTTTTCAGATGGTTGTGAATTCTATAGGTTACCCAGCAGAATTAGTAAAAAGAAAGTGAGAAACAGTTTTTAGTTTTGCTGAAGTTTATTTGTCAGCCTTGCTATGCCCTAGTAACAAATGTCTTTTAAATGAACTTAGGTCACATTCCTATCTCAGAACATTTTGAACAATTAAAACCATTTTCATTTTACATCTGCTTTAGTAGGTTTATACAGTAAATCCTCATAATACTAGTACAGTAACAATTACTTTTTGCATTTGATTTATATTTTTTGAACTAAGAATAGAAAAAACAGTTTTCCCTTATATTTTTATAGTAGGTAGCTCTCAAAAAAAAAAGGAAAAAATATCTCTCTCTCTCTCTCTCTCTCTCTCTCTCTCTCTCTCTCTCTCTCTCTCTCTCTCTCTTCACACACACACCCCATATCATTCTCATAGCAAGATAGGAAACTGAAAATTAAGAATTCTAAACAATTGACAGAGTCCTCACACCTTGACCTTTTCTCTATCTTCCTTACTCAGTCATGTGGAAGCACAGCTTTCACGACTGATGGGCCTGAGAGAGTATATGTATATCAGGCATGTGGAGTGTTTCTGTAAATTAAAGAAAGGCTATAGGGTAAGGTTAGACGTCCCCCTTCTGGTCCTTCAGTCAGGGGCACTGGTGAAGAAAAAAGCCTTTTAGTAACTATGCTCCTGAATTAGTGTCATCTGAGGAGAAAGATAATTAGCATTTTTTCACATTTTATTTTTATAATTTACAAAATCAAGGGCAGACAAAGTAAAATATGATTTTCCTATCAATGGATACATTTTCCCTCCAGGCAAGGTAGCTTAACTGAAGAAACAGTCAAACTGGAGAATTTAGGCTTCTGGGTTTTAAGCTGGCTGTTCTCAAATTTAAATTAAAACCTTTTTAAAAACCTTTTTTTTATATACCAGTTTGAAACGTGAAGTATATAGACCTAATTATGATACCTGTTGGTCATCTTCCATCGAATCTCAGCCATTGTCAACCTGGACCTTTCTTTGAAAGGTGTGTGTGCATCTCAGCAGGAGAGTTTCTGCTGCTTCTGGAAACAAATCCAATACACCTTGGATGTAATTTCACTATCCACAGTTTGCATAGAAACTTCTCTATTATGTCTTTGATTGCTATTTTCTTCATAAGCATCAGCTCTTTCTCAATTTTATAACCTTAAAGGAAAAAAAAATTTAACACTTGAGGGAAGTGTCATAACAGGAAATGCATCACTGCAAAGAAATTTATGTCAAACAGGAGAAATCCTCTTTTTATTAACATGTGAGAAATTGATTCAAGATGGTCTCGAAAAACAGGAGCAGATCTCTACTATACTGTATTCTATGCCAGTAAAGAGTAGGAACATATTTCCTTACCATCTGCTTGAAGGTCTTTAAGTTTTAGTAATAAGACATAAAAAATTCTCACTGGTTCTCTGCAACCCATCTGGTATGTATTGACAGTTCAGAGACAGATGTCCTACACAGACAAACAGAAACACTAAAAATTAACCCTTTAAAACACGGAATATTGTTTTAGGTATTTTTTTTTTATGACAGAAGACAACATGTAGAAAGTTATGTATTTTGTTCCCAGTTCAACCTGGGAAAAGCCTTTATTTCTGACCTATTCTGCTTAGGTTGATTCTTTTCTCTCAGATAGCCTAATTATTAGAAATATTTCCTACTTTGGATTTAATTAATCACTCAGGAGGAAATTTTAATTATTTTACTCTTACCCCGAGGAAAGTCAATGCTAGTGGAACATTGTCTTCAATAACTATACCCAAGTCTGATGCTCACGTAAAAATCTAGGAGCCTTGCTCTTGTGGTGTGTCTCCCAAGTTAGTAGAGGACACCAGGCTAAATATTCCCCAAATTTCTTGCTTTTTCAAATAAAAGATTCTATACTTATGGATAGAATTGAATTACAAACTCTCCTGCCAAATTTTATTTTAAGCAATTCTATAATTCGGAATATTTATATAATATTTGTGTACTTTGGAAATTGCTTTTAATATCCTAAAATTCACCATTTACCACTGTTTTACATATTTGAAATTTAATAATCAGTTTGAATGGCTTGCTTACTGTCACAAAGCTAGTGAGTGGCAAATCTGGGATCAGACACAGGCCTTCTGATTCTCTATCCTATACCTTACCCACTGTACTCCTTTGAGTAAATTAGATTTGGAGGGTCAGTCAATCAAGCTCAAGTAGCAGCTGCCTCATTCATCTGATATATAATAGAGGTCCTTTATTTTTATTAGCTGTTAATTTATCAGTAGGTTACATACCACTTAACCTCAGATTTATAAAAGCTTCATCAAAGCTGCTTTATTCCCTTAATCAGCTACTGGACAATATTCTTATATGAAAAGTTTCTGTGACATAAGTTCAAGAAGAATCAGTGAATCATTTAGATGGAGCATGAAAAATTAGAAGGGAATCAGTGAATTCTTCAATAAATTATACTGGGACAATTAAGCTTGCCTTATAGGAAACTTTTAATTAGATCCCTCCTTCTTTGTATGTTACATTCCAGAGAAATTAAAGACCTGCACACCTAAATGTGAAAAAACAAAACTTTAAAAAGATAATATTGGATATCTTTATGATATTGGGATAGGAAAGGATTTCAAAACAAGATGCAAAAATCACAGGTTATAAATGAAAAGATTGATATATTTGCCTGGAATTTATCACATGACTCAAAAAACAAAACGAAAAGATAAGCTACAACCAGGGGAAGACATTAGCAGCACTTACAACTAGTAGAGGATTAATCTACAAACTACAGAATGAGTATCCCCATGTATTTTTCTTGTCCCACTTTTAAATGTGCAGTTCCTTGAGCAGTGGTTATCTAGATGTGATCCTGTGACCAGCATGACTGGGAACTTGTTAAAACTCGAGGTTCTCAGGCCCTCAGTCCTGACCTACTGAATCAGAGCCCCTGGAACTCTGGAGGTGCAATCCTACAATCTTTAAACAATCTCCCCACGTGTTTCTGATGCATTGGTAAAATTTGACAGCCATTGTATTAAATTCAAATGATAAATAATATGAAAAGATATTCAGTTTGATCATCAATCAGAAAATGTAAAGTAAAATAATCAGATACTTTGGGTAATTGTATCCATGAGATTAGCTGAATTTAAATCTTAAATTTTAACAGGGATGTAGAGAAATTATAGTATTACTGTAGGAAATATAAATTGGCATAACAGTTTTGGGGAATTATTTGGAAAAACTCAATAAAATTGATGATGTATATCCTTTATGACAAAGTAATTCTTTTAGGTACAAGTAATTCTTTTAGGTACATATCATAGAAACAACTTTTAAAAAATAAATCTTCATTCAGATTATTACAGTTGTTCCCCCTCCCCTCCTCCATAGCTCCCCTCCAACCGGGTCTCACCGCACTCTCTGCCTTTACCCACCCCCACTGTCCTCATCCATAGGTATATGAATTTTGTCCAATCTCTTCCCACACCTTCCACTCCTCTCTCCCCCCAAGAATTGTCAATCCATTCCCTTTCTATGCCCATGATTCTATTATATTCACCAGTTTATTCTGTTCATTAGATTTTTTATTTACTTGATTTTTAGATTCACTTGTTGATAGATATGTATTTATTGTTCATAATATTTAATCTTTACCTTTTTCTTCTTTTTCCTCTTCTTAAAGAATACCTTTCAGCATTTCATATAATACTGGTTAGGTGGTGATGAACTCCTTTAACTTTTTCTTATCTGTGAAGCTCTTTATCTGACCTTCAATTCTGAATGATAGCTTTGCTGGGTAGAGTAATCTTTATTGTAAGTTCTTGCTATTCATCACTTTGAATATTTCTTGCCACTCCCATCTGGCCTGCATAGTTTCTGTTGAGAAATCAGCTAACAATCATATGGGTGCTCCCTTGTAGGTAACTAACTGTTTTCTCTTGATGCTTTTAATATTCTCTCTGTCTTTTGCTCTTGGAATTTTCATTATGGTGTGTCTTGGTGTGGTCCTCTTTGGATTCCTTTTGTTTGGGGTTCTGTGTGCTTCCTGGACTTGCCTTTTTCTTTCACCAGGTGGGGGAAGTTTTCTGTCATTATTTCTTCAAGTAGATTTTCAATATCTTGCTCTCTCTCTTCTTCTGGCAACACCACAATTCTGATGTTGGTGCCCTTGAAGTTGTCCCAGAGGCTCCTTACACTGTCTTCATATTTTGGATTTTTTTCTTTGTATTTCAAATCTTTGACTTGATTCTTGGGATCCTATAGTCTGCTCTTGGATCTTTGTATATTACTTTCTATTTAAGTCAGTGTATTCTTAGTTTCTAATTGGTCCTTTTTCATGTCCTCGAGGGTCTCACTAAATTTATCGGCCTTTTCTGGAAAATTCTTGAGAAATCTTTAACTGTGGTTTTGAACTCTATATCCCATAGTTTGCTTTTCTCCGTTTCTTTCATTTGTGACATGTTTCTTTGTCTTTGCATTTTTGCTGCTTCCCTGAGTTGATAAGAGTGGCTTTGTGTGCTAGATGTACTATAGGGCCCCGTGGCTCAGCCTCCCCAGTTACCTGAGGTGGGCACTCTTGTTGAATCCCTTTGTGGGCTGTATGCACAGTCTTGTTGTAGTTAAGCCTTGATTGTTGTTGGTATCACTGGGAGGAATTGACCTCCAGGCCAATTGGCTGTGATGATCAGTTGTGTATATGGTGGGAGAACTTCTGTGCTGGAGACACCCTTATGAGGCAAGACTTGCTTCACTGGGGCTTAGGTATTCATTGAGTCTGTCCCCTGAGTGTGTCCCTTATGGTTCTGAGGAGTTGTAATCTGGATGGTTCCACTCTAACCACTGGGTACACTGGCTCTTGGATCTCCAAGGAGTTGCTAATTTAACTTCTGCTTGAGGCCACCCAGCAGGAGCTACGGAGATATCTGTAGATTCCTCTACTTTGTTTGGTTTTGGGAGGTGCCCAGATGAGGCCCAGCTGTGAAGCAATGCAAGCTGCTGTGGAGCCTTGGGCCTTCTTTTGGATGTTCTGGGTCTCTCTGACTCAGTTGTGGTTTGTTAGGTAAGTTTATATATCAAAGGACCAGGCCATTCATATGCAAAAGCCTCTATACACAACTTGGATGGGGCAGAGTCTCAGGACAGAGCAAACTGCAATGGCTTCCCATCAGCCCTTCCCTAAGAAGTCCCTAGGTTTCATCAGTGTCCTTTGGTAATCGCTGCAAGCACCTCTGAGAGAATGCTGCCCTTGAGTTCTGCTCGCTGCCAGACAGTCCAGTTTCTCCCCGTATGAGTCTGGGTTCCCAGAGTCTCACCTGGAACTGGAGTTCAGAGCAGTCAGGGGCTTATGACTCCCTCCGGATTGAAAAAGCCAGCTGCGTACTCAGTTGCTAGCCCTCTCAGTGGGCGTGCCTCCGTACCTCTGCACTTTACTTCCGCAGGTCCTCTGAGTCTCACTGTGCTTTTCTCTTCCCTTCTAGTTATAGAAATTCCACTTAGCCAGCCTTCCTGTGGTTTTGGTTGATGTCTATTTTATCTTTTAGTTATAGTTTTGAAGTTGTTGTGTGAGGCAGCCAGTTTAGGGGTTTACCTATGCCGCCATCTTGGTTTCTTGGTTTCTCTGATTATGTGTCCAGAAAAAAACTCTGTGCAGGGACGTAACAGTTACAAATAAGGATCTTCATTGCAATAATATTTGAAATAGTGAGGTTTTATAATACATAATTTACTTATTAGAGAAATGAATAAACTGGTTTCAATCCATATAACATTATTATATAAATCTGTTTAAAAATCAAAGAATTATGAACTAAATGTGGCAATAGTTAGCATCTTTTAAAAATGGATATTGATGCATGTGCTTCTACTTTGTAGACTTCCTTTTAAATACTTTAACATTTTACATTTTAAGTGGAGTATTAAAATACTAAAAGCATTCCCATCTGGCTCTGTTTATCTTTCAGGATTTTCACTCAAAAGGTGATTGAGTTTAGACAAACCAAGTTTTCAGTCTAGTTGAGGGGGAGAAGGTATAACCAGACACTGAAAACCATTTTTAAAACAATCAGTAAATGTAAATTTATTGAATATAAATTCCTGAGTAATTGGTATGGCCCAGAGTAGAGGGACAAATAGGAATATTGTAGGATCATGCATAGATTAGTTATTAGAGTTTAATTTTTCACAAATATTTTTATTAATAGTAGTAAAGTAAAAGTTAAGTGGATGAGAGCATGAAGGTTGTTGTATGTTCTAAACGTGTTTCTCACCTTTTTTTAGATCATGCCTATTTTTATAAACATGTATATCATATATTCTTGTTTAATATAATTTCAAAATAAGTTAAATATTCTAAAAATGAATGCATGAAAGCTTTTCTTAATTGCAAAGAGGAGCCCTTTTCTTCTCCCCACATTTTTATCTGCATATGTAAAGGGATTTTTAGTGGGCTAGGCTATGCTGCATAACAAAATAAGCCTGAAATATCAGTGGCCTAATCACAAAATTTTATTTGCATTCACATTATGTGTACTGCACAAGTCATTGGAGGGCCCTGCTCTACATAGTCCCTCAGGAACTTGAATGGCAGACACATGGCTTCAAAATTGCCACTAACAGGGGAAAAGGATGGAGGTGACACATCAATTCTTAACTGTCAGCTAAGAAATCATATACATCACTTTTGCTCAGTTCACGGCCCTACACTAACTGCAAAGGAGGCTGAGAAATGTAGGTGAGCAAATGGTGTTTTAGGTGGAAGTGGAGTTCTTGCGATGTCTTGAGGAAAAGAATTTCCTGAGACTCACACGGGAGGATGAGTAATATTTATTCTGGAGGAAATAAGCCCATGGGTTTCCAATGTCCCATTTCTTTCCATCTCCCTAGGGAAGAAGTTCAATCTTGTCTTCAGCAGGGCCAGAACAGTCTCTGCCCATAGTTTCTGCTCCATATTAAAGTCCAGTCCAGTCCAGCATCCTGTGTGTGGCCTGTGGCTGCTGAGGCCACTTGGGTGTGGAGAGAGTAGGTGTGGTCAAGGAGCAAGAATAAGAGAGAGGGAACTCTGGGGATTTTAACCGAGCTTCAAACTAACCAATTAACTTCCCAAGATTTCATGCCCTTCTAGCCAATCCATTGTTCCCCAGACTGACAGGCAAGCACCTCTCCTTTGCCACTCCAGCTCCTGCTCACGGGCCTGTCTCCCGTTTCCCTCTCCAACAGTCTAGTACCAGATGGGGGAAGGGAGGGGTGTTAGTCCCCTTGGAGGAGCAATGCTGGGTGAAGCTGTAGCTTCCTCGTAAAGCTTCCCAGGTGAACATGCTTACAATATCTGACTTCCCTTTGCTTTCTTTCCTTTTTTAATATTAACTAGCTAATTATGACGATAACAATGGGATATTTGATGGAACACTATTTGTATCCCAGGTAGCTCCATGCTACTGGTCTTTGTGTGACTATTCTTCATCAGCCAAAACTCCAGAAGAGAATGAGATTGAGTGGTAGAATTCCAACACCAAACTTCACCTCAAACCTCTAAAAGTAACTTGATTTTGTGTATCTTGCATTGTACCTTTATTTTCCTCTGGATCACATGATATCTAAATGAATATTGAATCAGATAGTTAGAAACAAGCTTTTCTGTCTAGAATGAGAAAGATTAAAGTATGTTTAGGTCACTGGCAACACTAAGTCTATAGCATTGCTTTGTTTTTATAGGCAGAGGTTCAAAAGTTTCATAAATATATGCTTACGAGAGGCCTTGTGCATGTAAATCCATGCATTGCGGGAGGTCCCTCAGCCTGGCCTGCCCCCTCTCACAATCCGGGATACCTCAGGGGTAAGGGGTGACCCGATGATCTGAGGAAGGTGACGCCCCATCACACCTCTGCTGCTGCCACTGCCAGCAGCACAAGCCTTTGGCAGCCCTGGATGGCTGGGCAGCCACCATCCAAGGCTTGTCTGTGCCTTGGGCCAGCCCTGGGCGGCTGGGCAGCCATCATCCGAGGCTTGCCTGCGCCATGGGTAGGCTCTGGGTGGTGGGGGGCAGAGGGCCTGGGGGACCCCGGAGCCAGGCACGCGGCCATCTTGTGGCTGTGGGTACCGCCATCTTTGAGGGTGTGGTATTCAATTAGCATATTCTCTCCTTATTGGCTGTGGGCACCACCATCTTTGTGATGGCGTGAGGGTCAGTTAGCATATTCCCTCTTTATTCAATAGGATGTGAATGGTATGATGACATGGGTCTGCTTGCTTATTTGGAGTATTATTAATTATCATCATACTGTGCATCATAGCTCCATGGCTTATTCATTTCATAACTGGAAATGTGTACCTTTTGTATCCCTTTGCCCATTTCACCTCCCCCACCTCAGGCTACCACCAGTCTGTTCTCTGTATCCATTTAGCTCCTTGTGTAGGGGGTAGGAATTGGGGGGACTTGTTTGTTTTATTTGGTTGGTGGTTGGTGTTGTCCTTTAGATTCCATCTGTAAGGGAGAAATATAATATTTATCTACTTCTGTCTGATTTACTTCACTTGGCATGATACCTCCAAGGTATATCCTTACTCTCATACATGGAACGATTTTGTTCTTTTTTATGGCTGGATGAATATATTGTCTGTACTAATAAAAGGGTAATATGCTAATTAGTCCAGGAGACCTTCTGGATGTCCTTCTAAACAAAGTCATGGTGGCAGGGCCAAGGCAGAGACATTTAGGGGTAATCAGGCCAGGAGGGGAGTGAAGTTGAGGGCGAGCAGGCCAGTGGGAGGGCCAGTTAGAGGTGAGCAGACTGGCAGGGGGTGCAGTTGGGAGCGAGCAGGCCGGCAGTGGGGGATGGTTGGGGGTGATCAGGCCAGCAGGGGCAGGGGCAGTTGTGGGGGAGCAGACTGGTGAGGGGAGCAGTGGGATACAAGCAGACTGGCAGGGGGGATCACTTGGGGGTAAGCAGGCTGGTAGGCATAATGGTTAGGGGCAGGCAGACAGGCAGGAGAGCAGTTAGGAGCCAGCGGTCCCGGATTGCAAGAGGGACGTCTATCTGTGGACTCGGGCCTAAACTAGCAGTCGGAAATCCCCCGAGGGGTTCCAGATTGGTGAAGGTGCATGCCAGGCTGAGGGATTATCCCTCCCCCCCCCCCCCCCCGACAATGTTCATGAATTTTGTTCACTGGGCCACTAGTCTTACCTAATAAAGAGGGAATATCCTAATTGACCATCACACCCTCACAAAGATGCAGCACCCACAGCCAATAAGAAGGGAATATGCTAATTGACTGTTATGCCCTCAAAGCTGGCGGTGCCCAGTCCCCTCAGTGCTTGCCTCTGGAGTCCTCCAGTCCCCTGAGCCCTGCTGCCCAGGGCTGGCCCGAGGCACAAGCAAGCCTCAGATGGTGGCTGCCCAGCCGACCCCTGAGGCGCAGGCGAGCCTTGGATGCTGGCTTCCCAGCCAGTGCCCGAGTGCAGGCGAGCCTTGGTAGGCTTCCCGAGGCTCAGGTCACCAGGGCCAGCCAAGGCTTGCACTGCTGGCAGTGGTGGCAGCAAAGTGTGATGGGGTGTCGCCGTCCCCTGATTGCTGGGTGGCCTCCTGCCCCTGTAAGAGGGGGCAGGCCAGGCTAAGAGCCCCCCCCCTCCAGTGCATGAATTTTCATGCACCTGGCCTCGAGTAAACTGTGTGTGTGTGTGTGTACATATACATATATATATGTATATATATCACATTTTATATACTGTATATATATATATATATATATATATCACATTTTATATACTGTATATATATCACATTGTATTATATATATATATATATATATATATATATATATATAAATAATCACATTTTCTTTATTTAGAAAATGATGTTTTGTATTACATTTTCTTGAACTTTGCCCATAATGATACTTAAAGGGTTTTTTTTTTTGTAACATAACATACAAGTTTATTGTTACTATAAATCACTTGTGGAACATGGCAGAAACGAAACTGAATAAAGGAACAAATTAATTCTCCTTTATGGTTAATAGAAAGAACAAGTAATGACATAGACTAATGTGATAACTGGGAGAATATGTGGGAAAGAATTAAGAGGGATAAATAAAGGATTAAAGTGAAATGCAGAATAAAGCTAAGCAGACTCTGAAACACTGAACACTGGGAGACTGGAGAAAAGAAGGCATTAAGTAACAATTGAGAAAGGAAATGTCAGTGTGTTTACCTTTTTCTTTTTTTTTTAAGGGGAGAGTTGTAAGGTTGTTGCTGGTAAATCTATTAGAGTGAAAGCTAATTGGAAAATACTCCATAGGTAGTGGAATGGGGAAAAAAAGGATTTAAGAGTTATTTATACATAATTGATAGGTTAAATTATTTTTGGACAAATTTTAAAATTAAGCTGTTTTGTGGATGAATTTTAATGAGAATAAGAATAGGTTAAGTTATGATTTTAACCTTTTCTATAAAAAATTGGATCTATGTTTAAGCTGTGTTTTATTGTGAAAGAATAAATTCTGCCACTACAACTTTGATTAATACAATTAATTGCTATCAAAATTTCACTATGATATTTTTGTTGTAACAGGATTTGTAACACATTTAAAGCTATTATTCTGTGGCAAACTCAGCTAAGAAAGAAAGCTATATAGTCCTATAAGTAGCAGAAATTCTTTTAAAGGGTACATTTACAGACAAAATGACATAGTTACAGAACAGTAGCTATAGATAATCATGTAACTTGGTTTGCCAAGAAGCAGCCATTATTGCAAGAAGAGAATAATTAACATCTGCATAGTGCAGAAAGGGTTGTTGGTTGTACTTCAGTGTTTTTAAACTCTGTTCCATCCACAGGTGACAGCATCATTTAGTCACATGTTCTGTGTTTTTGAGAATTAGGAAAGGATCCTAGAAATTTTCTCATCTACTTTATGTTGTAAGGCTAGGTTAAGACTAACTAATAATAAATATTCTCTTGACTCCCAAGTCTAATACTTTTCATTCTTTAAATGTGATTAAAAATGGTAAACTTTGTCCATAGTTTTATTTAGACCTAGAGTATGAGCATTAATAGGAAAGTCCCATTTTCTCTTAGTTTTTTTTTACATGCAATACACTTATCAAACATCTTAACTATTATTTTAATGATGGGGGGGGAGACTAGATTTTGTTTTCTTTGGCAGGTGATTGATTCAATCTGGTTTAAATTTAGTATTTTATTTTTAAAGAGATGTTAATAAATTATAAGAGAGAAACAATGTTTTTAAAATGATCTTTCCTTTCAATCCTTTGTAAACAGCAAGAAGTTGAGAAGTTTACAGACCTAGAGAAACTCTACCTCTACCTTCAGCTGCCTTCTGGTCTCAGCAATGGAGAGAAAAGGTATGTCTGCTTGTCTTTGCCTTATCTACAGTGTTCACAGGACGTCCCTGAAGTGTAAGTGTGTGTGGCTGTGTGTTTTGGTTGTTTGTTTACAGTATTCCTAAAATCCTCAGAAAAACAGAGTGGCAAACAGTTGATCTTTTTAGTTCTGGATCATATTTGGTTAAGTGTTTACTTACTGTTTTTTGCTAATTTGTGTTACTGGGTAAATGCTGTGAAATGCAGTTTTGGTTGTGTTTTATAAATAGATTAATACTTTTATGCAGTACATAGGGATTGTGAAAGTTGAAAAGAGTACAAAAGATTAAGTACATAAAGTTGTGAACAATAAAGTAATGGCAAGAATTGTTTAAGGAGACAACAAGATGGCGGCAGAGGTAAAAGCCTAACTGCAGCCGCACTCAACAATTTCAAAAAATACAACTAAAATATAGAGTGGACACTATCCAGAACTACAGGAAAGTTGACTGACTGGGAATTCTACAACTAGAAGGAAAGAGAAAACCAGAAGGAAAACCAGAGGAGCCGTAAAAGCCTAAGGTACGGAGGCACGGTGTGCGCTTGGGAAGAGGACGGAGCCGGAGAGGAGGGGTGGCTGAGTGCCTGGCTGGCGTTCCCCAGCGGGAAGGAGATAAAAGCTCCAGACTGTGCTGAACCCCAACTCCGACTGCACTGAACCCCAGTTCTAGGCGAGACCCCGGGGGTCACAGGCTCATACAGGGGGAATCTGGGCTGTAAAGCGGAAGCTCAGCAGAGCGGCGAAAAGGCAGAGCCCCGGAGTCGCGCACATTGTGCGCAGAGGACAGACTGTTCGCTGAGCTGCTGAATTACCCCAGCGGGAAGGACTCAAAAGCTCAGGACTGTGCTGAGCCCCAGTTCTGACTGCACTGAACCCCAGTCCTGGGCAAGACCCTCGGGCTCCAGCCTCATACAGGGGGAATCTGGGCTGAGCTGCGAAAAGCAGAGCCCCTGAGTCGCGCACATTGCGTGCACAGAGGACAGACTGTTGATTGGGCCGCGAGATCGCCCTGGCGGGAAGGAGACATAAGCTCCGGACTGATCTTAACCCCACTTCCAACTGCTCTGAACCCCAGTTGTGGGCTTGTGGGGGGAGAGACTACACTGTCTGGTAGCGGGCGAAATTCTAGAGTGCCTTTCTCTCAGAGATGCTTGCTGGAGTACCAAAGGACACTGAGGTTCACTGAGACTCAGGAACCTCCGAGGGCGGGGCTAACCGGAAGCCAAGGCTGTAGGCTCCACCCTGAAACTCTGCCCCATCCAAGCTGAACTCAGAGAGGCTTTTGCAGGTTTCCAAGTCTAGTGGAATAAGGTTGTCTCCTGGCTTAGACACAGCTGATCCTCCCAACCTACCAACTCAGGGAAGCAGCGAAAATGCCGAAACGAGGAAACAGATCACAAACGAAAGAAATGGAGGACAAAAAGCGACTGGATATAGAGTTCAAAGCCACGCTTATAAGGTTGTTCAACAATCTCTTAGAAAAGGCCGATAAAATAAATGACACCTATGAGGATATGATAAGGGATCAACAAGAAATAATGAAGGGTCAACTAGAAATAAAGAATACAATCTCTGAAATAAATAATATTATACAGAGTCCTAAAAACAGATTGGAAGATTGCAAGAATCAAGTCCAAGACACAAAGAGCCAGAGGACACTCCCCCGCAGAAGCAAGAAGACAAGAGAATCCAGAAAGTTGAAGATAATGTAAGAAACCTCTGGGACAACTTCAAGCGAACCAACATCAGAATTATGGGCATCCCAGAAGATGACAGAGAACAAGATACCGAAAACATATTGAAAGAAATAGTGACAGAAAACTTCCCCCACCTGGTGAAAGAAATAGACTTACACGTCCAGGAAGCACACAGAACCCCAAACAAAAGGAATCCAAAAAGAACCACACCAAGACACATCATAATTAAAATTCCAAGAGCTAAAGACAAAGAGAGAATATTAAAAGCAGCAAGACAAAAGCAGGTAGTTACCTATAAAGGGGCACCCATACGACTGTCAGCTGATTTCTCAACAGAAACCATGCAGGCCAGACGGGAATGGCAAGAAATATTCAAGGTGATGAATAACAAGAACGTACAGCCAAAAATACTCTACCCAGCAAAGCTATCACTCAGAATTGAAGGCCAGATAAAGAGCTTCACAAATAAATTTAAGCTAAAGGAATTCATCACTGCCAAGCCAGAATTATATGAATTGCTAAAAGGGGTTCTTTAGGAAGAGGAAGAAAATAAAGATAAAAATTATGAACAAACACGTAACTATCAACAAGTGAGTCTAAAAAACAAGGGAAGTAAAACTCATGATGAACAATATTAACTGGTGAATATAATAGAATCAGAGGTATGGAAGGGGAGTGGACTGATGATTCTCGGGGAAATGGGGAGTGGGGCGGGGCGGGAAGAGACTGAACATAAACTGCACCTATGGATGAGGACAATGGGGGATGGGGAAAGGGCAGAGAATTGAATGGAAACTTGGTGTAGGGGAGCAATTGGGGGGGGGATGAGGAACATTTGTAATAATATGAACAATAAAGATTTATTTAAAATAAAATAAAATAAAATAAAAAAGAAATTTTTAAAAAAAAGAATTGTTTAAGTACTGTCAGGTGAGTATATCACAAAATATTAAAAGGAAAAAAGTGAGTTGCCTATAGGGAGCATGAATTTCTGATAAATGTAAAGATGTTTTAAGTGTGTTGGGGGTGTTACTACATTTTTATATAAAAATATTGTCACATCTAGAAAATTTAGAGTCGGTAGTGGTTCATGCATTAATGTTCTTAAAGTTTCTATACCCCTTTTAAAATCTCTCTCAGAATTAATTTTATTCACATAATTCATACAAAGAAAATTCTGTTACTTTAAAATTGTGTGTAAAAATAAAAGGAATGAAAAGTTTGTTGTTTGTACCTCATTTTCCTTGGACCAAATTTTATAACTATTTTAATTATTTTCTGTCCTAGAAAATTGCTCAGTACCTTCTTTAGAGTTAAATAAATTGTTGTTATAGTTAACTGAGATTGATATCATAATCAATAGAGGAGCTTAATCTATCTTAGGTGTCTATTTCATGAAATTAGTTTATAAATACACTGCCATATAATGAAAACTTATTACATTTAGTGGTGGTGCTAACCTGGGGAGGGAACCTAGTTATAGGAAGGAAGGTAGGGGATATTTGTCCTTTTAAGGTCACCCTGGTGTGAATTACATTCTGGAGCATAGAGGGCTTTAGTAAGACTTCAGGGTAGTTACTTGGGAATGCTAGGCAAATAGGAGGTAAAAAATTGCTTCCATAACTTCTATTTTAAAAGTTTGATGATTTGGCAAGTTTATGCAAGTAAACAGGCAAGCAAGTGAGCAACTACCCAATTAGAGACAAATTCGGCCAAAACAAATACTTCCTGTTGCCAACGCTCTGTCACCTCTGCCACTTTAAAAATGGTGAGGTGGGCTGGAGCAGGATATTAACTTTAGTCCAACACTAGCTGCAGAAAATGGTGCACAACACAGGTGGATGACTTGTATATAGATAGCTGGGAATCCCGTGCATGTGTGCATGTCCTAAGTTAGGTTTGGTCATTTATAGTGTGTTTACACACAATTATTTAGTGGAACATTGTCTCAAAATTGCTATCTAGTTTGGCTAAAATGTGTGTGTTTTTTTTATTAGTGATCAGAACGCTATGTCATCTAGTCGGGCACAACAAAAGCATGCCTTTTTCTGGATTCGAAATACTCTAGAGGAACATCCTGAGACTTCACTGCCCAAACAGGAAGTCTATGATGAGTACAAGTAAGTATTATATATATACGTCAGGCCTGGTGATGGATTAAAGAGCTTAAGTACTCTACTTGGCTACAGTGATTTATCATTGGTGAATATCACAGTGGTATATAGAGTTTAACTTATAAATTGATGATATTCCTTCCATCTCTAAATTTCTCAGGTAGCATATGAACAAAGGACAGGATTACTAAATAAAAGGATTTTTCTAGAGTTCACCTAGATGACTGGAGGCCTGCTTGAGGTTAAGGGACAGTGGCATAGGATTACTGAATAAAAGTGTTCCTGTAGAGTTCTTAAAGATGACAGGAGGGGTATGTCTAGAGTTAGAAGGAAAGTGGAAAGCAGTAAAAAAGTCAGTGCATATGGAAAAACTAAAACATTACAGTTATTTTGTTGCTAATTTATAACTGTAATTTTGCTACTGTCATTTTGATTTGCATCCCTCAAATAATTAGTGACATTGAGCACTTTTTTATACATCCCTTGGCCTTCTGTATGCCCACTTTCAAGAAGTGTCTGTTCAGGTCCTTTGCATTTTGTTGTAGTCTCATTTGTTTATTTTCTCCTTAATTTCCATTGTCCTCGGAGCTATATCAGTAAAGATATTGCAACAACATATGTCTGATATTTTGCTGCCTATTGGATTCTACTAAGATTATTATGGTTCCCCATCTTACGTTTAAGTTCTTTTACCTATTTTGAGTTTATTTTTGTGGATGATGTAAGTTGGTGATCTACTTTTATTTTTTTGCATGTATCTGTCCAGTTCTCCCAAAATCATTTATTGAAGAGACTGTCTTGACTCCATTTTATACTCATGCCTCTTTTGTCAAATATTAATTGAGTATAATGGCTTAGGTTGATTTCTGGGGTATCTGTTCTGTCCCATTGATCTATATGTCTGTCCTCATGCCAGTACCAGGGACTTTTGAGAACAGTGGCTTTGTAATATAGCTTGATATCTGGTATTGTGATTCCTCCAACTTTGTTCTTTCTCAAGATCTCTGTGGCTATTCGGGTTTTTTATTTTTATTTCATATGAATTTTTGGAGAGTTTGTTCTAGGTCTATGAAATATGCCCTTGGTATTTTAATAGTGATTACATTGAATCTATAGATTACTTGGCGTAGTATGAACATTTTAATGATATTGATTCTATCAATCCATGCACATGGTATATTCTTCCATTTGTTTATGTCTTTCTCTAGCTCTTCTTTCAACTTCCTATAGTTTTTCCAGTACAGGTCTTTTACCCCCTTATTTAAGTATTTTCCTAGTTATCTTTAATTTTTATGTTACAGTGGTAAATGGATTTTTTGTGGGTTTTTTTTTTTTTTTTTTAGTTTCTCAAGTTGATATTGGCCCACTTTTTAAAAAAAAATTTCAGTTTTTTTCATTGTTTTTATAGAGAATAATAAAACATGGGAAAGGAGAATAAAAATGAGATTTAGAATGTAATCAAACTTAAGTTGCTATCAACTTAATATAGAAGTTACAGATGTAAGTTGTTATATGTAAGCCGTTTGGTAATCACAAAACACAAACCTATAGTAAATACACAAAAGATAAAGAGAAAGCAGTGCTCACCACTATGCTCACCACTAAAGAAAGTCATCAAATCACAAAGGAAGAGAGCAAGAGAGGAAGAAACAGAGCAACTACAGAAACATCATAAACAAAATGTAATTAAGTACATATCTGGTAATGATTACTCTAAATGTAAATGAAATAAATTCTTCAATCTGACCATGTAGAGTGACTGAAAAGAAAAAAAAAATGAAACATCTATTTATATGCTGTCTATAAGAGACTCACTTAAAATGTAAGGACACACAGAGGCTGAAAGTGAAGGAATGAAAAAAGATATTCTATGCAACAGGAAACGAAAAGGAAGTTGGGTAGCTATGCTTCTATTCACCAAAATTGGCTCTAAAATGCCATGTGTAGCTAGGATGCGCATTGACCACCACTGACCACCAGGGGGCAGATGCTCAATGCAGGAGCCGCTGAGTTGTGGTGACTTGGTAGCTGGGGTTCTGGAGTAACGCACCCGCCTGCACCCGGAACCAGAGAGGAGGGAGCCTGATTCCATGGTGTGTCACCTGAGAACCACCCTCTCACAATCTGGGACCCGTTGGGATGTCAGCTGTTTGTGGCCTCATCCCCACAGGCCAGGCCAAGGGACGCCACCAGTGCATGAATCCGTGTACCGGACCTTGGATACTACTATAATGAAAAAACATCAGAATCTAAGCACAGAGAGAATAAGAATGAATACACTCTATCTCTCACTAGCTCATTGCCCTGCTTCTCTTTATTTGGCATCCATTTTTTAGGCCCATCTGCTCATGCTGTCATAGGAGCCAGTGGGCCTTGGTTTTTTAGGGTTTGGTGGGATTTTTGTATATTGTTTCTTGGGTTTTTTTGGTCTTTCTGAGTGTTTCTTTAAAGTTTCTTGTCATTTTAACTATGGCATAGTTAAAGTTATGTTAGAGTTTAGTGTAACTCTTAAGTCTTGTTCGTAGTTATGAGAATAAAATGGTGAACCAGATGTATGGAGTGGGTAAAAGCAGGTTTGCAGTTGTGAGTACCCGAAAACGAGTTTATTCTTGTATCATTATTTATTGGATCATTGTCTTATTCATTTGCATTACAGCTATAAACCTACTTTTGCCCACCCTTGAATCTGGCCACTGCCCTGGTTGAGGAGACAGCAAGAAAATTTGCTGTTAGATAGTTACAAGGCATAAGAAGAAGAAAAAAGAGTACACTGATAGGAAATGTGGTTAGGGTGGCACATTTAAGAGGGCACACATAAGAGGGCACTGCTTTCGAAGAGATCCTTTCAAAATCTTAACATTTAAGCTGGGACTTGAAGGATAAGGAAAATAATGGTCCAGGTGGAGGAAGCAACATGTGTCTGGCTCCTTAAAGAAGCTTCATTCACATTTTCTTCCTGTGCTGGTTTCAGCCTTAGAGATGACTGATCTCACTTGCTACCATAATAGTTATTACTTAATACAGTTCATTTGAATTGTCAGCACCCAAGAGTAGTCAGCCCTTCATGTTATAACTTAAATCATGATCTCTGAAGCAGAATATTGCATTTAGCCTCAATTATATGACGTATCTAAATATGTCATTAGAGGGAACTGTAATGTGTGCTGGCTCCTCTCCCTTCTCCCCGCTTGTCAGCATCATTGGGGATGTTTGCTGGGCATCTCTTCCGCTCCCCTCCACCAGAGGAGCAGGTTTTGGTGTGGAGACAGGTAGGGCATGATAAAGAAAATGCCCATGTCTGCAGACCTACCCCTTTTCTCTCTGTTAAGAGTCTCAGGGGTCCCTACTTCCTGGAGATCTCCCATTCAACTGCTTGAGTTCAGGTCACTGTGGGAATGTTGCCAGGATACTTACTCACCTGTGTATAAGAACTCAAGTCCCAGGTTCAGTTAATTCTGCCCTGCCCACGAGGCCTTCCCGTTGTTTTCTTTTGTTTCTTCATCCGAAATCTCTCTCTGGCCCTTCACCGCATGTCTTCACCGAGAAGTTGCTCTGGTTGATGCTAAAAAGTGTGTGGGGGCGGGGAGGCAGGGTGAGGGGGTGAGTTGACTGAAATACTGGGGATGCCTCTGGCTTCCTCTGTGGCGTTTCTCAGGTGACGGTTCTCCCGAAGGCCAGCGGTTGTGAGGAAGGCCTTGGTAGCCAGAACACGGCGTGGCGTTGGCCTGCTGCTAAACTGGTAGAGGAGGGTTTGTCCTTCTACCCATGGCTGGCACCGCTGGAGAGTAACAGGCACCTGGTTCCAGGAGGAATTAATTAGGACACAGTTTGTTTCTTTGGTCTCAATTGAAGTTATTGTCTTACAAAGTTCTTTTTTTCCTGACTATAATAAGAATGGACCTTTGGACCTTCTCTCTGTGGCTTCATTTGTTCTCTTATGGGTAAAATGAGAGTGTTGGTATAGATGACCTCTAAGGTCCCTTTAGTTCTAATATATTTGTCTCTAATATCTGTTATACATGTGTTTATATTGCAAATTGTCCCAGTATGTGAGCTTGATATATATATGTGGAAATTTGTAGCCCTACTGTTTGAGTTGGATATATTCATTTCAGAATGCAGGGTTATACCACCAGTATCTCTTACTGAAAGCTTCTTGGATGCTGTTGAAAGCAGCAGTACTGAATACCCTGAGAATAAGATAATCTAACTAACCCTGAGTTATCTCCAGAGAAGAATGGCCATCTATCTGTGAAAATTGTGGTGAATCTCTTAAAAATGTGTTTTTCACTTTGTGAAACGCATCAAATTGTATGCAATAGCACTGCGCTGTATAATTCTGAGTTCTGTTGCTCTAACTGGTCCTCCTTGTTTTGCAGGAGTTACTGTGACAATCTTGGTTACCATCCACTAAGTGCTGCTGACTTTGGAAAGATCATGAAAAACGTCTTTCCAAACATGAAGGCACGTCGTCTGGGCACGAGAGGCAAATCGAAATATCCTTTACCAGAATGGATTTTCGTAATCTCTCTTAAGTTTCCACTCATTACAGATCATCTGCTCTCATGTTTCAACCAGCAACCATATTTAGAAATAAATTTGAATCTATAAATACAAACGACTCAAAGGAACTTAGTAGAATAATTGCAAATATTCTTTTCCCAGCTACTTACCAACTGCAAGAGAAATAACAAATAGTGGTCATGAAAATTATGATAGATTTCATCTTATTCTATCATTGTAATGTGCTCTTACTGGTCTGATCTTTTCTTCAGTGGTGAGAATTGCTGAGGCATGCCTCGGTACAGCAATTATAAATTATCAATAAAAGTGCAGAAAAGTGTTAGCTTACTTTCTTTCCTTCCTCTCATTTAGAAGCATAGCATCTCCTTTGCAAAACATATAACAATAAAAAAATGTCTTATGGAGCTTATACTGGAAGATCACTGCTCTCTGTATTTCTCAGCCAACTGCTCAAAGCCTGTATTAAATCTAAAGCTAGGTCCCTCTTGTGATGGAGAAATACTTAGAAGCAAACAGAAAAAAGGAAATGAAAATTAAGGATTTATTAAAGTTCTTCCTACTCTTGGAAGAAGGTAGAGGGTCTCTGTATCATATTAGAAGTCCTTCTCTCTCTGCTCAGCTCCCGGCCTTTTCCACAGCATAAAAAGTCACTGCTGGGGAAGGGGAGAGGCGGGGAAGGGAGGAAGGCTGCTCTTCTAAAGTGGTCCCAGGCGTTCTTTACCCACTCGTTACATGACCTGCCCCTGCCCCTGCTTCCTGAGCACAGACAAAAACATCTTGATGTGTCTTTGGCATGTTGCAGGCGCTAATCCTGTGTGTTTCAGTGGAAAAAAGGAAATGAAAAGGTTAAAGCCCTTGTGACACTCAGAGCTGTTTCTGTCCCGGTGCCCTGGGCTGAAGTTTCCCTTCTGGGTTCCAGGTTTCCATCTGGGTATTTCTTTCCTCCTGACCTGTGTGTTACTGATGGCTGACACAGCTTATTAGAAACATTTATTCATTAAATTTATAACAGATGAGAATTATTTTGTTTTATTTGAGAAAGTAACATTCTGCAGACTATTCCCATTTCAAAGGAGTAAAAATCCCAAGTTTATAATAATGAAGTTTTTCTTACCGAAAACTCAGAAAGTAGATGTTATTTCATTCTGGTTTTATTTTCATTTCATATATGGTTACTTCTCAAGTGCTAATTACATAAGCAGTTCATTTCATTTGGAATACTTGAGACCTTAACTGTTCATTACATATTGCTACAGCGGACTAAGAAAAAAAGCTTTTGTTCATATGCCAACACTGCCCAATCTTGACTTTCACAAAACTGGAGATGGGGTAAGAATTCTGCCTTCTCTTTTTAATAAGTTGAATTATACCTTAAAATCAACATTGAAATGCATGCTGCATAGTCTCATTTGGATAAAACCAAGGACCAGGAACTCTGCCTCTTATTGAATAAGTGAGAAAAAAAGTAAAAAATGACTGAAAAATGTTAGTGTATATGACTTAAGTCAACACGACTTCTGAAATTAAGGAGAACAAGATAAATCTAAATGTACTGATATGTAAATATATAAATATATATATAGATATATATATATGATATATATAATATATATCATATATATGATATATATATAATCAGGAGAAGAAATTAAGTTGTAGAGTAATGTGTATATTATAAATATTTTCAGAATAGGGAACATGCTAGTGGTATAGTTTTATTGATGTCAGAAAAGGTTTTAGAAACATTCAAAATATCTGTTAGTCTTTGTATATGCTTACAAACATTTTTTTAAAATAAATTTTTTTATTGATTTTAGAGAG
The DNA here is from genome assembly GCA_963924515.1 of Vespertilio murinus. Classification (NCBI taxonomy): domain Eukaryota; kingdom Metazoa; phylum Chordata; class Mammalia; order Chiroptera; family Vespertilionidae; genus Vespertilio; species Vespertilio murinus. Next base: position 167,456,843 of record OZ004704.1, on the reverse strand, counting down.
AGGAAGGAAGAGAGAGAGAAACATCAGTGATGAGAGAGAATCATTGATCAGCTGCGTCTTGCAGGCCCCTTAAGGGGATCGAGCCTAAAATTGGGACATGTGCCCTGACCTCGAATTGAACCCTGACTTTCTGTTTTCACGGGTTGATGGTCAAGCACTGAGCCACACCAGTGGGGTTTACTGGCAACAAGCATTTAAATGGTATTTGCACAATGCTGCTGATGGCCGTGTGCGGTGAGCCCGTGGGTGCAGGCATAGGCCCTTTCCTTACCAGACTCTGACATGCCTGCCGACAGGTCACCTAATGATACTTAGACCTGACGGATTTAGATCTTCTAATTAAGAATTCTTACCTTTAATGTGCTTCGGTTTAATTTCCCTGAACTTTCTCTTAAAAGTTAATGTTTTCTTTTCCTTTTGTTTAGTTGGAAGGACCTGAACCTTCTGGGCAGCTTCAAAATATTGACGAGGAAGTCATTTCTTCTGCCTGCCGTCTTGTGTGCGAGTGGGCCCAGAAGGTGTTAAGCCAGCCATTTGACACAGTCTTGGAGTTAGCCCGCTTCCTTGTAAAAAGTCATTACATCGGCACCAAGTCAATGGCAGCTCTGACTGTGATGGCCGCAGCACCCGCAGGTACAAAATTATTGTTAACAAGTCAAAACTGATAGAAGTGTTACCGTCTTTGAAGTGGGTAGCAAAAGAAGAGTTTAGCTAAAGGATTTTTGTCTTTTCAGTAGTATTCATATGAGTTCACTCTATTTCACTTAACACTAAATTTATATGGGTTTGTTGAGCCAACAAAAATAGAAATAATAGTCCTATTTTAAAGCATAAAGCTGTAGTTATGTATATTGCTCTTTTGAGATATGAAACGTTTAAGATTTCCCAATTGATATTAACTTTTCCATTGCTGTTTTAAAATTTAAAGAGTACATATATGTACTTTTAAGTATATATTTGTACCTAAATTAGTAAATATTTGATAAGATTAAATTTTAAAATTACTTGAAAGATAACTATCCCAGAAACTAATGCTTATAAAAAAATAAAAAATAAATAAAAAAAACCAAAACTGATCTCTGGACAATGTGAGAGATGCCTTAATCTCACAAAAATAAACTATTTCTGATCATAAATTCCTAACTGGGCAGGTCATGGTGGGTAGTCATGTTCCAGGCCTATAACTTCTTTAGTAAATGGTTTTAAGCCAGATCTAGGTTAACACATCTTTGAAATAGTAGAAGTAATACCCTTGGATGGGGGTATTAACCCTCAAGGGAGCACATAATCTTGTTAATGCTCCTATAATTCAGTCTCAACCTTGCTTTCTCCCACCTTCATGTAGTTCCCTCCTTAATTTCAAATGCATAAAAGATGCTGCAAAACTGTTATTCCCCCAGAGTAATTTGCTCCCCTGCATAGGTGGTCAGTTTTGCTCAAATAAACTCAAAAATCCAAAAATAAATAAACTGTATGAAACATTACTATAAAATAATAAGAATGATTTTTAATATGCAAATGAACATTCTCATTCAAATAGAACCTTTAGAATTGACAGTATCCTCGGAACAAATAACTTCTTCCTAAATTAATAGTTACGGAAACTATTAGATTAAAAATGTTTAATCTCTCATTTTGATCATACCTTAAGCCGAAAGCCTAAAAAAGAATAATTTGTGGTATTACTCTAGGAAATTATAATTTCCATGAAAAAAAAAATGTTAACATCAAACTTGTTTTCCAGAGATGATTCTTCTGATTATTTATTGTAAATATCTTTAAATTTACAAAAGATTTATGTCGGCCAAAATTATAGTTTCTAAAATATATAGTTTCACTCTTTTATCTTAATCATTTTAATAATTAATATTTTTCACTCAGTTTATACTTATCAGAAGCTTTACAGTTGTGTGTGTGTGTGTGTGTGTGTGTGTGTGTGTGTGTGTGTGTGATTGTTTTGTCCTTTCAACTTATGGCAATTGAGGACCCACTTCAGCAAAATAATCTCTTACTGGAGCCTTCTCATAATTTTTCCCGTTTGCACATACTTACACATGGGCAGGAGAGTGCGTGGGCAGCCTTGTCTAGCTAGATACCTTGCGTGTGTCACCTCATTTGTCCTCCTGGAGGCTCTAATGACTTTGGTAGTAATTAAATTCACCTTTATCCTTTGAAGGTGAATTTGGTTTTTTATAAATGTAGTCTGCATATTATATAGAACAGGTTGTGTTACAAATGTTCTTTTGTGAGTCAGCTGCTCGGAACCCCTTTCTGTCCAGAAACCCTGGCAGGAGGGATAAGACAGCTTTGAGCCTTTGGCAGGGACTTTCAAGGATGCAGGTGCCCAGAAGCCAGAGCTGAGACTCGGGGCCAGGAGGGAGCCATGCCATGTGAGCAAGAATTGAAGAGAAAAAATAGTACTTAGGTGGTAAACGGGGATGAGGGCCCAGAAGGTGGGTGACATTGAGGAGTGGAAGAGCGCTCACAGTCACATCTTCCTCTCCTTCCTGTCTCCCCTCCTAAGTTGTTAACAAAACAATGGCAAGCAGAGACAGGGCTGGGAAAGGAGTGGCAGGCGCACCAGCAGGGTGGTGGTGTCCTCTCATTTCCTCCCCACTGTTTTTTACCAACCACAGCTTACTTTCTAATGACCTAATGCCACGCCGTGAAATGAGCTTTTTAAAAAATTGTGATATATAATCAATTTTTCTCAAAATGTGTCTCTTGCCTGTTTCATCATTCCCTTTTCTCAGTGTTGATCCTCACTGCTGCAGTAAAAGGTTTTCTCCGTGACACTTTCAAAATATCTTAACCTCAGTCTTATTAAGAACCTGTTCAATTTCTCATAGGTCTACTGGAATAATTATACAGTAGCTGTTAAAATAGTAGTAATGTCATTTTCCATGAATTTCCGGTAGAATTAAAAGCTTCCCCATACAATATTTTTCAAGATATGGATGGTTTCAGCAAATAATTATTGAGTGCCCCTCATGGGCTGAATATTAAAATCATAAAAATTCATGAATTTCTATTAGAGAGGGAGAGAAGAAAATTTCTGACATCTACTGATAAAACATAAACATACTCTCTTGGTGTTTATATATCTTAGCTTCTGCACATTTATAACATAGTTCCTACTCTTCAAAATCTGTTATTATTGGTTGAACTGAAAGAACCATATTTTAAGGTATCCCACTAAAACCGTATTAACAAATGTTTATAAATTGGAAGTATGCTTTATAAAGAAATTGTGAGTTAAAATTTGCTGTTTTTTGTTGCTTTGTCCAGTAGAGGGGTACATATTCAAAGAAATTGAGCTGTCTCAGAGGGAAGGTGGGTGATTGGGTGGGAAGAGATCAATCAAAGAACGTATATACATAATCATGGGCACAGACAATAGGGTGGTGAAGGCCTGGGGCACAGGCGATTGGCGGGTGGGGGCAAAATAGAAGGGCTCAATGGAAGAAAAGGGGGACATATGTAATATTTTCAACAATACAGATTTTTTAAAAAAATTACTAAAAAAAGAAAATGAGCTGTAACTGCCTTTTATGGAAGAGAGTATTTACTGTAACTCTCCTTTTTGTTTATTTTCAGGAATTAAAGGAATTACACAGCCTTCTGCTTTTGTACCTACAGCTGAAAGTAATTCCTTTCAGCCTCAAGTGAAGACTTTGCCATCGCCTATAGATGCTAAACAGCAACTGCAACGGAAAATTCAGAAGAAGCAGCAAGAACAGAAACTGCAATCCCCTTTGCCAGGAGAATCCTCAACAAAAAAATCCGAAGGCACTACAACCAGTGGAGTGGCTAGTCTTTCCAATGGAAACCCTGCGATCCTCTCTCCTCAGCCTATTGGTATCGTTGTGGCAGCTGTCCCTAGTCCCATTCCGGTAATACCATGGAAGTTATTGGTCTTTTGGGAATGGTGGGAAACCAGTCATTTAATTAAAAGTGGCACATGAGAGCCGAGACTGGTTTGGCTCAATGGATAGAACGTCGGTCTGCGGACTAAAAGGTCCCAGGTTCAATTCCGGACAAGGGCATGTACCTTGGTTGCGGACACATCCCCAGTGGGGGGTGTGCAAGAGGCAGCTGATCGATGATTCTTTCTCATCGATGTTTCTAACTATCTTCCTCTCTGTAAAAAAATCAATAAAGTATATTTAAAAAATAAATTAATTAAAAATAAAAGTGGCACATGAGAAGGAGGCAGGTATAGGAGAAGATTCCGTTATACACTGATTTTGTGACCACAGATAGATTCAGCTTTACTTGTTTGCCTTTCATTCAGAATACGTATACCTTGTTGATTACAAAGTGAGTTATAACGTGAACATGAATGAGAATGCAAAGGTTCAGAATTTATAAAATATGTAAGAGATGAGTTATTTTCAGAGTTTTTCATCTCTAAGCCAGAGTGATGCAATTGCAAACTTTTTTTGGTTTAAACTGGTTTTTTTTCTTTTTAACATGCAGATGGAGCAAAATTTAATGTGTGTTGATGATACTTTAACAAAAACTAGCTCTGTGGCTTTCTGGACATAGGACATTGGGCAAGTCCCGTGGCCACTTAGCTACTTGTTTCCTTATCAGCAAATAGAAGTTGTGTTCTCCTTTCCTGTCTCACACAACTGAGGTTATGACGAAAGAGGTTTTTAACTGAGGTTATGATGAAAGAGGTTTTTAAAATGAGTGCATCTTACTAATAAAACAAGGTGGTATTTTGTTACAGATGGTATTATTAAGGAGATAATTTATCTTTTTTTGTTGTTGTTCTTATCATCTTATAATGCATGGACTACCTGTAACTATATTCTTGCACTATTCACTGTACAGCAAACTTGAAGAGACATTAGTTTCATATGAAACCTTCCCGCAGTGGTTTAGTTACTAACGTCCAAGACAGACCATTTTATAGGACAGTCTCCTGTGAGTGAGTCATCTTATTGCCACAGACTCCAGTAGATAATCTTTATAGTTATGTGTTTCATCAAGATTTTTATCTCCTCTTCCTATAATCTCCTTAAAAAATCATTGTCTTAGCAAATATTCATTATCTTAATGTTCTTATATATTGTATTTTGTAACTATATTGTGTTTATGTTACGTTTATTAGAATATATGTCTGATTTTTAAAACTGATCTAGAAGAACTCTCATCTAATGAAGGAACTGTCTTTTTTTTTCTTTTTAGCATAACATTTATAAAAATGCCTTAATACTCTATAAATATGTGACTTACTGTTTATATCCTAGACTTATTAAATCTGATTTTTTTGTTTCTCACTTCTTAATAGGTCCAAAGGACCAGGCAGCTGGTAACATCACCAAGCCCAGTGAGTTCTTCTGATGGCAAAGTTCTTCCCCTCAATGTACAAGTGGTCACTCAGCACATGCAGTCTGTGAAACAGGCACCAAAGACTCCTCAGAACGTCCCAGCCAGTCCTGGTGGGGATCGTTCTGCCCGGAACCGCTACCCTCAGATCTTACCTAAACCAGCCAACACCAGTGCACTCACCATTCGCTCGCCAACTACTGTCCTCTTTACGAGCAGCCCCATCAAAACTGCTGTTGTACCCACTTCACACATGAGTTCTCTCAATGTGGTGAAAATGACAGCAATATCCCTCACGCCCAGCAGCAGTAGTGCCCCTCTTAAACATTCTGCCTCAGTAAACAGTGCTACAGGAACAACAGAAGAATCAAAGACCTTTCCACAGATCAAGAATGGTTCTGTTGTTTCACTTCAGTCTCCTGGATCCAAAACCAGCGGTGCCGGGGGAACGTCTGCTGTGGAAGTCAAAGTGGAACCGGAAATAGCATCGGATGAGCATCCTGTACAGTGCCAAGAGAACGCTGACGGTACTAAAGCTCCTAAAACAGCGCCTAGCGCCCTTTCAGGACAGAAGAGTAATTCAGATGGAGTAGTGCAAAAGCCTTCTAATGAAGGTGTCACTGAGATCAAAGCAACTAAGGTCTGTGACCAGAGGACCAAATGTAAGAGTCGCTGTAATGAAATCCCACCAGGCCCTTCGACAGGCAATAATCAAAGCACTATCACTCTCTCAGTTGCCACTCAGAACTTACTCACCAGCACCAGCTCACCATCTAATGGTGACTCAACAAATAAAGACCCTAAATTATGCACTAAAAGCCCAAGAAAGCGACTGTCTGCTATCCTGCAAGAGTCCCAGGTGCCTCCTGTAAAGAAACCGATTGTGGGACAGCTTTCTGCGGTGACCATGGAAGGCCAGAAACCAGGCAGCGTTAGGAAGGACCAAAAGGTTCCCCATGCAGGGAAAGCAGAAAGCTCAGCAGCAGGTTCTCCGGTTCCTAGCATGGCATCCACAGACGTCAGCTCGCACGTGATGGCAAACCCACCCTTGAATTCTTCTGCCCTTATTGCCGGCGACCCAGCTTTGGAACAGCAAACACCATCATCATCTCCAGACATAAAAGTGAAACTTGAAGAGAGTGTCTTTCTCTTGGACAGTGATTCAAAAACAGATGGCAGCTTTAATCCAAACGAATGGCAGCAGATCACTAAGGATTCTGGGTTTGTGTCTGCTGCCTGTGAACAACAGCAAGATATCAGTGTTATGACAATTCCCGAGCACTCTGATATTAATGACTTGGAGAAATCGGTCTGGGAACTGGACGGAATGCCCCAGGACGCATACGCCCAGCCGCTGCACAGCCAGCTGCAAGACTCTTCTCTGAATCAGATACAAGCACACTCTTCAGATCAGTTACCTCTGCAGTCCGACCTGAAAGAGTTTGAGCCTTCTGTCTCCCAAACAAACGAAAGCTACTTTCCTTTTGATGATGAACTCACACAAGACAGCATTGTGGAAGAGCTGGTGCTTATGGAGCAGCAGATGTCGATGAACAATTCTCACTCTTACGGCAACTGTTTGGGGATGACCCTCCAGAATCAGTCGGTAACCCCCGGAGCTCCACTGTCATCTCACGCCTCCAGCACCCACTTCTACCACCCGATCCATAGCAACGGCACTCCGATCCACACCCCGACCCCCACCCCCACCCCCACTCCCACCCCTACCCCAACCCCAACCCCAACCTCTGAAATGATTGCTGGGTCTCAGAGTCTGTCCCGGGAGAGCCCTTGCTCCCGGCTAGCCCAGACCACACCTGTGGATAGTGCGCTAGGAAGCAGCCGACACACGCCCATCGGCACTCCGCATTCTAACTGCAGCAGCAGTGTCCCTCCCAGCCCGGTTGAATGCAGGAATCCGTTTGCATTTACCCCTATAAGCTCCAGTATGGCGTATCACGATGCCAGCATTGTCTCAAGTAGTCCCGTGAAACCGATGCAGAGACCCATGGCCACACACCCTGACAAAACCAAGCTCGAATGGATGAATAATGGGTACAGTGGGGTTGGCAATCCATCGGTTTCTGGCCATGGCATCCTCCCAAGCTATCAGGAACTGGTGGAAGACCGTTTCAGGAAACCTCACGCTTTCGCTGTGCCTGGGCAGTCTTACCAGTCCCAGTCCAGACATCATGACACTCATTTTGGTCGCTTGACTCCTGTCTCTCCTGTGCAGCATCAAGGTGCCACTGGAAATAACACCAACAAGCAGGAGGGCTTTGCAGTCCCTGCCCCTCTCGACAATAAAGGAACCAATTCATCTGCCAGCAGCAACTTCAGATGCCGGAGCGTGAGCCCTGCTGTTCATCGCCAACGCAATCTCAGCGGGAGCACCCTCTATCCAGTGTCTAACATCCCCCGATCTAATGTGACCCCCTTTGGAAGCCCAGTCACCCCGGAAGTTCATGTGTTCACAAACGCTCACACGGACGCATGTGCCAACAACATCGCTCAAAGAAGCCAGTCAGTTCCACTGACGGTCATGATGCAGACAGCCTTCCCGAACGCTCTTCAGAAGCAGACAAGCAGTAAGAAAATAACCAGTGTTCTGTTGAGCAAACTGGATTCTGACAATGATGATGCATTGAGAGGTCTGGGCATGAACAACCTGCCCTCCAACTACACAGCTCGGATGAATCTCACTCAGATCTTGGAAACTTCCACTGTTTTTCCTAGTGCCAATCCTCAGAACATGATCGACTCCAGCACTTCTGTCTATGAATTCCAAACACCATCTTACCTCACCAAAAGTGATAGCACCGATCAGATCAGTTTTTCTCCTGAAGATAATCAAGCACAATCGGAAATCGGAGAGCAACAGTTGGATTTCAATAGCACCGTCAAAGACCTGCTGAGTGGCGACGGCTTGCAGACCAGCCAGCAGCTGGTGGGTCAGGTGGCCCCTGACCTCACGAGCACCGCGTCTGATTTCTCTAGTGACATCAGGTTGTCCTCTGAGCTCTCAGGCAGCATCAATGATTTGAACACGTTAGACCCAAATCTACTGTTTGACCCTGGTCGTCAGCAGGGACAAGACGATGAAGCTACACTGGAAGAATTAAAGAATGACCCATTGTTTCAGCAAATCTGCAGTGAATCCATGAGCTCTATGACTTCGTCAGGTTTTGAATGGATAGACAGCAAGGACCATCCTACTGTTGAAATGTTGGGTTAAATTGTGTTTTATCATATGTAGCACACTGTATCTAAAGACACATGTATTGTATTTGTCTTAATGGAAGTGCCTCCCGCAGCAGAAACACTTACTATTAATTGTGACATTTTCAAAGTTTGCTGCAGAAGTGGTTTCTTCTTCAATAGGAAATGGTTAGACTCGCCTCAGTTCTTACGAAGTTCCTGAAAAGACAGTAGGCTGTAGAAGAACAATTATTAGGTTTTAAATTTTATAATGTTCCCCATTTTAATCACATTGTTTGCTAGTAAACATTTGACTAACCAGCTTTTACAAGAGCAGTCTAGATCTTTATTTTGTATAGGTTCATTTTAATCCATCGGTCAATCTGCACAGAACTTAGAGGAAACCATTGATTTTAGACATAAGCTTTTTGTTGTTGTTGGCATTATCTTTTAGATATGAAATCATAGGTAAGGTGAATTGTAGGCAAGAAGTTCTTCCTTGAAACAGGGATAATATTCAGGTTACTTTAAGTATTTAGGCTTGAAGCATAGAGCTACTGTAGAATGAGAAATCTCTAGGACTTTCTGGGACTTCAGTACCATTTGCACCTGCAAAGAAGGGCTTAAATAGGAAAAATATAACGAAAAATTCAATATTAATTTAAGGAAAGCAAAAGCTGCACTATAAATTTTCCAAGACAAAACTAGCAGCCATTTATATTTGTGACCTTGCATTAATCTTATTTTAAAATGTTGATTTTAATATGGAGCCAACATACGTCCACATGCAAACAAACAAAAGAGACAACTCCAAGCATTGTAATTTAATAGGATAAATACAAACGTATTAAAAATTATTTTATGTTTATTATTTGGTAACTGAAGCAGAGGAATTGAGAAGGACAATGAAGCATTTTCTTAGTTTCATTACAATGGCTGCATGCACATATTAAAATTCTATTTAAGATTTATTTTGAAGTTTTAATTATAATATCCTTAAGTCCTCAACTCGGCAACTGACTCCGTCACTCCTCCTGAATGTGGTAATACTGTTTGATCATGAGACCTCTTTGAGAACAAGCAGGAAGGAGGTAACATAAAAACCTGAACAAACACATTTCACCACCTGAGGTCTGAAGCCACAAACCTTTATATTTATGATAAAACAAAGGGGGATATATCAATAGTACTTGAAGAAGAGGAGCATTTTATTACATGCTTAATTTATTTATTGTGATGACCACAATTGCAAAATAAGCACTCAGGATTTGTTTTAAAATGTTTCTCTCCACGGCTCCCATTTTGTTTTATGAATAATTGTTTATGAATTTCACATTGACACAAATCTGCTCACTAGTTGACAGCTCCACTTAACTGTTTTCAAGATTACTTTGAGAAAGATTTAAAAATTGCCATTAGGTTTCTAAGCTAACATTAACCCATTGTTATTCTACCTTGAACCTAGCTAAGTTTTCCTTTACCTCAATTAGTAAGTCAATCAGAAGACTACAATCAGTGACTGTTTATCAATTGTGATGAAGGGTTTAATTTAATAAGGTTTCATTGTTCACTAAATTTGCAAGGTAGGGTATTAACACATTTTGATAAATACATGGTGCTAGGGTTGGCTCACAGGTTTATATATCGTTATGTCCTAGTTATTGGCATTTGTGTATGTTTGCTGTTATCTTGATTTAATGATCTGTTAGGTATTTTTTTTTTTCTTGATGCTAGTTATTTCTTCACTGTACATTGAGACACAGCACTACTGCACACCAAAGTATGCAATACCCAAAGGAAACTGTGTGATTTCTTGCAACAAATGATGGGAGCCTTTCTATATGAGATACTCTGAAAAGGAGATTTTGAGGCCATTCTAATCCCATGTTTACATTATTAGCTTCCTACTAATATAAAAATAATGGAAATTTTTTGATAAAAAAATTATAAAAACTGGAGCATTTTTAACCCCTGTACAGTATTGCAGCAAACACTTTAAATTTGGTTGAATTCGTCCAGCAAACTTTCTGGGGTTCATATATTGCACTAAATTTGTTGAACCTGTGGTAGGCACATCTCTTAGGATAAATGCAACCAATACAGTCCACAGATTAAACTTTTTAAATGTGTTTCATTATGAAAAGACAAAATGTCATCAAAGTGACAGATAAAATTGTCTTATGTAGCAATGTGCATTGATCTCAATGAGATATTTCTATTTCTTATTCTCTTACATGAGAATATTACAGCAGGAAGAATTAAGTTTAGTTTGCTTCACCATGTTAATACATGATCACAAAATGTGCATGAGTGTTATTGACTTATCTTGTACAGTACTAGGTATTCCTGTAACCACTTTTTTTTTTTCTTGGCTGTATTGGAACTGGTTCAGTGTTAACCAGGCAAGCATAGTTATTCACAAGTTATTTACTTTTTTATGTTTACTAATTCTGCTTAGTTATTGTTGAATATGTTCTTTTTTCAGGTTATTTTCATTGTTTTGATGTTTAAAACATTTTGCATACTGTTTATCATGATAAGACTTCATGAAGTAAATAATTTTGCATATAATTGCAATAAGCACTGACTTTTGAACTGAAAAGAAGGAAAGTGTTTTGTGCAGTGCATCTGAGGTTCATATAAGAGTCTTGTACTATAATGTGCTTAACTACACCAGACATGACAAAAACAAGCCCTGTTTCATGTTTCATTTAGTGCAAAGTCAGATTTCCCCAAAGTTTTGTTGTCTGTTGTACCTGCTAAAACTACAGTAGTTGAATATTGCAGTAGCATTTCAGTTCTCTTTTTTTATTGAAAGTGCTCAAAAATTGTTTTTTAAATGTTTTCAAACTCAATTAAAAACATTTTATATTAAACTGACTGGATCTTAAGGTGATTTATGGGATCCATTTTACTAGTATATAGGCAGCATGCCATTTTATAAACAAATCTGATGCCATTCTTCCTTCCAGCTCTTGAAATTCAGGAAAATGAATTAAAAATCAGTACAAGGCACAACAGTGCTGCTAATCTCTCTGCTATTAATCCAGTGGGATGCACTACTCTTACTCATCAGATCTGTGCTGTTCACTTAGGATTTATTACCAAGGAATGGCACATAGCATAGAGTTGTATGGTGTTCCCCCCCAAAAAAAAAAAATGTTTTCTTTGGCTCATCCATATAATGTTTGTTTTAAAGTGTTAGCCTGTGGAGCTTTGAAAAGAAAAATAATGGGGGGGGGGGGTGGAGATGATTTTTAAAGCACAACTGTATTCAAAAGTCATTTAGGCAAACCAGAAATGCAAAGTGGTAAGTAGTGAATTTGTAAATCATAACCTGAGTTGTAGGTCTGGAAGCAGGAAAGAGTAGCCAGAAATCTGAACTCTATAGAGTAATGAAACCAGGGTCAGAATTGAGTCTCCTCTTAAAACGGATGAAGCAACATAACTCTTTATAGGGACTGTGACATATTGTAGCCAGGGCCTGAGCCAAGCAGCCTGCTTGTCTGTGTAGGTCTGTGATAGCCCTTCTGCCACCTCAGGACTGGAGCCCTAAGTGGACCGGTGGTGGAAGCAGTTATAAAAGAAAGAAGAGGGATTCAGAAGGAGGAGGTGAAGAGCAGGAAGGCTCCCAACAGGTGAGCCTCAAATCAAAATTGTGAAGAAAACAAAACCAAACCTAAGAATGACAATCAGCAAACACTCAAGATAAAAATAATGAACTACCTAGATGTTAATTTAAAGTAGGTATTTTAGGATTATCAGGGACACAATGGAAAAATTTTAAATACTCAAGAACAGATAAATAAGAAACAGTCTACACTAATAAAGGAGAAAAATGCTAATTGACCATACCTTCACTATGCCCACAGCCAATCAGAGCAAGTATGCAAATTAACTCACCAAAGATGGCCGTTAATTTGCATACACAGGGAGGGAGGAGTGAAGACTGAAGACTGCTTAGAAGGAAGAGGGAGGAAAAGCGGAACTCAAGGTGGCTGCCAGAGGGAAAGCGCGGGCGGGGTGGGTGGCAGTGGCCGCTTGCAGGAATCTTCCTGCAACGGGCTGCTAGTGGATTTAATAAATCAGTATGAAAGCGGCAACATGGAGGGGTTGTATAACACTTGAGGTGCTTTTGGCTGCTAGTAATAAACCTAACAGGCTAAAACCATAAGGACAGTTATTTTTAGCTTAAGAATTTTGGAAGAAGCAAATGCTGTATTTCTGTTCCATCATCTTCAACTTTGTTTTTCTGTGTTCTATTGCCTCATGTTCAGGATGGCTGCTATAGCTCTAAATACTACATCTTTATGCATTCCAAACAAGCTCTTAAGCTTTCATCAGAGAGATTAAAAATACTGGAATCTCCTATCCCACCCTCCATCCCCCATTTAGTCTTATTGGACAAAACAAGGTCAAAAGCCAATTAGCTTAGATTCTTTTTAAAAATATATATTATTGAATTTTTACAGAGAGGAATAGAGTTAGAAACATCGATGAGAGAATCATTGATCAGCTGCCTCTTGCACACCCCCTACTGGGGATGTGCCCGCAACCAAGGTACATGCCCTTGACCCGGAATGGAACCTGGGACCTTTCAGTCCGCAGGCTGACACTCTATCCACTGAGCCAAACCTGTTTCGGCTAGCTTAAATTCTTGATTCTGTATTGCAGAGAGCTCATTTCCTTGAGTTCCAATGGACACAGTGTGATGATTATGGGGTGGGGGGTGTGATGGGAGGAGATAAATAGTGATAAAAGGAGACTTGATTTAAGATGGTGAACACAATACAGTGCACAGGTTATGTGTTGTAGAATTTTACACCTGAACCCTGTATAATTTTATTAACCAGTGTCACCCCAATGCAATAAAAATAAAATTTGAGCTTCATAAGCTAGGGGAGATATTAGGGACTTAAAATCTTGTGCCTACCTTTAGTGATGCTCAGTTTTGTAAATAACTAATTACATATTCTTTAAGAAGTGCTGCCCAGCCAGCATGGCTCGGTGGTTGAACATTGACCTATGAACCTGGAGGTCATGGTTCAATTCCTGGTCAGTGCACATGCCCAGGTTGTGGGGGCTTGATCTCTTGTGAGGCCATGCAGGAAGCAGGCAATCAATGATTCTCATCGATGTTTCTCCTCCCTCTCTGAAATCAATAAAAATAATTTTTTTTAAAAAAAAGAAGTGCTAAGTAGAGGTATATGTAATATGTTATGTAGTGAAAAGGGTGAGAAGTCACACCAAGGAACCAAGAACAGGACAAAAGACTGTTTTTAGAAAGGACAACATTTAGAAGGAGACTGTTGGCTGGTGTAAAGTGTGAGCTGGTATTCTGCCTTCCCTCTCTGAGTTGAAGAATAAACCCTAATTGCCTTAGCACCTGTCACCATAATAGACAACCAAAATTTTGATTTTGTTGCATCTATAAAGTAGAGGTTGATTTTGATATACATTGCTGTGTGTTTTTAATAATTAGAATTAACAAATTTGTGGATGGGCTTATTTATCAACCTATACATATAAAAGCCTAAGAGACCATTTAACTGTTAGCATGACATGCACTGACCACCAGGAGGTAGATGCTCAATGCACAGAATCGTGCACCAGTAGGGTCCATCGGCCTGGCCTGCAGGACTCAGGCCGAAACCGGCAGTCAGACGTCCCCTGAGGGCCCCCAGATTGCGAGAGGGAGCAGGCCAGGCCTCGAGCCCCGACTAGTACACGAATCTGTGCACCAGGCCTTTAGTAGTATTTAATGTGAAATTTTTTAAATGTCTTTGACCAGCTCTGGAACTATAATCTGCTTATAAGGGTAGAAGATGGGGGATTGGAGAGGGGAACTAAAAACCCTACAAGTTTTCTAAATAGGTTTTATATCTAATACTTAATTTTAGAGAGAAGGAAAAATAATTTTATACATTAAATATATCATGAGAATGGTATTACTATATATGGGATATTTCCTTGCCCTAGACACTATTAAATGCTTTGCTTATATTCTCATTTCCTCATGTAACAATTCTGAAAGAATACTGCTTTTCAAATTAAAATTTTTTAGCTCAGGTAAAAGCTAATAACAGGAAGAGCTGGGGTGAATTCGGTCCCAACGTCTAGTTCTTAACCATTATGCAATACTGAAGATACTTGTTCAGGCTTCAAATTTGATTTTGGTGGCCTCTTTGAAATGCCCATTCTGGTTTAAAACTTATGATTACGTTTGATTGTATGGGGACTGTATTTCTCTTTAACCCCTAATTCCTATATCTTTTTGTGCTTCCTTTTAATTTTTGTTGCTTTGGGATTTTACCTATATTTTATAATTTTTCTCTAAATTATTCAAGTTCTCCCCCCTTCCACCCCCATGGGAGTATGTGACATATCATTGGAAGTCAAGGGAGAAATGAGATTTAAGTACAGTATTTTGTTTTATAGCTTTTTAAGCACATTTCTTAGATGTATACTTAATCACATTTTATTGAACATGATTAAGTACACATATAAGGTAACAAATTTATATAGGTTTAAGATATACAATTCTATAATACATCATCTGTTTTGTGTGTGTGTTCATCTCCCCAAGTCACATCTCTTTCCATCACCTGCCCCATTTTCCCTCTCCTGCCTCCCCTCACCCCCATTTCCCTCTGATAATGACCGCACTGTTCTGTTGTCTATGCAGTGTGGGTTTTTTTGTTTTGTTTTGTTTTTCTTTGCTTAATCCCTTCCCCTTTTTCACACATCCCCCTTCCACTCTGAAAGCTATACGTCTGATTCTATTTTATTTGTTAGTTTATTTTGTTCATTAGATTCCACATAGAAGTGAATTCATATTTTTAAACCGCTTTTAAATTTTCATTAGGAGTTTTAAAAAATTAGTTTGTTGGACAAATATTAATAACGTGTCTAAAAATGCCAGGCTCTGTGCCAGGTGCTGGAGAAGACACCTGCCATTTTGAAAATTTGCAAGATAACGAGGAAATGCAATGAGGTCACTGTTGCAGAGAACATCCACTAGTACCATTCTCCTAGCCGTTTGCAAGATAGCCTGCCTTCTCCAGCTTCTCTGTAGTTACGTGGAGCCACTTACCGAGTAGCCACAAGGTCATCAGAAGGTGACCTTTTGGCTACTTGGCTATTTGAGGGGGGAACTAAAACCCCTACAAGTGGCTTGCCTTCCTTCCTCCCTGCTGGCTGGGATGCACGTGTGATGATGCCTTAGAACTCTGACAGGCTGCTGTGGACCTTGAGGCAACGCCACATGCTGAGGATGATGGAGTAACTATAAAATGAGCCTGGGGCCCTGAGGACTGAGGGAAGCTGCCCTACTAATCCCAACTGTGTGCCTCTGGGTGTGTTTTACCTGAGAGAAATTAATTTCTGGTTTAAGCCATAATTACTCAATGCAAATTCAAAGTCTTTTCTTTAGCATTTAAAATGTTTTAATTTTAATGAGAACATTTTCTCACCATCTTTAAATAAGAATGATTCGCACTTTTTAATCTGAAACAGCTCTGGCATTAGGACTTAATTGCTTTCTGGTCCACAGGCCTTAGACACCAGCTCACTACTAACTCCCCAGTGCCCTGGAGGAAGGGGTGAGCCATGTCCTCCTATGTTGGAAGTCCTTGCAGCAACCAGGGGTTTGATTCTTATCAAATGTTTGACCATTTTCAGTTTTTGCATTCACTGAAGGATGTTCTTATGAACTTGAGGAGTATGAACTTTCTAATCCAACCATCTTTATTCCATATTTTCCCCCAATAGGGTTGTCTTTTTGTATTTTTTATTCTGCTCACAGAACATGAGAGTGCTGTGGATCCCCACCATATTTTTATGATCTGCAGGTGAAGGCTGCAATGCTTCATCTGGAATTCTCGAGTTGGTAAATGTATGACGAATCCAATCTGTACAAATGGAGACTCCACACCTTTTGTCACAGTGTGTAGTCTACCTGGCAGGCTCTGAACTATTTTTAAAAAAATATATTTTATTGGTTTTTTTACAGAGAGGAAGAGAGAGAGATAGAGAGCTAGAAATGTCAATGAGAGAGAAACATCAACCAGCTGCCTCTTGCACACCCCCTAACGGAGATGTGCCCGCAGCCAATGTACATGCCCTTGACCGGAATTGAACCTGGGACCTTTCAGTCCGCAGACTGACGCTCTATCCACTGAGCCAAACCGGTTTCAGCTGCTCTGAACTATTGAGAGCAAAATGCTGGCCCTGAGTGTGGTGACTGTCCTCTGTAGAGGCAGGGGTTTGCTAAGTGCTGTTCAGTCTGTACTTACCACTGACAGGAAGCTGAGCCTAGGAGAGGCCACCAAGGGCTGCACACAAAATCTGCCCACAAATTTATATTCTAACCAACCCAGCCTGCAGCAGGTTTTAAGCAGTTATGAGGAATGTTAGATTAGCATGAGGATCGTCAAACAATGATGGATTCCCCATCATGGGACACTCTCTAGAATACTCTAGGAGTTAGCACAGCATTTGAATATTGTTCCCTTGTTGTCCCCCAAAAATGATAAAGTTAGGTGAATTGTAAGCTGCTTAAACAACTAACAAAAATTAATGAGTGAAATTGAAAGGCAATATAGGCATGTTAGCTATTGGTGTCAGAACTGGGTTTAAGTCCCAACTGCCAGTTATAACCATGACCCTGGGTGGGTTAGAGAGAAATTATAGCTATCTGATCCATCTGGAGAGCATCTTCCAGGGGAGAGCCACATGGTTCCGAACCTTATTTGTGCCAACATCTTGAATGGAGACACACAAAAATTGCTGCAGTGAATATTGTGGGTTGGTTTGCTCAATTTCATCCCAGCCTCTTCCTGGCATGCAGATCCTGGGAAGCCAAAAGACATTTTTTAGACTTCCTCGCAGCAGAGTTCTGGATGTGAATTACATTCCCTCTACTGATGCATTCTTGAAAGGTTTGGAGTATGAAAACGAAGCAGAAGCGGTCCTCCTACCCACCTCCTTTTGAGGACTTTCCTGCAAGGAGTTGCAAGGTCCCAGTGAGGAAGCTTTTCAGCAGCAGTGTCCTAGGGCCCCTTCTAGAGATTCTTAGGTCCTAAGGTCCATGTTCCGGTGCCAAGTCACCAGTTCCGGGGACGGCAAGATGCCGTCGAGTGGTGGCAGTGATGGGAGCAGCAACATATCACAAACTGTCTGGTCTGGCTTCCTGCTCTCCAGTGGTTCCAGGTACGGACTCATCCCCCCGATGGCTGGCTCTACCACATTGCTCTGGGAGTTATTTCCTGGGGCCTGGTCTAAAACTTGTTCTCCCACTTATGCACAAGCACCTAATTCCCCACATGAAGTCTTTTTCAGCTTAAAATACCTAGAGAAAGCATTTCCTACCTTTAACTCTGATTTATAGCCTAGAGGCTAGGAGTCAAGAACGTCTGAGATCTAGTCCTGCTTCTGCCATTCTTATCTCCTTTCTGCTCTTTATTAAGAAAAATGATCCGTGTCCTGGTTACTTCCCAGAATCTTGTGAAGTTACATGAGATACGACAGTATTTTGTAAACCCTAAGTATACACTATTATGGGTTTTCTAAATGCTTACTTGAAAGGTCAGATATATGCTCTGAAAATGTAGATAAAATCAACTATAGACAATGGAGAGAGTATATGCAAACACTTTTTTAAAATTTTATTTTTTGCATTTTATATATTTTTAACTTTTCAATAATATTGGTGGTGGTAGACTAGATGATTTTGCTGAAACTGTTGTATATATAGTGCAAGACTATGCAAATGGTAACTGTGTGATGGTCTAATTCTATGGTTTTCTGGTTCCTGCCTTTCCTATATGAGCTTTGCCCCTGAATAACCAAATAACATATTGGCAGGGTGGGGGCTCTATATAGAAATATTCTAGTTACTAAATGAGGAAGGAGTGATAAAATTGGACTAGCATCATTTTTCAACCCATAATGAACTGAATCAATCCAGACAATAGACATCGATAGCTACCAACATCATAAAAAGAGGCAAACAGACACGTGTCTCACAACAAAGGAGCACAATTCACAATGAAGGAGTCTTGCCTCCAAAACTTATACTGAAATCTAATCAAGTCTCTCTATCCAATTACCAATAGACAGACCATGAAATAGCTTGTCATGGGGATGCAATCAGTAAAACCCAGAATCTGGGAAACTCCATTGATCAAGCAGTCAAGTTTTTTTGTTTTTTTAACAAACTTAAGGGGTGGGGAGCAATGGAAGGGGAACCTGTAGAGTAAAAGGGACTTTTTAAAAGTCTATTAAAGTTCATATTACATTTTAAAAATATAAATAAAGAAACTAAAATACAATGTTTAGGGATGCACAAATAGGTGATAAAATATAAAGAAAAGCGAAGAAATGTGACCATAAAAAGCTCAGTAAGTGGACACACGGAGGGCTTCTTGGATGGCTGCCCAAGTTCTAACTCCTCACAGGTGGGCTAGGGTTACAAAAGTTTGCTTACAATAATTTATTAAGGTATTGTTTATGTGGCATTCTGTATCTTACATTTTTCAGTTAAGTGGTATGTTGAAGATTGACTATTATAAGAAAATTTGCTATCTGGCCGGTGTGGTTCAGAAGTTGAGCCTCGACCTGTGAACCAGGAGGTTCAATTCCCGGTCAGGGCACATGCCCAGGTGGTGGGCATGCAGGAGAAATGATTTCTTTCATCATTGGTGTTCCTATCTCGGCAAACTGCGGCTCTTGAGCCACATGTGGCTCTTTGGCCCCTTGAGTGTGGCTCTTCCACAAAATAGCACGGCCTGCGAGAGTCTATTTTAAAGAAATGGCATTAGAAGAAGTTTAAGTTTAAAAAAATGTGTCTCTCAAAAGAAATTTCAATCATTGTACTGTTGATAGTTGGTTCTGTTGATTAATGAGTTTGCCAACCACTGCTCTATCCCTCTCCCTTCCTCTCTCAAAGCAGTAAAACAAATTTTTTTTTTAAAAAAAGAAAATTTGCCTTTCCTATATCCACTATATTTAGGATTAACAAATATCCATACTTGATACAGAAAATTTTTTCTTTAGTAAAAAATTCCAGGTAGTCAGTGTGGAAAGAGGAATAAGTTTACCACATCAATACCTTACAATCCCTATTGATAAATAATCCAGGCAAAGATCATCAGTAGATGAAACTGATAGGTCGGAGATGGATAAGACGTTGTACAGTGGAAGAATCAGGCCATTGCCACCTGAACCCACTGACCAGTCTTAGCACTACTACTGATAAACGGGGGACAAGCAGGCACTGGGTAACTTCCGTTTACAAGACATGCAGGAGGCAGAGGAGCAAGTTAAATGATATCACAGGGACACATCAAGACCAGTCTGGAATCAAGAACATTCTCAAGGACAACTGACATGGTTTTCTCAGGTCAGTGGCATAAGGGAAAAAAAAGCAGGGTGAGGAGGGCTGCCATAGGTTAAAACAGACCATAAAAACCACATGCTATGTGTGAGCCTTGTTTAGAACATGATTCAAACAAAATCAGCAGAAAAAAGATATTTTTGAGGTAATTGGGGACATTTGAATATGGTCTGCGTATTAGTCAATGGAAAGGAATCATTGGGCATGATAATAGCATTTCACTTGTAAGAAAATCTCAGTACTGCTGAAACCGGTTTGGTTCAGTGGATAGAGCGTCAGCCTGCAGACTGAAGGGTCCCAGGTTCGATTCCGGTCAAGGGCATGTACTTTGGTTGCGGTCACATCCCCAGTGGGGGGTGTGCAAGAGGCAGCTGATTGATGACTCCCTCTCATCGATGTTTCTAATTCTCTATCCTTCTCCCTTCCTCTCTGTAAAAAAGCAGATTTGCCTTAAAACACACACACACACACACACACACACACACAACTTTTGTATATGAACATTTTGTTATTTTCAATGGATTTGTGATTCCCTGTTCTAGTAAATAAGATATTTAAAATATATTATTTAGCCCGAGCCCATTTGGCTCAGTGGATAGAGCGTGGACTTGCAGACCAAAGGATCCCAGGTTCGATTCCAGTCAAGGGCACCATACCTTGGTTGCAAACTCCTCCCCGGGGCTCCTGCAGGGGGCAACCAGTGGATGTGTTTCTCTCACATCGATGTTTCTCTCTGTCTTTCTCTCTCCCTCTCTCCCCCAAAATCAATGGGAAAATATCCTCAGGTGAGGATTAACAACAACAACAACAACAACAACAACAACAACAAATACATTACTTAACGCCAAGCTCCTTTGGATGACATTTATGGCATTGCACATGCTGCTTCAAGTGCCATGAGCTGAAAAGAAAGCAGGGATAGTTTCCCTAAAAGAAAATTAGGATGCTGTTTCCAAAAGAAGGGGAATCCAAGCCAGGCCAAAAAACAAACAACAACAAAAAACCCCACGATAGATGTCCACTATTGTTCCCACACAACTCTGTGAGCTTCGCTTTACAAAATGAATTGAGGCAGATAGAACCACGTGTCGTTTCCTGAACAAAGCGCGCTCTCTGGTGCCTCTAAGTCTTGCTCAGGATGTCCTTTTTTAAAATGAGTCATACTTCAAATCTACCTCAACCACCCTCTGAGGGGGACCCCTTTGCCCCTGCCTGTAAAGTAAGAAGACTCCTGTGGCCTCTACGATAGTATTCTTTATACTTTGTATGTACAAGCATGTGTGTGTCCATATCCCCACTGAACTGGAAGCTTCCCCCCCCCCTTCATTAGATGCCTCAAAGCACCAAGTCCAAAGCCTTGTCTATGTCAGGGGCACTGTCCTCGTTTGCTGAGTTGAATTGCCACGAATGCTTTGAAATCGTTTTGCAAGAAGGCACACCATATCAAGCTAAGAAATTGTCATCCTTCATCAGAGCTTTTAAATAGAACATTTTATTATCTAATACCTCTTTACTATTTGAAGACATCGGAGCAAATCTTAGATCCAAATTGTCTCTGGCCAAGACGCCTGCTTTGAGATTTGTAGGGGGAGACCGAGATGCTGTTTGCATTTTGAAATATGTTAATTTCCTCGCCAACCACAGCAGATGGCCTCCCTTACTGCTTGTAACAAAAATGTTAACTGATTTGACAATAGCCTTATGGTCTTTCTGGTCGGACGCCAAATATTTGCATTAAACAAAACCTTTGATTAAGCTACTATTTTATTGTGTGAGTCTGCAAATGGAAACATTCTCAGATCCAACTGAATTCCAATAAAAATGTAATCTTTTTATGTTTCTATTTTTAATTTGGTGACTGGAGTCGACGGTGGTCTTTGCAAAATTATGCTATGTTAACCCATATTTTTTAAATTAAAGAGTTCTTTGGTAGAGGAAGTCTTGAGGGGCAATCACAGGAGGGGCTTACAGTGGGGGCCCCCAGAGAACCAGAGTTTCCCGTGGGTGGGCAGCAGACCTTTGAGAAGGAGGAGGAGCTCGCCCTCACTCTGTGATTACGTTCAAAGCCCCAAATTGGCCTTTAGCTTTCTGGAACAGTTAAATGAAGGTATCCGACACGGTGCTCAGTGAATGTGAGCCTTCTGCTCCCTCCCTTCCTGTAGGCGAAGCCCACTTCCGCTAGGTGGGACCACGCCACGCAGACAAGAGAAAGAAGCACTTCCGATTTGCAAATGCACTGTCAACCCCTCCTGTGATTGCCCCTCTCCCGTGGTCTACACGTTTTCATCTCCTCACGTACTTACTGATTCCTGGATCGTTAGAACTGATCTCTTGGAGAAGTTAGATCACCCTCCCTCCTTGCTCAGATGGAAAAACAGGGTCTGGAAGTTGAGACCAGTCCTTACTCTGCCTGGCCGTGGCCCAGTACTTTTTCCGCTGCACATTCAGGCCTCCCTGAGAAGGCGCAGGGGAGGGGAGCTGAGATGAAGCAACCCACGCGTACAGTGGACTGTGGCTCGGAGCTGCGAGCACCCTGGGCTTCGAGGCCTCTCCTCCCACCGGCTGCTTCCCTCCACGCCTGCGCTTCTGGGCCTTGGCCTTTCTCCAACCACCTTTGTGCCCAGACAGCATGACATGAAGTGTGTGTGTGTGTGTGTGTGTGTGTGTGTGTGTGTGTGTGTGTGTGAGAGAGAGAGAGAGAGAGAGAGAGAGAGATTGAGAGAGAGAGAGAGAGTTGTGGGTGAGGAGAGATCCCAGTGAAGAGACTTCCATCAAAACAAACTCATATTTGGTTCCTTTTCTCTCTTCTAGAGGCAGAGGTGCCCAAGCAAGATGGTCTTCCTGCCTAGGGATGCCTGGTTACAGACTGGGCGTCTTTAAGAGAAGAGCTGCATCGAGCTCTGCCTGGAAGCAAGCCACCTGGTCTCTGCCCAGGCCCGCGACATCATCCGTTCCATGGCTCATTCATCGCACGAGGAAGTTTTGTCACTGGATGATTTTGGCTCCATGGCCCTGATTCCTTCAATGGATGCCCAGGATATTGGCATTCAACCTTGTAAAGGTTTTCTTCTAGTTCTGGGTGGAAAATATCAGATAATGCATTAAAGCTAGGCTGTTCCTGACCCCTTTACTTCCTCAGGCTGCTTGGTACCAGGGACAAAGACATATTTTTTTCTATTCCCCCAAATTGACACTCATATGAGAGATGTGTCATAATTAAAACTCCCTCATTAATTGAATTCTGCCAAAAGATGAGCAACTCCCCAGACTGATATCGGAGCCAGGCAAAGCGGCTGTCAGCTTGAGGACGGCATCTGTTGGAGCAAACTCCTGCTCTCCCTGGCTTCTTTTTTTTTTTTAAATATATTTTATTGATATATTACAGAGAGGAAGGGAAAGAGATAGAGAGCTAGAAACGTCGATGAGAGAGAAACATCGACCTGCTGCCTCTTGCACGCCCCCTACCGGGGATGTGCCCGCAACCAAAGTACATGCCCTTGACCGGAATCAAACCTGGGACCTTTCAGTCCGCAGACCGACGCTCTACCACTGAGCCAAACCGGTTTCGGCTCTCCCTGGCTTCTTGATGCAGGCAGAAAACACAAAAAGTTGTTGCATCGGATACCTGCCTTGAGCTCTGGAACAAGGCAAAATGCCGGGGCTTCCATGAGCGTCTGCACTCCCCTTCTCCTCCCTTGAGCTCTCGTTAGCAGACAGGAGGCAGGAGAGCAAGCACGCTTTCAACACTGGATGGAAGTCACTGGGGGAATGATTTGCTTTACGGAAGTCTGTTCTGCATGCAAAGTTCTGGGAATATCTTAAAATGAGGTCCATTACGGGTTAAATGCAACATCTAGATGAACCTCAGATCACTTAGGCAATGACATGATCTTTAAAAACGCTTTCCTCCCATCACTTATGCATAGAATTATTTTTATAAAAGAAGTAGGAGAAATGGGAATATTAACAAATTAGTTTAGAGTTGTGAAAATGTTTTTACAATCTTTCTAATGTGCAATCCATTATTAATTTACATGTAACTTTACAACTTTTTATCATGGAAGTTTCAAACAAATATATGTTTTTTAAAAAAATATATATTTTATTGATTTTCCACGGAGAGGAAGGGAGAGGGATAGAGAGCTAGAAACGTCGATGAGAGAGAAACATCGACCAGCTGCCTCCTGCACACCCCCCTACTGGGGATGTGCCCGCAACCAATGTACATGCCCTTGACCTGAATCGAACCTGGGACCTTTCAGTCCACAGACTGACGCTCAACCACGGAGCCAAACCGGTTTCGGCTCAAACAAATATATGTTAAGAGAATAGTACAATGAACCCTCATGTACCCCCAACCCAACTTACATAAGTATCAATTCACAGCTGATCTCATTGCATCTGTGCCCCAGCTCACTCCCCCTGGTCCTCCAGAGTATTTTGAAGCAAATCTCAGATATATAATTTATTTTAAACATTTCAACAAGCTGTAACTAAAGTTCTCAAAAAAGACGGTTTAGATCGCTCCTGATTTTTAGTAGTCAACAGCTGCCTAAAATTTTGATATAGTTTTTGTAAAAATAAACCACATATTTATTATAAATCTCTTTATACTAAGATCTGGGTAAGTCATTTGTCCATCCATTTGTTCATTCATTATACACTCATAAAAACGTATTAACTACTTATTATGCATTCAGCTTCTTTGGAGTATGAGATTTATCAAGATGACCACTCTGTAGCTATATAATGTCTAATCACTGGGGTGTACGTTTGAAACTAATATAATATTGTATGTCAACTCTAATCGAAAAATAGAAAATGATTTAAAACTGAAAAAAAATGCCTCAAGAGAGATTTATGTCTTCTTGAGAAGTAACACCATGCATGCCTTCATGTAGATTAAAACTGAATCAATCTGTAGTATCAATGAGAGGGGATCATAAAGTTGGATTAAAGCAGAAGTTGCATGCAATTTTTCAGTTTTGCCACTAGGCGGAGAACTCCTCTTCCCACCA
Source organism: Vespertilio murinus (assembly GCA_963924515.1). Taxonomy (NCBI): domain Eukaryota; kingdom Metazoa; phylum Chordata; class Mammalia; order Chiroptera; family Vespertilionidae; genus Vespertilio; species Vespertilio murinus. The sequence continues at coordinate 167,431,895 of OZ004704.1, read as the reverse complement.
GCATGAGCGAGACCAATCTCCAGTGCCTGCTTTGCCGGAAGCTTTATATTGGGGGCCGCAGAGGATCACAATTAAGATGCATACGATGCCTTAAATGCTCCTGTCGTCCAGCGGGGAAAAGACAAGACTTCAGTAATCTATATTCCAAAGCAGAATGTAAATGTCAAATTACAGACAAGAAGTTCTATGGAAAATAAACGGAAAGAATAACTCCAAAAAGTTAGAAGTTTTTTGGATGAGGTGTTTGAGGTTTTTAAAAATATATATATTTTATTGATTTTTTTATAGAAAGGAAAGGAGAGGGAGAGAGAGTTAGAAACATTGACCAGCTGCCTCCTGCACACCCTCTCTGTGTCTCTCTCTATTTCTCTCTCTCTCTCTCTCTCTCTCTCTCACACACACACACACACACCTTTCTTTCAACGTCTCTTTCTCTATTTCTCTCTTTGTTTCTCAATCTCTCTCTGTCTCTGTCTGTCTCTCTCTCTCTCTCTCTTACACACACACACACACACACACACACACACACACACAACTTTATAGCCCTTCAATGGCCTTTGTTCTAGTTACTAGGCTTTTCCCTGGAGTAACGAATGCCATTCTCATGAGTGGAGAATCATTGGGCAACAGGTGTCATTTTTGGAAAGAAAGCAAATCTTGGTTAAAAATTTCCAAGTATCACCCAAAACTCTAAATTCATTCATTCTCCAAATGAATTATCCCTAGTCCCCACAAAGACATTTCCTCTCCTCTAGATGTCCCCACATCAGAGAAGCCTTCTGTGCAGAATCTGTTTTTCTCTCTCTTTGCAAGCTCTCTAACCTTACCTTAGGTGGCCTTGGTCTTAGGCAGAATCCTCACAGCCACCCCTAATCAGGCTTCCCTTCACTCTCCTTGTGACCCCACTGCAGTGACGCTTCAGCCAAGATGCTCAGAGCCTCCCTGAAGGGGATAAGCGTCGGTGGCACTCGACCGGCCTGGCGTGGAGGAGTGCAGGTTGTGCACTGCTCAGCCCTAGGGCACCACTCTTATCCTAGGCCCATGGTCAGCAAACTGCGGCTCGCGAGCCACATGCGGCTCTTTGGCCCCTTGAGTGTGGCTCTTCCACAAAATACCACGGCCTGGGCGAGTCTATTTTGAAGAAGTGGCGTTATAAGAAGTTTAAGTTTAAAAAAATTTGGCTCTCAAAAGAAATTTCTATCATTGTACTGTTGCTACATGGCTCTGTTGACGAATGAGTTTGCCAACTTAGATGTATGCATCACACCCCCACCACCTGTCAGCTCATCCCCACTGTCCTCTGTTCCTGCCATTAAGTGCAGAGCCTTTGGCCCAGTTTTGCAAAAGCATCTCCTCTGCTGCAAGCGCTGGAGGAACTGGGGTTTGGAGTGTGGGTGGCAACTTGGGCATCTGCCTGTTACTTGACTTTCAAACAATCCACCTGCTTTTGCTCATTTCTCTCTCTCTCTCTCTCTCTCTCTCTCTCTCTCTCTCTCTCTGTCTGTCTCGCACACTCACACACACTCGCGCACACACACTCACACACCTCACCCTCTGTCTGCCCAGCTCCTTGGCACTTCTAATTCCTGAGCATTTCCAAGGTCCTATGGCAAATTCTACTCACTTCCCACTCTTTAAATCCTGAAAAGGTGAGGGGGAAATATTAGATGGAGGCCCCTCAATGGGCCTTCTTAAGATACTAAGCAAGCTGAAACAATTGTAGGAAAATAAAATTCTAATATACTTAAAAGAAGGCTCCAGTTTCAAGGTTAACACGTGGCTGAGCAGACAGCGCTGAGTGTACTGAGATGGCAGTGTCCCCTCTGTCATGGCCACATGGCTGTGCTCTTCCAGAAGGGGGGCTTCCTGGGAGATGGGCATGGCCTGAATGACGGAAGCAGAGACCCTCAGATCTAAGTATCCTCTTAAGAGGAGAGTCTTACAGGCTCTCACCCAGACTGGAAACAGGATCCACCACCTCCCTGTGTACGGAGCAGATCCAACCACCTGAGCCACACCAGTGGCTTGCACATGCGGCTTCTGAAGTAGAAGATGTATATCCTTTATGAACATATATATTCCATTTCATTATCTCTTTCTCCAGAACATAAATCCATAGAGGATGGTGCTATATCGAGTTAGTTAGCAAAGCCAGTCTTTTTGGCTTGGGCTTAGATGACTATATTTTCTCTAAATACATATTCTTTCAAGACTGGGTTGGGATGGAAGCTCCTCTTCATATTCAGAAGCCATTCCAGGGCCAGGTTTTCATTTCTTTCTCTGTCCTGCCTTTTGCTCTTTCAAATGGAGATAATTTGATCAACTAATACTTCATGAGGGAGCAAGAATACTCATTGGGGAAAAGATTGTTTCCTCAGTAAAGGGTTCTGGGAAGACTGGATAACCACATGCAGAGACATGAAACCGGACCCCTTCCTTACACTACTCACAAAAGGTACCTCAAAATGGGTTAAAGATTTATGTAAGACCCCAAAGTATCAAACTCCTAGAAGGAAAACAGGAAAAGGTTCCTTGACATTGGTTTTGGCAAGTACCTTTTGGATGTGACTTCCAAAATTACGAACAAACAAGAAAGTGTTGGGCGGAACCAACAGTATACTTTTTGGGCAACCTTGAGCTTTGTCCAGCAGGGACGTGAAGGGGGACCAAGGTCATCCTAGGGATGATGCCTTGAGCTGTTAGAAACCACGTTCGCTAAGTAATGTGGGGGGAGGGTAGTGGACAAAGTAATCATTTGTGCTGAGAATCTTGGTTTGTACAGGCCACGGTTGGGAAGAGAGCTCAATGGGTCCTCGCTGGAATTCGGTCAAGAGAACCTTTATCACTCTCCACCTATCAGGATCACACTATCCTTGAGTCTTTAACTAACAGAAACAAACTTGCATGCTGTTTTCCCACCTTATTCCAGCAAAATGATTTCTCCTTTATGAACTGATAGCACCTATTATAGTACTTCTCATATAGAAAGCTATTGCCGTACCTCTTAGTGAATTTTATCATTTTATGTCATTATGCACCTGCTCATGCACTTGTCTTGGCTACCCAATTAGGTCACAGTTTCCTGTAGGAACATCGGGCTAATGTCTCTGACATCTTTTTACAGTTAAAGGTTCTGTGCAGTGCTTGGCTTCACTGGAAGGGACCAATCCGTCTTCACTCATTCCAAAACAATTTAGTGGGCACTCACTATATGCTTATCATTTTCCCAAGTTTAGTAAGATCCAGGCTTGACTTTTATTCTTGGCTCTCTAATTTTCCCCATCAGATTCCTACAACATACTAGAGAACTCAAATGCATGTTTGCTTTGCAGCTTTTAAAAATCTAACCCCATAGAACCTGGTCTGTAAAACAACATTAGGTATGTGTCAGCTATTACACAATTTAGATATTCATTATAAAGAACTAGAGGCCCAGTGCACAAAATTTGTGCAAGGGGATTGACCCTTGCAGCTGCAGTGGCTTGCCTCGGCCCTCACAGCTCTGGCTTTGTCCGGAAGGATACCTGGATGTCTGCTCTAATTAGCCTATTATGCTTTTATTATTATAGATTCCTCAAAGTTAAACAATCACAGGCTCACACTTAGTACATACTAAGAAGTACTAACCACAGTGAAACACCACTCACACTCATGAGGATAACTATAATCAGAAAGCCAAACAGTAACAAGTGTTGGCAAGGATATGAAAAAGCTGGAACCCTTATACACTGCTGGCAAAAATGTAAAATAGTGAAACCAATTTGGAAAATAGTTGGACAGTTTCTCAAATGTTTAAACATATAGTTATTATATGACCTGGCAATTTCACTCCTAGGCATGTGTCCAACATAAATTTCACTACTAGGCATGTGTTCCACATAAAAGTTGGTACAAAGCAGAATTATTTATAATAGCCAAAAAGTACAAACAACCAAAATTTCTAATAAATGATGAATGGATAAACAAAATGTGGTATATCCATACAGTAGAATACTCATCCTATTTAATAAAGAGGTAATATGCAAATTGACCATCACTCCAACACACAAGTGGCCACCCCCATGTGGTCAAAGATGGCCACCCCCATGTGGACATCAGATGGCCACCACAAGATGGCCAGCAGGGGAGGGCAGTTTGGGGGACAAGGCCTGCAGGGGAGGGCAGTTAGGGGCAACTGGGCTGGCAGGGGAGCGGTTAGGCATCAATCAGGGTGGCATGGGAGTGATTATGGGGTGACCAGGCTGATAGGCAGAAGCATTTAGAGGATATTAGGCAGGCAGGCAGGCAAGTGGTTGGGTGCCAGCAGTCCTGGATTGTGAGAGGAATCCCAGATTGGAGAGGGTGCAGGCTGAGGGACACACGAATTTGTACACTGGGCCTCTAGTCAACAATAAAAAGGAATGAAATATTTATTTATTTCTAATAAACCTAGAAAATATTATGCTCAATGATAGAAGCCAGACATAAAAGGCTACATATTGTATGATTACATTTATATGCAATGTCCAGAATAGACAAATTCATAGATAGAAAGCTGATGAATGTTTGCTGAGGCTAGGGTTTGGGGGCTTGGTGTGTGTGTGTGCATGTGTTAACTGAAAAGTATTAATTTTTTTGAAGTCCTAAAAATGTCCTGAAATGATAGTGATAGTTGTACATATCTGTAAATATACTAAACACTGTTGGTTAAAAAAAAGAAAAGAAAAGAAAGAAAAACAGACAAAAAAGTGGGACTATATCAAACTAAAAATCTTCTGCACAATAATACAACAAAAAATAATTAGCAAAATAAAGAGGCAGCCTACAGAATGAGAGAAAATATTTGCCAACCATCCACCTGATAAGAGGTTAATATCCAAAACATATAAGGAACTCATGCAGCTCAATAGCAAAAATAAAACAACAGCAACAAAAATCCAAAACCCATTAAAACCAAATGGGCAAAGGGTTTGAACAGACATTTTTCCAAACAAGACATACAGTTGGCCAACAGCTACATGAAAAGATGCTTCACGTCACTATAATCATCAGGGAAATGCAAATCAAAGTCATAGTGAGATATCACCTCGCACTGGTTAGGATGGCTATTATCTAAAAAACATGAGGTGGGTGTTGGAGAGGCTGTGAAAAAAAGGAATCCTTGTGCACTGTTTTGGGAATGTAAAGCGAAGGTTTGGTTCCTGTTATCTTTGTACTCACATTAGTTTGAGTTGGAAGAAGAATTTCATGAGGCAGTGTGGGGTGGCTGGAAGGCTTTACCAAAGGAATGACTTTTAAGTTGAATTCAGACAGATGAGTAGTATTTAAATGGGAAAGGGATGGAGAATAAAAAGTCTAGGGTAAGGAAATAGCCTGAGCAAAGACCTTAGAGTGAGAAGGAACAAAAAGCATGTTGATGATTTCAAAGAAGGCCAATGTGGGTGGATTATAAGAAGCAAGGGTTGCTCTAGCAGGTTTGGCTCAGTGGCTAGAGCATCATCCTGGGGACTGAAGGGTCCCTGGTTCGATTCTGGTCAAGGGTACATGCCTGGGTTGTGGGCTTGATCCCCAGAAGGGGGTGTGGAGGAGGCAGCCAATCAATGATTCTCTCTCATCATTGATGTTTCTATTCCTCTCCCTCTCCCTTTCTCTCTGAAATCAATAAAGATATATTTAAAAGAAGGAAGCAGCAGCAAGGGTTAATAGTAGTGCAAGAATTTGAATAAGGTAGAAAATATACATAGTGAATATTCTTGGTGCCTACCCATGATCCATTTGCCAAACCTCTTTCCTTATTGACCTCCAATTCTGTTCGGGTACTGGCCCTTCTCTTACACAGACTTCGCGTCTCAGAGAAAGATCATTGGCTCACAAAGTAAAGATGGATCAAGGTAAGCTAATCATGGTAATCCTGTCCCTGGCCAGCAAATGGCTTAGGAATGGGAATGATGTGCCCCAATGTTGCAAATGATATTTGAGTTATTAAAACTGTTTAGGAAAATTCTTCCTTCTACCGTGTTTCCCCGAAAATAAGACATCCTCCGAAAATAAGACCTACTTACAGGTTATATTTCTGAGTGAAATATAAGGCATCCCCCTGAAAATAAGGCCCCCAGGATTTCACAGTTTGTCTGGTTTGTGTTGACAACTACCGTACTACCATACTGTATACAGGTAATAAATTTCCTTTATTTTCATTTAACAATGTGCACCGTATTCTTCTTCATGGAAAAATAAGACAACCCCTGAAAATAAGACCTAGCGCACCTTTGGGAGAAAAAATTAATATAAGACACTCTTTTATTTTCGGGGAAACAGGGTATTTGAGTGATGGTGATGGAAGGTCAATCTCGCTCATCCACATTGAATGAAGGCAAAGAAGCCTGTTGCCTCACTTGCTGTGACCTTGAGAGGAGTCAGCCTGAGAGCAGAACCTAAACATCGGAGGAGGACGGAGCTAAGGGAGCTGCAAGAAAATAGGGCAAGAGCCTTGATCATATTGTACCTGAAGCCTAAATATGTCTAGACTTCTAGGTATGTGAGCCGAATTCAATGCTTAAGCCTTGGAGTTCGATTTTGATTACATGGAGCAGAAAGCCTCTTAACGGAAACAACAAATGTCCAGGTATAGGCCCCCGCGTGATAAGTCTACTATGGAATCAACTGGACAGAGGAGTGGGGGTGCTGTTGAGAAAAATCATAAGAAGACAATCTAGTTTGGTGTGGTATGGAGCTGACGCAATCAACGCCCACACCTGTGGGGAATTTTTACTTGTAGAGTTGATTTGAGCCAAACTGATGACATAAGCTGGGGAACAAGATCTCACACATTCCATAGATGAACAGTTTTGCAGCTTCTTTTATGCAAATTAAGGAGGGAATTGAAATTAAGGAGGGAATGTACATGGAGGGGGGGAGGAAGCAAGGTGGGGATTGGTTATAGGAGAGTGGACAAGATAACATGCTCTCTTGGGGGTTAATACCCCCTTAGAGAGGTATTGCTGCTGGTATGTCCAAGGTGTGTTAACCTATATGCACAAGAACAATGGACAGGCTGGCTTAAAACCTTGTACTGAAGAAGTTATAGGCCTGGGCAAGACTACCCACCGTGACCTGCCTACTTAGGAATTTAAGATTAGACTACCGTGTGAGGTTACTTCCTTATAGACACCCTCCCCCCCCCCTTTTTTTCTGTCCACACTGGTGTTTTTACTCTCCTTTAGTTGTTGCCTGTCTTTAGTAAGGTCTTGTATAAACCATATGGTAGTTATGTTTCCCTTGCCCATAAGATTGTGCTGAGAGTACCCTGAACCCAGGCTCCAGTCCCTCCAGATGCCTTTGAATTCTGGATGTACTCATGTCCCTGTGTCCTCTGCTGGCAGTGGTTCCGTTTATGGATCATTTCTCTCTCTAGTGTATTTCGAGCTGTATGCTATTTGTTAAACATCACACCAACTTTTATGTGAAACACGACTCCTTTATCGAAATACACACACACACACACACACACACACACATACACACATGATATTTATGTGTGTAACAACCTTGATTGAATCCTTTTAGGGGGCAGACATGGGGCTTACATTGTAAAAATGCAAACAGCTTTGAGGATTGTTAAACACTCTTAAAGGGTGTGTGGCCCTGGGACTATCCCCCCTACCCTTTTTCCTGCTGGTTCTTGTCGTCCTTTTCCTTTCTTTCCTCAACCCCCCTACACTTACCGAGTATTCCAGTCATCCAATTTTTTCTTGTCTCTAAAATACAGAACAATTCAACTCTTCAATCCCAAATTTAGCTGTAGGCTCACTTTGCATATCCAGGTAGTCAGCAGAACAAAAGGGACTTTCTTATAACACAATCCACCCTCTGTGAAGAGACTTGCCCTCTTAAATTAGCAATTTTATTATTTATTTATTTATTCATAATTTATCTTTGAAAGTATTGACTATTTCTATCCCACCCCCCACCACCAGCCCCAGACCTTCACAACACTATTATGTATGCCTCTGGGTTATGCATATATGCAAATAAGTTCTTCAGTAATTTTAAACATTCCCGTCGGAACATTCCAGTCTTCTCATTTGCACTAAGGAATACTAAGGATTGGTTAGTCATGTTTAGGTCTCTGTGCTCATGAAGGGTAATTAGCAAGAGATCCCCCAACTCTAGCTGCTTTTGTTCTTGTGGATGTTCCGCTTTCAATTCTGGTGTTAGATCTGGATTTTATTATTGCCATTCAGTTAGATGGCATTCCCTCACAGTGCAGATGCCAGTTATATAAACTTCTTGTAGCCAAACATTCCGAGGCATTCAATTAGGCATCTATCATTCATAAGAAGATTTTTTTTGGCCACATTACTTACAAGGTATTTGCTTTTAAAAAGAATTTTATTATTTACCTCAAGAATAAAACTAACATTTTCCCTGGCAATTTAAGTTGGATCTCTGTAAGAAATCAAGTGTCTTGGGGGAAGGGGAAAGGAATTTATTATAATGATCCAGAGAATTAAAACACACCACACACACACACACACACACACACACACACACACACACACACCTGTTCTTGGGAAGGAGAGAAAAAAGAGAACAGCTCTGGAGCTCTGGGGACCTCCTAGGTCATTGACCATCTTTTAGGTGCCAGCCTTGGGGTAACTTGGCTCTAACTGCCTTCCATCTGTTTGTCTCTGCTAGAGATTCTATTTTACAAACCTTTTAGATGGAAATGTGACATATAAAGTGCACAGGTCTTCAGCGTACAGTTCACCAAGTGAACACACTCATGTAACTAGCATGCAGATTGTTCCTACTCACCCTCAGGTGGGAACATATGCACAGGTGACTGGGGTCCCTCAGCCAAAGGATTGGACTGATACGGGTTGCAGGAACTGGACAGGAACACACCCCTGCAGCGTCTCGGTCAGGAACGAGGCCTCAGAGGTTTGGCTCACAGGCAGAGTGGCAGCTCACTCGGGCAGAGTTCCATGCAGTATTTCAAACAGGAAGAAGGGAGTGGGAGAACACGTCGGGTGGAGGGCCCCTTTGTGGTCTCTGACCAGTGCTCTAGGTCCCTTCTTTTATGGCCAATTCTGGGCAGTCCCTCGTTCCTTCTGGGTGCAACCAATGGGTCGTCAGTATGTCTTAATTGGGGGTCTCCAGGTACTTTTTGCCTCGGTTTCCAACTTTCCAGATAAATACTTGTTAGGGCGTCCACACAGTTACATCATTCCAGACAGGCACATGTCAGGGCGTTCACACAGTTAGGGGCTCAGAGTCACTTTTATTTATTTATTTTTAATTTATTAAGGTATTATGTGTACATAGCTTACCATTGCCCCCCCCCCCATATATGCCCTCCCTCCCCAGAGTTCCATGTCCATTGGTTGTACTTTTATGCATGCATACCAGTCCTTCGGGTGTATCTCCCCCAGATCTCCCTACCCCCCTCCCCCGCTGTCATTTGACAGTCTGCTTGTTGTTCTACTGTCTCTATATCTATCTTTCTATTCATTAGTTTATAATGATCTTTAATATCCATAAATGAGTGAAGTCATGTGGTGTTTCTCTTTCATTGACTGGCTTATTTCACTCAGCATGATGCTCTCCAATTCCATCCAGGTTACTGCAAATGATGAAAATTCCTTCCTTTTTATGACCGCATAGTATTCCATGGTGTAGATGTACCATAGTTTTCTGATCCATTCATCTGCTGACGGACACCTAGGCTGTTTCCAAATCCTAGCTATTGTAAATTGTGCTGCTATGAACATAGGGGTGCATATATCCTTTCTGATTGGTGTTTCTGGTTTCTTGGGGTATATTCCTAGTAGTGGAATTACTGGGTCAAATGGGAGTTCCATTTTCAGTTTTTTGAGGAAGCTCCATACTGTTCTCCACAGTGGTTGCACCACCCTGCAATCCCACCAGCAGTGCACGAGGGTTCCTTTTTCTCCACAACCTCGCCAACATTTGTCGTTTGTTGTTTTGTTGATGTTGGCCATTCTGACAGGTGTGAGATGGTATCGCAGTGTTGTTTTGATTTGCATCTCTCTGATGATTAGTGACTTTGAGCATGTTTTCATGTGCCTCTTGGCCTTCCTTCTGTCTTCTTTTGAGAGGATTCTATTCAGGTCCATTTCCCATTTTTTAATTGCATCATTTATTTTCCTTTTATTGAGTTGTGTAAGCTGTCTGTAGATGTTGGAGATTAAACCTTTATCAGTGATATCATCTGCAAATATGTTCTCCCATACCGTGGGACTTCTTGTTGTTTTGTTGATGGTTTCTTTTGCTGTAAGAAAGCTTTTTATTTTGATGTAGTCCCATTTGTTCATTGTCTCTTTAGCTTCCATTGCCCATGGGGCAGTATCAGTGAAGAAGTTCTTTTGGCATATATCTGAGATTTTGCTGCCTGTGGATGCCTCGAGTATTTTTATGGTTTCCCGTCTTATGTTTAAGTCCTGTAACCATTTCGAATTTATTTTTGTGTATGGAGTAAGTTGGTGCTCTAGTTTCATTCTTTTGCAAGTATCTGTCCAATTTTCCCAACACCATTTATTGAAGAGACTGTCTTGACTCCATTGTATGCTCGTGCCTCCTTTGTCAAATATTAATTGAGCATATTGATTTGGATTGATATCTGGATTCTCTAATTTATTCCATTGATCTATATGTCTGTTCTTGTGCCAGTACCAGGCTGTTTTGAGAACAGTGGCTTTGTAATACAGCTTGAGATCTGGTATTGAGATACCTCCTGCTTTACTCTTCTTTCTCATAATTGCTGTGGCTATTCGGGGTCTTTTATTGTTCCAAATAAACTTTTGGAGAGTCCTTTCTAGGTCTGTGAAGAATATTGTTGGTATTTTAATAGGGAGTGCGTTGAACTTATAAATTGCTTTGGGAAGTATGGACATTTTGATGATGTTGATTCTACCAATCCAGGAACATGGTATGTTCTTCCATCTGTTTACATCTTCCTCTATCTCTTTTTTCAGTGTCGTGTAGTTTTCAGCATATAGGTCTTTTACCTCCTTAGTTAAGTTTATTCCTAGGTATCTCAATTTTTTTGGTGCGATGGTAAATGGGATTGCTTTTTTAGTCTCTGTTTCTAAGAGTTCACTATTGGTGTATAGAAATGTCATAGATTTCTTGGCGTTGATTTTGTATCCTGCTACATTGCCAAATTCGTTTATTAAGTCTATTATTTTTTGATGGAGTCTTTTGGGTTTTCTATGTACAATATCATGTCATCTGCAAATAGGGACAGCTTTACTTCTTCTTTTCCAATTTTGATGCCTTTTATTTCCTCTTCTTCTCTAATTGCAATGGCTAGTACTTCCAGTACTATGTCAAACAGAAGTGGTGAGAGTGGGCATCCCTGTCTTGTTCCTGTTTTCAGGGGGAATGGTTTTAGTTTTTGCCCATTGAGTATGATGTTTGCTGTGGGTTTATGATATATAGCTTTTATAATGTTGAGATATGATCCTTGTACTCCCATCTTGTTGAGAGTTTTTATCAGGAAAGGATGTTGGATTTTGTCAAATGCCTTTTCTGCATCAATTGATATGATTATATGATTTTTAACTTTCAGTTTGTTTATGTGATGTATCACGTTTATTGATTTGCGGATATTGTACCATCCTTGCATTCCGGGAATAAATCCTACTTGGTCATGGTGTATGATCTTTCTGATGTTCTGTTGGAGCTGATTTGCAAGAATTTTGTTGAGGATTTTGGCATCTATGTTCATGAGGGATATTGGCCTGTAATTCTCTTTCATTGTGTTATCTTTATCTGGTTTTGGTATTAGGGTGATGCTGGTTTCATAGAAGGAGTTTGGAAGTGTTCCTCCCTCTTGAATTTTTTGAAATAGTCTGAGGAGGATAGGTTTTAGTTCTTCCTTGAATGTTTGGTAAAATTCTCCTGTAAAGCCATCTGGCCCTGGGCTTTTGTTTGCTGGAAGCTTTTTGATGACTGTTTCAATTTCTTCCCAAGTAACTGGTCTATTGAGATTTTTAGATTCTTCCTGATTGAGTTTTGGCAGGTTATATTTTTCTAGGAATATGTCCATTTCCTCCAGGTTGTCCAGTTTGTTGGAATAGAGTTGTTCGTAGTATTTTGTAACAATCCTTTGTATTTCGGCGGGGTCTGTTGTTATTTCACCTCTTTCATTTCTGATTTTGTTTATTTGGGTCCTCTCTCTTTGTTTCTTGGTTAGCCTGGCTAGAGGTTCATCAATCTTGTTTATTCTTTCAAAGAACCAGCTCTTGGTTTTGTTGATTTTATGTATTGTTTCTTTGGTCTCTATGTCATTTATCTCCGCTCTGATTTTTGTTATTTCCTTCCTTCTGCTTACAGTGGGCTTTTCTTGTTGCTCTTTTTCTAACTGTTTGAGTTGTAGAGTTAGATAATTTGTTACCGTTTTTTCTAGTCTTTTAGAATAGGCTTGCAGAGATATGAACTTCCCTCTCAAGATTGCTTTTGCTGTGTCCCATAGATTTTGGATTGTTGTGTTTTCATTCTCATTTGTTGCCATGATGTTTTTAATTTCTTCCTTGATTTCCCTGATAACCCAGTCCTTGTTCAATAGCATGCTATTCAGTTTCCTTGTGTTTGATTTCCTTGGATTATTTTTATTGTAGTTGATTTCCAATTTTATGCCACTATGATCTGAGAAGATGCTTGATATGATTTCTATCTTCTTGAATTTGAAGAGACTTTGCCTATGTCCCAGCATATGATCTATCTTTGAAAATGACCCATGTGCACTTGAGAAGAATGTGTATTCTGTGGCTTTGGGGTGAAATGTTCTGAAGATATCAATTAATTCCATCTGGTCAAGAGTGTCATTTAGCGTTGTTGTTTCTTTGCTGATTTTTTGTTTAGATGATTTGTCCAAAGGTGACAGTGGGGTATTAAAATCTCCTACTATGATTGTATTGCTATTAATCTCTCCCTTAATGTCTTCCAGCAGTTTTTTTATGTATTTGGGTGCTCCTGTATTGGGTGCATATATGTTTACCAGGGTTATTTCTTCTTGTTGTATTGCTCCCCTTAGTATTATGAAGTGGCCTTCATTGTCTCTTGTTATGTCCTTCACTTTGAGATCTAATTTGTCAGATATAAGTATTGCTACCCCAGCTTTTTTTTCATTTCCGTTTGCCTGGGAAACCTTTTTCCATCCTTTCACCTTCAGTCTGTGGGCGTCTTTTTTTCTGAGGTGGGTTTCTTGTAGATGTATGGGTTTTGCTTTCTTATCCAATCTGTTACCCTATGTCTTTTGGTTGGAGCATTTAAACCATTTACATTTAGAGTAATTATTGATAGGTAGGTATTTGATGCCATTTTTATTCTATCCCCCTGTGTTCCTTCTTCGCTTCCTATTTCTTTATTTTTACAGTAGACCCTTTAGCATTTCTTGCATTGCTGGTTTGGTGGAGATAAATTCCTTTAGTCTGTTTTTGTCAGTGAAGCTCCTGATTACACCTTCAATTTTGATTGACAGCCTTGCAGGGTATAGTATTCTTGGGTTCAGACCCTTCCTTTGAATGACTTTGTATATGTCATCCCATTCCCTTCTGGCCTGATGAGTTTCTGTTGAGAAATCAGATGCTAGTCTGATTGGGGTTCCTTTATATGTAACTTTCTGTCTCTCTCTGGCTGCTTTTAAGATTCTGGTTTTGTCAATGTTTTTTGCCAGTTTAATTATGATGTGTCTGGGTGTTGATCTTTGGGGGTTCATTTTGTTGGGGACTCTTCGAGCATCTTGGATTTGTGTTGGTTTTTTCTTCTCTATCTCAGGAAAGTTTTCTGTCATTATTTCTTGAAATACTTTTTCCATATCTTGATCAGTTTCCTTTCCTTCTGGGACCCCTATTATTCTAATATTGTTTTGTTTTGCATTGTCCCAAAGCTCCCGTAGGCTCTCCTCCTGTTTTTTGATTTTTTTTTTCTAGTAGCTGCTCTAATTGGGTATTTTTTTCCATCTTGTCTTCTAGCTCACTGATGCGGTCCTCTGCTTCTTCTACTCTACTCTTGATGCTTTCTATTGAGTTCTTCATAGAAGCGATGTCATTTTTCATTTCTTCTTGGGTCACCTTCATTTCCTCTTGGTTCTTCTTCAGATCCTCTTGGTTCTTCTTCATTTCCTCTTGGGTCTTACTCATATTGTCAAATTTGTCTTCCATTCTTTTTAGCCATCCCATGACCATTGCTCTGAATTCTTGCTCTTGTAGGTTGCTTGCCTCTAACTCGTTTACTTCCTTTTCTGGTGATGGCTGGTTTTCTTTCATAGGCGGGTTGTTTCTTAGCCTCCCCATGATCTTTTTAGGATGCCTGTTTATGTAGTTCTCTCTCTCCTGCTTAGATTTAAAGGTACAAAATACAACACAACCAGGTACAACACACAAGGCACTGAACAGAAAAGCGTTTGCAATATTAATATCCTCCAATAAAGGTGACTAGAACCCAGCTAACAAAATCATACAAGCAAATAAAAAGATTAAGCAAACCAATCTTACAAAAAAGCATAAAACTTTGATATAGTTAGCATTTAGCATACAACTACAAAGGGGTAGAGAGAAGGATTTTTTTTTTTTAGGACAGTGACAAGGTAGGTGTGAAGGGGCTTGGAGTAGGGGGTTGGGAGTTAGGTATACACAGGAAGGGTGAAATTTTAGGAGGGGGTAAATAGAAAAAATAGGGAAAATCTAGAGCAGTAAAGAGTTAAGATAAGCAGGACACCAAAGGGAAAGGGTTAGGAAGAGAGTGATGGCATAAAGGTAGGGTTGAGTTAGAATAGAGCGTTGGAGAAGGAAAGGTATAAATAGTCTGTTGAATAGTAATCCCAAAAGGGGAAAAAAGGGAAAAGAAAAAAAAAAGAAAGAAAAAAAGTATATAATATGGCACTTAAAAGTTAATGATAAAAATAAACAAAAGAAAATAAGATAAAAAGATTAAAAGGGAAAAATAGTAGTAGTAATAATATTGATTACATATAAAAGTGAATTAATTAAAAAGGTAAAATCAAGTGAGGAAAGATGAAAAAAACTTAAGTAAACTTTGCAACTAATGTAACTTAAAAAACAAAACAAAAAGAGAAAAATTAAACAATTAGAAAATCAAAATCAAAAATTAAATAAAATTTGCAGTAATGAAGGTCATTCACTTCCTCTGTAGTTCTGTCTAGCTCACCAGTTCCCAGTCTGGGCATTAATTGCAATTCCCAGTGTTTCTTCTGTGTTGTAATGGGGTCTTGATTTTTAAAGCCGTTCTAGAGTCCATATGTGCTGTAGCCTCTAGGTGGCGGTGTTTCTTGGTGGCAGAGAGCCAGGGTTCTGAGGCCTTTCTTGCTTTTTTTCCCCCTCTCTGTGTCCCTGAAATATGGAGGGGTGGGGGTTGGGCAGGAGGAGCCGACCACACTCGCCTGTAACTCTCTCTGAGTCAGATCCAGACATACTGCTCCTTAGATATCCCCCACTTAGGAGTCCTGACCACAGTCAGGGGTGCCTCCAGCCCCGCTCTGGTTTCTTATAAACACAGACCCCTCTGCGCGCCTGGTGCGCGCAGGGTGGTGCTCGCCGCGCGGGCTGCTGTGCGCCAGGTGCTACGCAGGTGGGATGCGCGCTCTGCGCTGGGAAGCGCCGCTGGGAACTCACCCGATCTCCGCAAAATCTGGTTTTTCACCCTGGGGTGGAGCTCTCCTTTGAATCCAAGCGTTCGCACTGATTGTGGTCAGCGTATAGGGGCGAACAGCTACTTGGTGGTCTTCCTCTAATCCAAATCTCTTCCCATCAAGATGGCGAGAATTCCCCGTTTTCGCTCTTAGGTCGCTCCAGGAAAGGATCGGGCTGTGGGTGCTTAATTGTCAGGGACACCCTGATCAGGTGCCCCCCAATTTCCCCAGGTGTTCGCCTTTCTCTTGGCTTGTTGACCTGCACTCCCAGTGTGACCCTTGGGTGCTTTCTCCTTCCTCTTCGGGACCAGAGTCAGAACTTGCCTACCTATTCTTCCGCCATTTTCCGAGCCTCCTCTCAGAGTCACTTTTAAAACTTAAGTTTTACAAAATGGATTCAAGTCCCACTAAATGGAGTTGTTTATAATAAGCTTAAAACACATTTCAAATAATTTCTTTTACTTAAAATAAAATCAGAATAAGATCAGAAATGCAATTCACAAACTATAAATCACTCATAAAAGTAAATGCTTTCACTCCAATTTTAAATCACACAAATAATTATTCCCACACTGTTTTAAATATAAATCAAATCCTTAAAACATAAATCAAACATCACACTAACATAACTATAACTCAGATCAATGTCCCTATCGATGCTTCATCCCAGTTGTTACCTTCAATGATATTCATATTCTGATTTTATCACACAGATTTGTTTTGCCTATACTTAAACTTTATTTAAATGGAATCACTTAATGTCTGGCTTCTTTTGTTTGAGATTGTGCCTGTGAGATATATCCTTATGGTTGCATAGAACAGTAGCTTGCTCTGGATGCTGTATAGTATTCTATGAATATTATTTTCCTGACAAACATTTGGATTGTTTCCAATTTGAATATTATAAACAAAGCTACAGATGAACGCTCTTGCACGTGTCTTTGATTCACATATGTTTTCATTCTTAAGAGTAGAATTCCTGGACCATAAATAAGCATATACTCAGATTTAGTAAATATTGCCATACAGCTTTTCAAAGAAGCTGTGCCAATTTACATTCCCCCCCAGTAGAGGATTAGAGTTCCAATCTCTCCACATTCTTGCCAGTGGTTGGCAGTGCCATTTAAAATTTTGTATCCTTTCTGGTCAGTGAGTAGTGTTATCTCCTTGTGTGCAGTTCCTTGTGGACTAATGATAGTGAGCACCTTTTCATATGTTCATCGAATAATTAGATCTCCTCCTTTGTGAAATGCCTGTTGAAGTATTTAAAAAACTTAGTGAAGTACAGTGTTTCCCTGAAAATAAGACATTCTCCAAAAATAAGACCTACTTACAGGTTTCCTTCTGAGTGAAATATAAGGCATCCCCCCCCCCGAAAATAAGGCCCCCAGGCTCTGTCTCAGAATGAAAATTAATTTACCATAAACTGGTTGCTAGGGCCACCCCAACTGGCGTCTAGCAACCAGTGACCTTACACAGAGTCCTGACGTCACTGCTGTGTGAATGGAGAGAAATCAGTGTGGAAACTTGGTGAAACCTAAACTGCAAGAAGTTGTGACTTGGGTGAAGAATTCATGGGACAAAATCACTGACAGTTGCATTACAAATGCACTGCGAGCAGGCTACCTTGACAAGAATTACTCATTTAAAGACAGTGCTATTGCTAAACATGAGAGATCTGATCCACTGATTCGGAAAGAAATGGAGTCACCAGAAATTCACCAGGAAATTCAGGAATTGGATTGTTATGATGATGTTCCAGAAGATGATGACATGATTGTCATCGAGTAAATGAGTAAATTCTTGATACTGTAGGATTCATAGTTTGTCTGGTTTGTGTTGACAACTACTGTACTACTGTACCGTATACAGGTAATAAATTTCCTTTATTTTCATTTAACAATAAATGTGTACCATATTCTTCTTCATGGAAAAATAAGACATCCCCTGAAAATAAGACCTAGTGCATCTTTGGGAGCAAAAATTAATGTAAGACACTGTCTTATTTTCAGGGAAACAGGGTATTTAAGTATTTTATTGGGTTGTCTGTATTTTTTTTTTTAAATTATTTTATTTTATTGAAGTCTTTGTTCGATTCCACACTAACACTTAAATTCCCAGGAGACTTTGATTGGCCTGGCTTGGACCACATTCTCACGCTTTGGTCAGGGTTGTGGGAACTTGTGATTGGCATTCTTTCAGAATCACAGGCACTGAGAGTAAGGAAGCTTTCCAAAGGAGGGCCCATTGAGCAGTCAAGTGATTTTCAATTAAATACTCATCCTTTCCTCTGGCCAGGGTGGCTCAGTTGGTTTCCTGTGCACCAAAAGGTTGCCGATTGGATTCCCAGTCAGGGGCTACTGAGTCTCCATCTTGGTAGGGAGCATGCAGGAGGCAGCTGATTTATGTTTCTCACATGAATGTTTCTCTCCCTCTCCTTCTCCTTTCTCTATAAAAATCAATTTTTAAAAATCTTTAAAACACACACACAAACACACACACACACACACACACTCACTCAACCTTTGCTGCTTCTTTTTAAGTGACAGTGTCTGCGAGCCATCATAAGCCAGCATTCTGATTCCTCATTTGACCAGAAATGTTAATCTATCCTAAAGTCATTTCCTTGCAATATTATGATCACCTAAGAATCAGGAGTAATTTTAAATACTTTAGCTTTTCCTTCTTACACCAAATCTTATGAATTTTGTATTTCTTATTAAAACCTTATATTAATGTAGCACTGTATACTTAACAATATTTTAATTCATTGTCTCACTTATGCCTTCACTAATTCTTTTTAAAAAAATATATTTTTATTGACTTTCCACAGAAAGGAAGGGAGAGGGATAGAGAGTTAGAAACATCGATGAGAGAGAAACATTGACCAGCTGCCTCCTGCACACCCCCTACCGGGGATGTGCCCGCAACCAATGTACATGCCCTTGACCGGAATCGAACCCGGGAGCTTTCAGTCTGCAGGCCGATGCTCTATCCACTGAGCCAAACCGGTTTTGGCTTCACTAATTCTTTATAGTATAAAATGTAGATTAAAATTTCTTCTTTAAAAATATTAATACACATTATAGATAGACAAGGCTGAAGTCCCTTTTGGCCAAATCCCCAAATCCCAGTAAGCCGCTCCCTGGAAGTAACCATTGTTGTAAATTTGATACGCTCAGTTCCACCTGGATAGGAAAGAGTATACATTGTTCTGTGACTTGTTTTTATACCTTCAACACGTTGTCTTATAATCTACCGTGTTGCACATTCCTCTAACTTATGTAGTACATTTATATTTATGGAAATATAGAAAATCAATATACCATAATTTACTTAAGCTATTCCCCTATTGATATTAATTTGCTCGTTTAGATTTCACGTTACTTCCTGTGACTTTTTCACATAATAGGGAAAATACTTTCATACATAAGACAGATCCAAAAAGTTCAATAGAGAACGGGGGGAGGGGAAGAACATTGCTTTGGCCATCAGTATTTTTGCATTTATTCTTCAATAAACATGTTTGTCCTTCAGCTTCAGTTAGCACGTGCCACGAGGGATGTGCCCTGCTGTTCTAAGAGTCTGCGATTCTATAAGAATTCCCAGTAAGAGAAGCCCAATTGTGTTCTGTACTGTTACTGTTCACTAGACAGAAATAGTGTTTTAACCTCAAAAATATCTCCTTAGATGTGATTTTATTTTTTGACCTCAAAAGTGAATCAAGAGAAGAAGGAAGGCGTCAAATGCAATGGATTTATTTACCAAATTACTTGCAAATTTTCTAACTGCACTTGCGTCTTCAACCAAAAGCTAAACAAGTTTGGGCAGGTAGAGTAAGACCTTTAGCTTGATTTGTAAGCGGTTACCGGCAAAACCCTCAAGCCATTTTATTACTCACCATCTTTTGATAACAAAACTGGGGTGTTAATGTTCACCAGAAAACTTGGAAGACAGTGTACTCAGCGGCCTAGACAGTGGAGGCCATTTGTAACTTAGGAATGATGCCTTTGCTTCAGAAACGTGGCTTGTAGAGCAAGAAGAGAAAGCGACACTCACAGGCACATATACACATTACCTGTAGGATAAATTTTACTTTTTAAATAAAATATCGAGCTTCTAATTGTTTGCCAATTTGTCTTCTTGGCCTTATCTGAAGGTAACATTTTTATTCACACATTTGAATTGTTTCAAGTGGCAGTGTAGAAGTCCTCATTTGTAAGGCCTCTGCATATTATAATAAAATAGAAGCAATTTCTTAAATGTTTAAGTCAAAATCATTTTTATGGATAGATTTTATACTTCAGATTTAAGAATAGTTAGAGTAAAAGAACCCTTAAGTACATAATGTCTTGCTCTCTCAGGAAATAATATAAAGTATTTTGCAATTCAAACACTTGTTCTATCTTTCTAATACTTCAGACAAGTATTTAAAATTCTAAATGCTATTCGAGGTAGAAGTTCAACAATTCATTGTAGAAAGATTGTACAATTGTAGTAATTATTAATATTTTTTCTGACCTATTTGATGTTATCATTCAAAAATGGTTAACAATTACAATTGAATGTTCTTTTGAAGTTTATTTTATATTTGGGGTGAAAACAAGCAACGGTATTTCCTCAAAGTTTTGAGCTACAGAGCATTAATGGTATGGATACGGTTTATCTATTGTATAACTGAGTAGTCATGAGTGATAAGAAAACAACATTAAACCCATAAATATCAAAATTTCATGAGGTAAAAATATGAGTTGTTGCATTTCCCTCCATTGCTGGGAAATGTCATCTTCATTCATGTAACATGTAACTGTTGACTTGGTTCTATGGCAAGTTAATACACACAATTCCCATACTAGAGGAACCCACAGACTAATTCAGGGGGTGCACCAAGTCAGTGTATAAAACAATGTGCTAGGTGTTGTAAAAGAGGTATGAATCCTTTCTTGAAAGACATCAAATTCGTCTTTTTTAGAGGTAAGACGGAGGGCTGTGGCACAGAACAGCCAAGTCTATCTGGGGGAACCGTGAGAAACCTCAGGGAGCAGGTGGCGTCTGAGGTGGGCCAGGCTGGTAGCTGTTGGTTAGAGCGCAGCAAGGTGAGGCCCCATGGCAAGGAATGCCAGCAGCTGCCGGGCTGGGAGAAGCAAGACACAGATCCTCCCTGGCGCCTCCAGATGAGGAGCGGCCCCGCCAGCACACAGGGTTTGGATGCCTGGCCTCCAGAACTGTGAGAAAATGAATTTGCGTTTAAGCCACCCCGTGTGTGGTAAACTGTTACAGCAGCTCCAGGAAATGAAAACACCCAGATTATCCATCGCTCTCTGCACTGGCAGGAGCACAAATAGAGTGGGGAGTAAAAAAAAAAAAAAAGGGCAAGGCTCTTTGTGATTCAATTTATAGAAAGCTCAAAGAAGCAAAAATGAACAGTGTGTTATTCAGGAATACATATATATGGGATGAAACAATAAAACCAAAACACAAGGAAATGATAAACATAGAATTCAGGGGGAAAGAGGATGATGGAATAGGAGGGCATCAAGGAAACAAAAAGATTGTTGGTCATATTCTTTTTCCGACAGTGGGTATTGGATACAAAGCGTTCACGTCATCATTACACATGTGCTATATTGTCTAATATGGTCGTCACCAACCACAGTGACTATTTGCATTTACATTAACTGTAAAACTCCCTGTTTGCACTAGCTGCATTTCAGGTGCTCGACAGCCAGGTGAGCTACAGGCGGCCTATAGGAAAGAGTTGCAGAACGTTTTCGTGGACAGTTCTGATCACACCAACTAGCCCCCAAGAAGAGGATCCGAGCCTCTTAGAGCACGGGAGTTTTCCCTCAAGGTGGGAGAGTGGCAGAAGCCCCAGTTAGATTGGTGGAGTTCACAGGCAGAGGTGACCTAGGTCCTGGGCACGGTCTTCCGTGGAGAGCTTTGCAGACGTACCCACTGTGTCCGTCCACCACACACAGAGAGGAATGGCAGCAATCCTGCAGAGTAACACAGAGGCTGCGCATCCAGAGCCCGCTGGAGACAGGCCCCAAGTCTCTGCAGCCGCGGAACGATGCAGAAGGGCTGGGGCGGAAAAGAGAGGTCCCAGTGTCAGCAGCTGCCGGCTTAATTCGCTGTGGTTTTGGGTTCAGACAGAAGGAATAAGAAGTCATGAGAAAAATCAGCGGCATTTGGAATTATCTTCAGTATTATGGCGGCTGATGCTTTACTTGATAAACTCCTGGGATTAGGGTTATTTTATTAGGGGCTTTAGGATATCTATCTGTCTATCTATCTATCTATCTATCTATCTATCTCTATCTATCTATCTATCTATCTATCTATCTACTTCCTATCCACTCATTAAAAATTTTAGTAGCACTAATAAAAGTGACATGAATATTCTCCTTAAAGTTAATTATAAAAAGGTGTATCAGAGCCCTGGCCAGGAGCCTCAGTTGGTTGGAGTGTCATCCGGTTTACCTAAAGGCTGTGGGTTCAATTTCAGTCAAGGCACACACCTAGGGTGCTGGTTCCATCCCGTCATAGTGAATATGGGAGGCAACCTGTCAATGTTTCTCTCTCACCTCATTGTTTCTCTCTCTCTCTCATAAGAATGAAAAAAAGTATCAGAGAAAGAGAGGTTAGGGAAAAATATTATTTCTAAAGTAAAAGGACATATTGAATATTTTCAGATTATTTTACTACTGATCCACTAAAAATAGTTATGTTTACAAAACAAAGGAATGAATGTTATGATTGCTTTTAAAAAGTATATATTCTTATTGATTTCAGAGAGGAAGGGGGAGAAGAGAGAGGGAAGAGGGAAAGAGAGAGAGAGAGAGAGAGAGAGAGAGAGGTGATGATGATGATGAGAATCATTGATCGGCTGCCTCCTGCATGCCCCCTCCGGGGGATGGAGCCCACACCCAGGCATGTGCCCTTGACAGGAACCGAACCAGGGACCCTTCAGTCCACAGGCAAATGCTCTGTCCACTGAGCCAAACCAGCGAGGGCTATGATGGCTTTTTAAATTTAATTAAGCCAACAATTCCTGTTCATTCTGGAGTTTTGCACTTCTGCTTATTAATTGCCACTTCGTTTCTCCTTGCAATACAGGTGATTACATTTGGACTGTGTATTAATAGAATTCTGATACATCCTATAAATGAGGTGGGCCTTGCTAAACATAATGAAAGTATGACAAAATATGACCAGTAGCATGGGCTACAGACTTGTTCCCACCTTTCAGCACTTTAAACAGTTTATTCTGAATTTCTTAAAGAAACTTTAGATTTTTTGAGATTCTAGAGTTTCTACAACTGTAGAAAATTTCTACAACTGTAGAAAAATGACAATATTGCTTCTGACAGTGAGTGTTTATAATTTCCCCCTTCTCTTTAATGGGTGCTTATTTGGTGTATGTGTGTGTGTGTGTGTGTGTGTGTGTGTGTGTGTGTGTGGTCCTCCTGTGATTAGGGAACTATAAAACCCATTAATATAGCCCTAAAATAAACATAATTATTCCATAGCACAGGAGGTCCTGGTCATTTTGCCTGCCCCCCCTTCTCCCTCCCTCCCTCCCTTCCAGAGGTGCTGCAGGTCAGGGCTTAGCTAGGCGGTTTGGATGGTGAGCTGGAGGCTGGGTGTTATTGAGAGGCTTTAAAGACAGACCATGAGGCAGAAAACACCTTAGGAACGGGCAGGGTGTGTACAAATCACAGGGAGAGGATTTCAGCTCCTGAGTCTAGGCTGAGTCGACCTTTTCAGCCTTCCCCATGCCTGGAGCTCCCAAGGTCCATCTCCCATTGGGATCACAGCCTTGACACACAAAGCATTCATTTTTTTTTTTTTTTCGAGAGAGAGAGAGAGAGAGAGAGAGAGAGAGAGAGAGAGAGAGAAAGAGAGAGAGATTACTTATACATTCACTGGTTGATTCTTGTATAAGCCCGAGAGAGAGAGAGAGAGAGAGAGAGAGAGAGAGAGAGAGAGAGATCACTTGAACATCCACTGGTTGATTCTTGGACATGCCCTGATGGGGAATTGAACCCACAACCTTGCACATAGGGACCACGACGCACGACGCCCTAACAAACTGAGCGACCCGGCCGGGGCGAAAGCCGCCGGATGCCAGCTCGCGGTGAGGCTGAGGGAAGCTCTCCGAGGAGTCCGGGCCGATCGCGGGCGACTTGTTGCCGGGGAAAGCCGCAGCTCCGTTTCCCGGGCAGCGCGCGCGGCCCCCAGGCCCCGGCGCCAGCCCAGCTGGGCGCAAAGCCCCGCGCACCCGGCGCCTCGGGCGGGCCACGGCCACCCGCCTCCGGGCGCGGGAGCGAGAGGTGCGCCCCCGCCGCCACGCGCGCCCCCCGCCGGGGCCGCCCAGAGGCGCCGCGGCCCGCCCGCCGCCCTTCCCCGCCCGCGGCGCGCACCGGCCAGGCGGGGGCGCTGCGGGCGCCCCGGGAGCGCCGCCTCCTCTTCCTCCGCCCCCGCCCCCGCCCCCGCCCTCCCTCCCTCCGCCCCGCGCCGGTCCCGCTCCCGGGGCGGGGTGAGCGCGTCCGGTCTGCCGCAACCGCTCCGAAATGGCCACTAGCGCGGTGGAGGTGTTCGGGCTCCAGGAGGACGAGGTGCGGGGGCCGGGGGGCCGCGGGGTTGCGGGGCGGGCTCCCCCCATCAGTCAGACCCCAGCCGGCGGCGGCGGCCGGGGGTCGGCTGCCAGCCCCCTCCGGCCCCTGCGCCAGCCCGGGGGCGCGCGGGGTGCGGGGGGACCGCGGGGAGGACCCGCGCGCGGGCCGGGGCGGGGGCCGGGGCCGGGGCGGGGGCCGGGGCGGGGGCCGGGGCGTGCCGCGGGAGCCGCCTTTCCTCCGGGAACCTGTGGGCTCACCCCCGCTCCGCCCCCTCGGCCCCGCCGCCCTCCTCGGCAGCTTCCTGCGGGAAGGCTGCGGAGGGGCCGGCGGCGGGAGTGCGCGGGGGCCTCGGGGGCGCGCCTCCCCGGCCGGCCTTCCGCGCCCCCTCCCCGCCGGCCGCGCCGGGAGCGCCGGGAGGGCGGCGCCGCGTTCCCGGAGCCCGGCTTCCCGGCTTCCCGGCGGAGGGGAGCCTGCCGGGCCGCGGCCGCTGCGCGCCGCTGGGTGCACTTTGACCTGGAGACTTCCACGGGACGGACACTCGCTGTTTTGTTTTTTCCTTTTTTTTTTTTTTTTTTTTTTTTTAAATCTGCAATCTGCAGTCCTTAACCCTTCCTGGAGTTGGGGAGGGGAACGCCGGCACAGAGACGGTCTTCCTCCGGTTTAGTAACAGGCGTCACGTGTGGCACGTTCGTGCCGTGTCTCACCGGGTCTGGATTGATAACTTAGCAGGTCGAGCTGGGAAAGTGTAAAATACGGGGGAGAACTTCCTACGGTTGCTCCCCTTTGGAAACGAAGCTCCGCCACTTGGAAAGGCCGAGCTGCGGTCCCTCCCTGCTAGCGGTGCTTTAGGCTTATAGCGGACACAGGCCGTGGGCAAAGGGCGGTTCTGCCCTGCAGGAGGTGGGCGGGGGGTGACGGCTGTCTGGTCTGCAGCCTGGAGGGGACAGACCTCAAACGTAAGCGTTCTTGTCGGCTACCCCGTCACGGGGGTCTGTCCTCCTCAAGATTGGACCCGTTTGGCTGTACGTCCGTCAGCCTCATTGCTTAGGGATCTCCCAACAGTGCTGTTGTCACCGTGCCTCCTCTTAGCAACATGTCTCTTCAAACATCTTTCAGAAAATGTTTACGTTTCTCTCGAAAGTTCTTGTGTTTATAAACCACGGGCAAGTTGTTGATGCAGGCACTGCTTGTTCTCTCCGGGTGTTTTGAGGATGCTCCTGGCCATGCGATTAGACTTTGATTTCTTAGTGATTGCGGCCGGAAGAGTAGCAAAAGGGTGGGTGGACCATTGGTGGCAGCTTGGTCATCTTTGGAAACAGTGGTCTAGACGTTTAGCTAGCCGAAACCGGTTTGGCTCAGTGGATAGAGCGTCGGTCTGCGGACTGAAAGGTCCCAGGTTCGATTCCGGTCAAGGGCATGTACCTTGGTTGCGGGCACATCCCCAGTAGGGGGTGTGCAGGAGGCAGCTGGTTGATGTTTCTCTCTCATTGACGTTTCTAGTTCTCTATCCCTCTCCCTTCCTCTTTGTGGAAAATCAATAAAATATATTATAAAAAAAAAGACGTTTAGCTAAAAATATAACACCCAGCTAATGATCTGTGGAAGAGACCAGAGGAAAACAATGCAGTGTGGACCCCACCGTAGCTTTCTCCTCACTGGTCAGGGTTCCTGGCTTGCTACAGTAAGCTGTCCAGTGCAGATAGCGTCAAGCTGGCATGCAGCGCAGTCCGGCTGGCCTTGGCCTTGGCCTTGCGTTCCCCGTCATTGTTGTTGTGGTGGTGAGTGTTGTCCCCGCGGGGCGTGGGCCCTGCAATTCCAGACTTCTCATCTCACTCCCCGCTGAGCCCATTGATCCTAGACAGAACGTTGCCAAAGGGATCCTCCCCCTCTTCTCTCCCCCTTGGAACAGGGTCTGTGTTTACAGCTATTTGCTTCTCACACACACACCCCCTGCCCCCCAAGGAGATGAAACTATTCGTGGGTGGTCATTAAGCTACTCCGTGTGAAGGCCAGAAACTCCCTCCTTTGAAATGAGGTTTTCCTGAACTCCCCCGAAGGATTTGTATGTACTTCCCGAAAGTTTAATGGCCTGGGGCCCACCCTGATTCTCATGATGGGGGGCCCGGGGTCGGGGGGGGGGGGGTCTGGTTGCCCGTCCCGTGACTCAGAAGTTTCTTACAGCTCCTTCTGGGCACTTTGTCCACGCCGAGGAGGAAGAGGAGGATGGGGCAGGAAGATGAAAGAGGCGATGGTGGTGTTGCCTTCCACTTCTTCCACTGCCATTTAGGTTATCCATTCAACATTTATGAGCTGTCTGTCCCGCTTCGCACCGTTTGATAGGCAGCAGGGATTCAGAGAGAAACAGCAGTCCCGCCCGCTCTCCGGAGCTCACAGTCTGGCGGCGGAGAGACCGACATGGCTTGTCTTCTGGTAGAGGCTGCCGTCACGTCACGTCGCTGTTACTTGCCATCTATTTTCTGCTCCATCCCAAGGATAAAAGAGGGCGCAGATTCAACATCCTCCCCCTCCTTGTTCTTTAAGAAGAAAAGCATTGCAGCGATGTCACTTTCTGAAACTCAGACTGGTCTGGGAACACATAGCCCTCTGCTGTTTATGAAAAGGTACTCTTTTCCCCCCCATTAACGATAAAAGAAAGATGGTTCTTATTTTAAATGTGAAACTGAAACAAGGAGAAAGATGAACAGGCATGGGATAGAAGATCGTGAGACAACTGTACGTTAGCGCTGTTTGTACACCGAATAGCCACGTTGCCACTCTGTACGAGCGTCTTCGGGTGGAAGTGAGTTTTAGCTCCTCTTCCGCTGGTGTCTCTCAGTAGGAGATTGGTCCTGGCCCCACGTGCAGAATTCTGCCATGAAAGCACAACGCACTAAGGAAGTAGTGTAATATAATTTCCACCAAATTTGCTCTGACAATTTGCTCTCACCACAAATCTTTGGTGAGAGGGAGTGTGGTGGATACGGGGACTGGAAAGCAGCTTCCCTTCCTACCTCCTGCCAGCAGATGTCCCTGCTGTGTTAAAGCCAGTGGTCAGCAAAGCGCGGCTCTCGAGCCACATGCGGCTCTTTGGCCCCTTGAGTGCGGCTCTTCCACAAAACACCACGTGCGGGCGCGCACCTACAGTGAGATTGGAACTTCGTGGCCCACGTGCAGAAGTCGGTTTTCTGCTCTCGAAAGCAATTTCAATTGTTGTGCTGTTGATATTTGGCTCTGTTGACCAAGGAGTTTGCCGACCCCTGTGTTAAGCTAAGCACCCTGCATCCCAGACCCTCTTGCGCTTAGCATTCTGGAAAGAGGCTATGAAACAGGTTTCCTAGTTAGGTGCTCTTAAGGATTTGGAAGGTGGAAATGAAGTACAGCACAACTTCCTGTTTGCTTGTTCTTCTGCTTTTTTTCTGCCGATGAGCATGGCCATGTAGGCGTGGAGTTTTTCTGTAGCAGTTCTAGTACCTAGTGACGCTGGCGTGTGGGTATCGGTCGGACATTGCCAGCAGAGATTGGTGGTGGTCGGCCTCCTGATAGCTTGATTGGGCCCATTCTTTCTTTTCTTTTTAAAAAAAATATATTTTATTGATATTTTACAGAGAGGAAGGGAGAGAGACAGAGAGCCAGAAACGTCGATGAGAGAGAAACATCAACCAGCTGCCTCTTGCACACCCCCTACCAGGGATGTGCCCGCAACCACTGCACATGCCCTTGACCGGAATCGAACCTGGGACCCCTCAGTCCGCAGACCGACGCTCTACCACTGAGCCAAACCGGTTTCGGCTGGGTCCATTCTTTAAAGTCAACAGGTCTGGGATGGCTCCTGATCACCTACTTCTCCGGCTGGGGCAGAAGTGGCAGCTTCCCGGGCGGGCCCACCCTGTAGCCCGGGCTAGCACTTCCAACGATTTTTGTAAGCACCCAGTTCCCTGCATTAGCGTCTTTCTTCCTGAAATAATTGAGTGACTTCTATTTTCTGTAACTGAAACCCGATTGAAACAAAGGAAGAGAAGGGGAAAAAAATAAAGAGGGAAGAGTTGAGAGTCTTCACCCCCCAATTTTCACATACAGAATGGTGAGTGCCTGTGATGGTGTCAGTGGCCACACTGCGTAAGCAACAGGATAACTAGGAAGTGTGTGTTCTGACTGCTCTGGACCCACTATTGCCCACACTGGCATTATACTGAGCCCAAACCTCTAGGCCAGTCGTGGGCAAACTACGGCCCGCGGGCCGGATTGGCCCGTTCGGCTGTTCTATCCGGCCCACGGAGCCGAAAGAGCGGAGGGTTCTCTTGCTCTCTCCTCCGCTCCTTCACCAGCAGCCCAAGATGAGAGTGCCAGCATGGTCAGGTTGCTTTTGTTCCGGCCCTCCGGTCCAGTTTAAGAACCCACTGTGGCCCTCGAGTCAAAACGTTTGCCCACCCCTGGTCTAATATGTTGCATACTTTTTTTTATTACAGCACTATTTAAAGAAAATTATAAATTGTTTGTGCTTATAAAAATACTTACTTAAAATATTTATAAAAGAGAGAACAGTATACTGAAGCCCTCTGTACCCTTTAGTAAATGTCCGCCCTGGATTCTGCCCAGGGCTCCCCCTCCCTCCTGGCTGCCCCCTGCACCCCCAGGACCAACCCCAGCCCCGTCTACCCAGGACCCAGAGCCACAGGGAAAGGGGGCTCTGGTCCCACCTCCCAGGCGCCTTCAACACTCATCACTTCACCCCAAGCAGCTTAGCTTCCATCTGTTTTATTTATTGGCCTCAGGTGAGGCGGCGTTTGCAGAAAGTATTCCTGGTGAAAGCCCTGCTCGAGGTCAGCGCTCAGGCCCTGGCAGGTTTGCGCGTCCCGGATTTCAGGATTCTGGGGATGGAGGCCTCTCTCCCTAACACACACAGCCGTGGGCAAACTCTGGCCCGCGGGCTGGATCTGACCCGTTTGGCTGTTCTATCCAGAGCCGAAAGAGCGGAGGGTTCTCTTGCTCTCCCCTCCGCTCCTTCACCAGCAGCCCAAGATGAGAGTGCCAGCATGGTCAGGTTGCTTTTGTTCCAGCCCTCCGGTCCAGTTTAAGGATCCATTGTGGCCCTCAAGTAAAAATGTTTGCCCACCCCTGCTCTAGTCGCTACTCACAGAAAGGAAAAGCACGTTTGAGGCAGCAGCTGTGTGAGTAGATAGCCCAATCACTCACATATTGTTTATACCATTACTGCTTTTTTGCAACTCTCTAATGCCAGCATCATCCTAAAATATTTCTCATGGGTTTCCATGGGACCAAGGAAGCGCAGAATATAGCTTATTTGTGGCAATTCGCTCTTTAGTGTAAACCAACAGAAAGTTTCGAGGCACAGTGTGAGGAACTCTAAATTCTCCTCATTCAGATTCTCCAACTACTGACATTTTACCACAGTTGTTCCATAACCATTTTTTTTTTTTGCCATTTTCATAGGGCTTTTTCTGAACCCTTTGAGGACAAGCTGCAGATACAATGCCCCATCACCTCTAAATACTTTAAAGTCTTTTTTCTGAAAAAAAAGAATACTTTCCTACCTAACAGCCATCCAACCCTCTAAAATTAAGAAATAAACATTGATACACTACCGTCCAATCCACAGATCCCATTCAATCTTTGACAAGTGTTCTAATAATTTTTCTTTTTTCCTTTCTGATACAAGGTCCCATTTAGGGGCATATGGCGCCTGTCCTTGTCGTGTATTTGCAGTCTCTTCTCTGTGTGAGTTCCTTAGTCTTTCTTTTCTTTCTTTTAAAAAAAAATATTTTATTGATTTTTTACAGAGAGGGAGAGAGAGGGATAGAGAGTTAGAAACATCAACGAGAGAGAATCATCGATCAGCTGCCTCCTGCACACCCCCTACTGGGGATGTGCCCGCAACCAAGGCACATGCCCTTGACCGGAATCGAACCTGGGACCTTTCAGTCCGCAGGCGGATACTCTATCCACTGAGCCAAACTGGTTTTGGCTCCTTAGTCTTTCCTATCCTTAATAGTATTAAGGAGTACAGACTGTAGGATGTTCCTCAACCTGCCCAGGTGAAGGCTGTGCTTTTTGGCAGGTATCACAGAAACGACACTGTGTTCTTTCTCAGCGCATCTATCGAGGGGTACGTGATGTGGACGCGTCCCACCACTGTGATGATAACCTTGATCACTTGGTCATTTTGGTGTCCACAAGGTTTCTTGTTCACAATGCCACCATTCCCCCCTTCATAATCGGTTAGTATTTTGTGGGGCATATTCAGAGATTATGCCAGTACCCTGCCCTTCATTCACCAGATCGCCATCCACGCGTTTTGGCATCCATTGATGTCTTCCACCACTGTGTCTTTATTTCCGGTTTTATTAATTGGCGTTCTCTGTAAGAAGAGCTTTTCTGTCTTCTTACTTATTCATTTGTTTGTTTATATCAGCAGGGACATGGAGAATCCCAGCTTACTCACTGGGCTGTAATTAATTGCTGTCATTAAACATTTTGTTGCTTAAATTATCCGATGGAAGTCCTTTCAGGAAGGTTCTTAGGTCACCGTGGCACGTCTCCATCTTCCTCTGAGCACTTCCCTTCTCTCTGGCAGAAGATGTTCCAGGTTCCTCTTACGTTTTGCCTCGCCCATTCGGTAGAGAATGTTCTTTAGGAGCCAAGATCCGGGTGCTCAGTGTGCTCATTGCTACCGCAGGCCATTGCTCTTCAGCCACCTCAGGAAACGGAATTAAAAAGTGTGTGTGTGTGTGTCTGTGTGTGTGTGTGTGTTTTGAATGCATATGTATACATAAGTACATACATAAATCAATAGTTATTTCTACATCAGTCTGCATATAGATATTTAAAAGTCATTAATTCATACCAATTTCTCTAATTCAAATATAATATCTCAGGGTTCTTTGTAGCCATAAGTGTCTCCTCTAACAATAAAAATTCTGACTTTCATTATCTTCATTATATTTCCTTATGTGCTCAATCCATTTACTTATGATTCTGGTGTAACTAACTTTCTAACCATGCAGGCGTCTCTTCTGCCACTTGGGCACCCCACTTTCCCCTCCAGGGGGAGTACTGCTGTCACAGCTGTGTGCAACACCCTCCTCTGTGCCCCATGCCAGTGGGCACACTCCTGAGCATCTCCGTATGGCTCCTCCCTCGTCCCCTCCGTGCCCCATGCTGGCGAGCATGCTGGCCATACAGCTCCATGAGACTACTCCCTGGCCCCCAAACTCTGCCTAAGGTAGGCCTACTGACTCCTCTGCAGAAGGAAAAGAAGATGAAGAAAGTTTACACACACACACACACACACACACACACACACGGACACGCACACAGTTAGCTATTAGCAGTTCATAGATTGCATAGGGATATAGTCTTGAAGGCTCCTTACAAATAAATAATTTAGGGTAAGAAGCAGAATGGAATTTGACTAGGTTAGAATTATGGCCTTATCATTTAATGAGCCATTGGCTTAGGTGTTTGACATCCTTCAGAGCAGAAGGTTTAAATCAGTTGATTGTCCCATCCACTGGCTGTATCTGGATTAGGCATATTCTGCAATGCCTGGAGATGAGTGAGATTGCTGATTTCAAAGGCAAACCCCACTGTTTTACTGAATTCTATGGCTTCTCTCCATGAAGCTCTAGTCCAGCTCCCTTGCCGATTCTATCTCAGTTTTTAGAGGATAAAGGAATGGAGAAGGTTGGAGAAATGCAGGGAGAAAGGCTGCATAAACAAATGAAGAAAAGGTTTTGATAATTTTCTGAAAGTCTTGAGGAGTAAGTATGTCTGTAGTCAGTGTTATAACTTCATGGCCTGACCAAATGTCTGGTTTCCACTGATGTGAGACATGTTAGGGCAATAAAGAAAGTAATGTGAACAAACATCATATCAGTGCATAAAGATGCTTTTAGAAAAAGTGGTTTTTATTAACTTAAGAGAGAGAAAGGGGGTGAGAGAGGAGAGAGAGAGAGAAAGAGAGAGAAGAAAGAGGAGAGAGAGAGAGAGAGAGAGAGGAGAGAGAGAAAGAGAGAGAGAGACAGAGAGAGAGAAGAAAGAGGAGAGAGAGAGAGAGAGAGAGAGAGAGAGAGAGGGAGAGAGAGAGAGAGAATGATCTGTTACCTGTCTCCTGTAAGCACCCTGTAAGCACCCTGACCCGCAACCTGGGCATGTACGCTGACCAGGAATAGAACCGCCAACCTTTTGGTGCATGAGACAATGCCCAACCAATTGTGCCACACCAGCCAGAGCTAAAGATGTTTTAATATAAATATTCTTCAGGGTAGAACACAACCTAAATATAATCTTAGCTGCCTTTAATTTAACACCCGCTACATGGCTGGTACCGATTACGTGTTCTTATACTTCCAGCTGTAAGTCTTGCAAAGGTAGATATTGTTATCCCTACCTTACTGATAGGGAATCGGAGATTGTGATTTGCTCAGGGACTCACTTGTGGGAGGAGCAGATCTGGGATGGAAACCTGGTCTCTTTAGTGCCAAAGACGTGGTCTTCCCACTCTGCTGCTTAAATAGTTGCCCAAATAAAAGAATTTAACAGAAGAGACTCTTTCTCAGGAAGATGATGAATGGAGCAGGAGCAAAATCAACTTGTGACTGTTTTTATGTCTTTACATCCATATTTTCTGTCTTTTTTTTGTCATTATAGCTTTTAGATAGACCTCTGAAATAATTGAATTTTGTAGTTGCTTAACAAATATTTGTTGAACATTTATTATGTACTAGAGGCACGGTGCATGAAAATTTATGCACTGGATGGAGGGGTCCCTTAGCCTGACCTGCCTTCTCTTAACAGTCCGGGAGCCCTCAGTGGCGGGAGATGACCCAGGGGAAGGTGATGCCCCATCACACCTCTGCTGCTGCCACAGCTGGCAGCACAAGCCTCTGCCAGCCTGGGTGATCCTGGGCAGCTGGGCAGCCACCATCTGAGGCTTGCCTGCATCTCGGGCCTGTCCTAGGGGGTTGGGGGGTTGAGGGAGGGCCTGGCCGCACTGTGTGCCTGCTGCCACCTCCCTCCCCCCAATCTGGGATGAAAGGACTGTGGGACTCTGGTGGTGCTGAGGGGACTGGGCGCTGCCATCTTGTGGCTATGGGCACTGCCAGCTTTGTGATGACATGATGGTAAATTTGCATATTCCCTCTTTATTAGATAGGATAAGGCATTTGGGTTGAGTCATGAGATTATAATGATGAAAGACAGACTTTGCTGAATGTACAAGTTAGAAGGAAAGAGAGACATTAAAATATATATAAAAGGCTAAGCGACCATTGCATCCAAAACAACCGAACGATGACTGGAATAGGCTGTGTGAGGTGACCAGGCCGACCAAATGACCGAGCAGCAGGCTGTGTGAGATGACCAGGCTGGTGGTGGGGCAGTAAGGAGTGACCAGGCCAGTGGGGAGGCACTAAGGGGCAACCAGGTCAGCAGGAGGGGCAATTGGGGGTGACCAGCTTGGAGGTGGGCAGTTGGGGGTGACTATGCCTGCAGGGGGGCAGTTGGGGGTGACCAGGCCAGCAGGGGAGTGTAGTTTGGTGCAATCAGGCAGGCAGTTGAGTAGTTAGGAGCCAGTGGTCTCAGATTGTGATAGGGATGTCTGACTGCCTGTATAGGCCTGATCTTCAGGACATCCCCCGAGGGGTCCTGGATTGGAGAGGGTGCAGGCTGGGCTGAGGGCCCCCCCCCCATGCACAAATTTTGTGCACCGGGCCTCTAGTATTCATGTAATCACACATACACGTTTTATAACTATTATGAAGGAAAGGAGAGGGAGATGTAACATGAAAGTATATAACAGGAAAGATGAACTAATCTCGTGTGATATAGAACGGAGAATGTAAAAGATGCGATAAATAGGAGCATAAAGAAAACTAGAGTGGTAGAGCAAGAGGGATGGTGGTAGACGATTCTGGAGAGGGGAGGAGAGCAGGGCGTAAAGGCCATTTATCAAGGATTTTAAATTGGATCCCCAGTGGAATGGAAACTCACTGGTTGTTTCCGTGCATGTCATCATACGTGCATGTCATCATCATCATCATCAGCATTGCTTTTTAAAACAATGTTTGTGTTTAACATTGTCTTTGCTTGTTACTTGGTCATTTCCTCTTGCATCTCTAGCTTTCCATGCGGGGTCCCTTTTCTCTGCCTGAAGCATGTCCTCTAGAATTTCTTTCAGTGGGTGTTGCTGGTAATGAACTTTCTCAGTTTTGTTTTTGTCTGAAAATGCATCCCTTCTTTTTTCAGGGAGAGGTGGGGAAAGGAGTAAGATTTACAAACAGATCTTTAATGTACAGTAATTTTCAACCTGTATAACAACCAGTTAAGATACAGGGTATTGACATCACTGCAGAATACTTCCTTGAGCTCTCCTCTTCAACTCCCTCTTTTTACTTTTCCCGGGGAACTTTATTTATTTTATTTTTTAAAAATATATTTTTTTGATTTTTTACAGAGAGGAAGGGAGAAGGATAGAAAGTCAGAAACATTGATGAGAGAGAAACATTGATGAGCTGCCTCCTGCACACCCCCCACTGGGGATGTGCCCAAAACCAAGGTACATGCCCTTGACCGGAATCGAACCTGGGACCTTTCAGTCCGCAGGCCGACGCTCTATCCACTGAGCCAAACCGGTTTCGGCTTCTCCCTCATTCTTATTGGAAACGTCCTCTTGTTACGTGCCCTCTATCCTAATGGCTCGCACTCTACCCCTACTGTATAGCATCATCTGTGGACTGCCATTCCCCATCCTTGTCAGAATTCTCTGGATCTCGTTTCTGTGTTGGATCCACTGTTTCCTTGATCTCTCGTCTTCATCTTTCCTAATCGATTCTCTCAGGTGCTGACACAGATACTCTGTATAAGTGGGCAGGTTCTGTTGACAGGAGTATTTTATAGTAGGTTTTTTTGACCTAACATTTAATTGTGGGACACTCACAAATAAGTATTTCTAGTGTCTATTTTCTTTCCCCCTACTTTGAACCATTCAGCTTGCTCAGAGAGAAGTCTTCCAATTCTCTGTTTGGTGGGTGTAGGTCTGGCAGCCACTGTTCTTGGTTCACTGTTTGTGCAAACCTGTCCGTGTTTTTGATCAGATGCCTTATTCCTACTTCCCGCAGCTTCAGAAAGATTTATGGTTAATCAAGAATTTGCCAGCCTCCACTATGTGCCAAGTATTCTTCTGGGTTCTATAGAGAAAACAAATTCTTAAGCTTCAAAATCTCACAATTTTAAGAAAACACACAGTTTATTGCCTCAGATACAAGATAGAATGCGATAGATGCTGTATAAATGAGCCTCTGACAAGAAGGTAAGATTCATGTCAAGGCTTTTAGGGAAAGTGGCCATTTGGACTTTAAAGAAAAGGACAGAACTTTTTAAATAAAAAAATAATTTAAACGTTATAAAAAGTTTAAGAAGTAAAACAAAACCCTTCGTCATCTCATATTTTAATAGCTATTTTCATCGTTGCATATTTCCTTCTGATTTTTATCCATCTGCATTCATGTGTTTACAGAGTTATCACAGAATAGGCAACATTCTGCATCCTGATTTTTCCAATTAACGTTATCATTTTCTGTCATTAAATAACATTGATAATTATATGCTAATGGTTTCAAAGGGACCTGCTCAGGTGATACAGGATTTTAACAATGAAAGGGTAGAAAACAGGGAAGAATATCCAGGCAGAGGGAACCCAAAGGTAAGTCAACACAAGATACAAATTTTTAAAAATATATATATTTTGTTGATTTTTCACAGAGAGGAAGAGAGAGGGAGAGAGAGTTGGAAACATCAATGAGAGAGAGTCAACGACCAGCTGCCTCTTGCACACCCCCTACTGGGGATGTGTCCGCAACCAAGGTACATACATGCCCTTGACCAGAATCGAACCCGGGACCCTTCAGTCCATAGGCCGATGCGTTATCCACTGAGGCAAACCGGTTTCGGCAAGATACATCTTTTTTTAAAGACTAGGCAGAAGGATGGGAGCAGCATAAAAAGGGTAGCACAGAGTCTCTCATGTGAGAGAGGGAAAGACAGCTCTGGGTTTCCTATTCCTGATTTTTAAAAAAATATTTTACAGAGAGGAAGGGAGAGAGATAGAGAGCTAGAAACGTCGAAGAGAGAGAAACATCGACCAGCTGCCTCTTGCACACCCCCTACCGGGGATGTGCCCACAGCCAATGTACATGCCCTTGACCAGAATCAAACCTGGGACCTTTCAGTCCGCAGACCGACGCTCTACCACTGAGCCAAACCGGTTTAGGCAATTCCTGATATTTTTTTGGAGAGGGTTATTGACAGATTAAGGAGCAGGGAGTCGCTGTTTTTATGAATAGTGGAGAAAGTCTCAGTCCGGAAAGCTGCTTTTAATTACTGAATCTGTCTGTATAGATAACACATTGACATTTTATTTCACCACGTCCTTGAGAAAAGGCACATACATGTGTTTGCCAAGTTGTAACTTTTCTCACGTTCATAAGTCAATAAAGCTCTCTTCTGAGCGAGCGGAGGGGAGGGTTCCAGCTTTAGTGAGGAGCCAGATGGTGATCTGTTTAAAGATGATGTCTCCATGTTGATTAAGGAAAAGATGTCTTATTTTTGTTTCTATTTCGCTCATTTAAGCACTATCCAGATTTCTGTTGACAGCACTTTTAGTATCATGATTCTAATGCAGCTTTTATGCTCTTTTTCTTCATTTTAAAAGATGATGGGAAATGCGATCTCTGTTGATGGGTGTGATAGAAGAGGTCATTTTAAACAGTTTTCTAGCTAAACTTACAACATGAAGCTAAATGAATGCAAATATAAAAATAAATAGCATTTATTATTTAGTTTCTGTGAAGGAATCTTAAAACAGCGTAGCTTCACATCAGTTAACCATAGCATCTAACGTAATTCGTTCTGATTTCTGTGGTGGGAAATGCAAGGAGGAAGTTGAAAAGTTAAATTGTCTGTTACTTTGAGTAATTTATCATTTCCTGGAGTTGTTTTCAATTAATGCTTGTTATGCTTTTCCTCTGGAGACTTCTGGGAGACAGTTCCTCTAGAGGCTCCACAAATACGGATTAATTTTCAAGTTCACATACAAATTATAAATACTTGTCTAACTTAGAAAAGCTAAGATGATCAAATAGCATGTATTATTTGCTGACAGAACTTTTTGTTGCATTCAACATTATTTTGTCTTGGTTTCAGGTGCACAGCATAGTGGTGAGACAATCATATACTTTATTTTTAAAAAAATATATTTTATTGATATTTTACAGAGAGGAAGGGAGAGAGATAGAGAGCTAGAAACATCGATGAGAGAGAATCATCGATCAGCTGCCTCTTGCAGACTCCCCACCGGGGATGTGCCCGCAACCAACGTACATGCCCTTGGCCGGAATCGAACCCGGGACCTTTCAGTCCGCAGACCGATGCTCTACCACTGAGCCAAACCGGTTTTGGCAACAATCATATACTTTAAAAAGTGTCCCCAACCCCCCCGGGATTTTAAGTCCCCACTTGCCACCACCCATAGTTATTACAGTGTTGCTGACTAATCTGATGCCCCTTTTGATTATATTTTATGACTGGAAAAAGTTGGTACAAGTTCTCATTGCAAAAAATATTTCTAGTTTTCAGGATTCAGTCTTGTTTAATCAAGTACAGCCACTTCCCAATCACATGGAACAGTGATAACTTGGCCAATAGAAGACGTGCACGGGTTTATGTTTTCAGTGACTTTTCTGGGGGGAAAAAATTGTCTGAAAATCTCTTCAGATTTTTGCAAATCAAATCCCTATAGAAAACTGAAGTTTCAGTTTACATTTTCCTTTCTGGTTTCAATCCTATCTTTATTTCGGATACCTGGCGACTGCCCTTTTTTTTTTTTTTTTTTATAAGATCAGCTATGTATTTAGTTTTAATCAGGGATAGAGAAAGTTATATTTGATCTGACATCTCTAGTTAAGGATTTTTTGTGCTATCTAAATTTATCATCGAGTTTGGGAGCGAATAGATTATTTCAATTATTATATTTTTTTTCATATAAGCTTCAGGAATGAGGGTGGCTATAAATATTTAGAAATGGAAGAAGATTGAAGTAAATGCTATATGTATGTATACAGGGTGTCCTCCCAAAAGGGTATATACACTTTAACAGCTGATAGTTCAATTTTGAAAATGAAATGTATCTTAATAAACACTATCTTTATAATTATTTAAAGTGTGTGTATACATTTTTTGGACACCCTATATTTTCTCCCACCCAGACCTCTCCCCAGAAGGGAATATGACTATTTGAGGTGGGATAATTTTAGAATGGAATCAATTAGACAGATATCTGTTGAGCAACATTTATTTATTTTTTTTAATCTTATAAATGCTACTGTGAATACTCTTGTGCTGATGTCCTTGAGTACATGAATAAATGTTTAGGGGATATATGTAAAAGTGGAATTCCTAGGTTATTGATTTAGAACTTCAGTAAATGTTCCCAAATATCTCTTTAAAATGACTCTTCAATTTACACTTCTCCCTATAGTGTATGACAGTTCTCTCTGGTGAATGACTGGTGAGATTGAGGATCTTTTCACGTGTTTATTGCCCATTCTCTTTGACTTCTTGTATTAGGTTGTTTATATTTCACTTACTGGTTTTTAGAAATTATTTATATATTCTGGCCAAAACTGGTTTGGCTCAGTGGTAGAGCGTTGGTCTGTGGACTGAAAGGTCCCGGGATCAATTCCGGTCAAGGGCATGTACATTGGTTGTGGGCACATCCCCGGTGGGGGGTGTGCAGGAGGCAGCTGGTCGATGTTTCTCTCTTATCGATGTTTCTAGTTCTCTATCTCTCTCCCTTCCTCTCTGTAAAAAAATCAATAAAATATATTAAAAAAGGAAATTATATATTCTGGATAATCATAATTTGTCAATGGTACATATTTTAGATACTTTCACCCTGTTTGTTCCCTTGACTTTTCATTTTGCTCATGGCATCTTTTATCATACAAAAGGTATGTAATTTTAATGTAAAATCTAACAGTTTTTCTCAATAGGGTTTGTAGTTTTAAAAATTCTTCCCTACCCCAAAGTCAGAATATTCTTCAGTTTCTCTTTTTAAAAATATTTCTGTATTGATTTCAGAGAAGGGAGAGGAGATAGAAACATCAATGATGAGAGAGATTAATTGATTGGCTACCTCCTGCATGCCCCCACTGGGGATCAAGCCTGCAACCTGGGCATGTGCCTTGACCAGGAATTTAACCATGACCTCCTGGTTCATAGCTTGATGCGCAACCACTGAACCAGGCCTGGGCTACTTCAGTTTCTTATAAAAAAATTTTTTTTTCAGTTCAAACATACATCCTTTTTATTTTTTTATTTAATTTTATTATTTTTAAAATGTATTTATTGTCTAAAGTTACATATGTTTCCTTTTTCCCCAATTGATGCCCCCTTCCTTCCACCTTCCTCCCTTTCCCCTCCCCACCCAGCCATTTCCACCCGGGCAAGCCCCTACAGCTCCAGTGTCTGTGTCCATTGGTTATGCTAATATGCATGCATACAAATCCCTTGGTTGCTCTCTAACCCTCCCCCTTCCATTTATCTCTGGATCTATTCTTGTTCATCAAATTATGTTGATCATAAGAGTGTGATCATGTGATATTTACCTTTCTCCAACTGGCTTATTTCGCTTAGCATAATGCTCTCCAGTTTCATCCATGCTGTTGCAAATGGTAAAAGTTTCTTCTTTGTTATACCGGCATAGTATTCCATTGTGTAGATGTACCACAGTTTTTTAATCCACTCATTGGTTAATGGGCCCTTAGATTGTTTCCAAATCTTAGCTATTGTAAATTGTGCTGCTATGAACATAGGGGTGCACATATCCTTTCTGATTGGTATTTCTGGTTTTTTGGGATATAGACCTAGAAGTGGGATTACTGGGTCAAATGGGAGTTCCATTCTTAACTTTTGAGAAAACTCCATACTGTTTTCCACAGTGGCTGTACCGGTCTGCATTCTCACCAGCAGTGCAGGAGGGTTCCTTTTTCTCATCATCCTTGCCAGCACATGTTGTTTGTTGCTTTGTTGATGATAGCCATTCTGACAGGTTTGAGATGGTATCTCATTGTTTTGATTTTCATCTCTCAAATGATTAGTGACTTAGAGCATGTTTTCATATATCTCTTGGCCTTTTGTATGTCCTCTTTCGAAAAGTGTCAATTTAGGTCCTTTGCCTATTTTTTGATTGGATTGTTTATCTTCCTTTTGTTAAGTTGTGTGTGTTCTTTGTAAATTTTGGAGATTAAATCCTTACCTGAAATAGCATTGGCAAATATGTTCTCCCATGCAGTGGGCTTTCTTGTTGTTTTGTTGATGGTTTCTTTTGCTGTGCAGAAGCTTTTTATTTCGATGTAGTCCCATTTGTTTATTTTCTCCTTAGTCTCCATTGCCCTAGGAGCTGTGTCGGTAAAGATATTGCTGCGACGTATGTCTGCTATTTTGCTGCCTATGGAGTTTTGTAGGATTTTTATGGTTTCCTGTCTTACATTTAAGTTCTTTATCCATTTTGAGTTTGTTTTTGTGTATGGTATATTTTTTGCATGTATCTGACCAAATTTCCCAGCATCATTTATTGAAGATATTGTCTTGACTTTGTTATATGTTCTTGCCTCCTTTGTCAAATATTTATTGAGTATAATGGCCTCAGTCGATTTCTGTGTTCTGGGTTCTGTTCGGTTGACACAATACACAGAACACGAAGGACAGAGGATTTTAGCTATGTGCATCAAGGATATTGGCCTGTAATTCTCTCTCTCTTTTTTGTGTGGTGTCTTTATCTGGTTTTGGAATTAGGGTAATGCTGACTTCATAAAAAGAGCTTAGAAGTGTGCCTTCCTCTTGAATTTTTTTGAATAGTCTGAGGAGGATAGGTTTTAGTTCTTGTGCCAGTACCATGCAGTTTTGAGAACCATGACTTGCTAATATAACTTGATATCTGGTACTGTGATCCCTTCAACTTTGTTCTTCTTTCTCAGGATTGCTGTGGCTATTCAGGGTCTTTTTTATTCCTGATCGATTTTTGGAGAGTTTGTTCTAGATCTTTGAAATATGCCATTGGTATTTTAATAGAGATTGCATTGAATCTGTAGATTGTTTGGGGTAGTATGAACATTTTAAAGATGTTGATTCTACCTATCCATGAACATGGTATGTTCTTCCATTTGTTTATGTCTTCCTCTATCTCTTTTTTCCAATGTCCTATAGGTTTCCAAGTATGGGTCTTTTACTTCCTTAGTAAAGTTTATTCCTAGGTAATTTTTTTGGTGCAATTTTAAATGGGATTTTTTTTTTTTTTTGCTCCTCTCTCTCTCTCTCTCTCTCTCTCTCTCTCTCTCTCTCTCTCTCTCTCTCTCTCTCGATGTCTTTATTTGGTTTTGGGATTAGGATACTATGAAGCTATTGCTGGCTTCATAGAAAGAGCTTAAAAGTGTTCCTTCCTCTTGAATTTTTTGGAATATTCTGAAGAGGATAGGTTTTAGTTCTTTGAATGTTTGGTAGAACTCCCCTGTAAAGCCATCCTGACCAGGGCTTTTGTTTGTTGGAAGACTTTTGATCACTGCTTCAATTTCTTCAGTAGTTACTGGCCTACTCAGGTTTTTTTATTCTTCCTGATTTGAGTTTTGGGAGCTTATATTTTCCTTTTTATAAAACTTTATTTTTAAAGTTTTCTTTTTCACTTTAATACTTGAATGAATTTGGAATTTATTTTTATATTCAGTTTAAGATAGTGATTGAATATTATTGTTTACTTCTTTGCTCATTTTTTACTCTTTCCCCTGAATTTCCAAGTCATTTAAGATCTATGGAAAAAAAACAAGGGGGAAGAGTTGAAATTGAATTCAAATCATAGGTTACTTTTGTGAAAACAAACAATAATGTTATCTTCATCTATGAACATAGTGAACTTTTAAATTTGTTTTCTTTATGTTCTTCAATAGTTTAAAAATAATTTTACCCAAAATCTTTTTATTAACTTTATTTCTGTGTCCAGCAGTTCACTTACTTGGGACTTTTTAAAAATATGTATTCAGGGTTATAATATTTTCTTACCCACCTTTTAATTTTGAACAATTTCATATCCAAAGGACAGTTAAAGAGCCTGTGTACCCATGGTATTGCTAGTATTTTGCTTATTCTCTCTGTTTACACACACAAACACACTCACTTTTCAACCTTTTATTTGTTGAGCCATTTGAGTACATTGCTTTATTCCTAAATATTTCAATGTTTATCTTGAAACTAAGATGTTATTATATAAAACTTCACCATAGTGTTATAATACTCAAGAAATTTAATATTTTTGATGCTTTATAATAGCAATACAGTATAGTCTTACTTAACATATAATCTATTGAATGGGATTATAAAAAGAATTACTGCCTTAAAATAGTTATTACAAATGATTATGAACTCTTGATTTGTGTTATTGTGTATATAGCAACAGTGATAAATTCATATTTGTCTTAGCTACGATTTTCTTGGAAGCAATGATAAATTCTTAATGTAATAATTTGACTATATTTTTTGTCTTAGTGGATAATCAAATCATCTACAAATAAATGGTTTTCATTTTTTCTTATATAGCTTTTAATAAAATTAATTCTTTTTGTTGTTGTTAATCCTCATCCAAGGATACTTTTTCCATTGATTTTTTTTTTTAGAGATTGAAAGTGAGGGATTGGGAGGAAGAGAGAAACATCAATACAAGAGAGACACATTAATTGGTTGCCTCCCATACCACGCTGCCTGGGGGCTGGTGATTGAACCTGCAAACCAGGTACATGCCCCTAACCAGGAATCGAATCCACAACTCTTTGGTCAACACGCAACCACTGAGCCATGCTGGACAGGCTGGTTACTGTATTTAATGTATATATTTAAAGGTATGTGTCTTAGATAAGTTATAAAGTACATGAAAATAAAATACACATTTTTTATATTTTAGGAAAATGTTCGAATTGTGAGGGTGAAAGTTATAGCTGGAATAGGCCTTGCCAAGAAGGATATCTTAGGATCTAGGTAAGTATATTAATTTGGATTGCAATTTTTAAATTAGTTAACTAATTTTTTCCTAAATGTTGGTTGGATGAAACATTGAATAATATTATTAAATTGTTGTTCGAGGTAGAATAATAATACTTTCAATTGGTGGTTTACTAAATTCCTTCATATCCGAATTACTGAATTTGTGAAATTAGACAAACAAAAGCACAACTCCTAAGATACACTTATGATTTCTGCTTCTGGGCATTGACAAAATAGGCTGTGGGCAGTGGATGGTGGGTAAAGGGCCCAGGTGGATCCAGAGAAGGGGGTGGGCAGACCCCCTGCCCTGTGCCCCCCCTTTGGCAAGCAGCAGCCCTGGGTCACAGAAATGGAAAGGACTACCCGGGCTGACTGCCTTCTGGGGCTGCTGGTTCCGGAGCTGGGAGGGAGGAGCAGGGAGCAGCACCTGAGCCTGGCTCCCTCACACCCGTTTATAGCCTTGTCTGTGCTAACGCTGGGCAGCCCTCACTGTCCCTTTCCAAAGGGCACCACGGAGGGGCGAGGGCCAAACCCAGGCTCCAGGGCACAGGCGGTGCAGCCTCTGGCTGTGTGCATAGGGCGCTTTCTTCCCCAGAGTGATTTATCTACTGTTATGATGGTCACAAACTTAGCAGCTTAAAAGAATACACATTTATTATCTCACTAGTGGCCCGATGCACACAATTTGTGCCAGGGTAGGCCTTCCTTTCCCCGGCTGCCAGCACCCGGGACTCAGGCTTCCCTTTGGCTGCTGGAATCTGGGACCCAGGCTTCCCTCCGCTGGCTGCGGGCATCCAGCACCCAGGCTCCACCCAGCCACCGCACCCGCCTTGGCCTGGCACTGCCCATGTCCGCTGCCACCCCCCCCCCATTTCCCTGCCCAGGAAGTTGGCCCGCAGTTACATACATTTTGTCATTTTCCTGCAATGTATTGGTTAGAATTCACAAGTCCTTCCCACATTTAAGAGGAGGGTAACACAAGGGTATGCACATTAGGACATGGGATAATAGAAGCTACCCTAGACTATGATTGCCATAAACAGTAACTCAAGCAATTGCAGATTTTACATTCTTTTCAAGTGCACGATGCATTCACCAATATAGACCATATGTTGAGAAGATTGAAAGCATATGCAGGATGTTCTCTGATAACAATGGAATTAAGTTAGAAACCAATAGCATTAAGATATCTAGAAAAATCCCATTTATTGGAAATAAAATAATATACTTCTAAATCTATAGGTCAAAGAAGAAATATCAAAAGAAGTTAGAAAACATTTTGAACAGAATGAAAATACAACAATAGCAAAATTTGTAGAGTGCAGCTATTTAGAGGAAAGCTGAGATTTTAAAAATGTTTAACTTAGAAAAGGAATAGGGCCTAAGTGAACTATTTGAGTTCTAATTTTAAAAAATTAGAAAAAGAAGAGCAAGTTAATTCTAGAATAAGTAGAAGGATGAAAATAATAAGGATAAAGTGGAATTAGTTAAATGGACAATTATAGAAAAAAAATCATTGTAATCTAAAACTTGTTCTTTGAAGTGACCAATAAAGTTTCAAACTTATATCTAACAAAGGCCTTTAATTCAAATATATAAA
This sequence comes from Vespertilio murinus, assembly GCA_963924515.1. Lineage (NCBI taxonomy): Eukaryota > Metazoa > Chordata > Mammalia > Chiroptera > Vespertilionidae > Vespertilio > Vespertilio murinus. Next base: position 167,386,921 of record OZ004704.1, on the reverse strand, counting down.
GAGCTCTTACAACTCTTTAATAATACCATAAAAAGGCCAATTCAAAAATGGGAAAAATCTTGATTTTCCTTCTCATCTTTTTTCTTACTGATTTTTTTTGGGGGGAGTGGAGGGGAAAGAAACTTCGATTGGTTGCCTCTCCCCTGACTGGGGGTTGAGTCCACAATCTGGGTATGTGCCCTGACCAGGAATCAAACCACAACTCTTTGGTTCATGGGAGGATGCTTTAACCAATGGAACCACACTGGCCAGGATGTCCTTCTCCATGATTCTTTGTAAAAGAGGTTATATGACATAATTATTTTTAACTGAAAGCACTTTGCCTTCATTTTGTAAAAAGAGTTCATACCCATGAGATAACTTGGAGTGACCTGAGGTCTTGCAGGGCTAGTTCTTAAAAATTAGTGAATTAGCCATTTTAACCCAAAGAACATAATAAAAAAAATTATAAATCTAAAAAGATTCCAAATCGTTAAATTGGGACTACATGGTTTTCTTTGTAATTCTTTAATTCTTCGTGTATTTCACTGACATGGTACCTCAGCTTTTTAATAAGATGCAAAAATTATGATAATTACTTACCCCTGCCTAAAGAAACCTTATTTTAATGATAGGAAATAATTGTAGAAATTGTTGAAAAGGAAATTTCTGTGATTTTTTTAATAGTTTGAATATCTAAGTTTGGGAATATGCAACAATTAATTTTTTCTCTAATTTTAACAGTGATCCTTATGTGAGAGTGACATTATATGACCCAATGAATGGAATTTTAACAAGTGTGCAGACGAAAACCATTAAAAAGGTCAGACTTAACAGGATTCCAAAAAAAAATTAAATATACTGTTTTAAATTTATATGACAAAACATATTAATTATACTATGTTTACTATCTTTTAGACTTTGAATCCAAAATGGAATGAAGAAATATTATTCAAAGTAAGTATGCATTTTATTTAATCAAAATAGCACATTTTTTTCTTAATAGGTTAGAGTAAGTTCTCACTTATAATGTTAGAAAGTATATATTATAAGAATTCATTTAGATTTTTAAACATTTAAAAGTTAAATCTAGGTATTCCCAAGAGGACATGGTCCTGGGACCATTTATTTTACTACGAAAACCATATATGCAAGGTAAGGTGATAAAGGGGTAAAATATAATTGTAAACTTATTCTAGTTTAATTGTGATTTAGAGACCATATGGTAGTCTTATTCTAATTTAGCACATTTTGATGTTTTCCTGTAAAGATGAATCAATATTTGTGTCTCTCCAGTTATTTATTAAATAGACTGATGCAGGCAAGAGATGATAAGGGCCTGCCAACAAGTGGGTACATTTCTTCGTTTACATGTTCATGCACATTCCTGCCTTCCCCCTAACTCACTGTACCTTAAGAGCAAACTCGAGTCAGCTGTTACTCCAGGCTCCTCAGGAGGCCCCTCAACCTGAGAATGTCTTCTTATGCGTATCTGTTAGAGTCTTTAACCTGATGCTATACACTGAGTGGCCAGATTATTATGATTTCTGAACGCATAATAATCTGGCTACTCAGTGTGTGTGTGTGCTTGTGTGTGGTGCGTGCATGCGTGTGTGTACACACACACACACACACACACACACACACACACACACACACACATACACAAGCACACACACGTATATATATATGAAGCCCAGTGCATGAATTAGTGCATGGGTGGGGTCCGGCCAGCCTGGCCAGGGGGAGGGGACATGGGCAGTTGGCCCGACTGCCTGCTGGTCGAACTCCTGGTCAAGGGGACAATTTGCATATTAGCCTTTTATTATATAGGATATATACTGAGTGGCCAGATTATTATGCCTTCAGAGATCATAATAATCTGGCCACTCAGTGTACACATCTATAGAACTATTAAGGGTTTTAGCAGGATCCAATGTCAAAGCGTAATATTCAACATGTCAACAAGATTATTTTATATACAACAAATCATGAAAATCTGACCAATTCTCAAAAGAAAAGCAGTCAATAAATGCCTGTCCCAACATGACCCAGACACTGGAATTTTCTGTAAAACCCTGTAAAGCAGCTATTGCGTTATAACTCCATGATGTAAAGGAAAACACTTTTATAATTGGTGGAAAGATGGATATTCCCAGCAAATAAATAGAAACTATAGAAAAGAATGAAATAGAAATATTAAAATTTAAGAACAGAATCTGTGAAATTTTAAAAATCACTAGATGATCCGAAGTCAGTTTAGCTCAGTGGATTGATCATCAGTCTGTGGATTGAAGGGTCCCAGGTTCGATTCCAGTCAAGGGCATGTGCTTTGGTTGTGGGCACGTCCCCAGTGGGGGGTGTGCAGGAGGCAGCTGATCGATGATTCTCTCTCATCTCATCGATGTTTCTAACTCTGTCCCCCTCTCTTCCTCTCTGTAAAAAAATCAATAAAATATATTTTAAAAAAATTAAAAATCACTAGATGAGCTTAATAACAAATAGAGATAACAGTGAAAAAAATCAGTGAATATGAAAATAATCAATAGAAATTATCTAATTTGAAGGACAGAAAACAAATATTAAAAAAAAATCATTAGAACCTGAGGAACCTGTAGATAGTATTAAAAGAGTCTAATATTTGAGTCTTTGAAGTCTCAAATGAGGAAAAAGACTGGTAGAAAAAATATTTGAAGAAATAATGGCCAAAAAAATTCCAAATTTGGTTAAGGACATGCATTTATAGATGAAAGAAGTTCAATGAAACCCAGAGTACATGCAAAGAAAACCAGGTTCAGACACATAATGAAATCACAGAAATAAAAGAAAAAGAAGAAATCTTGAAAGCAGCCAGAAAAAATGACACATTATGCATTGGGGAACAATGCATTTCTCATCAGAAATTATGATAACACTGTATAATTAAGGTAGTAAAGGAAAAAAGAACAGTTAACTCAGGATTCTGTATTTTTAAAAAAATATCCTTCAGGAATGACAGTATATAATAAAGGTATTTGAAAAATAAAATAACTTATTTCCAGCAGACTCGCTCTAAAGAAAATGCTAAAAGAAATTATTTGGGCTAAAGGTAATTGATATCAGAGATAAAGTTAAGACTTCAGAAACAAAGGAAAAGAAACAGAAATAGTAAATATGTGTGGTTATAATAGGCTATATTTTCTCTTGAATTCTTTAAAATATGTATGGCTAGCAAAAGCAAAAGTTATAGCATTGGTCGGGTTTTTCATTTATGTAGGTGTAATACATATTACAACCATAACATAAAAGGATGAGGATAAAGTGAACTTTTTGGTTGTAGGGCTTGTACATTTTACTTCAAGTGGTTCAGTTTTAACTTTAAGTAGACCACAAAAGGATAAGTATGCACATTGTAATTACTAGTGCAATTACTAAAAAATACTAAAGATCTATAGCTAAAAGGCCAACAACAAATAAAAACCAGAGCAAATTCATCAAGGAGCCGTAACAATTCTGTATGTGCGCCTACCTCAGTGCTTCAAAATTGTAAAGCAATAAATGTTAGAACTGAAAGGAGAAATTGTCAAATATGCTGTGATACTTGGAGAATCCAATACTGTCTCAGTTTGAGAGAGAGTAGAAATAGACTGAAAGAATTCAGTAAAAATATAGAAATGCCGAACAACATTATCAAATAAGTTTAACCCAATTGACCATTTATAGGCTCTCTAACCCAACAACAGCAGAATGTAGTCTTCAATATTTGCTAAGTAAGCTAAGCTAAAAATAAAAACTAAACAATTTTAAAAGAATAGAAATCATGCAAAGGATGGTATCTGACTATAATATAATTAAAGTAGGATTCAATAACACAAAAATATCTGAAAAAAATCCCCAAATATTTGGAAGTTAAACGACATCTAAATAATTCATGGTATAGAGAAGAATCTCCAGGGAAAGTAAAAAAAAACATTTTAACAGAATGAAATAAAAATACAACATCAAAATTTGTAGAATATAGCTAAAGCATTGCTTCGAGGGAAACATAGCATTAAGTACATTAGAAAAGAAGAAAGGTCTTGAACTAGGTTTGCACCTAGAAAGTAGCATCATTCTAGAACCTATAGGCATTAAATGAATAGCACAGGATACTTTGAACAACTCTGTGCCCATCTATAATAATAAAAAGGTGTTAGGTTAATTAGACCAGACAGTCAAATGACCTTCTGGACGTCCTTCCAGATGACCTTCTGGACGAAGCCCGGGCTGCAAGGGCCAAGGCAAGCTGCCACGGCTGCGAGGGCTGAGCCCCTTGCACGAATTTTGTGCATCAGGTCTCTAGTAGTCAATAACTTAGATGAAATGGGCCAGTTCATTAACTGCAGACCATTCATTAACCCTCATGACCATAATCATTTTGTGGTAAGTTTACTAAATTGGATCCTTTCTAATCTGATAAGGCCAGAAATATGTCCTCAATTTACTTCTGGGTAAGGGTTTGTCTTTCCTATCTGCAGAACCTCAGCCAGCACAACTCTCTGGGGCTTCCAGAATGTGCGTTCCATAGGGATGGAAATCCACACAACATTTTATGCTTCCTGGGGTCCCAATTCACAGAGAAGGAGGTGCAGAAATGAGTCCATGGCCATGGGATCTATAGGTCACATCACCTACCACACCACCCAAAAGCAGGCAGCCTCCTAGAGCTGGACGGCCTACCAAAGGCACAACTGAAGCACCAATAACAGAGCAGTACTCTACAAAGATGGGGTACCAGTTCATTCATTATCCCAGAGATCTCCATATGAGGCTGTGTCTGCAACAGGAAGTATACATGGGTCCAGGGACAAAGGGGTAGGAGCAGGAGTGGCCCCACTTACTGCCTAAGACCCAGTGGAAGACTGTGAGCTTCTGTTCCCTGCTACTCAGCTCTGCTTGACTTAGAGTCCAAGTCCCACACTTCGTAGGGGACAGTGCGAGGGTCCCATCAAACCGTCTACAGCAGCTGTGAAGGCACTTTGGGCTCTTTGTATTCAGGAACCAGTAGGCGACTGGGGCTACTTCTTGGTTGACCTTACAGGTGAAGTCATTCTCCAGGGTCTAGCTGGTTTCTGCAGGGGCCAGACTAGATGATTAAATGAACATATTATAGGAGCCACAGTTGAATCCTTTAGGTCTTTTCTGATGGTACCCAACTCTACTGATAACATTCCCACGAGGTTGCAATATTTTTGTTAGTTTTCAAAACAACTTTATTGAGATATAATTCACAGAACATACAGTTCACTAGCTCAAAGTATACAGTTGTTTTTAGTATATTCACAGAGTTGTGTAACCATCACCAAAATAATTTTTGAACATTTTCCTTTAAAGATGAATCAATATTTGTGTCTCTTCAGCTATTTATTAAATAGACTGATGCAGACAAGGGATGATAAGGGCCTGCCAACAAGTGGATACATTTCTTCATTTACACGTTCGTGCACATTCCTGCCTTCCCCCGTGCACTAACTCACTGTACCTTAAGAGCAAACTCTAGTCAGCTGTTACTCCAGGCTCCTCAGGAGGCCCCTCAACCTGAGAATGTCTCCTTATGCGTGTCTGTCAGAATCTTTAACCTGATGCTATACACTGAGTGGCCAGATTATTATGATCTCTGAATGCATAATAATCTGGCTACTCAGTGTGTGTGTGTGCTTGTGTGTGTATGTGTGTGTGTATCTCAAAAAGGAAACCCCAAACTTACAAGCTGTCCCTCTCCATTTTCCATCAACACCTGCCCTGCTCCCACACAACCACCCATCTACTTTCTGTCTCTTAGATTTGCCAATTTTGGACATTTCACATAAATGGTATCATACAATACGTGGTCCTTTGTGTCTAACTTCTTTCGCTTAGCATAATGCTTTCAGGGTTTAATCATGTTATAGCATGTGTCAGTATTTCTTTTTTATTTACAAATAATAGCCCATTGTATGGATAACCACACTTTACCCATGCATCGGTTGATGGACATTTGGGTTCTTTCCACTTTTCAACCATGATAGATAATGGTGCTGAGAACATAACATTTGTGTACAAGTTTTTGTGTGGACATAGATTTTTATTTGGGGAAATATACACCGAGATGTGGAATTACTGGGTCATATGAGGAGCTGCCAAACAGTTTTCCCAAAGTGGCTGCACCATATCACATTCACGTTCCCACCCACAGAGAGTTCTGATTCCTCCACGTGCTCGAAAATACTTGTTTTTATTAGAGCCCTCCTTGTGGGTGTGAAGTCGTATCTAATTGTGGCTTTGATGTGCACTTTCCCGTGGTTAAGGATGTTGAGCATCGTTTCATGAGCTTATTTTCCAGTTGTGCATCTCCTTTGGAGAAATGTCTGCTCGGATCCTTTGCCCACTGTATAACTGGGTTACTGTCCTTCTGTTACTAAGTTGCTATGGTTATTTTTCTATATTAGAAGTTCCTTGTCAGATACATGTTTTGCAAAAATCCCCCCCCCCCCCATTTTGCAGGCTGTCCTTTGATGTTATTGATGGTGTCCTTTGCAGCACAGATGTCTTATATTTTGATTAAAAATTAACTATTTTTTTTCTGTTCCTTAGCTATTGTTCTCTGTTGTTGCCTGTGCTGCTATTGCCGTGTCTGTCTTAGATGTACCGTCTCGACCAGAGGGAGGACAGTCTCAGAGGCTTCCACGTGCCCTTCTCACTGAGCCCTGATCCCACAAGCCCTGGCGCCAGTGTGGTGGTGGTAGGGAGGAGATCCCACCTCAGGATGTCAGTCCCAACCTTACACTTGCATACCAGGGAAGTGACTACGGGGTGGGCCCATAGAACCGGTGCACCCTGGGTAAGCTAAACATTAGCCAGGACTTCCTCTAAAAGGGAAGCCGTGATGATGCTCTGGGTTTCCAGGTGTCCACACAGACCTTGTCTCCAGCAGTCCTCAGTCTGTCTGAGTATCCATTTCCCCCATTGCACCAGCACCCAAATAAATGGCCCTAGTCCTTTTGGGGGAGGAAGGCAGGAGCCATACCATGCACACTTCCTGCCAGGACGCAGGGCCCTCCTTCTAAGGACTGGGGGCCTTCTTCAGTGAGTGGGCTTTGATTCAGAATACTGGCTCAGGTTGGGGCCCGGAGGAGAGATTGTGACTTTTTTTTAAGTGGGGAAACTGTCCTTGGCCAGTCACTCCTCCATTGTGGTCTTCTCTGGTTGTGCGTGTGAAGCAGCACCTTCGCTGGCTACCTGCCTGCTTTGATAGGGGATCCACACCCTGTACTTTGCAGGTCCAGTCAGGTCTGCTTCACGGCTCCTCTGATCTGTCATCATTAGAGTGCTTGCAGCCCCCTGATTCTGGCAGTGAAATGCCACCAGCTGGCCTTTATTACTGGAGAAGGGGAGGATATCTGTTTGCATGGTTCCTTGCATAGAGCTCAGCTCTGTGCCGCTCCCCCCCCCCCGCCCCCATCAGTGCTAGCGTCAGAAGAGAGCCACCACTGCACGGCTTGCGGATGCTGCTGCCCCCTCACCAGCACACGCCTGATGACGGTGGCTAATGGTGTGTCCTCTGGGCACAAAAATCTGATAGGTATTTTAGCCTCCTGTAATGAATATATATATGAGAGGCCCGAAGCACAAAATTTATGCAAGAGTAGACCTTCCTTCCCCCGGCTACCAGCACTGGCTTCCCTCTGGCACCCAGGACCCAGGCTTCCCTCCTGCCACTGGCAGGCACCTGGGACCTAGGCGTCCCTCGCAGCCTCAGTTTTGCCTGGAAGATAATCTGGAAGAACGTCCAGTCTAATTAGCATATTTCACTTTTATTATTGTAGATGCATATACAAATATAATATGCAAATAGACAACAGTGGAAGAACTGGTTGCTATGATGGGCGCTAACCACCAGGGGGCATGCGTGGGACACGGTGGGTGTCAGCAGCAGGCGGCAGAGTGCAGAACATGGTGGGCATTGGCTGTGGCAGGATGGTGGAGCAGGTGAATAGAGGCGCCAGACCAAGGTGGGGTGCCGGTCGCTGTCATAGGGGTGAGCCTCTGGTGGTTACTGAAAATTCTTTGCTCTTGTGCGCCATAGTCCCGCTGGCACTGGAACCTGCTGCCAGCGCCGGCCCCAATCGCTTGGTGCAGTCAGTGGGTGCAAGCCGTGGCTGCTGGCCCTGATGGCCCCTGAGAGCTTCTCCATCTCCCCCTGCTCCTGAGGGACAATCAGGGCAGCAGCTGCAGCTCACACCCACTGATGGTGCCAGCCCCACTCGCACCGCTGCTGGCACTGGTGCCATCAGCGTGTGGGAACAGTGGCAGTGGGAGTGGGGCTGCTGGCAGACAGGGGACCGGGGCCATGGAGGGACAGGCTCGGATCTGCCCTTTTGCCCACCACAGCCTCACAGACCACAGTTCCTTTCAAGGTGCACAAATTTGTGCACTGGGTCCCTAGTTGTGTGTGTGTGTGTGTGTGTGTGTGTGTGTGTGTGTGTTGTGTGTGGCCACTTTCATAGACTGTTTTACTCTTCCTCCTGCCCTCTGCCGGGGCAAGGCAGACATTTCCATTTGGCTCATTATTTTTTTCAGGCTTCTAGGAGCCACCCTAGCAGTAAGTTTGGGGTCCTTGACAGGATATTAAATCCCACGTCAGTGAAATCTTGCTTATCCAGTCTTCTGTTTCTGCGCCTTTGATCAAGCTTTGTCATCCCAAGGGTATTTCTCTGACATCCCGCTAGTACATGCTGTTTAATTCTTGAAGCTGCTTCCAGATGTAACAATCTCTTTCATGCTACGTCAGGCCCAGCTGGGTTATGCTGGGACTTAACGCTGGCTGTTAACTTGGCATGCCGGAGAGGAGTTAGAGAAACTCCTGAGGGGAGACCTCTTTTCCCCGTGGGGGCGAAGCCTCAGCAGGGTCTCCCTGCGCGTGGGACCTGCCAGCTCCTATCACAGAGGGGCGGGCTGCTCTGCGAGCTCTGAGGGTTAGGGGCCTCAGAACTAAAATCTCAGGAGTATTCACCCAGATCCTCCTGTCTGTGGGGTAGGAGCCAGGGCCCCCTTTTTCCCAGTTAGGGCTCTGGCTTGAACACAGCAGACATGCAGTGGCTGAGCATTTGAATGTCTGTGAGCTCTGCAATTCTGCCAGGTTTGAGAATGCTCCCGTCATCTCCCTGTGAGTCATCGATACAGCACAGTCGTAAGGAGCCAACTCCATTGTTCTCGTAGGCATTGCTCTCCCCATATCTTTCAAATACTTTAAACATCACAGCAGGGCAGATCTGCAGAACACCACTGGAGAAATCGTTAGGAACTGAGCCATCGCCTTGTGCCTGGGGCTTTGTGAGTCCTTCATCCAGCTCGGGATGGGGAGCTCCTGGCCTCCCAGGTGAATGTGGGCTGGTCCTAAAGCCCCACTACCTGTACCATCCGTGTTGGCTTCGGGTCCTGTTAGAAACAAGACACCGAGATGGGATTAAATATGCGAGAGGTTGATGAGGGAAGCGCATGGGAAGGTCAAAGATGGATGCCAGGGCTGCATCATGACGAGGCCTCACATCATGAGGTGTGACAGGACTGGAGAGGAAGAGCTATACACTGCAATGCCATTCTGGGAAAGTCTTGTTCAGGCTGATGGAGAGGTTGTCTGTTGGGTCCTGTGTCGAGCAAGAATGGCTGGGTTCTTGAACCCCCACTGTGTCCAGTCTTTGGTGGCAAGCAAGGAGAACACAGTGGGTAGATTCGAAGGTGCAGGTTCAACTCGGGACTGTCAATGTACAACGTAGGTTCTCTTACAAGAGATCAGAAAGAGGGCCAGTGGCTCACCTCTGGCTATTTGTTACGACTGTGATGTTTAAGGATGCATATTGTAATCCTTAGAGCAGCTACTAAGAAATTAAAATTATCTGTAAGACTCCAAGACATGAAATAAAACGATACCAAGAAATACTTAATTAAAGGGGAAGAAAAGAGGAATAAAGACAAATAGGAAAAAAATAAAACGATTATAGTTGTAAAGCCAACCATCTCAATACTTTTAAAAAAAAAGCAAGATTCAACTATATGCTATTTACCGAAGTTACTATTTGAGTATAGTAAGACACAGAAAGGAAAAGTACAAAAAAGGTTTTTGTTGTTTTTTAAAAATATTTTATTGATTTTTTTTACAGAGGAAGGGAGAGGGAAAGAGAGTTAGAAACATCGATGAGAGAGAAACATCCATCAGCTGCCTCTTGCACACCCCCTACTGGGGATGTTCCCGCAACCAAGGTACATGCCCTTGACCAGAATCTAACCTGGGACCCTTCAGTCTGCAGGCAGATGGCTCTATCCACTGAGCCAAACCAGTTTCTGCCAGAAAAGGTTTATCATGCAAACATAAAGCAAAGAAAACCCAAACAAAACCCAGATGTGGTTGTATTAACATTAGATCAAGTAGACCTCAGGATGAAGACTGTTATCAGAGATAAAGTGGGATTATTTTTATATCATAAAAAAGCTTATTTATCAAGAAGACATGCAATCCTAAACTTGTACGCACCTAATAAAAGAACTTCAAAATTATGAAGCAAAATTGAAAGAACTAAATAGAGGAATAAATAAATCCAGAATAGTTGAAGATTTTATTATTCCTCTCTCAATAACTGATAAAGCAACTAGATTAAAAAAAAAGTCAGTAAGTACATAAAAGCTTTGAAAACCATTATCAATCAGCTTAGCCTATTTGGTATGTAATAGAACATTATATCTAATATCTAAAGATTATATATTTTTATATGCCCATGGAACACCCACCAGGATGAGGGCATATATTGTGCCATAAAACAAATCTGAATACATTTAAAAAGGTTGAGATTCAACAGAATATGCTCTCTGACCACAACAGAGTTAAAATAGAATTCAGCAGCACAACTATATCTGGAAATTCCACAAATACTTGGAAATTGAGCAACATTTTAAATAAGCCATAGCTTAAAAAAGAAATCATAAGAAAAGTTAGAAAACATGTAAACTGATTGATAAAACATACGTATCAAAATATGGGCTGAGCTAACTCAGTGTTTAGAGGAAAAATCACACCTTTATGTACTCACTGGAGTCCAGCGCATGAGTAAGTCGTGTGCATGTGTGTTTGGTCCCCTAGCCTAGCCTGCCATCGGGGCATGTCTGCTGCCCTGTGATGCCTCGCACGCTCTGCGGACACGGCCAGCACTGCCCTGCCCACCACGAGAGCTGCTGCTCCTTTGGTCGTGACACCATAACGGCCTTATATGATATAGATATACAAAAGAAAAAATATTAAAAATCAATTATATAAATTTCTACCGAGATGGGGGGTGGGGGGGGGTGGAGGATAAGAATGGAAATCAATGAAATGGAAAATGGATGAAAAGAGACAAAATAAATGAAACCAAAGTGATTCTTTGATATGCTATGGCTAGTCCAAATAAGAGAGGGGAAAAAACCCCTCAAATGACCAATATAAACACAAAAGGTATCTGTGTTTTCTGATGGTCTTAGGCTGTACCTACAGCAGTGGTTCTCAACCTGTGGGTGTTGGCCCACAGGTTGAGAACCGCTAGCAGGGTTCAGAAATATCAGAAAACAGATATTTACATTACAACTCATAACAGTAGCAAAATTACAATTATGAAGTAGCAACGGAAATAATTTTATGGTTGGGGGTCACCACAACATGAGGAACTGTATTAAAGGGTCACAGCATTAGGAAGGTTGAGAACCACTGCATTAAAGGAATTAAAATTGTGATTAAATTTTTTTTAAATTTAATATTATAACTAAAAATCTTCCCATTATTTTTTTTAAATCTTGATTTCCAGTTAGAAAAGATGCTTGAAAATCATTACTACTTTGAATTAGAGATGCTACCCCAAAAATAAGAAAGAAGGTCATTTGTAAATGCTAAACCAGGCTTGAGACTCTACTCATTGTTTCTGTTACCGTAATTTTCCCGTTACCAAGCATTCCAGCCAGCCTTACTTTGTTCTGGGATCATAGGCGGCACATTTATTTCAATCAGAATTTTGCAAATTTATTGCAAGGACAGATAGATAACATTGTGTGGATCAGTGCTAATTCATCATAGCTAAAGACCTGAAAATACAGGGTGACTTAACTCTCTGTAAAAGGACATTATGATGTGTGGGCCCCTCCTTCCCTCATCATGTGTATCGTCATTTACCCATAGCATGAAGTACTTTCATTGAAGGCGTTCACATTAAAATGTCTATTGAGATAATGCACCACAGTAAAAACTTGGTTATTGGGCGTTCGGCCAAATGGAAGTTGTGGTCAGAAGTTGAAGGAAGCCTTGATATCTTTGGGGAAAACATGAAGTTCAAAGAAAGTTTTTCTGGAGAACTATTATTGTTAGAGACAAACAGGGGGCACGCCAAATTGAAGTTGATGCTCAATAGCAAGTTACGGTAAAGTCTGCACTCACAGCTGCTCCGATGAGACCGAGGGAGGCAAGGTGCAGGCAGGAAAGAGTCCCACTAGGTGCAGGGTACACTACATGGACCCTCCACGCCTTCTGCATGAACATGTGCAAAGGCAGCACCCCTCCGTTCCCGCACTCCCACGGTGCTTGCTTTGTATCTGCAGTGTTCACGGTCATCCTATTATACTTATATAGTCTACATATGCTCACATATACTTGTGTTATGTTGCAGAAGCAGTGCAAGTTGTACAGAATAGGTATTGTAATAAAGAGAAATAAAAATCAACCACTGTTTAATCTCCATAAAACCACCACTAATTGTGTGACCTTCTAGTATTTTTATCCATGTATTTGTCCTCCTCCACCTCACACACACACACACACACACACACACACACACACACAGAGTTAGTGTGGCATTTTTCTGTGCTGGTTTCCCAGGCCATTTTGCTGATGCAGGTTAATGAGGTGGCTACAGTCCCCCCCTCCCTGAAGCTCAGGGTCTGCGGTGGACCCTGTGAACAAGTTTCTCCCATCACCGGTGTGCTGGGCTTCTATCTATACAACAGCCAAGCGATCAGAAGGATGGAATGGCCCGTCACTATGATGCGCACTGCGGTGGTCAGCCGGCCGGATGGGGGCCTGGTGAGCTCCCCCCAGCCTCCTTCGGCCCCTCCCCCCAGCCGGCCCGGCCCTGATCAGCCTCCACTGGGGTGGGCCGGCCAGACCCCACCCGTGCACGAATTTGTGCACTGGGCCCTCTAGTTATGAAAATAAAAACCACGCGCTAGGGACTGAATATCAGGGAGATCTAAGGGAATCAAGGGGATTCCCTAAATAAATTTGGCAGGTTCAGGAGAGGCCCTCTGAGGAAGTGTGTCATTTGGGTTGCTTTCAGCTTCAAGCAACATATCTGAAGGAGCATAATGTTGTCCTGAAGAACAGGCACACTCGTTATCTCCGATCACAGAAGCACACGTAGAGGAAGGGCGGGGACCGCAGCGGCCGAACAGTCACGTTGGACCCAGTCTCTCTGGGACTCTCTTGGCTGGCTGGCTGTCCTTGGTCACGAGATGCTTGCAACAGTTCCAGACGTCACCCGATGCCCAGAGGCAGAAGTAGGAGAGTCTTTCCTCCGGTATTTGTCTGAAAGCTTTCCCCAAAATTCCCCCAGGAAACGTTGATTTATATCTCTTGTGCCATGTGTTTATTTTTAACCCGGTCCCTGGTGAGGAGAGGGGAGTTACTCTGAGGCTTAGAGGGTTGAGGACCCGGCCCCCGAGGGTGGGGGGGGGGGTGACACGCATGGTCATCTAGCATTTGAATAAAATCAGAGTTAACATTGGCGAGGAAGGAGCCGGGCACCTCGTTAACAACACCCTGAGTCCGTGATGGTACATCCGTACAGGGAAGTCCACATCCGCTGTTCTAAAAGACTGCTGTATGTGTGTGGGCAGAGCATTAATTCCAAAATGTGTTAAACGAAGGAACTAAAGTGCAGTGCATTGTATACGTGATACAAATTTTTTTTTTCTAATTAGAATTTTAAAAATGCTTTCTCAAATGCTGGTATTTGCAGGGGGGAAAAAAATCCTGGAAGGACCAAAGAAACTGTTCACAGTCTTTTCTCTGAGGGAGGGACAAGGATAAGAGAGAGTTTTACGATGTACTATATATCCTTTTCTTTCTTTTTTTTTCTTTTTCTTTTTTTTAAAATATATTTTATTGATATTTTACAGAAAGGAAGAGAGAGAGATAGAGAGCTAGAAACGTCGATGAGAGAGAAACATTGACCAGCTGCCTCCTGCACACCCCCCACCGGGGATATGCCCGCAACCAAGGTACATGCCCTTGACCGGAATCAAACCCGGGACCTTTCAGTCCGCAGACCGACGCTCTACCACTGAGCCAAACCGGTTTCGGCTATATATCCTTTTCATTGTTTGGGTTTTTCTTTCATGACTATGTATCTATAATTTATTTTTTATATTTGTTGATTATAAATAACTAATTGTATAGAGAAACAAAAATATATATACATAAAATAATAAAAGTGCTAAGATGCTTTTTATTTATATAATGCTTTATGCTTATAAAACTACCTAATTCATTCAACTTTTTACACAGTTTTTACTTTAAAATGTCCTTACAATATATGTCTATACACAAATTTGTACATGAATGTTCAGAGCATCATTATTCATTATAGTAGAAAAGTAGGGGGAAAAACACACACCCAAATGAGTGTATAGGTGAAGGGGATATATACAAACAATGGAATATTATTCAGCTATAAAGGGGCATGAAGCCCTAACCGGTTTGGCTCAGTGGATAGAGCGTCTGCCTGCGGACTGAAAGGTCCCAGGTTCGATTCTGGTCAAGGGCATGTACCTTGGTTGCAGCCACATCCCCGGTGGGGGCATGCAGGAGGCAGATAATTGATGTTTCTCTCTCATTGATATTTCTAACTCTCTATCCCTCTCCCTCTCTGTAAAAAAACCAATAAAACATATATTTTTAAAAAAGAGGAATGAAGTAATGATACATGCTGCAACATGGGCGAACCTTGGAAACGTTATGCTAGGTGAAGAAAGCCAGTTGCAAACTACCACATATTGTGTGATTCCACTTACATTAAATTTCTAAACTAGTCGGACTTCTGGAGAAGGAAAGCAGAGGCTGCCTGAGAACTGGGCCGGTTGGGAGGAAAGGGGGGGTTTCTGCGAACGAGCGTTGCCTTTCTTTATGGGACAATGCAGAGGTGCTAACATTGCGATGGTGGTCACGTGGTCTGTGGCTGCACTACAAAACCATCCAATTGTGCACGTTCACAAAGATTTGTCTGATCTTTGAATAAAATCTCAATAAAACTATTTTTTAAAATATGCCTATATTGTTTCCCCCAGAACCCGCCAGCTAAATTTCCAGTCACTTCAGGTTTTTTTTTATTTTTTATGAACAGCATGGAATAACTTGACACTTACCAATACTTTTGTTCTTCTTTGAAAATTTGGTTACTCCTCTAGCAAGGTTTATTTTCTACTCTTTTATGAATTTGCAGACTTAACATACTTATCCTTTGTCCAGGAGACCTGTGGTCAATATTTTTATTTCATCTGCTCTCGTCTTTCCTATCAATAGGACCCTCTGAACTATTTTTTTGTGTGACCATAGGTTTAATCCCATTTTTAATACATTTATAAAAAACCCCACCTCATCAAAGAATTCACACATAGCTTAAAAATGAGCTACTGTCAAGAGGCTTATAGTGAAGAGCAACAGAGTTTGGTGCCCCATGCTCCCTGCTTCTCTTAAAGGACCTCTCTTTAACTGATTCTATTTGTTTTCTGGTCATTATTCCCAGATTGCTCAATAGCTCCTACATTCATGTCCCAAACTGACTTCCAGCCATCGCAGAGGAGTAAATAGCCAGCTTATGGTTGGCCAGCAGTCTGGCCCCTCACACACTCGAGGCTGAGAATAATCTTTCCTGAGAGACTTGAAGGCATTGCCCTTGCATCACTGGGCACTGTGTTATAGTTGAAACGTCTGATTTGATAATTGTCTTTATCCCAGGGTCTTAAAATTTCATAGTGATATGCTGGGTGTATACAGTTTTAACAATTCGTTGTGTTGGGCCTTTGGTAGATGTTTCAGTTTAAAGACTACTGCTTCTCTTCCGCTCTGAAATTTTATGTGTGAATGATTTCTGTAATAATGTTCTTTCCTCTGTACATAATGTTGTTTGGGGGTTCCAGCTAGTTGGATACAGGGCTGCCCAAACTGAATTATATCTTTCTCAGCCAGTATCCTCATGTGACCCACAGGACACAGAAAGTGGTTCGAGAGACTTTCTCACATCTTCCAGGGTTTTATTCAGTACCATTGTAGATACATAGGAGAGAAATTAATAGATAAACATACAGTGAAGGTCTTAGGACAGGGGTCAGCAGATGTTTTCTTCAAGGGCCAGTTAGTAAATATTTTAGGTATTGCCAGCCAGGAGGCAATAATTGAAGCTGTTATGTGGGAACTTACGAATCCATTTAAAAATATAAAAATATATATTATTATTATCGTAGTATGGGCTACAGGAAAAAAAAAGAAAGCATGTGGCTGAGTTTGGACCACATGGCAGAGTTTGCATAACCGAATTCTTCCACAGCACCTGTTCAGTAAGCGGTGAGTACAGTCTGTTTCAGTGTATCTGGCGGGGCAGGGGACAGTGGTAGGAGACAGGCCTGGAAAGGCAAGTTGGATTCAGCTCAGAAACATCACTCCATGCTCGGGTTTGGATTTTATCCTTTAGGCCGTTAGGAATAAGTTTTGAGTTGGCCCAAAGTTTTGAGTTGTCTTTTAGGGTAAGTCACTCCAGTTTTAGTAGGAAAGATAGATTGAAAGAGAGGATAGTTGTGGGGAAAATCCTACTAGGAAACTATTAGTTGTGGCCTGAACCAGGACAACAGAGGCCTCATTAGAATAGACACTATTCCTGTTTTCTAAGAAATTTGTTGTTTTGTTTTTTGTTTATTATGTTTTTATTGATTTCAGAGAGAGGAAAGGAGAGGGAGAGTGAGATAGAAACATCAATGATGAGAGAGAATCATTGGTTGGCTGCCTCTTGATTGCTCCCTACTGGGGATCAAGTCCGCAACCCAGGCATGTACCCTACCTGGATCGATGCTCAACCACTGAGCCACGTGGGCCAGGCTAGAATTCATTTTTATATTTAATGTCTACAGTGTCAGCCAGGTACTTTGATAGACACTGAGACTTCTGATTTCCTCCTCAAAATATTTTTCATGGCATTGACTCCCTCTGTATTCTCCGGGGACAGTCCTACGCAGAGCTCTCATCCCCTGAGGGATTCCGGATTGGAGAGGGTGCAGGCTGGGCTGAGGGCACCCCCACCCCCACCCCACCCCGTGCATGAGTTTCATGCACCGGGCCTCTAGGTTAAGTATAAAGTATACATTATGCTTTACTGAATATATGCTATACTTAAAATAAAAACAGTTATCGCCCAGAGTTCTGCAGTGTGGTGTCTTTGGGCACATCACTGCAGTAAAATCAGGATTATGTTCTCAGAAGGAAGTGAGAGTGGACATTGGGTTAGGTATCTAAGTAGCTCTGTCACATAGATTTTTATAAGGGCTATCAATACCTTTGATACGTAAAGTATTAACATAATCACATTTTTTAATGCAACATATTTACCATAGGGAAAAATCATCCCAAATGTGAGAGTTTTTAATACATCATCTTGTATTAGCCTGAGTAGGGAAATATATTTATCACAGGAAAAATAATTCTAGTGTTTCACTTTCTGTGTTTTCCCTTTTTACTCACACACAGTATTTTGCTTCTGATACGTCTGGTCACCAAACATGTGGAGGTTATTTTCCCCACACCAGGTCATTCTGTGCAACCCCCGACCGAGCGTCCTACATGTTAACACAATTCTGACGCTGCCTTCCGGGAAATAGTGTCAGATCCCACAGGCTCAGGGCTCAGCCCCACAAGCCTGACCTCATTTCAGATACCAAGTTGAAAGTGGTAGGTCCCCAGGTTATCCTCATCTTCTGTCTGATTTGGCTAGAAATCATGTCCCCATGACCCCCTCCTCAAGTTCCATTAATTTGCCACAGCAGCTCGCAGCACTCAGAGAAACACCTGTCTATGTTTATTAAAGGAAATAATAAAGAATACCGACAGCCAGGTGAAGGGCTGGCTACACGGGGTGAGGTCCGGGAGGGTACCTGTGGAGTTGGTGTGTACATGGATGTGTAAACCTGAAGCTCTTTGAACCCTTTTGGGATTTTTTTTCTGAAGGCTTCCCCATGAAGGCATGATCGATCATTAATTCCATTTTCAAACCTCCTCTCTTCTCAAGAGAATGAGGGTTGGGGTTGAAAATTCCAAGCTCCCAATCATGGCTTGTTCTTTTGGTGACCAGCCCTCATCCTGGAGCCACCCAGAGTCACCTCATTAGAATAAAAGACACCCCCGTCACCCAGGAAAGTTGCAGAAGCCCTGTGTCAGAAACCAGGCAGATCTCTCTCTCTATCTCTGTATATCTTTAGATATATAGAGATACTTTTCTATTATCTTACACATTTTAGCCTGTATAAAATGTGTAAGATAATCTATATGTATAAAAGCCTAAGTGACCATTACATCCAAACGACTAGAATGACCGGAGCGACCGGTTGACTGGTCGCTATGACGCGCACTGACCACCAACCGCCCATAGCCACTCCTCCCAGCTGGCCAGCCCCCCCACTGGCCAGCCAACTTCCCAAGGTCACTCCCCACTGCCGACTGGCCCTCCCATAGGCCCCAATTGGGGGGCAGGCTGGCCAACCGCCTGGGGTACCTCCTCCCGGCTGGCCGGCCCTTCATAGGCCTTGATTGCTAGCCAGGTCAAGGGACACCACCCATGCCTGAATTTGTGCACCGGGCCTCTAGTATATGTATAAATATTATTAAAATTTTATTTGTTTTTTATATCAAACACTTTAAAAATATAATTTAAAAATTATTTTCAATATTGTGTTAATTTCAGTTGTACAACATAGTAATTATAGCATAGTAATTAGACATTATATAACTTACTAGGTGACCATCCCAATAAGTCTAGTACCCATCTAACCCCATGCACAGTTATTACGATAGTATTGACTATACTCCCTATTCTGTACTTTACATCCCCATGACTATTTTAAACTGGAAATTTGTACTTCTTAATCTCTTCACCTTTTTTACCCAGTCCCCAACTCCCTCCTATTGGTGGCAACCATCAATTTGTTCTCTATATCTATGAGTTTGTTGATTTTGTTTGTTTATTTTTTTAAATTCCACATAAAAAGTGAATTCATATCGCATTTGTCTTTGATTTATTTAAAATATTAAGTAGATTTTGTTGAAATACTTTAGCAAAAATGAAAGCATCAGCTTTGAAAAATAAAATACTGCATATTAATTTTTATTTTTTAAATATATTTTATTGATTTTTTACAGAGAGGAAAGGACAGGGATAGAGAGTTAGAAACATCGATGAGAGAGAAACATCGATCAGCTGCCTCTTGCACACCCCCTACTGGGGATGTGCCTGCAACCAAGGTACATGCCCTTGACCGGAATCGAACCTGGGACCACACGCCGATGCGCTATCCACTGAGCCAAACCAGTTTCAGCTGCATGTTAATTTTTAGTCTTCTCTAAAATATAAACAGTAAGCGAAAACTCAGTTTATACTTTTTGACTGTTAATGTACTTAAAAAATTTTTAATTGATTTCAGAGATGAAGGGAGAGAGAGATAGAAACATAAATGATGAGAGAAAATCATTGATTGGCTGTCTCCTGCATGCCCCACACTGAGGATCGAGCCCGCAACCCGGGCATGTGCCCTGACTGGGTATCAAATGGTGACCTCCTGGTTCATGGGTGGATGCTCAACCACTGAGCCATGCCAGTGGGCTGTACTCTTTATGGTAGAAACAGTAAATTCCTTTATCAAGTCAGTACTAAAAGGATTCAGATACTAGTTCCAATAAAAGCAACCCCCAGTCTGGGTAGTTCCAATCTGATAAATATGAAGTGAGTAAATAAAGTTGATAATAAGAGTTTAAAATCTAGTCTATATTTTTAAGTGCAGGCAAACATTTAAATAAATTTTTAAAATGTTTTTTTACTTCCTTTCATCCTATTTTGGAAAAATTGGATAAATATGCAACCAAGTCCACTTTTCTGTTATGGTAAAGTCATTAGAAAAAGGGGGACATGTGACCAGTCTGCTTTTGTGTTAAATATCTCCTGTAATTGAAAATACCAGTATCTTGGAAAGACTAGGAATTAGGAAATGGCAACAATTCCAGGCATTTATTCTCAGTCTCTGCGGGGATGTCCACTTGTGGTTAAAGGACGGTTGTGTTTCTCTTCCGTAGGTCCATCCTCAGCAGCACCGGCTTCTTTTTGAAGTGTTTGATGAGAATCGATTGGTAAGTTTTACTGTATGGGTGAGAGATGTGAAGCAAAGGTGTGTTTCAGCCAAGCAGCAAGGAAAAGTGGTTTGGGAATCTGTGACAATATAGAGATGATTTGGGGTGGGCAATATGGTGAGGTCGCTACAATTTGTTTTTCTCCTTCCATTCTCCCCCCGGGTCCCTCTCCTGATTGTCAGTTCTCAGTAGGTTACAAGGTCTTCCTCAAAGCCTGCTGTGACAGGTGACAGGAAAGCCAACCTGTTTGTCTTGCCTTCTCCAACTCTCATCACTGTACCCTGGTCAGTGGTCCAGGGAGTCTTGGGTTACGTCCCCTCACTCCAGTGGATTTTGGGGGGTTACCTGTATCCAGTTACAACATCCTATCCACTCTCTTATCCCCACTCAGCTATGGAGGAAAGCTATCCTCTTTACTTCAGTAAAATTAAGTCCTCTAAAAGATCATCAGCTCTTACAGAGGCAAAAGGCAAAGTCAAACCTGATTGTATTTTTTTAATGATAGTTATAATTTCTTATTTCCTAAAGACTATCTTGATGCTCTTTCCTCTTCCTAATTTTGTCTCTTTTGGGATCCTATTTCAAACCTTCCTATTCATGTTAAACCTATAAGATTTGAATATGAAGGTGTAAGAACAGTGTTATGTGTCCAAAGCTTATCTGTGATTAAACAGAAGCACACACACACACACACACACACACACACACACACACACACACACAAAGAGTTAAACTGTTTTACTCATTTTTTAGATAACAAAGACACTGGATTTTTTTAAAAAAGAATTTGTTTGTAGTATTAGACTACATAATATGTTTTTTTCATATATAAATTGTAACTATACTAGTAACGGAAAATATTTCAAATGAAATCTATTAATTAGCCCTGTAATATGCAGTTGTCCTCTTACCAAAGTGGATTTCATCACTGACTGGCAATCTGATATTTTAAGGCTGAGTGGCAGATGTAGATGATTTGGTTATCAATATGGTCAGTTGCAGAGTTGTGTTTGTTTTTTTTAAAATCTTTACCCAAGGATATTTTTTTTCAATTGATTTTCAGAGAGAGAGAGAGAGAGAGAGAGAGAGAGAGAGAGAGAGAGAGAGAGAGAGAGAGAGAGAGAGAACATTAGTGTGAGAGACACATTTGTGCCACACCAGCAGAGCCAAGGGTTCGGGGAGCCTTAGGAAGGGCCTGTGAAGGATGAAGAAAAGACAGACAAAAAGAATAAGCTGGGTCTAGGTGGCTCTTGTGTGTGTGACTGAGGCCACAAAACAGATCCAGACTGCAAGCTGATGGTGTCTGCTGTGCTACATACTCCGCTGTGCCTTAGAAACACAGCTTTTCTCAAGCTCGCTTTACTAGAAAAAGGGAGCAAGAAATAATTAGAACAGGTGGCATGTGTCATTCTAATCCTCTGATTTGTTGCTAGTTCTAGCAGGAGACTGAAATGTACACATTACCTGAGATGTCATACTATAGCCATTTGTGGAGTAATAGGCTTGATTATATAGGAATAAATGTTCTATTCCACTGTAAATGGCATTTTATCTTTATTGTCCTGTAGCAGTCAGAACTACATTAAGAATGTATTCATTTCCTAGAAAATTCTCTTTGGAAATGTACATTGAAGAGCACAAACATAATTTTTAAAAGTATATTTTTATGGATTTCAGAGAGGAAGGGAGAGGGAGAGAGAGATAGAAACATCAATGATTGGCCGCCTCCTGCATGACCCCTACTGGGCATGTGCCCTGACCTCTCCTTACATGGGACAACATTCAACCAACTGAGTCACATTGGCCAGGGCCTCTGCAAAATTTTCAAGCATCATTTCTTCTTGTCCAGCTGTAGTGCTTTTTGTATTTCTTTAGAGTAGTAGCTGGATCAACTTAAAAAATCCTATATACCTCCCTATTTAAGTTTATTCCTAGCTATCTTAATTTTTTTTTTGGTACGATGGTAAATAGGATTGTTTTTTTAATCTCTCTTTCTGTAAGTTCACTTTTGGTGTATAAAAATGCCATATATTTCTTGGTGTTAATTTTGTATCCTGCTACATTGCTGAATTCATTTATTAAGTCTAATAATTTTTTTGATGGAGTCTTTAGGGTTTTCTTTGTACAGTATCATGTCATCTGCAAATAAATACAGTTTTAGTTCTTTTCCTCCAATTTGGATACCTTTTATTTCTTCTTCTTGTCTGATCGCTTTGGCTAGCACTTTCAGTACTCTGCTGAATAGGAGTGATAAAAGTGGGCATCCTATCTCATTCCTGTTCTTAGGGGAAATGGTTTTAGTTTTTGCCCATTGAGTATGATGTTGGCTGTAGGTTTCTCATAGAGGGCTCTTATTATGTCTAGGTTTATGTTCCCTCTATTCCCATTTTGCTGGGTGTTTTTTTATTTTATCAAGAAAGGGTGTTGGATTTTGTGAAATGCTTTTTCTGCATCAATTGGTATGACTGTGTGATTTTTATCTCTCAATTTGTTTATGTCATGTATCACATTTAATGATTTGCAGACATTGTACCATCCTTGCATCATCTAGGATAAATCCTACTTCGTCATGATGTATGATCTTTCTGATGTACTGTTTTTGCTAGAATTTTGTTGAGGATTTTGGCATCTATGTTCATGAGGGATATTGGCCTGTAATTCTCTCTCATTGTGTTGTCTTTATCTGGTTTTGGTATTAGGGTGATGCTGGCTTCATAGAAGGAGCTTGGAAGTGTTCCTTCCTCTTGAATTTTTTGGAATAGTCTGAGGAGGATAGGTTTTAGTTCTTCTTTGAATGTTTGGTAAAACTCTCCTGTGAAGCCATCTGGCCCTGGGCTTTTGTTTGCTGGAAGCTTTTTGCTGGCTGCTTCAATTTCCTCCGTAGTTATCTGCCTATTGAGATTTTTAGATTCTTCTGATAGAATTTTGGAAGGTTGGTTTTATTTATTGATTTTTTTTTGAATATGTCCATTTCCTCTAGGTTGTCTAAGTTTGTTGGAATAGAGTTGTTCATAGAATTTTTAAAATAATCCTTTGTATTCCTGTGAGGTTTGTTGTTATTTCACCTTTCATTTCTGATTTTGTTTATTTGGGTCTTCTCTGCTTCTTGGTGAGCCTGGCTAGAGGTTCATCAATCTTGTTTATCTTTTCAAAGAACCGGATCTTGGTTTCATTGATCTTTTGTATTATTATTATTATTATTTTTGTCTTTATGTTATTTATTTCTGCTCTGATCTTTATTATCTCCTTCCTTCTACTCACTCTGGGCTTTTCTTATTGCTCAGTTTCTAATTCTTTAAGTTGTAGAGTTAGATGATTTATTACTTTTTTTTTTTTTGAGGTAGGCCTGTAGAACTATAAACTTCCCTCTCAGGACTGCTGTCACTGGGTCCCAAAGATGATTTTGGATTGTTGTGTGGAGAGCATTATGCTAAGCGAAATAAGCCAGTTAGAGAAAGGTAAATATCACATGATCTCACTCATTTGTGGAATATAATCAACAACGTAAACTGATGAACAAAAACAGATCCAGAAACAGAGAAGCATCGGTCAGACAGTCAAACCTCAAAGGGAAGGTAGGGGAGGGTGGGGGTAAAGGGGAGAGATCAACTAAAGGACTTGTATGCAGGCATATAAGCCTAACCAACGGGCATAGACACCAGGGGTGTGAGGGCATGACTGGGGAAGGGGGGAAGGGGTGCAATGGGGGGGATAAGGACACATATGTAATACCTTAATCAATAAATTTTAAAAATCCTATATAAAGAAAGGCTGATTTGCAAATTGTCCCCTTGGGAGTTCGACCGATCAGGAGTTTGACTGCTTGCTATAGTGTATGTGGAATGAAGGAAGGTCCCAGCTGGCGGCCAGCAGCCGGGTGAAGGAAGCCCCCAGCTGGCCCTGATCACCAGCCAGACCTAGGAACCCTACCCATGCACGACTTTTGAGCACCGGGCCTCTAGTCTATGTATACTGAAAGAAAGCATTAGGCAGCAGGAGTTACTGCGGTGACCATTCATCCATCCGTGCAGCCACCTCTCTGGTGTTAGTTACTTCATGCTTACTTTGTGCCCAGCATGAGCTCAGAAGAAATGTTTAGTTATGGCCCTCACACTTCTAGAAGCTTAAAGTCTAGTTAGGGGACATGAAACTGGTGTTTATAGTGAAGCTTACCAAAGAGAAAAACACTTATCTGGCCAAATACTGGAGGTTCATTATTTTATATGAACAACCAGGGGAGCTTTTTTTTTTTTTTTGCTTATGAACTGGAAGTTTTAAGTCACGGGCATGAGCAGTTAGATCTCACTGATTAGATCTCTGTTAGAAGTGATCCATTCTTTAAATTATTAGATCCCTAACTTAATTTAAGAAGGAAAGCTGCAGCCATTTGAAAGCTAAGTGAAAAGATTACGACTTTCCTTCTATAAAGAAAAAGTAAGGGAATATTTACTGATTCTGGAAAACTATAAAGGCAATAGATTATGTAAAACCAAAAATAAAATAATTTTATTATTAAATTTATAATTTATTGTGTACATTCTGAAACATAGTACTGTTTTGTTTTATTCTGGTCGGAAATATAATTTAACTAATTTCATGTTTTTATTTTTCCCTGTCTTAATTGATTTAAGAAACTGTTTAGAAAATTTTGACTGAGAACAGATCTGTCTTATGGAGTTTTCTTTTTTAAACAAAGTACAAGTATATATTTTACATATTTGCTTTTACTTAGAGAAAAAAAAACACCTTACTTAGAAAAATACAACTTGGGTGTAGTACCATGTGGTGTAAACAACTGAACTATTTTACTTTCCTATGAATGAGCCAGTATATATTTATTACTGGAGTTCCAGCTATAAAATTCAGGTAAGGGGTTTAAATATACCCTAGAGTATTATTTAAAAATAAATTTGTTTCTTTCAAATAGGGTACCAGCCTTGGTCTATGACATTTGGGACAGAAATTAAAATATTAAACTTTTATTACCTTGTAAACTGAAAATAAAGTAAAGGTTAAATAAATACAAAGCAGAAAAAAAAATGTATGTACAAAATCACAACCCCTAAGAGGACAAACAGTCTACTGTTCTCTACTATGAGAGCTTTATCAGCAGTAGTAATTCCACTGCGTTGGGCAGTGCTAGTACTAAAAAATGTAAACAAGTACGTACTTTGTTTATATAAAGAAATAGGCAGCGTGGTGTGTATTTCGTTATAGATATCAAACAGCTAAATGGATTGTTTCAGTGCACCAGTAGGGGCCAGCAAAGAGTTCTTAAGAGTTTTTCAGAACAGAATTGGCATTGAGATATGTTTATTTGATGTGTTAAATTCTTTTTCGACTTCTTTACTTACCAAAACACTCTCTTAAGTGAATAAATCGCAGAGACAGTGGAATAAAATACCTTGTGTGCTCAAACTATATTGGGGTATAGTTTTTCTGTCTAATCTGCATATATTTTTAATGGAATGTTTGCTTATGCTATTTCTTGGCAGAGTTTTAATAGTCAAAATATAAATGGCATCGTTTAAAGACCGTACTACTTGGCTGGAATGGGCCCCAAAATTATAGGAGAAAATGCTTGGTGACAGCTTCTCTTAAACTTTTTTTTTTCCTCCCCTCTCAGCCGTATGCTCAATTTTTGTGATAGTATTACTAGACAAATTTTGTGTTTCTGTCCTTCAGCTTTCACTTTGAATAAGAAGTCTTTTCGGAAAGCTAAAGTATTTTATCTGCTTGATCCCGTGCTACATTTTAAATGCACACCACAGTTTTTGATATTTCCAAATTGCATAACTGTTGGGACTTACCTTTTTTAAAAAAAAATGTAACGGTCTCTATTCCTTCCTACATTAACTAACTTGACTAGATTCCTAGTATGGCTACTATTTGGAAATTCAATCCCCGATTTGATACTCAATTACATGGGGTTTCATTCCTACCAACTTCCTGTAATTCTATCCCTATGGGTAAAAATATTAGTGGTCAAACTGCGCTGGGAAAAGTATAGGCACTGCGATTCGCCGCGCAGTTAAATGCTCATTTAATAGAGCCGGGGTGGAAAAAAAACACCGTTTCGACTGGAAATGCTAGAAGATTGTTGTTCTTGTGTTACTCATTCATGCAAATTGGAGAAGGTATAATTGAAACAAGGTTGGCAGTGTGTGAGGCAGTGTGCTTGCTGCAGCTGAGCTCGGCTGAAAGGTCGCTGGAAATCAAGTGCTTTGTGACTGAAGGCATTTCTGACTACGGGCAATTCAAGGCATTCTGGAAGCGTCCGTCTCGGGAACGGGCCGTCGTCCTCCTCCCGTGGTATCTGGTATCTGATGTTTTACTTGGGATAAAGACGCCTGTGTGAGAGCCCGGTTATCCAAGGCACCACAAATGATTTTCTCTTTCGGCGCAGCGCAGCTGCTGCTAGCCCGTCTCCCGACAGGGATCTTTGTTATGACTTTCAGCCCTTAACATGTTTGGAAATGAGAACAAATGGCACAGAGCTTACGATTGCACTTTGCAGCCAGAAGGAGCAATACTTACCCGCTGTCGGAAACCCCCGGAGATGGTTTGGAGGGCGACGTCCCCACGGGCCCCCGGAGACCCGCACGGATGTCAGCGTCCAGCGCCGTTCAGATGACGCTGGCTCCCAGACAGACGGCGCTGGCCCCGCTGACAGAGGGAAGCGCGCAGCCCCGGGAGAGGCCGTCTGCTCCTTCACCTGAAAACGTTCGCAAGAAGAGCAGCTGCCTGCAGATCTCTCTGCAGCCAGCGAGGTCCGGTGGCTGTCTGCAGCCCAGCAGCGCCTGGGCGGACGGCGAGGATGCTTCGCTGGCCTGTGTCTGGAGGGATGATGGCCTTGGCGGTGGCGGTGGCGGCCAGGCCGTGGTTGATAACGAGCTGAGTGCTGTGCACGAAGACACCTTTCTGAGCAGCGCTGCCCTCTGCAGCGGGAGCCTCGGCAACTGCTCGGCCAGTGAGCACGGGTCCTGCCACAGCAACGGCAGCGACTATGGGTCGTGCACCAGCATCACCAGCGGGGGCTCGTTCACCAACAGCATCGTCAGCGACAGCAGCGGCTACACTTTCCCGCCCACGGACGAGCCGTGTTTTGGTGGGATCGTGTCTTCGGACAGCACCTCCCAGAGAAGTGCGCCCAGCGGGAGTGTTACCCCGGGTGACGTATTCCCAAGAAGTACCAGCACGACTCCCTTTGTGGAGGATGACCTGGAGCGCGGCCTGGAGGTGATGGCCCTGCCGGCGGCCAGCAAAGACCCCCAAGTCCCGCTCAAGCGCTGTTCCTCCCTGGTCATTTTCCCTCGGAGCCTGCCGAACACCCCGCCGACTTCTCCCACAAGTGCAGGCGCTCTCCCCGGCAAAGGGCCCTACCAGACCTCACACCAGTTTGTGATGTCTCCCGGCGGCGAAGGTGCCCACGGCGGCGAGGACGGCGGTGCCGCCGGTGCCAAGGGATTCCTGTCCACCGCCGTCAACGGGCTCCGGCTCTCCAAGGCGGCGGGGGCCCGCGGCGGGGAAGGCAGAGACGTGCGGCCACTTCACGGGAAGGGCCCCTCGCAGAAGAAGGTGGTCACTGCAAGCAACAGTCCCAGCCAGACCATCTCCGAAAAGCCCCCGGAAGGGTATTCGTGTGTCTCCGTGCATTTCACCCAGCAGAAAGCAGCGGCGCTAGACTGTGAAGCTGCGAATGGTGACTGTAGACCAGAGGCGCCTGCAGCTGAGCTTCGTTCTGATTCAGAGGACGGGACGCTTACCGAGAGGACACCTGCATGTTCACCGCCCTTCCCAAAGGTCGATTACCAAAGAAATAGCAGCGGGCCGTTGGAAAGACCAAATTTACAGACACACCAAAGCCATTCTACTCTACAAAGGAGTGTTTCGTTAGGAGGAACTTACCCGCATGTTTCCTGTTTATCCAGCCTTAGGCACAGTTGTTCTAAAGGGGGACCATCGCAATTACTCATCAAGTTTGCATCTGGAAGTGAAGGTAAAGTCGGTAATTTACCAGGTGACCGCAGCAGAAGTTCCACACATGAGCTACCTAAATCTTGGAAGCATTCTTGTAAGGTAAGTTTCCTTTGGTCTCTCGGTAAAATGTTAATTTATCTATGAAATAGTTAAAATTTATTATGGCTACACGGTTTTATATGCTTTTCTGGCCCTTGGCTAGCAGATATTTTTGTAGTAATGAGCTTCATATTTGTAAGTCTAAAGAATCTCCTATAACTTGTCACTCTGTTTATTTTAGCAATGTAGAAAATATTCATTTTTTAAAAAAAACTTTCCAAAGTGATTTAGGCCATAAAACATTTCTGTAGCATAAAAACAAGCTTTAAATAATAACACTTTACCTTGGTATATTTATTTTTCCCTCCCCTCAAGTGGCATCATATTTTAATGTCTAACTTCATTTTTTATTCGAATTTTCAAAATGCTCATTTAGTACTCTTCCCTTCTTAATCATTGTGAAATAAAGCAAAATGTAGGATGCATATTTCAAATCTTTTTTTTAAAAAAAAACAATGTGAAAATCTTGTTATAAATGAACATGGAGAAAACTATTGTTGTTGTGTGTTTTTTAAAACATGATTTTATTAGATCATTGTTAAAAACTATTATGTTCATCTTTGAAGCAGAGGAAAATAAATGGCATTTGTATATGCCCTTAACCACAGGAATTTTGTTACCACCCTATTTTTCTTTAGTTACCAGTTAAGACTGCCTTCTAGAACGTAGCTTACTCCTTCAACAATATTAAAATTTAAATTTTATTCATTTTAATTTGGTTTCAAGTGCTAGGTATTTCTCATAATTTTCTAGTTACCTTATTAATTTGTTATTTTGTTAATTTTGCTTTATTTTATTAGTAATTTAACTCTAATGAATCTTAACCAAAATATTTCTTTATGTAATGTGGCCTTTCCAAAGTATCTTAAGTGTTTGGACCTTAAATTTAAAAAAATTTTGTATTTGGAAGGTCTTGCCAGGATATTAAAACATTTTTAATACCGGAAAATTAAAAAAAAAATTCTGACTAAAGCAATTCTAGATGACAGTACAAAACAATTTTTTTGTAGGGGGGATGGGTGGGGGAGAGAGGAGTGGAACCTTATCAGTTTATCTGTGCTTATATAACACTCAATATCTATATTAAGGATTAAAAATACTTCTGGATAAGTAGCTTAAAGTATATGAAATATTCAATAATTGCTAGTTTGTTTTCTTTCTTTTGAAATCTGGTAAATATAATCATTGTTACCCAATACCCAGATGTTAATATAACCAACTATTTTACTGAAGATAAAAAAGGTCAGATTTCATATTCTGATCTATTTTTTAGAATTGTTAATTCTTATTTACAAAACGGCTTAAAAATCAGCTTTTAGGAGAAGATAGTCTATTGAACTGTTTTGACCCCTAAAAGAAAGCAATGAAGTGATACTATGAAGAAATATATATTAATAGTTTGCTATTTGAATTTACATGTACCTTGTAAATTTATTTTACTTTCTATGAAGTCATTAATCTGGAAGGAATAATTAACCTAGAAATACTTAATAGAAATATCCTTAAAATAGTTTATTTTGTGGCAGTGGTATAGTTTGTTGTTGTTTGTGCTTTTGAAAATAGTATTTTTAATGTTTTTAATAAAGTGTGACTAAGTACTTTGCATGGCTAAAAATATGCACTTTTATTGGTTTTATTTAACTTAGTAAGCTTACAAATATTTTTGTGTGTGACAGCCAAATGTCTGTCTACCTTTGTGCAGATTCTATTTTT
The DNA here is from genome assembly GCA_963924515.1 of Vespertilio murinus. NCBI lineage: Eukaryota > Metazoa > Chordata > Mammalia > Chiroptera > Vespertilionidae > Vespertilio > Vespertilio murinus. The sequence continues at coordinate 167,356,701 of OZ004704.1, read as the reverse complement.
TGGGTAGATTGTTGGATTATAAAATAGTTCAAAAGTGTGTAATTTTCCAAAGAGCTTGAAATTGTTTATTAAACAACTCTTTATAAAAGAGTTAAATTCAACATGTACTAGATCAAAATTGATCTAAATGATTAATGGTAAGTCAAGGGCTTGTTTTAAGAGGAAAATCCTAATGGTTTTTTCTAAACATAGCAGTGGCAACAATAATGGGATTTTAGAAATAATACCGTGTTTATCAATAATTATATATTAATCTAATTATAGTGGTGTATTGTAACTCAATTATAAATAAACAGCTCCCAAAATATTTCCCATGACTCCAGGGAGTCTGGGTTAGTGTTCTGATTTGCTGAGTCTGGATTCACATTTAACAAGTTGATATTAGAGTAGCATTTAGTAATGTCAGCTATCTGTACCGAGTAGCCGTGAAACCAAATCACTGCTTTGGTCAGGGACCCTTGATTGTAAAGCACTGAGAGGACTGCATCTTCTTCTCTTCTGCGCTTGTCTCTAGCGGCATAGGGTCCTCTTTCTGGCTCTCTGTGACCAGCAGCCCCTTATGGGTGCTTTTGTAAATTGAGTGACAACTCTTCCCTGTATCTGTGGCAGGGCTCTGCTCTGCGTTTACAGTTTAGAATGAGGGCTCTAAGTTTACAATTTAGAATGAGGATGAGCCTTGTGGTCTGCGTGATGGTGTTTATTTTATTTGTTTGCTATCAAAGACTATACCAGTAGCTGACATATGTTTACTACATATACGTGTGAAAAAACAGTATTACTTTTGTAAAGGCTGTACAATGGCTTTTGATCTGAAAGTAGGTATTTGATGTTTTAACCATTGTATGTAATATTTTGTCAGGTCTATCAAGAAGTAAATCAAGGCACCAAAGTAGTGTTTACCCAGTTATAGAAATTACTGTTCATATTTCTAAAATCTGTGTAGTTTTGTACTCATTATCATTTCATTTTTCTCTATCTGTTGTTTTCTAAATTTCATATATTATGTTGTGAGGATATTCAGAGTTTTCATTACCTTATTTAAAAAACCTTAGCATTTCGCCCGAAGTTACATATTTTTTCCATTCTTCACAATATCCATTTTTTTTTTTATCAGAAAGTTTGGCTTTACATTTTTTCTTTTTGTTATGAAACTTTTTGTCCGTTTTCTGTTACTTAATCCTGGGTAGGTAAATTGCTTACACTTAGTATAGTACGACTTTAAAAGACCATGTCTCAGTGATTTCAAAAGCCTTTAACACTAATCTCAAGATTATATGTTTCAGTAATTTAGTTGTTCTTCCTAAAATAAATGTCTTAAATAAATACTTATTTTAGTGTTCCATTATTTTCTTGGTTTTCATTTTATTAACTTTAACAGCATTTTTAGAGACAATTGATTAAGTTTATTTTGAACAACACTTAATCTTTCCTATAAAAACCAATGTAGTTTTACTCTGGCTGGTATCGCTCAGTTGGTTGGGTATCATACTGTGCACCAAAGCGTTGCTGGTTCAATTCCTGGTCAGGGCACATGTCTGGGTCGTAGGCTCCATCTCTGGTGGGGAACTTGCAGGAGGCAGCCAGTCTATGTGTCAGTTTCTCCCTTTCTGCCTCTCCCCCCTCCCCTGTACTCACTCCCCTCTCCTTTCCTCCCTCTCTAAAAAATTAACTAAAAAAACGCTCATATAGTTTATAAATATTGACTCTCAAACTAGGATGCAACATTGTTAAATGACCAGTTTTGGAAACTTAGTGAGAAATTTATGCTTGTGTGTCTATATTTCTTAGAACCGAGGAACAATAATTTTGATTCATTCACACTAGATGGATTCTTTTGTGTTGGCTATTATCATTTTTTTTTATTTGACAATCTAAGGGAAGAGAGGTCAGTGCCCTCGACTAAATAGTCCGGTATTGCATGTTTTAAAAATACTTGTGGCACCCCAGCTGAAAGTCACTGCCCTCGGCCGGAAGCAGTCAGGTGCACATGCAAGGCCGGTTGTGTGCGAGACTCACCCTACAGAGGGTGAGCGTGACTCAAGCATAGAAAGCCCAGCGATGCGGGAGGAGCTGATGAACTAGGAGTGGGTTGGAGTCCCTCTGGGTGTGGCCATCATGTGGAAGATAAAGCAGGGATGGCCTTCTGCTAACGGAAAAACAGACAGGCAACAGAGGTCTTTACTTGCCAAGTGTAATGTCCTCATTTCTGTGTTTTTTAAGTGATATTTTTATGATAAGAGAATCTTTTATTTTTTAAGCTTACATTTTTGGGTGAATGGTGATATCATGAACTGAGATAGGGCATTCAGGAGAAGGGGCCAGATTGGAGACTGGAGAGGAAGCCAAGCATGCTTATGTTTATGTACTGAGAGGCTGCCCTGTCACGTAGGGCGGGTGGAGATCATACAGGACGGTGCTCAGGGGAGATACCGGAGCTGGGAACGGAGGGTGGGAGTTATGAGCATAGTCACAGCCTTGTGTAAGGACGAGCTGAAAAGCACGAGAGTGAGCCAGGGATTGGGGGTGGGTGGGGATAAGTCCAAACTTTGGGACCACGGACTCTGGGGAGACGGTGGAAGGAGAGATAAAGAGAAGACTAAGAGCGAGCCTGTGGAGGGCGGAGGGTCCTGGGAAGCACGGAGTTGTGGAAGGTAAGGGAAGGGAGACTTCAAGGAGGGCGGCATACAGTGCCACAGTTTACATAGCCATCAAATGCGGCAGTCAGGGGGTCCGTGGGTACGTTGGCAGGAGCATTCTCAGGAAAACAGTGGAAAAGCCTGGTTGAAATCCGAATGACACGGGTAAGGAAGCAAACCAGCGCGTGAAGATTGCTCCCTAAATGGCACCAAATAGGCGCGACATACTGTAGGCAAGGTATATAGTTAGTGGCTACTATAGAGAAGACAGCATTAGGTAGATATAAGATGTATAACACAGATTCCCTGTCTACAGGAACATTGTAGTCTATATTCGGGGGGGGGGGGGAGTGAAGGGGTATTTGTACCTCCCCGTTGTTTCATCTTAGAACTATAAAACAAGGGAGTGACGCCGTAAACACCAGAGTGGAGATTCAGCCGTGTGAAGTGAAGGAAATTAGAGGTGAAAACTCGAGGCCACCTGTGAGTAGTCTCAACTCCATTCGAACGGCACTGCTCTTTCTCAGTCTCTTCTCCCGACCACCGAAAACAAGACAAAGCTGAAACAGAGCTTCCTCGTAGAAAACACGTCAGGGCTTAAGGCCTGTTCCTGGAATCCATTTGGAGAGGAGGCGCCTTCGCCTTTGTGCCCTGGCTTCCCCCAGGATCTGGAGCCTACGGGGGGCGGGCTGGTGTGGGTCCTCAGCCTTGCACACCCGCTCGCCCTTCCGTTCCGCATGAGCGTGGAACGAGGTGGCGCAGGAGGAGCCAGGAGCAGGGGCCGATCTGGGCAGAAGGGGCTTGGCAGGGTCGCCGGGTGTGGCCGGCCAGCGTGTTGAGGTCGGGAGGGTGGTTAGCAGCCGGAGCAAATGAGCGCTGAGCAAGTGGCCGATGATGTTGTCAACAGAGCCAGGAAATACCTGAGGTATTGCTCACGTGTGTGATTCAGGGCCCTTTGTTTGCCCGAGCGTGAGATTGGAAGACCATGGTCAGAGGAAGACAGGCACTTAGGAGATTTGTAAAAGAAAGCCTTTCAAAACCAGGAGGTGAACAGATCTTATCTCGATTCGGTGACATCTTTTGAGGAAGGCCCTCAACGTGGGAGCAATTATTGGAAAGCAATCTTACCGTCAGTGAGGTTTAACTAGACGGCTCAGATGTAACCAGAGCAGGTCTGAGGACTGGGAAGGGCAAGCTGTAGCATGTCTGGGGGCCTTGCAGCTCCGTTCATGGCAAGTCGCAGCACAGAACACCTTGACCAGGAGGATGTCTCTGTTTAGGCTTGAGAGGGTTTCTGTTTGTGTGGGTGCAGTGGGGTGAGGTGCGTGTGAGTGGGGGAAGGGGAATCAAGCCTTCTCTTGACTTAGATGTATTGCAAAACCATAACACTCTGAAATGCTTTGGGCTTACCGTAACAGAAAAAAAAGTACTACGAAGCAGCAACAAATTTACATCAAGGATATTGGTAGCACAACAGACAATGTCTTTAAATTCAGCTGTTCATGAAGTAAAGAAATATTTTTAACAGAATTTTTATCTTTAGTTTCCCTTACGGAAGCTGAGAGTGTAACATTTTATGATACAGCAAAAATAATATTACCCGGGACTACTTAATTTTTTTTCTCTCTCAAATTTTTGGTGGTCGGTATTGCCTTCTAATGCTTTAGGGCTTGCAGTTGGAGAATGGCGGGTTAAGTTGTCAGTTGTTAAATGCAGAGTCTGGTTCAGTAGGTCTGGGGCGGGGCCCGAGAGTTCTGTATTTCCAACACGCTCCCAAGTCACACTAGAGTTCCTATTCCCCAGACACACTTTGAGAACAAGGTTTAGGACCAGTCATTTGTGAGAGCAGTGATACCGTTCCTAGTGGAAGCGTTCAGTGGTCCCTGGCCTGCTTTTACATGAAGAAGAGCCATAGGTATACTGTGGCCAAGGCCAAATAATTTGCAGAGATTTAAATCCCCTTCGGCATTTAGTTACTGATTGAGACCATGTAATACAGGAGAGATTGTTCAGACCAAGAGAAATACATGAGCAAGGTTGCCTACCTGCCTCATAAAGGAGTCTTAATAATACATTCTTCCAGAATTCTATCAAATTTCCCTGGTTTGCCTTTTAGTTTCTCCTAAGGACTTAAAAATATTGGTCTATAAGGCATGCAGTGCTACTTAAAGAAATCTATTTAATTCATCATGGCTGTTATCCTAGTTTATTTGAGATGTTATATTTTTCTTCATTATGCGGGTTTATTCAAGCAACATCTTCTATCTTCCTCTTTGCGTACAGTTTTAGTCTTTTCAATATTCTTTCCTCTGGCAGTGCCAGATAGGGTACTACTAAGAATGTTTAAATGTTACACATGGTTTATATAATGAATTGAAACATCATATATAATACATGCTGAGTTATGAACGGTCCCTTTTTTTTTTTACTTTGGAAATATTTTATATTTTATTTATTGCTATTATTGTCATTGTCTTATTTATTTATTTTCTTTCTGTTTTTTACATTTTAATTTCTTTATCAGTAAGAATTACATATTTGTCCTCATCCCCCCATTACCTTCCCACCCACCCCCACTTCTGCCCTCACCCCTCTGTTGTCTGTGCCCACAGTTAGGCTTATAGGCATGCATACAAGTCGTTTGGTTCATCTCTCCCCCTTGCCCCCACCCTCTCTCTCCTACCTTCCCTCTGAGGTTTGATAGTCATAGCTCTATAAGGAAAAAGTTTAAAAATTACGTATAACTTTAGGGCTTCTTAAAATTATATATTACTTCTCTTGTATAAATCAGTATATGAAAATCTTAGGAATTGTTCTTCCATTCGAGCAACTTAAAGAAATCTTATTGATGGCTGGATTTTTGTAGTCTTTATGGCTACCAAATGGCTTAGCCTAATTTCAGGGAGCCTCATAAGATTTAAAAAAAAAAATGAGAAAAAGGAAACATAGCAAGAAAAAAAGTTAAAGATGGAGAGATGGAAATACATAGGCAAATGTAAATTTTCTAGAACTGATCAGAGGAGAATTCTAGTCGAGGGATTGAGCAGATGGGCAGTCTTTTCTGGGCTCTGATTTACTAGAGAATGTGATTCCCTAAATCAGGGACTTTTTTGTCTCATTCACTGTTGTAGCCCAGGACTTAGAACAGTGCCTAGCTCAAAAGAGACACTCTACAAATGTTTAGTCAGTAAAGTAATGAACGGAGCCAGGAGACCCTTTGGGATGGGGCAGAGGCAATGGGAGGACCCTGAGCGATGAGGGTAGCCAGACAACCTTGCACAGACAGATAACCAAAGTAGGATATTTAAGTGATGACTGTAATGATGAGTGGGAGCTACTGGATGCTTCATGCTTTGCATGAAAGAGTGGCACTCTTAGATGAATACCTTGTCCCCGGGGTGGGTGCCAGTGGAATATTATGATCGTGACTCAAGGATTAGTTTCCACAGTGGAGTCTGATTCATAGCCTACATATTCCACTAACTGGTACCGTTAGAACTATGTGTCTGGGTAGAGGATCAGACCAAGTTTTCTACAGAGAAGATTGAATGGGCCAAAACTTGTAAGGGTATTTAAACAAAAGGCCGTTTGACGGGCTTTGAGTTTGTCACTGTTGAATAAAACGACTCCATTCCAGACTTGATATAAGAGCTGGATTCTCCGAGTTGTTCCTAGAGTCTCAAGTGACTGTTTTAGCTGAGGATGACCTTTACCTTTTGTACCAAGCCTGAAAGACTGAACCCTCTCAAGAGTCACAGAGCTTAATGGAAACTCAAGTCATCTTCAAAGCAAATGAGTTTAGCAAGTATTTATCAGAAATAGAATATGTGCCTGCTAAGTGGCAAATAATATTCCTGGCATTGATGAGTTTATAATGTAGATGAGAAGACAGCATAAACCATGGAAATAAACAACCAGAGTACAATAATGTGTAACATGTAATAATATCCCTATACTTACTTCAGGCAGGTGAGCATCTAAGGTCTGAGATATGTAGTACCGGTATAATTTTTAACCAGCTTTAATTTTTATCAAGATAATACATGCGCCTATTTTTAAATTCAGGTGTTATTTCTTTGAAGATTTCTCTGTTCTCTCTGCCTCTTGGATTGATCTGATAGTTTCCTGTTCTCTCCTGTTTTCCATTCTCTCCTGTCTCCTTATCCTATTTTCTGGAATATTTCCTTCAAGTTTCTCTTCTTTAATTTTAAAACTTTGGTTATTTTAATTTCTATAGTTTGATTTTGGTTATTTTAATTTCTATAGTTTAATCTTGTTTTGTGATGATTCCATGTTTTTATTCTTATTTTTAAAATGATATATATATTTCATATATATATATATATATATATATATATATATATATATATGTATTTACTGCTTGTATTTTCATTGAAACATAAAAATATAATGCTGTCTATTGGGGGAGCATGCTGGAACGTTCATGACATAGTTAACAGGAGTTTCATTTAGTGGTTCTGGTCTGTATTGAAAACAGTTTGCCCAAATCTATGTGGTACATATTACATCTAAGAGTGTTCACACAATTCACTCCCGGTATTACAGAATGAGCAACTAATTGAAACACTAACACAAGACTGCTCTAGACAGAACTTGCTAGTAGAGTTTAACAAATGTGTATTGAATAAATACAATTGTTGGTTTTAGAGTATTTTATTTCAGGTTTGTTTTGTTTTGAAATGGGTCCTGCATTGTCTCTGGCTCCCGTGGGTCACTTTGTGGTTATTGTTGCTTGTTTCTTGTTGTTGTTGGACGTTTTCCTCCAGGAGTCCAGTGGGCCTTGCTGTCTGTCCGCGTTTGAGAAGGAGTCACGGAAGCGAAGTGGAGGCTCTGTGTTGTGCTGTGTGGGGCTTCGCAACTCGTGGGCCTCCTTGTAGGGAGACCTGTGACCCCGCATCCTGAGGTCTTTTCTCCTCAGAGATCCGTGTGTCTCTCCAGAAAAGACACTCCTGGTGATTAGCCCGCTGTGTTTGCTAGCTATGGAAGTGAAGGCGACTTCCTTCTATAGGTTCTGAAACTGAGTTAATTCAGGGTAAAACATGCCTTAAAAGTAATATTTACTTACCAAATTCTTAAAGCCTGTTGATAATTTAAATAATTTACACTAAGTGAGGGGCCTGGTTTCATACCTGTTGTCTAAAGTATATTGAATACATTCTATAAGTGAAGATACTCCTAGAAAGACTAAATTAAATGTTCCTTATAATAGAATATACGGTTTCCTTAACATATTTCACATTTCTTGGCAATACACTTAAATGTAAGTGTGCATGCCTGTCACTCTGAGGACGAGAGTAGACCTATTAAAAAACGGATTTGGAAGGAAAAAGAGACCATAATGACTAGAATGTATTATTGCATGCTCACTGCCACCAGAACTTAAAACTTCAACTATGCTTTTTTTTTTTTTAATTTGGAGAAAATCCTGCTGTATTCTTGTAAACTCTTAACCCTCTCTGTGTACCTGTAAAACTGTAAGCCAGGTAACATATATTATATACATTTCAAACAGCTCTCTGAGATAGTGGTTATCTCCATAGATGAAATGAGGAACACGCTCAGAAAAGTTAAAATGACTTACTCGAGATCATAGATCTAGTCAGTGCCATATACAGGCCAATATTCAGGTCTGTTACATGTTCTATAGGACTTTCCTGCAGCATCACAAGCCAAGAGGACTTTCATGCTACCCTGCAGCAGGAGGAATCCACAAAATAAAGCTGCTTAGGGCAGGTTATTCTAGTAAAAGTAGCATCAGAAAGGGGGTGGGGATGGGGAGTGAGAATTGTCTAAAGGAAAATTTCCACCTGGACTCACTACCATCTGATAATGAACTTTCACACTCTGTAGAACATATAATCCAATCAAGTCCTTTCTTATTGCCATTGTGAATGAAAACTACATTCAAGGATTATTGTTTGAGCGTGTTTTTACCAGAAAACCAGTTTATCTTTTAAATATTTTTCCTATTCTTCTGACTTATGACTCAATATTTATCATTGTGCTGTTCCTTCTGATTGTTTTTATTGATCAAATAACACATACTATGTATTTCTACTTCCTAAAATACTGTTAATGAATTTCATTCGTATATTCTTTTTCTTCAGTAACTATATATAAACTACCTAAATCATTATAAACTGCCTATTTTTTGTTTAAAGTGTTGGGAACTTTCAGACACACACAAAGGAAGGAAGATTGATGCATTGAGCCCCCTTGTGTGTCTCCAATGAACCCCCAGTTTCAAAGTTATCAACATTTAAAAAATATATTTTATTAATTTTTTACAGAGATGAAGAGAAAGGGATAGAGAGTTAGAAAAATCTATGTGAGAGAAACATCTATCAGCTGCCTTTTGCACACCCCCTACGGGGGATGTGCCCACAACCAATGTACATGCCCTTGACCGTAATCGAACCTGGGACATTTCAGTCCGCAGGCTGACGCTCTATCCACTGAGCCAAACTGGTTTCTGCCAAAGTTATCAACATTTTGACAGTCATGTTATTCATCTCCTCTCCTCCGCCATTGTTTTTTTTTTTTCCTTTTGGGTGACTTCTTTCTCAGGAGCACCCTTGAAAAGCTTAACTCAACCTTTCCTTAGGTACGATAAACCAACCTATTTTTTAAAAAGGAGTGGGGGAAATGATGATTCTGAATACGGAAACATGAATAAATCAGTCATCTCAGGGGAGCTTTCTGAATCCCAGGGCAAGAACCAAACACAGAATCTTAAAACCAGAAAGTACCGTTTCACTAAATAATTTCTAGAACTCCATCTGTGAAGTACAGTGGCCAGTAAACCACATGTGGCTATTGGGGTTTTAATTAATTTAAATTAAATCACATTTAACATTCTGAACCTTATTTGCACTCCCCGCATTGTAAGTGCTCACATGTGATTAGTAGCTACTGCACTGCACAGCACGATCTAGAATAGCCGCTATCGCAGAAAGTGCTGTTGCCCAGGGCTCCTCAACATTCCCATGTTTGAGAAGCAAAGCACTGACGCCCCTGTGACTCTGTCAGTGCTCCAGTGTACAGAGGAAGGTACCCGAAGCCTCAGTGTGGGGCTGCGGTGACTGAGGGAGCGGAGCCACATCCAATGGCCTTATTCTTCTCCACTGGCACCTGTCTTACTGTTTAAGCAAGAAAAATTTGGCTCTAAAGGGGTCTTTTGAGTTCTTATTTTCTTAAACAACAGTAACCCATACCCCCCCCTCCTTTTTCCTGTTTTCATTGACATATTATATTCTTGAATAAAAATTATGAGTCTCCAACCGTGGGAGAAATCTTGAAAACTGCTTAGAGGTGAGGGAAACATATATTTGACCAGATGATCAGGTCATTAAATTGTAAGAATAATCAGTTTCTATTTCTGAAATGTTTTTTTTAAGCCAATGAAAGATTATTCATTTCAAAAAGTAAAAAGTGTTAAACATTTTATTTTATGACTACATTAATAGTCTTGTACCAAGGACTAACTAACTAACAACAACAAAACAACAAAACAAAACAGAGCTAAGAAAGCAAAAAGAGAAAAGAAAAAAAAACTACTTTGGGAATCATTTGAGAATTATTTTGTTGTTTGGAGGTATTCTTTGGCCAGTCCTTTTGGGTCTTCTCCCAGTAAGCTCATTTTACCGATGATAAATTTTTGAATGTACTTGACAAATGTACATTTGTGCTTAATACTGTTTGTTGATGATTAGGAGAAATACTAATGAAATTCCAACAAGCAGATTTTGCTTTTAAAATGTCTTTTGCTGTGAAATGCAAAAGAGTCGGCGACATCGTCCCAACTTTTGATGGGGCAGTCTAAGCCAGGAAGGCAAAGAACCCATGTAATATAATTTGAAATTAATTTAGATATTGATTCAGTAGAAGGATTGGAGAGTTGAAATGATTGTAGCTTCAAGACTGCTTGCTCCTGAATCAAGGAGTTTGCAGGAGGATCCTCTCATTGAAGTGGTCTTTAGCCTGAACACTTGGATTTGTCAACAGAGTTCTCCAGACCTACGACTGCTGGCTGCTGTTTCATACACTGGGGAAACATAGTCAGTATGCAGTTCAGAGATTTATAAACTTCAGCTTCAGTTACCTTCAAAGATGATTAAACTGGAATTTGGAGGAGTTAATCTAGCAAGTAACCTAATAATGAGCTAAATAGTGTCTTCCTTCTATGTGCGAGGTGTTGCAAGGCCCTGCACGATATGGCAAAACCTTCTTTTTAACCTTCCCTTTTCACATTGTTTAAACATCCTTAGGTTATATTTAAATGAATAAATGAGGTGGTTTTATCTGAATCTAAGTCTATGTGAGTTGTGGATTTCACCTCTCATAGGTGTATTTTTTCGTTTTAATTTGTGGGTAGTATCAATAGGAGATTAGGGTTGTAATCCCATGAGATTTGAATAATAGAGTTTCACACAAAATACTGTCAACCTACCAACTCTGTGCAGAGTCCACGTGGTGCCAAGGCCGGGAGAGTGGCTCGTGGTCACTAGAGGGCAGAACACGTCAGGAAGAGAGGGGGACGCCTGGGGAGAGTGTCCGGAAAGCTTGCTCTGCTCCTTCATAAGGAAAACAACCTCTTAACCACGCAAGAAAATGCAGCTCAGCCCCAGAGGCAGGGAAGCCAGTAAGTGACCCAGGAGCCTGGGCCATGGTCGGAGCAGTGAGAAATGTCAGGGGCTCGATAATCCAGTCTGCGCCCACACATTCCCAGGCCATCACACTCATGACAGAGGACTAAGTTCAAGTGCAGATTGAAAATGGGAGGCAGGTTTTAGGGAGTGGAGCAGGCCATTTAACCCTTTTGATTATTTCTCTAATGCAGTTCTCTAATACCTGAGAACGTGTAAGAACTGACTCTCTTGGAATGGGCAAGTGGTACTTTAAGTCACAGGGGAATCTGATAACCGTCTTTTGATATCGGAGCATTTCCTGTCACATTGCTGAGTTGGTTTTATAACGTTTCTTCCCGGTAAGTTCTCTTCACATCGTAGAGTACTTCCTCGGATCCAAATGGCTAGTTTTTACAAAGGAGAGATCAATTGATATAAAGATGATATAATTTTCTAATAAGTCAGGCCATTGCCATTTTTAAAAATTAATAATTTAGAATTTACCCCTATGTATTAAATACCCATAAAGGCGGGGTGGATAGGGATAAAACAAAGAATAAAAGTTTTCCCTAACTCTTCTCCTATATACATCCATAGCATTCTGTATTTTTACTTCCGTTTTTGCACACATTCCAATTACAGGTGTGTTTGTCAAGCAGGCAGGATTGCATGCTTCATGACATCAGGAGCATTCTCCCACATGTAGCACAGAGCCTGCCTAAGGAAGCCTGTCACTCACATTTGTTGACCTCACATAATTTATAATGCTATTGGAGTGGAAGGGACCTGTAACACAGATGTTAAAAGATACAAGATGAAGTAGGATTTCAGGGGAGAAAATTAATACTTTAGTCTCACCAAGAAAATTCTCATTAAAATAGCATTTAGCTGGGCCTCATATGTGGCTAGGATTTGTGTGGGCGCGCACGCGCGCGTGCACACACACACACACACACACACACACACACACAAGACAGACAGGCTTTCCAGAGAGCAGAAGTGAGAGCAAAGGCATCATATTTTACTGGGGAGGCTTATATTAATAGGTAAGACCGCAAGATAGATTGGAAAAACACGTATGGATGGCCTAGAATCCCATGCTAAGGAATTTATAGTTTTCCCTCTGGGCCAATGTTTTTGAAAAGTGTTCCTCTTCAGTCTGTAAGAACCTCATATAAAACCCATCCCATTGACAAATAAGCTTGCCTAATGCCACATGCTGTATTTCTTGGAATGTCACAATGCATACCAATAAAGTGAAGTTCCTAAAGTCCTACAGGAAATAAACTTTTGAACTTCCTTTAACCAAGTATTTCCCAAATATGTGACCACCTTTGAACTCTTTTAGTTTCCAGCAAATCTATTATTCCTCAGTGCACACTTGGGAAATGATGTTTATGCAATAGCCAGTCTTCAAAGGTTTAGAAAACCGTTAATTAGAAAATAGGTTTATATTTTTACACCTTGAGCTAGGAAGAAATGCAAATGCATAGATACCTGATTCATTTTGCTTCCTCTAGAGCAGTGTTTCCCAAACTTCTCTCATGATGAGAATCACCTGGCGGAGTTGTTAAAAGACAGATTCCTGAATCCCAACTAAGAAGTGCTAAACTAGAATTGTATAGTTAACTACTGCTCTAAGCTTAGAGCAGTAGTTAAGTATACAATTTTACCTATATGTTCCCAAAAATTCTAGTTTAGCACTTCTTGGTTGGGATTCAGGAATCTGTAGTTTAACAACTCCACCAGGTGATTCTCATCACGAGAGAAGTTTGGGAAACACTGCTCTAGAGGGATTTACCTTTGTCTTAATGAACATTGTGTGCTCTCTTAAAACGACCAAGTTCATTCGGAAGTGCGCAGGATTCACAGATAAATTTAGATGCCCTCCTTGTTCAAGTTCAGCTGTTATTAATCATTGCTTACCCTTCCTAGTTTTCTCCAGGGATTAAATGGAGAAGCGGTTCTCAAGGTGTGACAACCGGAGCAGACGCAGGAGCATTACCTGAGAACGTGTAAGAACTGAACGTTCTCGGGCGCCATCCCAGACCTGCTGAATTAGACGTTCTGGGGGTGAGGCCGGGCGCTCTGTCCCGAGAAGCCTCCCAGATGATTCTGACACGCAGGGAGGCTAGGGAACCACTTGCGATGGTTATCCTAAACCTTAGGCTAGGGTGAGAGCAGAAGCTTCCAGACTCTTCCTCAGCTGCCATAGCCTCTGTGTAACTGTTTTGAAGTAATCACAGTATTTTAAGTTCACCTTCGCATGTGCTTACTTGTTTACAAATTAAATATCTGAGAGTTTTGTGCAGCTTTTTGGCTTCTTAGAATCAAACTCACTGTGTCTTTCTCATCGTGACAGCCGTCTGCTGAATTTGTTTCTCATTTAGATTACAGATACAATTCCTCAGAGAATATTGTTAGCTTCCAGAGCTAACAAGTTTACCTTTTCCTTCCCTGGGAGCCTGGCAGACATTCCTCAAAGGAAAAAACACAAAAGTAGCATCCTAGGAAAGTGGCACCGTAGGCGCTCTGTGTCTGTTGATTTTCACTCAAGAATGAATATTTTTCTCTCTCGAGGGGGAGAGCCTTTTTTTTTTTATCAATTATGTACCTGTGGGTATTTCCTGGTTAAATTATAACTTTATACATGAGTCTTTTTTCATTTTCCTTTGTATAGAAATATAAATTTGAAACAACGGGAAACCTGGATGAGCCTCTCCCTTTTTTGAGGAGGGGAGAAAAGCTGTAATAAATGCAAAACTTCCTTCTCACCTGCATAGCCCTCCAGATAAGGGGCATTCAGTACAGTTGCTTCTAAAAGTGTGCTGGAGATGATAAACTTTACTTTAGAGAATAATTATAAAAGCTAGCTCATGTTTGATAAAGCACAACCTGATGCCTATTGCTTCAGATCCCTCTCCTTTGTAGCATATTAAAAATGGGATTATATTTGAAAGTCCTCACAGTAAATTATAAACTAACTTCAAAGCATGTAGCAATAAAGGAACTTGTCAGGGTAAATCATCAGTTTCTTCAAGTTTGTGATGATTATAAAGTGGAGACCTCCCCCCAAAAAAGCTGAAATTCAGAGGAGAACTCAAACTGAAACTGATTTAGACAGAGGGCGGGGGGGGGGGGTGTAATTCCTTTAAAAATGTGAAGGTTGCTAGGAACTGTAGAACGCATGTACCAAATTTTCAAGCAGTATGCAGCTATTGTCAGAGAACAAGTAGAGTTTGTGTCTTACAGTTAAATCTACCAGGCAGGCTGGCCAGCTGGGCAAATCACACGGTTGGGACGCTGAATGTTTGTTTTAAGAAAAGACATCCGGTTTCCATAGCACTATGATTTTATAGCATAGATCAGATTATACTGTTTATTTAGCTAACACCATTTTCCCCTCAACCTACTGAAAAGATTGAATCAATAAATCTTGAACTCTTTAAAAAAAATGTTTAAAATAAGCATGTCACAGCATAGAGTGAGTCTGTATGTGAGAAGGAAGGTAGAAGCTATGCCAATGAAATTTTACTTAATAAGATTTGTATACATTAGAAAAAAAAGCTAAATTTAGAATAGTTTTTCGCAATCCTTTTTTTCTATTTATAATGCCTACGTTGAAGTATGAAACCATGTAGTTAGCTTGGATTTTGAGAGGATGTTCATGAAAATAATAGTTTTTATAAAATTTTAGAAGCAGAAAATATGTGATGCCCTCTTTTTAAAAATACTATAAATGGGTCCATTCATATAAGTTCTGCTTATTTATCCTTTGTCAAAATATTGACTTTCCAAATCTTCAAATCAAGAAAACGTATAACCTCTTAACTCATAAATAGTTTAAATTCTAATTTACACAAATAGGTTTTCAGATAATTTTACTTTTAGTATCCCAGCTTTGAGCTTTTAACTCTACTTAGTCTTTTATGATCTCTGAATTATCTCGTGACTTAATTAAAATAGTATGATTGACAATGGCTTGAACAGATTTATAGCTATACATTTATTTTGTTTCTCTTTTACTGCTTGCCCCAATTTATTTTCTTAGACTAGTGATCTGTGACATTTGCACTGAGCTCTGTGAGAGAATTTGAATGCAGTTGTATGAAGACAGTAGTTATTGATATCAAGTAGGATATTAATTCAAATACAGACTTCTTGATCTTGAATCTTTGGTCTTGATTTTATCTTTGAAAACTTGCTTTTGGGCTTTCTCAGGACACTGTTTCCTTCTGTAACCCCCAGTCAGCCAGTCAGTCATTGAGATCTGTTTCCATTTCAGATGAGTTCATTATAGAGAGTTTATCATTATACGAAATAAAAGTTATCTTGGGTATAAATACAAAATGGTAAATATCAGTTCCTTCATTGAGGCATTGTTTGTAACAGGAAAAGATTAGAAGCAGCCTAAATGTCTATGCATAGGGAGGGAACTAGTTGAATAAATGTTGGCATTCCTTACAGTGGCATGCTATTCAGCCATGGGCAGGCGAGGTAAAGCATCTTTGTGGACTGATATGGATGAGGTCCTAGAGATATTATTAAAAGGGGAAAATGTAAGATGCATAACAGTATGTCAGAGAAGTATCTGAAGGGATGTCCAAACTAAAAAAAAAATGACTGCTGTTGCCTTTTGGAAGAACGTCAGGTGAATGAGATAGCTAGAGGCCGGAAACCTCCCTTTCTTTTTTCTCTTCAATTCTGTACCCGGTATAACCTACATTTTAAAATTACTTTTAAAAATCATCCTGATTAGAAAATGCTGATAGGTACGTCCGAGAACGTAAACTATACTATAGTTAGCACTCATGAATAAAATGCACTTTTTACTGGTTAAAATGAAAAGTGGGATATTACAGCAGAAACCTGGGGCAAGGTTGTTTGGCTCTGGTTATGAGGAAGTGATCCTTCCTTTAATATTTTACTTTTTACTGTAGATCGATCCTGGGAAATTATTTGTAACTCAGATTTAATGGAAACTCTTTTGAAAGCCAAGTATTCTTCAAAGCTATGGCACTTGAACTTATCTGTTTTGAAATTCTGATTTTTTTTTGTCATAAAGCACAGTCCTTCGGTCATTATTCAGCCTTATCAAAATTAGTAACAGTTTGTCCTCCTAGACTTAGAGTCGTCTGTAGTTTTAATTGACGTTTTGCAACCAACAGGTTGGTTGGATTTTTCTCTTTTCATATTCTAAAAATTGTTTTAAGAAACTGCGGTTCTTATCTTTATCTTTAAAACGCATTTACTGACTAAACTGCCCACTACAGTTTAAAACCGCCTGCTGTTCTGAATTATTTCGTAAATTTTTAAGCATTCTTAAATTAGTTATATTTTACTAAATGCAAATTTGCTTTATGAAGTAAGTGGCATGCAGGTCGAATATAAGAAATAACTTGCAAAAAAATGCTTGATATTCAGAATTTGGAACAATTGGTTGGCTAGGGAAAAATTAATGAGCATCACAGACTGACTTGCTTTCCCAGGAATGAATTTAAAACTATTGCTTTTTTTTTTTGTACATGGAAAAAGAACTTCTAATTATTGTCCATATTTATAGCAACCATATGTCCCAGACTTTGCAATATAGTTCCTCGTTTCATATTCTCCATCTCCTCGGAATAGGCATATTGATTTCTAGCTTGGAAAGTGTGTTCATTCTTCTAGTAGGAAGGTAGCTTTTTGGAGTCATTTCACTTTAAGTAGAAGTTAAGAAACCCCTTTCAGATCACTTGTTTCAAAGAAGGAAGATGTCAAGAAGATGTGTTTTAAGACATTTTGAAAATACTTCTTTATATGCTAGAGTGACTTGAGACATGGAAATTTTCATTATGTGGGATTCTTGTTCTGTGCTTTTGTTCACAGAATGCAATCAATGAACAAGGATTATGGAGCAACAATATATGGGATGAAATGTTTTATTTCTGTCGTGCAGTGCCCAGGCACTGCCTCCGCAGTGAAGACTGAATACCGAGGGAAGATGTATAAGTTAAAGAGTTTTTCAGAAATAGGAACACAATAAACACATGAAATGATATTCAATATAATTGGCCATCATGGAAATGCAAACAAAGCCACAATGACATACCACTTCACATCCACCAGGAGGGCTATTCTACAAAATATAGGCGGTAATTAACGTTGGCAAAGATATGGAGAAATCGAAACACTCACTCTTACAGTGCTGGTGGAGATATAAAATGGCGCAGCCATTTTAGAGAGTCTGGCAGTTCCGTGAAAGATTAAACAGCAGTTCCACGCCTAAGTATAAACTCAAGAGAAATGAAAATATATGGTAAACCCAAAAACTTGTTCTCCAATGTTCATAACAGCATATCTATAAAAGGCTAAGCGACCATTTGATCAGCCGGTAGCTATGACACGCAATGACCACCAGGGGGCAGGCTCTGGAGCTGCCTAGCTGTGGTCACTTGGCAGCAGAGGTTCTCAGGTGACCCACCCAGAACCAGAGAGGAGGGGGCCTAATTCTGGGGTGCATCACCCAAGAACTGCCCTCTCATACTCTGGGACCCCTCAGGGATGTTGGGGTGCTGATTTCAGCCTAATCCCTTCGGGCCAGGCCACGGGACCCCACCTGCTCGAGGTGCTCACTCAACAGATGCCTTTGAGCTGCAGCTCCACCCCAGGGACTGCAGGAGGTTGGCTACAAGGTGTTTCTGGCCCTTCTCTCCCAGTCCTGCCCTGCCGGCCACCTTCTAATATATTTCCTTTCAATGTGCACAAATTTGTGCACTGGGGCACTAGTTATTTATAATAGCCAAAACATGGGCCCCTCAGCTGATAAATAGATAAATAAATGTGGTACATTCATATAATAGCAATAAAAGAAAGGGATGGAGTACTGATACTTGCTATAACATAAATGAACCTTGAAAGCATTATGTTACAGGAAAGAAGTCAGGCATAAAGGATTACTACACATTTTAATACTCCATTTAGTTATTCATTCATATTATTTTTTAAAAGCTTTTTTTTTTTTGTTGATTTCAGAGAGAAAGGGAGAGGAAGAGAGATAGAAACATCAGTGATGAGAGAGAATCATTGATTGTCTGCCTTTTGCATGCCCCCTATGGGGATTGAGCCCACAACCTGGGCATGTGCCCTTGACCGAAATCAAATCCAGGACCCTTCAGTCTGCAGACCACTGCTCTGTCCACTGAGCCAAACCAGTGCGGGCTATGACTGTTATTTATATAAAATGTCCAGAATAGGCAAACCCATAGAGATGGAAAGTAAATTGGTGGTTGCCTAGGCCAGGAAAGAGGGAGGAAATGGGTAATGGGTTTTCTTTTTGGGGTGATAAAAATGTTCTAAGATTATACATTTTGAGGAGGTGAGTTGCATGGGATGTGAATTATATCTCAATATTTCAAAAGGTGAAGAAGAAATCTTTTGTTACTGACTGAGACGTTTGTTTCATATCTTTTTTATCAGTGGTTCACAAAGACAGTTTTGTCACCCCAAAACAAATGCCAATAGACATTTTTGGTTGTCACAACTGGAGGAGGAGTGGTACTAGCACAGCCATGGGCAAACTATAGCCCGCGGGCCGGATCCGGCCCGTTTGGCTGTTCTATCTGGCCCGCGGAGCCGAAAGAGCGGAGGGTTCTCTTGCTCTCCCCTCCTTCACCAGCAGCCCAAGATGAGAGTGCCAGCATGGTCAGGTTGCTTTTGTTCCGGCCCTCTGGTCCAGTTTAAGAACCCATTGTGGCCCTCGAGTCAAAAAGTTTGCCCACCCCTATACTAGCATCTAGTGGGTAGAATTCAGGGATGTTGTTAAATATCCTTCAATACATAGGACAGTCCCCACACACAAAAATTACCTGGCTAAAATTGTCAGTAGAGGCCAAGTTGAGACATTGTTCTATAACTGCGTTACTCAAGTGACAATTTACCACAGCCATGCCTTTTAAGCAGTGCAAGGTTATGGATCATCAGAGAGGCATTCATTATGTTCACTTTACTCAGGGCAAGGCTATGAGTGAATCTAAAAGAAAGGGTTTTATTTTTTTTATCTGATTATGCCTAAACCTAAGGTAGGTAATTCAATTAACCAAAATATTTTATTCCTCCAGTCATCCTGGTTTAGATTTTGCTATATTTTGTTATACTAGTATTTTACTTTCATATTTAAAGATTATTAAAGGTCAGCTTTATGGAGTATAACATCTACTTGTGATAAATACAGGAATAAAAAAATGGCCATAAAACAACTTTAGAGGTATAATTAAAAGTTAACTTTTCCATTTCAGAAATTATTGTCATCTCTTGTTCTAGAATTGGAATATGTCCCTATGCTAAGCTGGTATGTTAGGCTTCAATGTCCAGCTGTGTTCCTTCTAGTGTATGTGCCTGTTTGAAATTCCCACAGACTGGTCCAGTGGAAAGGGAGCAGGGAATTCATTATAGAGCCCTTCCTTTCAAATGTAATAGCTAACACCTACTGAATGCTTACTATGTGCTGGGTTTTATATAGGGTATTTTATTTAATTAAAATATATTTTTATTGATGTTGGAAAGGAAGGGAGAAATAGAAGCATCAATGATGAGAGAGAATCATTGATTGGCTGCCTCCTGCATGCCCCCTGTTAGAGATCGAACCCACAATCCCAGCATGTGCCCTGACCAGGAATGGAACTGTCACCTCCTGGTTCATAGGTCAACGCTCAGCCACTGAGCAACACTGGCTGGGCATATGCAGAGTACTTTCCATATATTATCTCATTTAATTCTGACAAAACCCTATTACGTAGGTATGATTGATTATTCCTATTTTTCTAGAAGCATCTCTTTTATTGTTGTTCTGTGGTCTTATACTACTGTTATTCTGCGAGTTCTCTTCTCCCTCATTCTCTTTGCTTCTCTGCTGTTTTGAATCTTTTATACCTGCCCTTACTATGGTGAACTCCCTCATTTTTGTGAAGTATATTATCCATTACATTCCTAAGAAAACCAGTGGCTGAATATGTCATTATCGTATCTTTACCATTGAGAAAGATAGTTTGTCTGGGTATACAGTTCTATGTAGGAAATATTTTTCTCTCATAATTTTGGAGGTATCATGTCTCTTGTCTTTCAGTTTTGGGTATGATCTGTTTTGTGACTTCCAAAACACTTAGAATTGCTTTATCTCTATTACTGTGGAATGTCGCAATGATGCATCTCGCTGTGGGTCTTCTTTTTTCTTTCTTCATGCAATTTGCCTAATATTCAATGGGGCCTTTCACTCTCACAATTCAATTCCTTGAGTTCAAGGAAAGTTTCTAAAAATGGTTACTTGATAATTTCCTTTTTTCTTATTCTGGAATGCCTATTATTTAGATGCTGCCTTTTAAAATGTATCATGTAGTTTTCTTATAGGGAATTTCTCCTTTTAGAAATTTTAGAAATTTTGTGTTTAGCTTTTACAGCCTGATTTAATTTTTATTCATCTTCCTTCTTTCTGTTTGTCTTTTGGATTAGGTCTCTGTTTTTCAAGTTACAGACTTTCCTTAAATATTTATCCTTAACTGTTCATAATGTGTAAGATTTCAGTGTTTGTTTCCTTCTGACATGGTAATACTAAGAAAAGCCCAAATACCACTTATATAGTATTTTGCCCCCCAAATGTATAACCTAAATTCAACCATGAAGAAACATTAGACTAACCCAAATTGAGGGACATTATGTAATTAGCCAGTGCTCTTAAAAAATGTCAAGATTGTGAAAGACAAAGACTGAGGTATTTTTCACATTAAAAGAAAGTAAGGAGACATGACAATTAAATGCAATGTGTAATCCTGAATTGGACCCTGGATCAAAATTAGTGGGACATTTAGCAAAATTAGAGTGAGGTCTGTAGGTTAACTAATAGTATTCCTGGTTTGGTCATTGTGCTATCTACACTAATAAAAGAGAAAGATGCAAATTGACCATACCTCCGTGATGCCCACCAGCCAACCAGGAATGAGTATGCAAATTAACCCCCCAAAAAATGGTGGGTAAATTTGCATATGAAGGCATGAAGCAATAACTGAAGTCTCCACCCTAGTGAAGACTGAAACCTGAAGGCGGAAGGCTTGGCTCTACTGTGGTCCGGGTCCCAGGTGCAGGAGGAAAACCGGTGCCAGCAGCCAGGGGAAGGAAGGCCTATTGCACAAATCTTCGTGCAACGGGCCTCTAGTGGTTATATAAGATGTTAACATTTGAGGAAGATGACTGCTTTTTTCAAGTATTTTTCTGTCCTATTTTCCTTCTTTCTAGACTGCTTGAAATTTTTTGCAAGTGCTTTTTATTTTTCATATTAGATAAACTCTATGGATATGTGATTCAAGTTAACATAAGTTTTCTTCTGTCATTTTCAATCATATGTTAAGCCCACCCACTGATCTTTAATTCAGATACATCTTTTATTTCTAAAATATACATTTGATTCATTTTTAGAATTTCAATGTTGAGATTCCCCATCCATTCATTAATTATGACATTTTCCTTTTAAGTCCTTAAACATTTGTATAATAGCTGCTTTAATTTCCCTGTCTGCTAATTCCTAGATCTGGCTTATCTTGTAGTAGGTTTCTATTAATTATATTTTCTTTGATACTGTGTTATATTTCTTTGTATATTTAGTAATTTGTATTGTATACTGGACAGTGTGTGGTACAGAATAGAGACCATGAACTTTGTTATCTTTCCCTGAAGGTATTGATTTTGTTCTAGCAAGTTGCTAACACGACTCCAAATGCTATCTCTTATCAGGTGTACATCGACTGAAATCTCTGCTTAATCCTCTCAGCCTTCTAGCTGTTGCCTTTCACATATGCAGTTCAAGAGTCAGCTAGGAATTTGGGTAGAGTTTATATATAGATGTGGAGAACTCTTGTGGCTTCTTTCTTTCAGAGATTGTCCCCCTCACTTCCCAGTTATGCTATTAACCTCAAACTAGGTCCTCAAACAAAGTAAGATTTTGGATATCTGCTTAAGTTCTAATCACCTCACCACATGAACTGTGGAGTACTGCTTGATGGAAAGCCATTTAAACAGGAATCTGACCCAGGATAGAGTCAGAAGATTGACTCTGCTCCAGCTTCTGCCTGCTTTTGTCAATCTATGATGCTTTCAGATAGTTATTTTCAGACTACATAATTGTCATCTGCAATGGGATCAATCTTCTATACTCTAGTCGGCCATTACCAGAAATTATATCATATTACTTTTTATTTTCTATTGATATTATATAGAATTGAAAAAAACAACTTTTACTTTTCTTTTTTTTTTTTGATGAGTCATGGCAGTAGCTCATCAAAATTTTATAAAAGGATTAAGCATATTACTAATCTTATTTTTTCTTTTTCTCTTGTAGACAAGAGATGATTTTCTAGGTCAAGTGGATGTTCCTCTTTACCCATTACCGGTTAGTATGAATGTTAAGATTTTACTTTTTATGTTCATTGTTTTTACTTTAATAAACACATAAAAATACACAATGTAATTAATATAAATATTTGATTTCTGAAATATATAATGATATAATTTCTTGAGTATATTATTTTCTAAAAACATACCTCAGTTTTCTGTTTTAATTTTATCTTACATGAACCCCAGTAAGAACCAGAGCCATTGAAGTTTGTTGACATGAAAACATTGTTTGAGAAAGATCAATTTGAAAATCTTGTATTAAATAACTTAGAATGGGGAGATAGGTTATAACAATACAGACATGAATTCTGGACCAAGCATATAACAATGGAGGAAAACAGATTCAAGAAACATTTTATAATAAAACTATATTGAACCAAGTTTCAGACAGAGGGATTAAAATGAATTAAAAACATAGATAATACAGGTTGAACTTGGGTGATAAGGTTAGTATCTCAAATAGAAAAGTTGGGAGGAAAAGCCCTTTTGTTTTGAAATATGATAGATATATTTATTTTTTACCATAGTGAATTTCAACAGAAAACAAGAAAGATGAACATTTAAAAGTGGGCAGCTGACAGAGATGTGAAAATAAATTGTGTAGGGAAAAGGGACTAGAAGAATTGAGAGAAATCAATGTTGAGGTAACAGCAGAATCTCTTGAGAATGATTGGCTGTTCAAATAAGAGAGATGGAAGCACTTAGATTGAACCCGAGAGAGCATGGGTCTGTCAGAGGAGAAGGGGAAAACAGACAAGGAGAGACAGCACAGAACCAAGTAAAATAATGTCATGAGAATTCAAGAGTTCCATGACTGAATGTGTAGTTAACAGTGCAAAAGGATAATAAAAAAGGCTGTTGAACTTGATAAGAAAAAGAAATAATGCTTCTTTACTGTGCCAGTCTTTTGAGATATTTTTGGCTTTCTCCCGCCTTCAGAGATTACAAGCTTTTGATAATACATTGAATTCAGTCTTATTTTCCACACTGTTTACTTTTTCATTCTCCTAGAATTGTCGCTCTGCTCTAACCAGGCCAACTTTCTGACATGGCATATTCCACTAACCACCCTGCTGTTTTTTCACTTCCTACCCTATTTTTGGCTCCACAACACACCTGTTCAGCTAGTTTTAGACTGAGTTGTGATGCCGGTTGCAATTCCTGTGGTGCAGAAAAGTGAAAGCACTATTGATTGTAACCATTTCATCTACAGCTACTTTCCCCCCTCAGTTCTAACTTAAGTTATGCATTAAGTCATAGTTCATGAATAGTCTTGAAAAGTACATATTTTGGTGTTCTAGATACGTCTTGAAAACCCACTGTTTTATTCTAGACAGAAAATCCAAGAATGGAGAGACCCTATACATTTAAGGATTTTGTTCTTCACCCAAGAAGGTCAGTAACTATGCAATAATAACATGTTAAGTTTTTAAAGAATTTCTTCATTATACCTTATAAGCACTTGGAAAATTCAAAGTTTAAACCTTTCTGAATAAGCTACTTCTAAATATTTTGTTATTTTTTGTTATATCTGATTACAGAGTAATATATGCATAATACAGAAGTTATATATATTATGTAATATATATATAATACAGAAAAGTGATCACACCCCTTTGGGAAAGATTTGTCCCCCTAATACTTACCAGACTAAAAGGCTAAAATTTGTCATATTGATTTTATATCCTAAAGTGTATGTAATTTTGTCACGCTATGCTTTAAAAAATCACAAACATTAGTTTATCTAAAACTAATATCTGACTTGACATGCACAAAACCAATTTCAGACAAACCTAACTATATATTGCATACATTACTAGTAATAAAAAAGGGTATTTCATAAAACTTAAATATTTATACAAAATAACGTGAGGAAAGACTGGAATCTAAAACCCATAATTTCATTTTCCTAAACTAAATTACTCGATTTTTATCAAATGGCTGAAGTTTAAGCTCCTTTTGATCCTCTGTGCCACATAGCCAAGTCAAATCTCGTCAGGACACGAGGGAGTACTGAACTGTCAGAAAGGTCAAAGTAAAGCAGAGAGAGGACATCTGTGAAAACAGTGTGTGCCTTGTTTTTAAAACCAGAAAATACTTTTGAAAAGCATGCAATGGGCACTTAGCAAATTTTTTTCACTTAAAAATTATTTTAAAAAATTACTCTTTGCAATATAAACATTAAAGAAAAAGGGACACTGCTCTCTGGCTATTAATATTTACTTTCTCTAAGAGAAGTCACATATTTAAATTCTATAAAAGTCTTGGAGTACAAATCTCTCTTCTTCCTTTAATTTTAGACTGATTGTGACATCTGCACACCAAGAATAACTAAACAAATATTTCTTCTTGTATTTGATTGTCCTGGTAGCCTGCTTTTCAATTTGTCAGACGCTTTATGGTGCCCTTATCTTTGAAAACTATTAACAGTTTACATCTTCTGTCTGCACTGGGTATTATTGCACGTGCAGAAAGAACTTTATTCAGATAGAAAACGAACTATATCCCCAGATTTTTTTAAAGCCCCATTCAGTCCAAACCCACAGACTTACTATCTAGATGGAAAGGTCTGAAACCTGTCATTGCAGAGAAACTCTTCTATTAAACACTGTCAGGGCAAGATTTCTGTAACTTTCTTTTATGTCAGTAAGTCAGTGTTCACAGCCCCTCCAATACGGTGACAGGCCACTGCTGGTGGCCTTGGAAATCAGCATCAGGGATTTTGTTGACCACTCGGGAAAGGTCCACTCACCAAGTCCATGAGAACTAGACACCAAGGAACAACTGAGGTCACCGGAGAGGCGTATTTCTTGAAGACAGAATAAAAGAATTAGGGCTTTTGTCTAGGAAGACAAAGGCTAATTGGTTACATAACTGATATCTATAAAAATCACCCAAAAACTCTATATGGAAAGGTGGGACCAGCAAGGATTTTTTAAGTAAATAGGATGTTAAAATTGATGGGGCCAATAAGTCTTAAGTTAGACGCTTAAGGAAGACAGGTTTTTTGTTTTTTTTTTAATTAAATATTAATACAGTGGGTAGCAACCTTTAGTTTAGACAACTCATTATTAAAGAGGTGATAACAATATGAGAACAGATGAGGTGAATTAGTGTATGGCAGATTCCAGTAGCTGTCAAAGAAAGACGGATTGTGAGTTTCAGATGGTCATCAGGCTTTGCTCTTCCCTCTCCATCATCTTATACGATGTGTGGTAGGGAAGTATCTCCAGAGCACACCTCTGGGGATGCTTTTCCCCATCTCCGGAATGCTGTGGCTTCACAGAGTAGGCAAAATAAAACCTCAGGTTTGCTTGTTTCACCTGGACCTCATCATCTAGGCCATCACCACCTCCTTTATGTACCCTGTGATCCAGCCAAACTCAACTACGGCCATTTCCCTAATGGCACCCTAGGTTTCCCATCTGCTTCCTTGTTTTTGCTCTTTTATTCACTCAGATGCCTTTCCCTTCACTGCCACAGACCAAAACCTTCCCCAATCTTTGAGGCCCAACTCAAATGCCAACGTGTCTTTCAGACTCTCTCTGATCTTTAGCTTAAACTTCCTGAGTATCTTATTTATCTCATGACAATTATTTGTATACTAGAGGCCCAGTGCACGAAATTCATGCAGGTGGGGGGATGTCTCTCAGTCCAGCCTGCACCCTCTCCAATCTGGGACCTCCTGAGGGGAGGCAGTTGGACATTCCTCTCACAATACAGGACTGCTGGCTCCCAACCGCTCGCCTGCCTGCCTTCCTGATTGCCCCTAACCGCTTCTGCCTGCCAGCCTGATCACCCCCTGACCACTCCCCTGCCAGCCTGATTGATGTCTAACTGCTCTCCTTTCAGCCTGTTTGTTCCTACCTGCTCTCCCCTGCAGGCATAGTCACTCCTAACTGCCCTCCCGTGCAGGCCTGGTCATCTCTAACTGCCCTCCCCTGCAGGCTTGATCACCCCAACTGCCCTCCCTTGCAGGCCTGGTCACTCCCAACTGCCCTCCCCTGCTGACTATCTTGTGGTGGCCATCTTGTGTCCACATTGGGGCAAGATTTTTTATCACATGGGGGAAGCCATCTTGTATGTTGGAGTGATGGTCAATCTGCATATTACTCTTTTATTAGCTAGGATAGAGGTGCACGGGTGGGGGCCAGCTGGTTTGCCCTGAAGGGTGTCCCGAATCAGGGTGGGGATTCCCTTGTGGCATGGGGTGGACTAGGTTTGCAGGCCAGACACACACCCCAGTGACCCAAGCAGAGGCCCTAGTATCTGGGATTTATTTATCTTCTACAATTGAAACTTTGTGTAGCCTAGAGTGGAGCCAAGCCTTCTGTTCGCTTGGTGATGAGAGTCATTTTTGTTGGGATTTATTTATCTTTTATCATTGAAACTTTGTAACATTGAATGGAAGCATAAGCCTGTAAGGGCAGGCAGAAAGCTTTGCTTTCTCTGTTGCCAGGGAAACCCAAGCCTTCCTCCTGCTCTCCATGGCCACAACAATCTAGGTTGGGTTTATTTGCATATTTGCTCCTGATTGGCTGGTGGAGATAGGATGTATGTTCCTTTTGTTCCACCATGTATTCCTTTTCCTAGATACCTTCTGCACTAGAACTTGTCTCTGAGTCTCTTCTAGTAACTAGTGGGTGTTCAATAAAATCTTAGTAAATGAATGCTTTTTTCTTAGTGTTAAAGTTTTGTGAATAATTATTTTCTTTCCTACAGTCATAAATCAAGAGTTAAAGGTTATCTGAGATTAAAAATGACTTATTTACCTAAAACCAGTGGCTCAGAAGAAGATAACGAAGAACAGGCTGAGGAATTAGAGGTGAGATTTTATAAATATTTGGTTAAACTAAAAATGAAATACCTAGTTCCTTATTTTAGTATGCTGTGAAGAAAAAATAACTTTATACAATGTGTAATATAAATTATTTACCTGGATATTTATATATTTTACCCCACCATGTATTTCTTTCTTTAAGAGTATTTATATAGAATGAATGGCCATTATAAATGGAATTTTTAAAGGTTAAAGAATAGAGAATACAATGTTTATAAATAAAAGCATTTATC
Source organism: Vespertilio murinus (assembly GCA_963924515.1). NCBI lineage: Eukaryota > Metazoa > Chordata > Mammalia > Chiroptera > Vespertilionidae > Vespertilio > Vespertilio murinus. The sequence continues at coordinate 167,328,923 of OZ004704.1, read as the reverse complement.
ATAATTAAATCATTAACTGTTTCTAATTTTTTGGTTTTCTAAACCATGTCATCTTCCACTTCATTAAAAAAAATTCTTTAAGTTAAATACATGGAAATCTGAGGAAACTACTAATTAGGAACTTTTTAATGAAATGTAATTTCTTTTCCTATCATGGTTGGGAGGGACTCAGAGGAAAGGAGGGAAATGAGAAAGAGAGGAGAGAGTTCAAGTGATCTACTAAGCCACATTTATTTGGGGCAAATAGAATTTAACAATTTTCATGAATGACAGAATAAGAGGAAGTCCAAGTCAAGTATTTGGGCAGAACTACATACACCTGAGGTGCGTGAAGAAGAAGCCGGCCTAGCCGATGTGGCTCAGTGGTTGAGTGTCAACCTATGAACCAGGAGGTCACTGGTTCCATTCTCAGTCAGGGCACAGGCCTGGGTTACAGGCTTGATCCCCACTTAGGGGTGTTCAGGAGGCAGCTGATCATTGATTCTCTCTCATCATTGATTTTTCTATCTATCTCTCCCTCTTCCTTCCTCTCTTTGAAGTAAATAAAAACAGTTTTTTTAAAAAAGAAGAAGAGCTGAGAGTATGTATTTAGAATAGAATTGGTCTGGGAATTGGAGAGGGAAATCCTAGTTGCAAGGTCTGCTATGAGCCAGCCCAATGACTATGAGTCTCTGAACTTCTCTGGACTCCGGCTCTTTATTTGCCAAGTGACAGGATGGGGTCAGATGAGGTCCAGGGGAGCACACTGACCACCAGGGGGCAGCTCCTGCATTGAGCATCTCCCTGGTGGACAGTGCACGTTATAGCGGCCAGTCATTCCTTCATTTGGTCAATTTGCATATGAGGGCTTTATTATATAGGATGGCTCAAAGACAAAAGTTCTTTCCATTATTTCAGATTCCTCATTTGTGTATATAATAAATTCCCTGAAAGTTCTGTAGCAAAAGCACTGCTTATTCTTGAGCTTTCTTTCCCTTCTCAAGGTATTTGCGTTTGTGAGGGAGAGCCCAGTCCTTGGGGAGGTTCCTCAGCTTTATAGTTCTTCTGAAGATCTAGCCAGACCCTCAGACAAAGAGGCATGGCTGTTGAGGGACACACACGCACACACCCTATACATACACACTCATATACATACACACCCTACACACACACACACCCTATACATACACTCACACACTCATACACACACACACTATACATACACACTCATACACACACACACCCCCTACACACACACACACACACTGATACTCACACACACACCCTATACATACACTCACACACACATACCCTATACATACACATTCATACACATACACCCTACACACACACACACACCCTATACACACATACACACTCATACACACACATCCTACACACACACACCCTATACATACTCACACACACACACACACACACACACCCTATACACACACCCTCACACACAAACCCTCCCAAGCACGTTGGTGCCAATATACTATGTGCTGTCTTTTGATGATAATGCTCCTGCAGTGGGAACCTCAAGGGGCAGGTGTTTGTTGTCCTTTTTTCAAATCATAATTTTTTTGCTGGAAGAACCCCTAGAGCTCATCTGACTCCATCCTGTCACTCTGCACATAAAGAGCCTGAGGTCCAGAGGGGTTCAGAGACTCACAGCCACTGGGCTGGCTCCTAGCAGACCTTGCCACGAGGATTCCACTGGACTGCGTGAGCCCTGAACTGTGAGAGGGACGTCTGACTGTCGGCTTAGCCCCAGTACCCGGGGGGATCGGGCCTAAGCCGGCAGGCAGACGTTCCCCGAGGTTTCCCAGACTGGGAGAGGGCGCAGGCCGGGCTGAGGGACCCCCACTGCGTGGTTTTCATGCACCAGGCCTCCAGTAGAATATAATTAGACCTTTGTTTGACCGTCAAAGAATTCGGTGTCCTTTCTTACGTCTATAAACCACTTACTTGATTACCTTTTTATCTTTTTAGTTTTTCTCTGATTTATCATATAATAATCACTTCAAAGTTTTAAGGTATCTATTGCACCAAAGTTTCTGACTTTTTGGTGCACAGGCTGTTTTGCATAAGGAAATCTGTGTGAAAGGAAGGCTGTCTGCTGTAAAGAAAGAAAATTCTTTATTTAGTAACCTAAAAAAAAAATATTAACAGCATTTTATTATTTAGTAACCTGCTCCAAGTTCTGCCCACACGCACGTATCACAGGTACCGTATTCACAGTCGAGTTTCTGTGGGCAGCGCTGCCTCACTTCACTTGTGGTCTCCTGTCTCAATGTTTGAATTCCCTCAGAATGCACCTTATAATTTCAGTAGATGTAAGCGTGTAGGAGTTTATTTATGAAAGGCCCTAGGAATTCAAACACATGAGTCTGTGCTTATTTATGTTCTGTGTAGCTAATGACCGGGGAAGTCTTGCCTTTGACATCTAGTTTGTGACTGAATATACACAATTCTACTATTTAAAGAAAACAATGGTAATCTTCATAAGAGGCTCACCCTAGGGCAGTTAGTGTTCCTTAGTAAGATGCAGTCTGGCTATAAAGATGTTATGCAGCGTTTTATTTTTGTGCCCCTTTGCCACTGTTGATTTGGGCGTACTAGTATGCATTTCACAAGATTAACATGCAGCGTGGGTTGTAGCCCTGAAGGCTTTGTTTCTGGCCTTTGACTCCATTAAATTGTGGGCAGTTGCCTCTTAGCGTTGAGGTTAGTAATTAAATATCAATCATTGATACTTAGAAAATTATTCTGTGAGGAAAAATCAGCTGATATATGTTTAATAGGAAGGCATTATATTTAAAAAGATTGGAACTCAGTCTTTCTAAACAATGTTAAAATGTACAACTGTACTTTTTCAAACTTGAAACAGGCTTTTTAAAAAGGGTTCTTAAGTTAGTGTTTCCTTCTCCTTGGGTTTGTTTAGATAGCATAGATTCAATAAGCGACCTTTAAGAAAGAAATCTTTAAGAAGATTTTAACTCTTTTCTGATGCCATATTCCTAGCTCTGACTATTTATACAGTTCTTTAAAGCAGTAATAAGGACCATTATATTAATAGTTGTTATTAATCTGCAGAAAAGTACTCAGTGACCATATTAAACAAAACACTTGTTAGTCTTTTTTTTTCTTTTGAAAGTAAAATATAAAAATTCAACTCACATGCTTTTGAAATTGAAACTGGATAAGTAATTTTAATATATGCAAGGCTAAATTTTAGGTTTGTTGATCCTATATTATTTTTATTATTTAAATGAAAGGAGAGAGATAAAAGGAAGGTAAACATAAATGGAGAGAAAAAGTAAGAGGATAGAGGGAAGGAACAGAACAGTTTGGGCATTAAAAATAATAAAGCAATGCCAGTTCCCATAGAAGAGGTAAAAACGAAAACATAATCAAGAGAAAGAAAGAAAGGGAGTCCTTGTTACTTGCCATCCACATTCCTTTTCCCAGAATAATTCCGTCTTCCTCTCCCTCTGCTTCTCACCCTCTGTTCTGCCTCAGGCTCTCACAGTCCCCTCCACGCGAACAGGAAGAGCCCAGCCTTGCTGTAGAAACCTGTTGCCAGAAAAGACTCCTTTCCTCCCAGCTCCCTCAGTTTTAGATCCATTTTCCTGATCCCTCAGTTTTAGATCCATTTTTTAATATAGAAGAATCCTCTTCCATCTTCTCAGCCATCAGTTGGTTGACAAATAACAGTCCTTTAGTGTGGGATCCTCGGTGCCTAGGGAAAAATAGTCTGTATATATTAAGGAAATTATTTTTTGTCTGTTATCATAGTACCCAATGTTGGCCAGTTAGTCGTTTTTTTATTTCTTTACTAGAGGCCTGGTACAATTCATGCACTGGTCAGGGGGCCCTCAGCCCACCCTGTCTCCTCTCACAGTCCAGGAGCCCTCCGGGACAGGAGATGACCCAGTGACCAGGGCAAGGCGATGCCCCATCACACCTCTGCTGCTGCCACTGCTGGCAGCACAAGCCTCGGTCGGCCCTGGTTACCTGAGCCTCAGGTGGCCCTGGGCGTCTAGGTAGCTGCCATCGGAGTCTTGCCTACACTTTGGGCTGGCCCTGGGCGGCTGGGGTGCTGAGGGGACTGGGGGACTCCGGAAGCAAGTGCCCGGCAAGCCGCGCCTGCCATCCCGGCGGGGCTGAGGGGACTGACGCTGCCATCTTGTGGCTATGGATGCTGCTATTTTTAGGGCAGGGCAGTCAATTAGCATATTCCCTCCTTATTGGCTGTGGGTGCTGCCATCTTTAAAGGCAGGACAGTCAATTAGCATATTCCCTCCTTATTGGCTGTGGTTCTGCCATCTTTGAGGGTGGTGCAGTCAGTTAGCATGTTCCCTCTTTATTAGAAAGGATTTTTAAATTTTTTATGATATCATCTCTGGACATTTTTCAATTAAATTTGCTGGTGTCGTTTTTAAAACTTTGATTTAGTAGTTTTTGCCATGTACAAATTTGGGGATTTGTAGTCAAATTTATCAGTCTTCTTTCGTGCTCTGGATTTGGTATTAGATACGTAACGGCTTTCCCACTCTTAGGATGTACTTTATAAGTCTCTCTAGGTTTGTTCTAATACCTTTTGGGTTGACTTTTTGACATTTAAATATTGCTCAATCTGTAACATCCTGTTACAAGGTCTGAGGTAGCAATCTAAATTAAATTTTTTTCTGTTTTCTAGGTAATTTGCCTATTTCCTCACAAATTTGAAATGCCTTTATCATACCCTAAATTCCTACAATTTAGAGTCTCTTTCTGGGCTTTCTAATCCGTTCTGCCGAGCTGCCTTGTATAAGCCTGCTCCAGTGACACACAGCTTTAATTCCAGGGGTTTTTAATATGTTTTATCTGGTGGGGTTGATCTCCACATGGTGCTCTTCTTTTTATAGAATTTTGCTGATTTTTCTTGCATGTTTGTATTTGCATTTGAACTTGAGGATCTCTGTGCCTTGTTAATTTTTTTTTTTTAAAAAAATCCATTATGTAGTTTAATTGGAATCCGGGCAATTTTATAAACTAACTTGAATTATGAGATTCTACCCAAGTTCACAATGAGATTCACCATTGTGAGATTGAGTCTTCCTAGCCAAGATCATATTAAGTCTTTTCATTCGTTCCAGAGAATTAAGTTTTCTTCACTCATTTATTTATGCTTTCCTAACCATTCCAGTATTTAGTATAACTTCTACAAATTGCCTTTTTCTGTTTTAAGTTTCTGTTATCAAAGAATGTCATTAACTCTTGCTATCCTTTCCTACTAATTCCTTACGCTTACTCCCTAGCTTAAGACTTTATGATATTTACCCTCTCGATAGTCTCAAGAAATTTCCAATGCCTTCCTGGCATTCAAAACAAAATAAAACTTTATTTCTTTTTAAAAAAATTTATTGATTGATTTTGAAGAGAGGGAGGGAGCAAGGGAGAGAGAGAAAAAGAAGGAGAGAGGGAACCATTGATTTGTTGTTGCAATGATTTATATGTTCATTGGTTGATTCTTGGATGTGCCCTGACCAAGGATCAAACCCCTAACCTTATGTATAGGGGCGGCACTTTAACCAACTGAGCTACCTGGCCAGGGCTTTTGGGCTACTTCCTGGCTTGACCGAAATGCTTTTCCTTGGTCCAGAGGAGAAAGAGTAACGTCAGATGACTTTTTAATCACTGGAGAGTTCATTGTCACAATTATTTCTAAGTCATTTGCATTTCCTTATCTTGCCTCTATATATTTCACCCTCACTTAACATTTTTCAGGTCTCAGAGAGATATTGATTTCCACCCTGTACATGGTGCTTTCTCTGTGGGAAGGCAGTGCCACCCAGTACAACATGAAACCTGCCCTTTATTTGTTTGCTGATAACTTGCAGTGTTTCTCAAACTTTTGACATATGTGTGTACCCCTTCTATAATTTTAGTAATGCTGAGTACCCCTCGTCAAAAAAAAAAGAGATGTATTTTAATAACAATCAAAATATATTTATTTTTTCTCTTTTTGGTACATACACAAAATAATAATAAATGAAAAATAAAATTATTCATAATAAAATATAAATAAAAGTTATATTATAAATAACATTTATTTGCACACCGGACCATCTCACGCCTCACAAGACTGTCTTGACTCATGAGAACGTAAAATTAGGCGCAGCTAAGCACGGTGCAGTGCATATCCCCACCAAACTCCGGTGCAACGCGTACCCCCACCAAACTCTTCCCAAACCCCTGGGGGTACACGTACCACACTGAAGATAATAGCCTCAGGTTGCCCTAGCTGAAATTTCTCGGTGCTTTCTGATACTGTTCGTGTGTTTTTCTATTACATAGTTTACTATCATGTAGTTTTAAAAAGTTTTCAAAACATTTTTTAAAGTTTCAAGGCAAATTTAAATGTTATTTTAAAAATGTCTTCATTATCATAAAATTCATATGATGATCTTAAAAGTTGACTGAGTGCTTATTCCTTGTTTAATTTCTGGACTTGGATGTGCTAAATTATGTGTTAAATGTCCTCTGGCATAATTTATAAGGTCAAAAAAATCAAGTGTAAGCTTAATTGTTACCCCTCTGTTTTCAGCCTGGCTGGGTTGTTTTGGACCAACCAGATGCTGCTTGCCATTTGCAGCAGCAACAAGAACCTTCTCCTCTACCTCCAGGCTGGGAAGAGAGACAGGATATTCTTGGAAGGACCTACTACGTAAACCATGAATCTAGAAGAACGCAGTGGAAAAGACCAACCCCTCAGTATGTGCTGATGGCTTTTGTGTTTGTAATCTGAACACACTGTGACCACTAATTTTTTTTGAAGTCATGTTTCCAATGGATTGGTAATAAAATAGGGATCCATAAACTGCCCTAAGATATTTATGGTCCAGGGCTTTACAAATGCTATCTTTGCTGTATGCTTTCAAAAATAATTTGGTAACATTCAGAATTATTTTAGTCAAAAATACCACCCTTCTAATTGCTTCTTACAGTATATTTTAATGAATTGTTAACTGTGCTTGTTTTTAATATTATGTGGTCACAAAGGACACATTTTTCTCTTTAGAGATTTAGAAAATCTTAGAGATTTCTTTTGGTCATTTGTTACTAAGATACTATCAAATCTTAAATTCTATAGCACACTTTAAAAAATACAAGTTAGTTGTAAAATATAAAGGATTCAATTACAAGGATCTTTTGTGAAGCACCCATTTGCCAATATGGTCAATGCGTGTATAATTTCCACCATACACAAGATCAAGGACAGAATGACCTTCATGAATGATCTTCATTCTAATACTCGAGGCCTGATGCACGAAATTCGTGTGGGGGCTTGGCCCTCGCAGCCCTGGCTTCATCCAGAGGTCGTCTGGAATGTCATCCCGAGGTCGTTCAGCCATCCAGCCTAATTAGCATATTACACTTTTCTTATTATAGATACATCTCCTCAGTGACATTTTCCCCATATTATCATCAGACTGTATATTTGTAAATAAATTCTCCAGTTGTTCATATTTATTATCAACTGTCCTATTTCTCATAGCCTTCTGAAGTCTTTCTTCAGTTTCCCGCTTTTTGACACACTTAATTTTTTATTTCCCATGAACCTATTAATTTTTTTGCCTGTTATAGCCCAAGTACTTTCATAGGTATTTTACGTTCTCAGACCCTCCCAAAGCAAATGAGTGATCATGGCACAGAGGCATTGGTCTCTGTCAAGTGACACACAGATTACAAAGCTGAAAACACTATAAAACTCTGCAAAATTGTCATATTGCCTGCTCAGTTTATGGCCAGCCCAACTTGAGCAGAATCACATTTCTTTCTCTACGTTATAATGTCATTTTCAGCTAGCCGAAATTAAGTATTTAGGTGGGCTGTCAAAATTACATGTTCTCCAGCAACAGTACAGTAAGAACTGGTGTTCTGACGATCCTGGACTTTTAGAGTATTAACTAAGTTGACAATACTTTTGTTATTAAGTATTTGTAAAACAAATTTTGACCTGATGGTCTAGATATCATAAATGTAAATAATAGAATAATATGACTTACAAATGACTGGAGCAGTTTAGGAAAGGTGTAGAAGAAAAGACCTGCCCCTCAGGATGGCACCCCATGCTTTTCCTAAACCCAGACATATCCTTACTATTAGACCAGGATCATTACTATATATGTATAGCCAAAAATATATAGATAACCATTTCATTGCAATATATTACATTTTTATTATAGTGTCCTGTCTTTTATTCTTCTCTCTATATTCATGCATGGGGAACTCTACTCTTGGCTCAAGATCAATTCTAGGAAATGTTGCTATGTGATTCATAAAGATGTATATGCAACTCTTTTAAAAATATATATATATTTTATTGTTTTTCTACAGAGAGGAAGAGAGAGGGATAGAGAGTCAGAAACATCAATGAGAGAGAAACATCGATCCGCTGCCTCCTGCACACCCCCAACTGGGGATGTGCCCGCAACCTAGGTACATGCCCCTGTCCGGAATCGAACCCAGGGCCCCTGAGTTCGCAAGCCGACGCTCTATCTACTGAGCCAAACCGGTCTCGGCTGCAACTCTTTAAGCTTCTCTTTTATGAACTTTCAAGAACTACTTTAGATTATACTTTTGTGATAACATGGCAAAATAATATAATCAAATTATTTGTGAAATTCTCACATCGTCATTCATCCAACAAATATTTGCGTTCCCCTACATGTCAGTCACTAGCTTAGGTACAGTGATGAACTAAAATATCAAAGTCAGCCGAAACCGGTTTGGCTCAGTGGATTGAGCGTCGGCCTGCGGACTCAAGGGTCCCCCGTTCGATTCCGGTCAAGGGCATGTACCTTGGTTGCGGGCATATCCCCAGTAGGGGGTGTGCAAGAGGCAACTGATCGATGTTTCTCTCTCATCGATGTTTCTGACTTTATATCCCTCTCCCTTCCTTTCTGTAAAATAAATAAATTAATTAATTAAATAAAATATCAAAGTCAGACATGTTACATACACCCTTTCACCAACTTTCACTTCATAAGGTACCAGTGTGCCCACAACTTAATCTATGCATGTTGAAAAGAATACATTCTGTTCTAACACAATTTTTTTAAATGATCACAGAATATTTGGCTATAATTTTAACTCTCTTCTGACATGGGTGATAGCTTTTCTATTTCTAATATAGGGACAGCCTAACAGATGCTGAGAATGGTAACATTCAACTACAAGCACAACGTGCGTTTACCACCAGGCGGCAGATATCCGAGGAAACAGAAAGTGTCGACAACCGAGATTCTTCTGAGGTAGATATAATGTTCTTTTTTTCGTAGATAGACACATGGTATAGCAATAGATTAAAGTATGTGTGGCTTAAGCTTATTCTGTTCATTTTAGAATTGGGAAATTATAAGAGAAGATGAAGCCATCTTGTATAGTGATCAGGCCTTCTCATCACCTCCACCATCAAACAACTCGGATGTTCAGACTCACCTTGCGGAAGAATTGAATGCCTTACTTACTATGAGTGGAAATTCAGCCACTGGCCAGCCAGTCTCCAGCTCAGTAAGATGATCTTAGATTTTGTTGTAGTGTCAGGATTTTATATTATACACTAGAGGCCCAGTGCATGAAATTTGTGCATTGCAGGGGGGTGTCCCTCAGCCTAGCCTGCACCCTCTCCAGTCTGGGACCCCTCTCACAATCCAGGACTGCTGGCTCCCAGCCGCTCGCCTGCCTGCCTTCCTGATTGCCCCTAACCACTCTGCCTGCCAGCCTGATCACCCCCTAACCACTCTCCTGCCAGCCTGATCGATGCCTAACTGCTCCCCTGCAGGCTTGGTTGCTTCTAACTGCCCTTCCTTGCCAGCTGGTCACCTTCCACTGCAAGCCTGGTTGCCCCCACAACTGCCCTTCCCTGTAGGCCTGGTCACCCCCAACTGCCCTCCCCTGCAGGCCATCTTGTGGCAGCCATCTTTGACCACATGGTGGTGGCCATCTTGTGTGTTGGAGTGATGGTCAATTTGCATATTACCTTTTTATTATATAGGATATTTGTCCATTCAGTATCTAATTTTTACATAACATTTTGTCTTTTCCCAGTTTATTGAGATATAATTGACATGTAACATTATGTTAACTCAACATATACAGCATAATGATTTGATATACATATATTGCAAAATGATCAATACAGTAATTTAGTTAACATCCATCACCTCACATATTTACAAACATTTTTTTTTCTTGTGAATACAACTTTGTCTAAATGGCATGCAATAATGTGTTAGGGACTTTGGGACTTTACAGTGTTATCATTTCTCCAAATAGTCCCACTAATGGTAACAGAGTCTTGGATAATCTAAATGGTCATTGGAGTCCAAATGTTCATTATGTCAATGCCCTTCAGCCAGAGACTGCCATGAGCACACATGTAACTGAACAAGTTGGGTTTATTACTCATTTCAGCAAGGGAGAGCACACACCATGGTGCTCTCGGTAAGATACGTAAGAAAAGACTTACTGGATTTGGGCTCATGTTAGGCACTTTGGGGGAGGGTGTAGGAAAGCAGGATTTTGCTTGTGCCTTGGATGCTGTCAGGAGGCGGAGATAACTCTGTCACTGGGTCTCCAATTTTGTCTACAGCCAGGCAAAAGCTATGATTAGTCAAGAGGCAGCAGTCATTCATATTTGCCAGGATAGGGAGATATTTGGTATTTTGGGCTTAATAAATGTTCACATTTTTGTCTGTGTCCAGGCATAATTACAGATGCGTCTTGATTTTGTCTTGATTCTACCCATGAGTGTCAGGCCAGATCTTGCCTTCTCCTCCTCAGTTACACCACGCATGTTTCCAATGCACAGGTGTGAATAAGAGCTGACGTACTCTGACCAAACAAGGAGACAGATGGCACTCTCACTTCAGTAACTGCTATGTTAGGGTCCAGAAGCAAGTATCCCAACATGCACTGCCGTCGTGTGATCTTGATGGCTAGGTCTCTCATCTGTATCACCGAGGGAGTTCTTTCAGTGACAGACAAAGATCATTCTCTGAGGATGCTGTGGTCATTTCTAGTTGGAGTTCCCTGCTTTTCATTCAATTATGTAAATATTTATTGAGGGCCGACAACATGCAAGGCACAATACGCTCAAGTGTTACTGAAATATAGCCATATCCGTGTGTTTAAGTGATGCTTATGGTTGCTTTCACCCTACATTGATGAAGTTGAGTAGTTATAATAGAGACAAAAAAGATAACAGAAGTTTGCTGATTTCTGTTTCAGCACTTTCTTCAACAAACTTCAATGCAGACAGTTCTCTGTGAATACTCGAATGGATATCCAAGTGCACATCTGCCTGCCTGCTCTCTTTCCCTCCTTCCCTCCACCTGTCTAGTCTCTCTTCCATTTTCTTTGTCTTTTTGTCAGTGGCATAGGAAAGGTCAGTCAAAGACATAAAGAATAAGCTACTTTTATATACTGGTGATAAATCACATAAGATTTTATTCCCTTTCCTCCTGTTATTTTTTTTATTACAGTATTTAAAATGTAATCTATATGGTATCCATACAATGAAATACTATGCAGACATTGAAAAGAAAGATGGCTTTGAATGTATGTATTGTGTGGAACAATCTCTAAGATATTAGTAGGTGGCCGAAACCGGTTTGGCTCAGTGGTAGAGCGTCAGTCTGCGGACTGAAAGGTCCCAGGTTCGATTCCGGTCAAGGGCATGTACATTGGTTGCGGGCACATCCCCAGTAGGGGATGTGCAAGAGGCGACTGGTCGATGTTTCTCTCTCATTGACGTTTCTAGCTTTCTATCTCTCTCCCTTCCTCTCTGTAAAATATCAATAAAATATATATTTTTAAAAAAGATATTAGTAGGTGAATACCAGCAAGGTACAGAGCAGTGTGCTTGATGTACTATTCTTTTGTTTTTTATGTTCACTATAGGACTATTTTTTAAGATATATTTTATTGACTTTTTACAGAGAGGAAGGGAGAGAGATAAGAGGGTTAGAAACATCGATGAGAGAGAAACATCGATCAGCTGCCTCCTGCACACCCCCTACTGGGGATGTGCCCTCAACCAAGCTACATGCGCCCTTGACCGGAATCAAACCTGTTACCCTTCAGTCCGCAGACCAAGGCTCTATCCACTGAGCCAAACCGGTTACGGCGATGTACTATATTCTTTATGTAAATCATTTAAATGACAGAGAATAAATATGTGTATGAGATTTATTGAAGACTCTAAAGGAAACTGGTAGCACTGCTCAGCTCTGAATGGAGGAAAAGTGATCAGGACATGTGTCTTTGGTAACTTTTGAATGTTACAGCATACATACGCATGTGTTGTTTATTCAGAAAAACAATTTATTCTTTTAAAGGTATTGTATGGTCATGGTTAACAATTAAAACAGTAGTGAGGTATATACAATAAAAGTTAAATCTTCCATATTACCTCTAACACATGCTTCCTTCAGTTGCTACTAATGGTTTAGGATATACCATTATGGTCCTAAACATTTTCTCTATATTTATTAACATGTAAGCACATATATATATATATATTTCTAGATAATTTTTTAACCTGAGATCATCTCACACACACTTTCTGGTAACTTACTTTTTTCACTTGCTATATCATAGACCATTGGACCATTTCGGTAAATATAAACTTACTCCTTTTAAAAGCAACAACAACAAAAATTATCAGACTGCCATATTTAATGTGCAAATAAACCTTAAGGGATCATCATACCGTCTCCTGTTGATAGATGTTAGATTGTTTTTAGTTCTTTGTTATTATAAGCAATGGTGCAATGGCTATTACGAGTTCATTTATATGTGTATTATAAATTTTGATGTCATTAGATAACAAAAGGAAGATATCTTAGATAGTGACAACAACATGCGTGTGTAAACACAAGGAAAGAGAGTGTATAGGATTTCTGGGAAACAAGCAATCTTATTTGTGAGGTGGGAGGTGCTGGAGCCGAGGAGAAGAGCCCGTCCGGAAGCTTGTTCAGCTCTGTGCTCTGGGCTGTGGCTTTATCCTGGTGAGGGCGTGAAGCCACTGCCGGGCTCCCAGCTGGAGAAGCCGGTGGCGGTACAATGGTCTCGCTGTACAATGGTCTCTGACTGCAGCGCGCCCTAGCAGTGTTTCCCAAACTTATTATAAATTATACTTATTACTAATTATAGAAATATATATATACTATATATATATACTAATAATATATATATACTAATTTATAATAAGTTCCCAAACTTATTATAAATTAAACTTATTACTAATTATAGAAGGGGTACATGTGTGTACCCCTTCTATAATTTTCGTAACGCTGAGTACCCCTCGTCAAAAAAAAAAAAAGGATGTATTTTAATAACAAAATATATTTCTTTTTTTCTTTTTTTTGGTACATACACAAAATAATAATAAACAAAAAATAAAATTATTCATCATAAAATATAAATAAAAGTTATATTATAAATAACATTTATTTGCACATCGCACCATCTCACGCCTCACAAGACTGTCTTGACTTGACTCATGAGAACGTAGAATTAGGCGCAGCTAAGCACGGTGCAGTGCATATCCCCACCAAACTCCGGTGCAACTCGCACCCCCACCAAACTCTTCCCATACCCCGGGGTACGCGTACCACACTTTGGGAAACACTGCATATGGGATGCAGATTCACGGAAATCAGACGTGGTGTCAGGAAACCTGTTAGGATGTTGCTGCACTAATTACCAAGGTGACAAATGTGGAACACTTGGCATTTTAAAGACAACAAACTTGAACTAAAGTGGAGAGGCAGTGTATTTGGGAGCCAGTCAGAAACAGAATGAATAGGGTCTGACCTGGCTGTGAGGGACAGGAGTTGGAGGAGTTTGGGGTCTGACATCTGCCTTGGGCAGCTCCTGGCCTCACAGTGCTGCCCACTGACGTGAGGAGAGGGTTTGAATGGCTGTGAGCAGGGAAAGACCGAACGCAGTTTGGGGCGCAGTGAGGGGGTGTGTTTGACGTTAAAGGGAAAGTGTCCAGGAGGCAGGGGAGGGGGAGAGGTGTGTAGAAGCTGAAGGCCTTGGCATGTGGGTGGTGCTAGAGCCCTGCGTGCTGTCATCCAGTCCCCACGTTGCTTCCTAGCCAGCGTTCTTTATTCTACTCCCTCGTACGCACCCCCACGATGTTATCAGCCTCTCAAAGACAAATCCAATATATAAAATTATTATCATTCTTTTTTTTATATATAAGAATCATTCCAGCAGAAGAGGCAGCTTACAAGCCTACACGTTTGAGGAACAGCCTGCACTTCCTGTGGTGAGTTTCACTCTCCCCACGCCACCCCTCCACCATCCATGAAAATGTACAACTCAGCAACCTTTTCTAATTCTTCTTTTTTTACTTAACACTGAGTATAACCTTTGACTGCCTAGCAGAGTACTGATCCAGCCCAGGATTAGGCTCTGGGATAGGAGGTGCAGGGGAGGGAAACTGAGTAGGTAGTTTCTTTAAGAACAAAACTGAAGAACTGCCCCCCGCATAAGAAAGCCCATCTCTGACTGTGGGTGACATCCAGCTTGTCTGAAGGGCCCCCTGGCTGGAGGGGTCTGCCGCAGGGAGCACGTGGTTCAGGATGATGGTGTCCGCTGCCCGTGGCTCTGTACATGGCCTGTGGCATAGCGCAGCCGTTCCGCCCCACACGTGAAGTGTCATGTCAGGATTCAGTCACGTGTATTCCGCTGCTTTGGGGTAAATGCTGTGAAGCTATCAATTTAACTCACCTGGCTTACTGTGCCATTTAAAGCTGTTCCCTTGTTGATTTTCTGTCTGGAAGATCTGTTCATTGATGTCAGTGGGGTGTTGAGGTCCCCTCTTACTGCTGATTTTTTTCTTTATGTCCATCAGTATTTGGTTTATATATATATTTAAGTGATATTACGTTGGATACATACATGTTTACAAGGTTCATATTGTTGAATTGATTCCTTTCTTATTATGCAGTGTCCTTGTTTGTCAGTTATTATAGCTTTATTTTAAAGTCTATTCTGTTTCATATAAATATTGCTACCCCAGCTCTCTTTGTTTCCATTTTCATGAAATATCTTTTTCTATCCCTTTATTTTCAATCTCTGTGTATCTTTCTAACTAAAGTGAGTCTCTTTTTAAAAAATATATATTTTTTTATCGATTTCAGAGAGAGAGGGAGAAGGAGAGAAACATCAATGATGAGAGAGTATCACCAATTGGCTGCCTCCTGCACGCCCCCTACTGGAGATTGAGCTCTCAACCAGGGCATGTGCCCTTGACCAGAATCAAACCTAAACCTTTCAGTCCTCAGGTCGATGCTCTGTATCTGCTGAGTCAAATTAGCTAGAGCTGGTCTCGTTTTCTTCATCATTCAGCTATACTATGTCTTTTGATTGGAGCATTTATGCCATTTACATTTAAAGTGATTATTTGAAAGGGACTTAGTTGTTGATATTTTATCATTCATATTTATGGGGGAGTGACCTTCTTCTTTTAAAGTCCCTTTAACATTTCTTGTAATAATAGTTTGGGTGGTGATGAACTTTTAGTGTGTGTGTGTGTGTGTGTGTGTGTGTGTGTGTGTGTGTGTGTGTGTTTAATCTTGGAAGCTCTTTATTTCTCCTTAAATTTTAACTGATAGCCATTCTGGATAGAGTAGTCTTGGTTGTAGGTCCTTGCATATAACCATTTTGAGTATTTCATGCCAATTCCTCTGGCCTGCAAAGTTTCTGTGGAAAAATAAGCTGACAGTCTTATGGGAGCTCCCTTGTAGGTAACTAACTGCTTTTCTCTTGTTGCTTTTTAATTTTTCTCTTTGTTTTTAACCTTTTGCATTCTAATTATGATGTGTCTTGGGATAGGCCTCTTTGGGTTCATATTGTTTGGGATTCTATACTTCCTGGACTTATGTATCTTTTTTCTTTGCCAGGGTTAGGAAGTTTAGTTTTCTATTATTATTTTTTTCTAATAGCTTTTCAATCCCTTTCTCTCTCTTCTCTTTCTGGGACCCCTATCATGTGGATGTTTTTATGCTTCATGTTGTCCCAAAGGTCCCTTAAACTGTCCTCATTTTTAAAAATCACTTTTTTATTTTTGTTGCTCTGGTTAAGTGTTTTTTGTTTTGTTTTTTCCCTACCTTGCCTTCCAAATTACTGATTCAGTTTTCTACTTCATTTAATCTTCTGTTGATTCATTCTAGTGTATTCTTCATTTCATATACTGTGTTCTTCATTTCTGACTGGTTTCTATGTCTTTTTTTTTCTATGCTTGCTCTCTCTTTGGGTGGAGTTCTAAGTTCCTTGAGCACCCTTATCACCATTTTATTGAACACTATATTGGTAGACTGCTTGCCCTCATGTCATTGAGCTTTTTTTCTGAAGATTTCTCCTGTTTGGTTTTTGTTTGTTTGTTTGTTTGTTTGTTTAGGGCATTTTCTTGGTCTCCCGTTTGGCTGCCTTTCTGTGTGTTGAGTAGATCTGCCATGTCTCCCAGTCTTGGTAGAGTGGCCTTTATGTAGTGTAAGTGCCCTGAGCGACTCAGTGGCATAGGCTCCCTGATCGCCGGGTGCTCCACGAGCATACCTTGTGTAGGTAATGCGTGCCTCCCTTTGGTAGATGAGCACTGATTGCTGTCGGTATATCTATCAGTGGGATTGACCCTCCACTGGCTGGGTGTGAGGATTGGTCACAGTCAGTGTCTGAGCTGCTGCATGGGGGCTGACCCCATAAAACAGAACTTGCTCTCGCAGGGTCTGGTGCTTTCTGGGACCTCCCTTTGGGTGTATCACTTTTGGAGCTAATTGGAGCATGCTCTGTTGTGGTTTGAAGACGGCCACCCTGTGTGTTGGTTCCGGGGCCTATTGGAAGAGACTCTGGCGCAGGTCAATGTCATGTGCTGCCTGCGACCAGCTCTGGAGCTACAAAGCAGTCCACAGATGGCAGCTCCCTTGTTGGGCCTTGGAGAAGGTAGGAGGGACCAAGCCACAAGTACAAGGCCTGGGGCAGATCAGCAAAAGGCCCAAGCCACCCTGAGACCTGCCGCTGCCTGCCAGCTGCCCGTTCTGCTCAGCCACTGATAGAGCCTTGGGCAGTATGCTAGTTGCATGTGTTGGGTTCACAGGGAATCACCAGGTAAGGACAACTTGGTGTTCACCAAGTTAATACAGACTCAGCTTGGTGCTAGTTCTGGATCTAAAGCCATTTAGCCACAATCTCAGGGTACACCAAAGACCAGCTGCCACCCGCCTGGGGCCTGTGTACCTTTGCGGTGGGGTGGGGTTTTGGGGAGTCATCAGGATGGAGCCAGTAGAGTTCATCAGGTTAAAGCAGATTAAGAGGGAGGGCTCAACACCGGACAGGTGGCATCTGTCGAGCATGCAGGAAGACGGCCTTACTATGAAGTCACACAACCCAGTTTCTCTCTGTGTGTCTCTGGCACCCAGAATTCCTCACGTGGTGTTTAAGAAAGACTGCAATGTGGGCCCCAGCTGATTGCCACTGGCAGAACCCACAACTCTGACCAAGTTGAGTAGTGCAAGGCCTCTGGGAGCCATCAGGGTGGGACTAGCATAGCTCACTGGGCTAATGCTCCGAGGGGGAAGTGCTTGACCCAGGAAAGTGTCAATTGTGTGAGAGGGACTCAACACCACAGGGTCCTTGGTGACTGTCCCTCCAGCCCTCTCTCCAAAAACACACAAGTCAGTTTCTCCCTGTATGACTCAGATACCTTCTAAGCCGCCATCCCTCTGCTGGAGCTCGGGGTGAGTGCCTGGGAACAAGAGTTTGTGTGCAAGCCCTGTAGGAGTTCACCTAGGCGTCCGGCAGCCATCCATCGCTCTGGGTAGGGATCCTTTCCACATCCAGATGTTACATGGGCTCTTCTTCCCAGCACTTTAGTTCTGGGCTGGGGCGCTCAACGTGGAGTTGAGACCCCTGGGTCCCCGGAGGGACCGCTGCAGATGAGATCCCTTCAGATTCCCAACCACTGCATGCGGGTGCAGGGCCAGCCTGTTCCATGTCTCCACCCCTCCTACCAGTCTCATGTGGCTTCTTCTGTAATTCCTTAATTATAAGACATCTGTTCAGCTAGTCTTCAGATGGAAATTCTGGTTATTCAGGTTGATTGTTCAGTAATTTCGTTGTAATTTTGATGCGGTCATGGGAAGCAGTGAAGGCAGTTTCCATCCATTCTGCCATAGTGGACCAGATTTCCTACTGTCATGTTTTCTTAGCGTTAATGCCCTCATCTTTATTGTCTACTGTTTTGTTTAAATGAACTGATTATATAATTTATCGTGTACACTTAAAAAATGCTATTTAAAACATGTTTCATTTTAAAGAGGACTAGTGGTGACAAAGGGATGTGGTCTTTTTTAAAGGCATTTTTTTCCCCTTAGTAATATTTAATTCTCTCATTATTCTTCATCTTAGCTTTTGCCTACTTCATCTGGACTACCACCAGGTTGGGAAGAAAAACAAGATGAAAGGGGAAGATCTTATTATGTAGATCACAATTCCAGAACCACTACGTGGACAAAGCCCACTGTACAGGTACCCTCAAGTCTGTCCCTTAACTTGTTTTCTTAACTAAACGAAGCCATCATATGTCTATGGAAGCTGTTACAACCCTTTGTGGTATATATTGGATGCTGCTAGCATGCGTTAGTTACTGTCTGACGTTGATGCTAGGTGCTAAGTGTCTACAATTTCCTGTGGATCTCTGATGTGCATGAATTACCGCTTGTCATTACATAAAACAAGCCCAGTTGGGAATAAGAGGACAAAGTAAATGATCTCAGTCCATTGGGTAATTTTGTAATTTGAATGGCTAAGACCATTATTTAGCTAAAAGATAATCTTGGTAATTTGTATCTATTAAAGAAATTTGTGTTGATGACATTTTGTCCTTGACAACAGTGAGTGCTTTTGTAAGTGTTTAGGGAAATATTTATTTTATCTTACCATCATTTCTCTTATTGAGAATAATATAACAGATACCCGTTTTCTTGACACCCAGAATTTGCCACCGTTAACAAATTACTAGATACATTTCTAGACATTTTATTTTTAAAAATAAAATTTTACAGATAAAAGAATTTTGTTGTTAGCCAAACACTTGGTTCTACTCCCCAGAGAGAACTGCCTTTTTGAATTTGTCGTGCATTCTACCTTATTTTATACAGTTACAGAGTTAGCGCAAAATATTGTTTATGTCCGTGTGTTTCAGACTTTGCAAAGATGTTGTGTTGTATAGTTCTGAATCTTATTTTGCTCAGCATTGTTTTAAAACCCCATCCTTTTTTAAAATAGAGAGACCCAGTGTATTTCTTTTAACTACTGCCTAATACTCCATCAGATGACTGTATTTCAATTAGCCATTTCTATAGTGGATATTTGCCATTCGTTTTTGTATATCCAGCGTTTGAACCCGCTTCTATACCTCTAGAATTCCCCACCTGGGAGTCTTGGGTGAGCAAAGACAGCCTCCCGCAGTCGCACTGTGGCTTCTCTTGCAGCTCGGGCACAGCTTCCTCAGTCACGTGCATCAGCAGCAGCTTCGTTAACCAGGTCTTACTGCTCAAGAATTAGCTGAGAAATTAAATTTCATCAGAAACAGCAACAACAACGTTTAACAAAACACTTTATTTTAAAAATGAGCCTCCAGTGTTTAGGCTTATTTGCAAGTGTGTATTCTGCCTGCAGGTTGTTACCTTTTTAACCACAGCTGTTTGTGTGTCCTCTATAAAACATTACAACATGACTTAATTAATGTGCTAGGCCCCAGTGGAGACCAGTCAGCTGCCAGCAAGCCCTCAACCACAGGTCCCCACGAGTGACTCGGCTCAGCAGGTGACTCAGCCGTCTGAAATGGAGCAGGGGTTCCTTCCGAAAGGCTGGGAAGTCCGGCACGCACCAAACGGGAGGCCTTTCTTTATTGACCACAACACCAAAACCACCACCTGGGTAACTAATACTCTCCCGTTCAAATTTATAACAGCAGTAGTAGTAATCTCCTCTATGCAGTTCTTTGTAATCTTCTTAAGGGTACTAGTGCACTCCTATAACCTTCATTGTCTAATAATCTTTTAAAGATATGTTGAATTCATCGTAGTATTTGTCTGTTCAAGATGTTTATGACTATTTTTTAGTATTGGGGGGTATTGTCCTATAGATACATTTGCTTCCTATGTCCAGTTTTAAACTCACTAGTCATAAAATGCTTGGGAAGACACTTAGTAATCTATCTTTGTAGTTCCAAAGTACTTTTTTGAATCCATACCTCATTTAATATTTAAAAAACAACAACTTGTAAGGCTAAGTAGAATAAGTATTTTATCTTAAGACAAGGGCTTAAAGTTATTTAGCCATTGGTTCACCACTGATAGAAAAATTACTGAAAATTAGCAGCAAGATAAATAGATTTGATTATTTTAAAGACCAATTTACCTTAAAAAAAACCACTAAAATTATTTAATATATTATATAATAAAATATTAAAATAATAATTCAAATAAGTTGAAATTCTCTTTTTTCAATAATTTGATTGATTTTAATAACCTATTTGAGCTTGCCATCCAGTCCTTCAAAAATATTAATAAATCAGCACGTTAACAGGTGCCAAAAAGCATGTTCAGGGCTTCAGAAATAACGAGTCCAGTTCACGTCCCACTGTCTCACCCAGTTTTATTTAGAGGAGAGCCCTGTGTAGCCCTAAGGAATGGGACAAAATCCTCCGAATGGTTTCTGTGGGAGATGATGAGTTAACACAGATCCGACTCTGAAATCTGAGAACTGAATACCAAAGCCTGAAAATAATACTAGCTATTACATGGAGAAACTATTATTTCTCAGATTAAGCAAATGAAATAAAAGAACAGTTTAAGCCTGGCTGGTGTGGTTCAGTGGTTGAGCATCAGCTTATCAGGAGGTCACGGTTTCAATTCCCTGTTGGGGTACAGGCATGGATGGAGGCAGCTGGTCAATGATTCTCTCATCATTGAAGTTTCCATCTCTCCCTTTTCCTTCCTCTCTGAAATCAATAAAAGTATATTTTTTAAGAGATAATAATTTAAATGTTCATTGGTATTAGAAAACATATAGCAGATTGACTTTCATGGTTTTAAAATTATACTTCATTTATTCTACCCAAAAAGGAGGATCCAAGACTGAAAATTCCAGCTCATCTGAGAGGAAAGACATCATTAGATTCTTCTAATGACCTTGGACCTTTACCTGTAAGTTTATAGAGCTGCTACTAATCTAACTTGGCCTCATTAAACATTTTGTATTTGGAATACAGTAGTTTTTTAACAGCTATAAATAATATTATTAAAGTATTTATGCCTTCTAAGAATGAAATATGAACTATAAAAATAATAATAATAAAATTCACTAGAAAAAAAGAATGAAATATGCAAAACAAGTTAATCATATAACCAGTGGTATTTTTCTACCCATACATCTAAAACCCTTTTTGTAAAATAATTGAAATACACTCTTCATTATAGCCAGGATGGGAAGAAAGAACTCACACAGATGGAAGAATCTTCTACATAAATCACAGTATGTGCAATGTGATTTTTCATTACATTATTTCATAATATTGACTTTTGTGCATAAGAATGAAAAATATCTCTTTTCTCTCTTTTCCTCTTCAGATATAAAAAGAACACAATGGGAAGATCCTCGGTTGCAGACTGTAGCAATAACTGGACCAGTAAGTTTCTTCGTATCAGTATGTGTTGATGGGATTGTCCTATCACCTGTCTCTTTAAGGATGAATGGTCAAGTGCGTAACCCTACAGGCATTGAGAGGAAAGCATATTTGCCTTTCTCTCCTTTGTTATGGCCCCGACTCCAGTTCTCAGATATTTCAAAAAAGCATATAAAGGTATATCCTTCTCCTACACCAGTGTTTCCCAAAGTGTGATACGCGTACCCCAGAGGTACAGGAAGAGTTTGGTGGGGGTACCGGTTGCATCGGAGTTTGGTGGGGATATGCACTGCACCGTGCTTAGCTGCGTCTAATTCTACGTTCTCATGAATCAAGTCAAGACAGTCTTGTGAGGCGTGAGATGGTCCAGTGTGCAAATAGATGTTATTTATAATATAACTTTTATTTACATTTTATTATGAATAATTTTATTTTTCGTTTATTATTATTTTGTGTATTACCAAAAAAAGAAAAAATAAATATATTTGGATTGTTATTAAAATACATCCTTTTTTTTGATGAGGGGTACTCAGCGTTACGAAAATTATAGAAGGGGTACACATATGTCAAAAGTTTGGGAAACACTGTCCTACACAATAGCTTTGGAAGACTAGTAAGCCAGACAGTCAAAATGCTAAGGCAGTGGGCTGCTGTGCTCAGGCTCATACTTGCCATTGTCTGAAAAAGAATGTCAGACCACAGAAGATCAGAGAAGAAATCTAAAGTGTACAGGTGAGGAAATAGATAGGGCCCTGTTTACTCTGGGGCTGCATCTTGAGCTTTTTGGTCAAAATTATTGTAGATATAAGATATATAGAGGTAGAGATATATGATACACTCATATTAAAATATTGCCATGTATGATGTTTACACTACTGCTGAGTCAGGTTAATAATAGGAAAATTATTATCCTCTTTTATAGAGTAAATTTTCCATTTTTTAGTTATTCAGATTTTAATTGTTTTTAATTCACAAAAATAAATGAAATTAAAGATGCAGTTCTTTTAGTTCATTCTTTAGTCTCCATGTTTGATCGTTTAAAATAATGGATAAAAAAGGCAGCTCCTCAACGTTCAAGGAAAAAGTACATTTTTCAAATTGTTCCCTTAATGGAGAAATCACTTTGAAAGTCTCTTTAGAAATGGAAATTTTCATTTCTAATATTTCTCTTCTTGGAAGAAATTTCCTGTTTCTGGCATGTTGCATTTCAAGAATATTGAATGATGAAAATTACAGCCATAGGAATTGCTGAATACAATTTTATCTTAAACAGAGAAATTTAAAATGTTTTAAGTCTTGTATTTGTTTTTCTTTAAACTTTTCTTTGCAAATATTCTCCTTTAATGCCTTTAACTTATGCTCATAAAATACCGAGAGAGGAACTTTTAAAAATTATTCCAAAATAAAACAACCTAAACCTTCTTTATTTTTCCAAAAATTTCAACTCAAGGCAGTGCCCTACTCCAGGGATTACAAAAGGAAGTATGAGTTCTTCCGAAGAAAGTTGAAGAAGCAGGTTAGTGATACTTATAATGAGTTTTTGAGAATGAATGTTATGTACATTGAGGTTATGGGAAATACTTTTTTAAATGGATGAAGGAGATACAAAAAAAAAAAGAAACAAAAAGAATATAGTAAGAGAATTTGTTCTGTATTTGTAACAACTTGAACTAGTTTCCTATAGGGAAAGGATGCTTTATATATATATATATATATATATATACCTTTAGAGACCACAGTTATTTTGTGTCTTTATTTTCCAAGGTATCCTATAATCTAGAAAAGTAATATTAAAAGTTTGCTTTTAGAGAACTCTAACGTCGTTTCCTGGAGGGGTTTGTGGGGCTTAGGCTTTGTCGAACCTGAGCAAGAGTAGCTCTGGAGGTGATCTCCTCCTGGTCTTTGACTGTGTAGGACTCTCTGGATTCCTTTTTTGCTTTGACCATTGTTTTCCAGTGATGGTCATTAGTTCTCTACAGTTTCCAGTGTAACATACTGTGTAATTTGAAAGTACAGCTGTGGTTGAAATAGTGCTCTTGATGCTTGTGTCCTTGTACTTATCACATCTGTTCACTACTCTTCTTTCATCCCCAAAAATGTAATATGTTTGGAATTAAACTCATTACCTACCCATCTATTCCATTTCTGTTGGTAATGACCATATCTTTAATACCTTTCCAATTTGCTCACCCTTTTCCCCTGTCCCTGCAGCTTAGGAATACCACCAGTAGGTGGCTATATTGGGTTACATTTTCTTGCGTTCTGAGCCAGAAGCCTGCTTTTGCACATTCAAGATCCAAAATTTAACAGAAATGAAATATAATAGTTGTTTAGTGCAACTATTGTATGTATAAATAAAATCCTAAAATATCAGCAACTTTTAGAACTCATTTCCAATAAAAACTGTTAAAATTGCTTTAGAAATTTGTTTTCTACTTCTTAAAATTCTTTGGGATTTTAAGTTTTTGTAGGTTTATTTGCCAGGTAAATATTTTCAGTTTTAATGAAAAATGCTGGTGAAATAGGAGGACTAACTTCTCCTTTGTCACCCTGAACACTGACAAACATGTTCTGATAGCTAATTATTTATAACTTCCAGGCAGTAGGAGGTATGGAACAAGGCCTTTATAAACAGATCACAGAACACAGAACTTATAATGAAGGCAGAAATACTTATTGAGCTCTCACTATATACTGCGCAGTCTTCTTGGCAAGTTAAATGTATTATTCATGTCATCTCTAATAACTCTATGAGGAAGGGACTTTTCTGAAATGAATAAAAGCACTTTAATAATGTATGAGATAATTAAGTCATAATGGGGTTTGAAAATCCATGCAACTAAATAACAATGGGTATAGAATTAAGTGAAAACATATTCATGAATATTTACAGCCTTCTACTCTGCCTAAGAAAAGGTAGCAGCAATGGGTTCAACATCAAATTTATTAACTAAAATTTTTAAAAAATCAGAATATACTTAAATCATTTAAAGTTTCAAAAAAGCAACAATAAGTGAAAGAAGTGACTTTTAAATTTGTGAAAATAAATCTGTCTTAAATTACGTGGTGAAGAATAATAGACATCTCCTAAAGAAAGAAACACACAAACAACTCTTATAAATGTAAGAGAGCTAAATTGACATTTATATCAGCAATTAACATATGAGAGGAAATTAAACACTACTATAAACTTTCAGATTTAAAGACTTATTTGAAATAATCAATTTAGACCAATTCCTAGAAAAACATCACTTTCTAAAATTGACCCAGGATATCAGTTAAACTTGACTATTTCTGGGAAACGTTTTTTTTTAATATAATTTTTTATTTTTCAATTATAATTGTCATACAATATTATATTTGTTTTAGATGTATATCCCAGTGATTGGATATTATGTAACTTACTAAGTGTTCATCCTAATAAATCTTGTACCCATTTGACACCATACACAGTTATTAGAATATTAGTGACTGTATTTTCTATGCTGTACTTTATATCCTCCTGACTATTCTGTAACTACCAATTTATACCCCTTAATCCCTTCACCTTTCCCCCCGTTCCCCAAAGACCCTCCCATCTGATCCCTCCTATTCTCTGTTCTGAGTCCGTTTCTGTTCTGCTTGTTCATCTATCTTGTTTTTAGATTCAGTTGTTGATAGGTATGTATTTATTGCCATTTTATTGTTCATATTTCCTCCTCCTCCAGAAAGACCCTTTAAAGCTTCCTATATGCCAGAGAGGGACTGTTATCACATTTTACAGGTGAGGAAACTGAGGCACTGAGAGACTAGACAAAGTGATCAAGTGCCATGGTTGTTAGTGGCAAAGCTCCAGAGTCCATGTTCTTAACTGTCATGACATATATTGGTGATTAAGAGAGAAAATTTATGAGAAAATTATCATTACAACAAAGGCATATAAAGAGATTAAAAACACGAGTGAACGGTAAGAGACAAGGTGTCATTCTCAAAGCATGGCACAGGAGGCTAAGCATCTGAACCTCCCCCCACTCTCACCCCCCCCACCTTTAACAAAAAAATTGCAGGCATGATTTAAACAGTGAAATCCATATCTGCACACCTCACTCCAGAAGAGCAGAACTCCAAGACAGAGATAAAAATATTTTTAAAAACCAATGCTACAAAGCCTTAGGCTATCTTTAAGCTTGACCTCTGCCTTAACCTTTGCAAGGTAGCACATACTTTAAGAGCTGAGACCCAAGAGCTAAGCCTTTCTTAACTTCTATCTTCAGTTTCTTCGTCCATGAAAGGGAGATGATAATAGTAGCTTCTTCATAGTGCTGTTATGGGGAGTAATTGCATTAACCCATTAAAATGTGGGGAACAGTGCCTCTCACAGTCTGTAAATATCGGTACCTATTACAGAGCGAATGAGACAGACTCCAGGGAGGAATGGTGGGAGCAGGGAAAAGCCCTGAGCTGACAGGCAGGTAGCCGGTAGCAGGCAGCAGCTCCATGTAGGTCACAAGTGGGTCTTCACTGGGACCTAGTGTGCAAAGGGCTATTCCGGAAGCACCTTCACCAAGCGTTACTGCCACCACCGGTAGCTGCTGCTTCAGGTATAAAATCAGAAGTCTGTGTTATTAAGTGATGAGAGAAAACGTATGAATTCTATCCTGTCGCAGAGGAAATATTCCTGGTCACGCTTTCCCCGAAAAGGGGTCTTGGCACAAGGTATATAGTACAGTGAGTTGTGTAAGTGTCCCGAGAGAGGAATTTGCCATTGTGTCGAGCTGATTTAAACCAGAAGTCTCTCTTCTCCGGGCTTTCAGACTGACATTCCAAACAAGTTAGAAATGAAGCTTCGCCGAGCCACTGTTCTCGAGGACTCGTACAGGAGGATTATGGGTGTCAAGAGAGCGGACTTCCTCAAGGCGCGGCTGTGGATTGAGTTCGATGGTGAAAAAGGATTAGATTACGGAGGAGTCGCCAGAGAGTGGTTCTTCCTGATCTCGAAGGAAATGTTCAACCCTTACTACGGGCTGTTTGAATATTCTGCTACGTAAGCACCTTTACAGTGACGTACACAGACAGAGACATCAGTGTCCTAAAAGTAACGGAGTTGTGTGGTGCAAAGGAAAGTGTGTGGTTCACTGAGCCAGAAGGAAAAGGATCACGAATGTCGTTTCAAAAATAACTTTTAAAATTGTGGTAAAATACACTTAATGTAAAGTTTACCATTTGAACCACTATAAAGTGAGGGTACAGTGCAGGGCGTTAAGTACTCTCACACCGCTGGGCAAGCATCAGCACCATCCATCTCTAGAACTTTGCCATCATCCCAAACTGCAGCTCCATACTTGTTAAACCAGCCGTGGGCAAACTACGGCCCATTCAGCTGTTCTATCCAGCCTGCCGAGTCGAAAGAGCAAAGGGTTCTCTTGCTCTCCCCTCCGCTCCTACACCAGCAGCCCAAGATGAGAGTGCCAGCATGGTCAGGTTGCCTTTGTTCCGGCCCTCCCAGTCCAGTTTAAGAACCCATTGTGGCCCTCAAGTCAAAAAGTTTGCCCACCCCTGCGTTAAACGCTAACCCTCCTAGGCCCTGGCAGCCTCCATTTTACGTTCTGCCTGTGTGTGAATGTGTCACCTTTAGGCACCTCATATGTGTGGCATCATACAGCATCGTCTTTTTGTGTCTGACTTAATTCATTGGCGTAATGTCCTCAAAGTTCATCGTATTGTAGAATATGTCAGAATGTCCTTCCTTTTGAAGACTAAATAATACTCCATTATGTTATATAGAGGCCCAGTGAATGAAATTCGTGCATGGGTAGGGTCACTAGCAGCTGCTGGCTGCCAGCCAGGGCCTGCCTTCATTCCGCACCACCCCCTGGTGGTCAGCACACATCATAGCAAGCGATCAAACTCTGGAGGGGCCACTTTGCATATTAGGCTTTTAAATATATGTATGTATGGATAGATAGATAGATAGATAGATAGATAGATAGATAGATACCACATTTTGTTCATTTATCTTTCAGTGAACATTTGAGTTATTTCTCCCTTTTGACAGAAATTACTGTTTTTGAAAACCATTAAATCCAGAGGTTTAATATGGTTCTAAAAGAGGCAAACAACTCTAAGAGGAGAGTGATAATTTGTGATTATCGGTCATATTACAACTTTTATGTGAAATAGAGAGAAGAGCATTTAAACGTGGTTGTCTTTGCAGGGATAATTATACCCTACAGATAAATCCAAATTCTGGATTGTGCAATGAAGATCACCTCTCCTACTTCAAGTTCATTGGCCGGGTAGCTGGAATGGCGGTTTATCATGGCAAACTGTTGGATGGTGAGTATTCAGCTTAAAACTTTCTTAAATGTGATTATAATTATTATATTGTAATGTAATTATAATGTGATGATCTGATTTCTTTCACTTGGTAATCATTTTAAAAATATTTGCTTTCTTGCAAGGTTTTTTCATCCGCCCATTTTACAAGATGATGCTACACAAACCAATAACACTTCATGATATGGAATCAGTGGTATGTCATTTTCACTTCTAATGTTTAGAGAGAATAATTTAATGGGCAACTGAATATTTTAAAGAGTTAGCTTTCAAAGATGAAGAAATCAATAGATTACAATGTTCCAAAATATAATGTTTCCCCCAACATTTTATTATGAAAAACTTCTAATGTATAATAAGATAAAAATATTTTATAGTGGACATGTGTGTTGCCACTATCCAGATTCCACTACTGGCTTTTTACCTATACTAACCTATCACCTACTTATTCACCTCTCTATCCATCAGCCCATTTTATTTTTCTGATATATTTCAAAGGAAGTTGCAGATCTCAGTAAACTTCTTCCTAAATACTTCAATACGCTGAACAACATTTTAATGTATTTCTCACATCAATATTTGAATTAGAATCATTTTATCATGCATGGCATATATTTTCAAAATATCAGTTCGAAGGCAAGACCTTGAGATTAGGCCACTACAAAGAAACAGAAACATAAGGATTGAATCCCTCACTACGGCCCATGCTGAATAGCCTCACACCGTGTACACATGGGTTCCGAGACCCCTTCCTCAGTACCAAGTTCACTTTGTATCCCCTTCCTGTGACACAATGTCAGTGTGAACAGTATAATTCTTTACAAATCATAAGGTTGTACAGTTACTTGAGTTGGTGAATTGAGATTCTGTATTTGAGGTTATCCTTTAACGTGGACCAGGTATAAATAACAGCCTCCCCACTGCTACTAAAACAGTACACACACAGTCTCACAGGCCACATGGGAAAGGTGCTATGTGCTCCTGGGTAGCCATGAAAGTTTAGATTCATCGGAAAGCTGCTTTATTGACCTTTAACTGGGTAATAAAAAATTTACCTCCACTACTTCCACATAGAGATTAAGTTCTAAATTAAACTTTTAAGCAGGCCCTATTCTATTGATGTATACATTTTTACTTGCACACGTACCAGTCATCCATCTCTGTCTATATAAATAAAAGGCTAATATACTAAGTGTTCGTTCGGGTAATGACATCATGTAGCAATACCCAGCTTCTTCTCCCTAGTGACTAGACTCCTTGCTGTGTCTTCAGCCCAGGAACACAACTTGCTTTATAGCCAGGTGGAAACATTTTACACTTTAACCAAATGTCTGTGAAGCGTTTTCCCATGCCTCATCTCATTTGATCCTCACAGAAGTCCTGGAGTAGGTAGATAGAAGATTCAGTGGAATCCTTTTTTTTTTTTTTTTTTTTTTCTCATTAGCCAGGAAACAGAGATTTAGAAAGTTTAGAAACTTGACCCAACTGAAAAGAAGTAAGAAATGGTGGACCTTGAAAATGGCTTCAAGTTTTCTCCCTGCACAGAATATAGTCAAACACTGCTTCAGTTAAATATTTTACCCTTTGTTCTCCCTGTGTGATCTACAATAATAATCTGCTTCATGTTGATATTTACTGCTGTGCTGCTGACAATTACCTAAAAGAGAAGTTGGGATGCTTTGCTGGACTGGAAAAAGTTTCGCTAAATCAGGAAGCAGGTCTTATTAAGCAAGCTTATTCTATATAAAGCTAAGTTGACTCGCGCATGCATGATACACATAAAACTCTTGCTGGCGCCTATCGCACACATGTATTTCAATCTGTCATTGTCGATTGTGAACTTGGTTGACACTTCTATTATAGAGAAAGGGTGAATAGTGATATTAAAATACTTCTCCTAATTAATTTCCTTTCATTGTGCACAAATTCGTGCATCAGGCCACTAGTTTATAATACATGTGAATGTATGGAAAGGGTGTCCAATGACCTTTTCACCTTTGGTCCCATTATTTCTTCAGACTCTCAGTATACTTCCTTTTCAGGTACAGGTGTCTTCTTTTATTCGTATACAAATGTTAAATATGTAATTTTCCCCATCTAGGATAGTGAATATTACAATTCACTAAGATGGATTCTTGAAAATGATCCGACAGAACTGGACCTCAGGTTTGTCATAGATGAAGAACTTTTTGGACAGGTTTGTAAACTTTGATGAATTAAAATGGCACATGAATTATGACACAAATGTTATAACACGTTTAGACGTTAAATAATGTGTATACTTAAAACGTTTCTGTGCTCTATTTTAAAATTTATTTTCCAGTAACAAAAGCTGTCTCTCAGCAAGAATGTCTGCTTTCCTTGACATTTGATTTATTCCGTAGTTATTTTAGTAAAACTAATATTTTAAGTTTTCTTAGTTTTGAATGGACTTAATTTAAAACACCAGGTTTCTGATATAACTATAATATGTTTTTGGTTTTTTTCCACTAAACTAACATATGAAGGTATCATACTTTATTTCAGACACATCAGCATGAGTTGAAAGTTGGTGGATCAGAAATAGTTGTCACCAATAAGAACAAAAAGGAATATATTTAGTAAGTATTTCCTTAGTAAGTGTTTTGCTATACTTAGTAAATACTTTGCTGGAAATAATTTTGTACTTCTTTCCGGGAAGACTCTATCATTATCTCTCTTTCCCAGTAGCTAGAGTCATGATGTCGCTTTCTCTTTCTTTAATAATACTGTATTGCTCACTCAGATTCAGGGTTTACCTTGGGCTTAAGCTAGTCTTTATTTTGTTTCTACAAAGGATAAATATGTCTTGAGGTTTGTTTGTTTTTTTCTTGATTTGTGTGAAAAAGACAGACTTTTTTGTTTCTTTTAGCCTTGTAATACAGTGGCGATTTGTGAATCGAATCCAGAAGCAAATGGCTGCTTTCAAAGAGGTACTCATCTTCTTTTGTTTGCTTTTCTGTAATTTCAAAGTATAATCCATAAATTGTAAATATTGGGGCTTCTCATATCTGAGAAGAATTAGCATATGACTTCCCAATTTAATTATATTTCTATATTAATGAAATAATCATTCAAGAGACCCACGCAGTAAACCTTGACAGTCCCCCCTCCCATTGCCCTTACCTTTCCCAGTCCCACTCCTTTCCCCTTAAATGACCTTAGTGAACAAAGGAACCAGGGTGCTGTAAGAACAGAGGGACATACCATCTGTTTCTTTTCCTGCATGGGATCTCACTATACATATTGGTTTGTGACTTGTTTTCTGATCACATACTTATTGGAGATCTTACCATGTCAAGAGATATGGCTGTCATTATTTATGGCTGCAATTTATTCATAATACTAATTCTTAAGTTTTTTAAACTTCCCCCCACTGGAAGACATTTGGGCTATTATCCGGGCATTCATATCTTAAGCCAATTTAAAATGTCCTGTTAAATATCTGTTACATACTTTTTCATTTATTCAGTATTGAGCACTGTCTGGTGCTACATCAGGCAAAAAAACATAAGCCGTACTATTAGGGAGCAGAGAAGCTAAAACTTGAAATGGACGGACACAAGCCTGAAATGCTAGGGAGGCCCCGAAGAGAGGGAGAGACCGGAGTGGGGAGAGTGGAGGTGGGGCAGGGGAGGACTAGAGGGACTGGCCAGACACGGACAGGAGGGAAGGCAGTGCTGAGAGAGCAGCGGCTGAGGCTGACTAGACACTCATTAGACAGCAGACAAGCATTTCCAATCCTGGAAAAGAGGACGCAAAAGGTAAAACCAAACCTGGAGAGCTGGCCAGAAACCAGATGGTGAAGGGTCTGTTTGTTAGTTTTCCCTGCAGTCCAGTGAGAGGAAGGAAATGGTGTTCAGGTGCAATGTACATGTTTGTCAGACCGTTCTGGAAATGGTGTACAGTAAGTTAGGAGAGGTCCAGCTGGGAAAGAATCCAGCGAAGAGTGGATTAGAAACCAAGAAAGAGGTGCTGAGGGTGCATCTGGGTGGTCTTCGGGAGGGGCGATCCCCAGCATAGGGTGATTAAAGGATGGGAAATGGGGGTGGGTTTGGGAATTGTCTGTGAATGTGCAGTGGAGCTGTGGACCAGATCAGATGGAAAATCCCAAAGACCAGGAAGGTGAGAGAGGATGGCCACCTGTGGAAACCTGGGAACACCGACATTTAAAGGATGGACAGTCAGAAAAGGAATTAGCAAAGGCAGACAGACATAAGAGCAAAACCATCAACAGCCAAGTTTCAAGAACAAAGGTGATTTCCACAATATACCGCAGAGAAGTCAAATAAGACATGGAATTAGAAAGCGTTCGTTAGATGTAGCCGCAAAGTTGCTTGGACTTTTTCCCAGGACAGCCTCCGGGAAGAGTGGCGTGGAGGGTCAGATGGCAGTGGGCTGAGGGATAGACAGGAGGTGAGCAAGTAGATTTGATAACACATAACTCTGTCAAGAACTTGTCTGTGAAGAGGAGAAAGGGGTGTTTGCTCTTTTGTTTTTAACGTAGATGGGGCTGGAGTGCATTTAAGTGCACACAGAGTAAGTAAAGAGAAGGAGGTTTAGGGCAGCGACCTTGAGGAAGCAGGTGAAGCGCAAAGAGGGGCGGTACCTCTCTGCACTGTGGTGGGAAGGAGGCCGTGGTGGGTGGTGGTGCTGGCTGTACATGGGGAGGCAGAAGGTTGAGTGAATTCCGTCCTGCATCATTGCCTCTATGTCTCTCTTAAATAGAAATTATCTCCTCTTGCCGAAACTGGTTTGGCTCAGTGATAGAGCGTCGGTCTGCGGACTGAAAGGTCCCGGGTTCGATTCCGGTCAAGGGCATGTACATTGGTTGCGGGCACATCCCCGGTAGGGGGTGTGCAAGAGGCAGCTGGTCGATGTTTCTCTCTCATCGACGTTTCTAGCTCTCTCTCTCCCTTCTTTGTAAAATATCAATAAAAAATATATTTTAAAAAAAAGAAATTATCTCCTGTAAAGAAGGGGTGACATGGAGGAGGGGGAGGCTTGAGGCTTTGAAATTGCCACTTGGAGGAATCTCTGAGATAACAAACTAGGGACACATAGCTTCTTGCCAACATTGAAATCTCGGTTGAGGGGAGAGTTGGGTTATTGTCCGGGCACTCATTTCTTAAGCTAACTTAAAATCTTCTGTTAAATATGTGTCACATAATTTTTCATCATATTCAGTATTGAGCACTGACTATGGGTCTTGTGCTGTATCAGGCAAAAAGGCATAGCTGTCAGGAAGCAGAGAATTTAAAATATGAACTAGACAGATGCAAGCATGAATGGGTAATGGTGGGTGTGGGGTCTCTCCAGAAGCACCCAGGAGCTGAAGTAGAGGATTGCCCGTTGACCCTGCTAACCAGGTTTTTAAATCCACTCTGTCTTCTAGGGATTTTTTGAACTCATACCACAGGATCTCATCAAGATTTTCGATGAAAATGAGCTAGAGGTAAGAAACATTTTTACTTTAAAGCGGAACGTTGGTGCTCGTTGTTTTTCTCATCCACCGTTTGACATTTCTGACTCTGTAGCTGCTTATGTGTGGGCTGGGAGATGTGGACGTGAACGACTGGAGAGAACACACCAAGTACAAAAATGGCTACGGCATCAACCATCAAGTCATCCAGTGGTTTTGGAAGGTAAGCAAAGGCTTCTGTTCTCATAAATTACCTTGGGTAGATTCGATCCTATTTAACTATTACTAGCTACTTTTCTCATACATAAGACAGAATATAGATCAGCAAAAGATATCTCTGATTTCGTACTCTATACATCTACCTTCTGGGTACGGTTCCAACCTCCACCCATATGTACAGATACTAGTAAGTCAGTCAGATGTTCAGAATCTTAGCAAATGGCAGCGAAAGCTAAAAGGGGCACTCCGTTTCTTATTGGAGAAGGGGCTCTTCAAGAGAACCTGTAATCAATCAGTGCACTGTCTAGGACTCCCGCGTGGCTCCTTTAAATGTGATTTTCAGTCGTAGGGAGAAAGGTGTGTGCCACTCAATAATATCAACACGTTTAATTTTTAAAAACCATGACTCCCTGAGAAGAAATGTTGGTCACTTTATTAGGCTTACTCTCTTATCAGCCTTGGAAACAAAGTTTTCAAGAATGTCGTAAACGGTCCATAAACTCAAGTGTAACTAAAAGAAACCTGCAGGTGTACTAAGAGGTCAGAAGTGCTCTAATGAAATTCGGACAGCATGCTGTTCGGATAGCTTTGGTACCTTTTTCCCAGGGAAAGTCCTAAATGCTGTTTTTATGTTACCCAGGCTGTTTTAATGATGGATTCGGAAAAAAGAATAAGATTACTCCAGTTCGTCACTGGCACATCTCGAGTGCCTATGAACGGATTTGCCGAACTATATGGTAAGGGTTTTCCATGCAGCATTTAAAAACGGAGCAAAGCCAGTTGTCTTTGTCCCGGATGGTTAGTCTTCAAGCCTCTATCATTCATACAGACATTTAGCTTATTAAAAAAGATTTTTAAATGATTTAATTAGATACACTCAAGTAGGCCAAAATATATGTATGCCTTCTAATGAGATAGCAAAGGAGAAAACTGGAATATGAAATGACTTGAGTTACTTTCCCTCCTTGAATTTTAAAGTTATCCTTCCACTACGGGAAAAAGCGTTGCCTGTGGTTGCCTGTGAGTTTAGGGCCGCATGTCAAGTCCCACAGAATGTTAGTAAATGTACAACAGACAGCAAAGAGTGTCATAGTAGAATGCATACGGGAAAATACTGGACTAAATAAAGTTAAACTGGTTTATTTGGGCTTTTTTCAGAGCCTTTACTGTGGGGGAGGGGGGGAGCAGATCTTCCAAAGTTATTTGTCATGGAATCCTTGGGGCGGGGTGATTTGGAGGGTGGAGAGTCTCAGTAGGCGGGCTGCTTCTCGGCCTTGTGGGAAATGGCAAACTGGGGATAAGAATGCACCTATCTCTTGCTATTCGGAATAACTATTAATTAAGTTTTCTATATAGTGGAATTCTGGCTTTTTTTTTTTTTAATCCTCACCCGAGGATATTTTTCCATTGATTTTTAGAGAGAGTGGAATGGGGGGGGCGGGGTGGAAGAGAGAAAAACATCGATTTCTCACATTGATTGATTGCCTCCCACGAGCACCCTGACCAAGCCAGAGTTACAGACCTGTAACCAAGGTACATGCCCTTGACTGGAATCAAACCCGGGACCCTTTAGTCCACAGGCTTATGCTCTATCCCCTGAGCAAAACTGGCCAGGGCTAAATTGAAATTATATATAGCCTATCAAACTATTTTTTGGTCTATTAACCTCTTAGCTCTAGAAGTGTGTTTTGTTAAAAAGGAGAGGAGGAGGAAGAAGAGGGGGGGGGAACGTTATTTCTGATATAGAGCACAGCAGTTTGTCTCATATCTTAGCATACTGTTTATTGGAATTACATTTATTTGCTTTTAAAGATCCCAAGTCTGGCCAGGTAGCTCAGTTGATTAGAATGTTGTCCCAGTACACGAAGGTTGTGGGTTCAATCCCCGGTCAGGGCACATGCAAGAGTCAACCCATGAGTGCCTGGATAGGTGGAATAACAAATCAGTGTTTCTCTCTCCTCTGTCTCTCTGTCTCTTTCTCTAAATAAACAAAGATACCAAGAAGAACAAATCATTCAGAGAAAGTATTGCCAAGCGTGGAGCCCCACTCAGAGCAACAAAGATTAGAATTGTTCAGGGAAGGAAGGGGAGGTCCAGGTGGCTGCCAGGCTGGCTTTTCCGGGCCTCCAGGAAGCTCCCGCGGCCCGATGGGGTTGCCAGCCCCTCTGCCTCCTCCTAGAGAGACCTGATCTCCTTGTTAAGCTTCATTAATATTTGCTGGCAGAACCTGTCAATCTGCTGCCACTTTTTTAGAACAAGCATGTCAAACCCACAGCCCGTGGGCTGCGTGCCTCGTTTATTTGGCCCATACTGGCCTTTGGGTTTGACATGCTTGATCTAGAACAGTGGTCGGCAAACTCATCAGTCAACAGAGCCCAATATCAACAGTACAACGATTGAAATTTCTTTTGAGAGCCCGATTTTTTAAACTTAAACTTCTTCAAAATGGACTCTCCCAGGCCGTGGTGTTTTGTGGAAGAGCCACACTGAAGGGGCCAAAGAGCCACATGTGGCTCGCGAGCTGCAGTTTGCTGACCGCTGGTCTAGCATCACCATCCACAGTGAGAGGAAGGAGAGGGAGCTTTGCCACGCGTCCCTGTGCTCATTCCCTGCCTGATCGGATTTCTCGGCGTGTGTCCTGCTGGCGTTCTCACCTCACTCTCTTTCCTGCCTCTCCTGCTGTGCTGTGGCCGTTCTGTAGAGAAAATCGTGGCAAACACCCTTTTCATCTCTACCTCCACTTCCCTCTTCTCGGCATCCAGGCCTACAGCCATCCACTGATTTCCCAAACTTTGGAATTTGGGGAAAATATCCCACACACAGAGCCAGAGCTGTTAGTATTAGAATATAAATTTCAAGTCCTTTTGCGTTTACAAAGGACGATGTTGCTACAGAATATTACTATTACTGTGCGATGTGACCTAGCCAATGAGAACTGTGTTGAGTGAATATAGATTGACCAAGAGGGGGTCTTCCCACGGGATTGTTCGGGTGAGAGAATCAAGAGGCTGGGAAATAATAAGACTTCATATTCTGGAAAACACATTAGGACAAAAGTGTTGAAGTGTTAATAACTGTGAACATAACTGTGCTGGGTGAAAAGTAAGGCTTGTTAAAACAGGATGGAGAAAAGTGTGGAAGGCTACGTGTTGGGTTGCCAGCATTGATTACCTGGGAGGCTGGGGAATGTTGAGAACTAGAGGAGGAAGAGCTAAGTGAAAACACCAAAGGAAAGAAGAGTTTATAGAGATATCCCAAATAGAAGGAAAGCGTCACACGCATAACGTAATCACATTCTGCTTACATGCACATGCACAAAAGATTCATGACGGGATGCTTACTTGGATTTAATAGTGGAATCTGAGGTGATTTTAACATCATTTTTCTCGATTTAATTTTTGCAGTAACTTTTGTAATCAGAAAGATTAAAGCTGTTTCCAGGGGGACACCTAAAAAAAAAAATGCTCGTGAAGGAGGCAGTCCACAGAGACGCAGGGAGCCCTGGCCGGTGCGGCTCAGTTGGCGTCCTGTGCACTGAAAGGTTGCCGCTTTGATTCCTGCCTGGCTGTAGGCGCCATCCCTGGTGGGGGGTGTGCAGGGGGCAGCCGATGGATGTTCCACTCTCACATCAGTGTTTCTCCTCCGTCTCCCTTCCTCTCTCTCTCAAAATAAGTTTTAAAATCTTTTTTTAAAAGGAGAAAAAAAGAAATGCAGGACTCGGAAGCAGCAAAAGCACCTTGGGACACCCCACACACACACACACACACACTGGGGGGCGGAGTGATTCAGTGGAGAAGGAATCCTGGTTTCATGGCTGGGCAGTAAAGCCTTCAAGCACAGAACAGCCTTCATTTCTTCCGAGTTTAAAAAAAAAAATTGATGAGTTCTCTGTGTGTCTAAGTTTTACAATAGAAAACGTGAGTTGTGAAATGCCTAGGGTCTCCTGGAAAGAGCAAACGAAACCGAAGCAACTCTTCTTTCTGACAGGCTCAAACGGACCACAGTCTTTCACGGTTGAACAGTGGGGTACCCCCGAAAAGCTGCCAAGAGCCCATACGTGGTAAGCAGACTCTTACACCCTGAGAGGACACGTTCTCGGAGAGCAGAGTTCTCCTGGTGCCGAAGGCCCCTCTGTGCTGTGGGAGAGGAGAGGGAGGGGAGGGAGGAGGAGGAGGGAGGGGAGGGAGGTGGAGAGGGAAGGAAGGAGGAGGAGGAGGAAGGAGAGGAGGCAGCAACCCCAGCCCAAGGTATAGCTGCACACTGGAGATGCAACGTCAGCGGTGTACCCCGTGTTGCCTCCATCGCATGAGTGAGGGGTCATGCCAAGAGGGGAGAACATTGCCTTCCAGAGGGTACCGTGATGGAGGAGCCCGGATGTTGGGAGGTGGGGGCAGAGGACTTGACCAGGAAGCCCTGAGGGGAGCCCGTGCCCAGAGCACAGTCCTGTGTCTCCCTCCTCCCCCCCGGATGGCCCGTCTCTTACACGCGCGCTGTCTGTGTCTGCCACAACCTGTGCCTTTCTCTTTTCCAGCTTCAATCGCCTGGACTTGCCGCCCTATGAGTCGTTTGAAGAATTATGGGATAAACTTCAGATGGCAATTGAGAACACTCAGGGTTTTGACGGAGTCGATTAGATCACAAATAACCCTCTAGGGTGTTTTACTGCCACGTTTTTGTAAGCAACATCTCGACTTAAAATTTTCCGGGGAACTACTAAAACTTAGCCATTGATCCTTCCCCCGTATTGGGGGGGAAATCACGCAAATGCACCAGAAGAAGCAGTGTGATGACCTCACCAGGATCTCATCCTGTTTAAAAGGATGTGTTGCTTTTGCCGTTGTTTCGTTCTGTCTTTAGAGTTCACACTCCAGGACCGAGGGCCTTTGTGCCTGAGAGAGTGAACGTGTCCTTCACGTGTACCTCTTCCCAGCACGCGCCAGGCAGTCCCCCCTTAAACTACTGAAAGGATAACTGTGAAGTATTTGTGATAAGTGTCACGTGTGAACGGTTTGATGCTTTCCGAGAAGGAAAACCCAACTTTGGGAAAAGAGACTTAAATATTGAGTAAACTCCAGGACACTGAGTGCTGGCTACAGTCATTTATTCCTCGGTAGCCCTACCTAAGGCCCTGCCTGCCCGGGTGTTTGGAACAGCCGTGGAAAGTGGGTTACTATACTTCCGGTCAACTGACTCGCTGGCGATAACAGCAAAAAAAAAATGTTTACTCCTTCGTTTTGAAAGTGTTTGGTTCTTGTTAATATGTGGTTTTGCTCAGCGAAGTGTATGAGATGTGAAGCAGACGCAGATTTGCAGAGGGCGGAAAGCAGTGACGCCGCCCTCTTGCCTCCCATGTCCTTGTGGTTCATCGGAGTAGTCGCCGCCCTCACGCTGTAGTTTAGTTCAAGGAATTCCTCCTTCCCACATTAGACTAGAGCTCCACAAAGCAGTATTCCTAAAGAATTGTTACATATATAGTACTTGCCTTTACTAGACATTCTTTACACTTGCACAATTATGTAGGAACTCTATGTTTACAGGGTTTATTATGTTTACACACTAAGCTAATTCCTGTAGTTGCCTTTTCATATTTTTAGTATGTCACTTTCGTCATAAAACCAAATAATTTGTTTTTTTTTAAAGAAAACAACCAAAGAGTAGTTATAATGCATACTTTGTATTGAATGTATTACCACATTTCTTATGCTTTTTAAAAAATACATACTGTTTACTTTGAAAGTGATGGTGTTTTACTATAACTCCCAAACGCTTTAGCAAAATGTTACAGGTAGAATCCAACTTGAATCAAATTCAAGTACCTGGAAGCCACCTCCATGCGACAAACTTGTGTTAAATGTCTGCTACGCACACAGCACTGTGCCAGGCCCTGGGCGAGAGCCGCCGGCTCCTGAGAAACCCAGCTCAGGTCTCACCAGGAACTTGCCAGCATGCGAATGCGTTTTTAAACCATCGGCGTAGGGGTGAGCAGAACAAGGCGAAAGGGGACGGGTCTCAGTGTGCCTGCCAAACCGTGCGCCCAGACTGTGTTTCTGTGGGGATGGTTGTATAGAAAATGCTCTTGGGAAAAGCTAAACCTGTTTCTCAATATGGTATCTTGGGGATTTAGAAATAATTGTAAATACAATGTAAGTGTAATGAATCCTCTTAAGTGCATATATGTACATATACTCAGAGTTGTAAGAAGAGCTTCTGGCCATGGGTTTAAGGGGGTGGGTATAATAAGATAGATGGTCACCTGCTGGCGCCTGGTAGAGATTCCGAGTGTGGCAGTAGCAAAACCACTCTCCGAACGGCTCAGCTTCGGGGAAGGGGCTCGCAGATGGCTCCCTGCCTCATCACCGGTCAGACGGGAACCCTTGTGCCCACCCTGTCACGTCAGACCGCTGTCTCAGAGGGGTGAAATATTCTACAATCAGAAGATGCTTTGTGCCGGCCATCGGACTTTGTCACATCAGGCGTGCTCCCAAGAAGACTCTCTTTAAAATAAACTGACTGCTGGTAAACGAGGAGGCGGGAACATCTCCGCTACTGAGTACACGCACACATACATGCCCACATGCATTTAACGGTGCGTGGGTCTTGCCATCAGGGCCCATTCTCTCCACATCGGCAGCGCAGTGACCATGGGCCAGTACATTTTGGAATGTTCTCGTTTATGTAGAACTGAATGTGAAAGCTATTTTTGTGAAGACAGAATTTTAACCACCTGAGGGCTTACATGTCACTTCTGTAAAATACCAGCCGATATCAGAGCTTGAGAAAATAGGAAGCTCGATTTTCATCTGATTTCACTTGGATGATCCTGTAACTCAGATACTAAGTCAGGGTGGTAATAAGACCAGACTCGCCCCCAGCCACAGACCAGCATCCCTCTGTCTCCCCGTGGAGGGCTGACAGCCTGGGAGAAACCTGCATCCAGCAGCACAGCCCCTCATCCCAGACTGAACAGCATCTCTAGTGCATCCTGTGGCTGGAGAGGAAGTAGGGTCATTTTCTTAAAGCAAGAAGATACTATTTTTCTAGAAATGATAAGCACATAATTTTAGCCTATATTTTCTCTATAATCAAAGAAACTTTAACATAGACATAAAATTGTATTACAAATGCATTTCATCCTCACTGAAAATTAAATGCTGTTGGTGTTCATTATTTATAATACTAAAGTTATTCCATATAATTATTAAGTTAAACACAATTCGTTCTGATGCTAAGCCATTTGACCTTGTTTTTAAAAATCTGATATGGCAAATCTATATATATATATATATATATATCAATATTAGTGTATCAAAATTTATTGAGTACTTTTAAAGTATAAAGTCATTTTTTTTTTAAAGATCTTGATGCCTCAAATAAAGTTCTATTCTCATTTAAAAATACTGTGACTCGTTTTAAATGGAAATGCCTCCAACCCCGTGTTCTGGGTGACATCTGCTGGTCTACTCCTTTGCAGCAGCAACACAGATGGGATTCTCAAGACAATTCTGCATTTATACCTGATGAGCTAACATCATTATATTTTATACACTATTATCATAGGTAGTCTCCATTTCACAAGCAGGCCATGTTCCAAAAGTCTGATTGTTAGTGAAATATCTAGAAGACAAAATAATAAAGTTACCAATGGGCTGGGTTTCAGGCACTGCCCACTAGTCATTAAAAAGGCCAGCTTTTGCCGAAACCGGTTTGGCTCAATGGATAGAGCATTGGCCTGCGGACTGAAGGGTCCTCCGTTCGATTCCCGTCAAGGGCATGTACCTTGGTTGCGGGCACATCCCCAGTAGGGGGTGTGCAAGAGGCAGCTGATCGATGATTCTCTCTCATCGATGTTTCTAACTCTCTATCCCTCTCTCTTCCTCTCTGTAAAAAATTATATATATATATATATATATATATATATATATATATATACATATATATATATATATATATATATATATATATATATATATATATTTTAGGCCGGCTTTTAACCTAACCGTTGTTGACATCATTGTTTCTGTGAGAAAAAGGAGTTCTGAGGGTTAATTCATACTTGAGGATCTTTGCCTCCTTGGCAAAGATCTTGGGCACCTGGAAGTTTCCCAGTTAGAAAGGAATCCCCTCCCCTCCCTGCACCAGCCTTTTGTTTCTGCTGAAATCCAGATTCCTTGGGACTCGGGCCACTGCCTTCTCTGCTCCCGCCCCTCTGGTGCTAACCAGCACAAGCATTGGCTAGCCCACTCCATTCATCACCTAAAAATAAAGGGCTCCCATAGATTTTCGTTTTTGGAAGTTAATGATTCTCCCTATGCCAGCACCCTGTGTAGGTGCGAGTCTCTTCTCCTGCTCTCTGTTCCATGCAGTCCCTCCAGCCCACGCCAGTGTTTCCTTTCTGATCAAATCTGGTCAGGTTACTCTACAGCACTAGCTAAGTATCCAATTTTACCTATATGGTCCCCAAAATTCTAGGTTAGCACTTCTTAGTTGGGATTCAGGAATCTGTATTTTAACAACTCCACCAGGTGATTCTCGTCATGAGAGAAGTTGGGGAAACACTGCTCTACAGTCAAAACGCCTCCGGGGGCTCCTCAGAGCCAGAAACGTGAAGCAGCCCAAACCTGTTGACATGAAATGCAATCCTCAGTTGAATAGATGAGTTCCACCTTCCATCATCCTCACTCGGGCACCCCCTGCTCCACCCTCTCCAGACCCTCATCATCTCAGAGTGTCCGGTGCCTGCTCTGCCTGACCTGCTTTCATCCCTCACTTGAGAAATCACTCCTTGTGGGCCAATGGAAAGAGGCTGTTTGTATTTAGGGGAACATTGGGGTCTAAATAAATACACAGGGAGCTTGATTGAGATCCTGCTGAGAGCCCGGGTCTGCAGTAAACATTTAAGTATACCCCATTTAATCTTCATGAAAACTCAGCGAGGCAGATTTTATAGGCTCAAGAACAGCAAGTTGTTCACACAGCTTGCAAACTCAGTGGATTATGAACTACAACAACAACAAAAGCTATGGAATCCAACAAACTATTAAGGTGTACTAGTATTTGTTTTCTATTGCTGCATAACAAATTCTGTACTATGAATTTAGCAGCTGCAATCAACACCCACTTTTTTTGTGTGTGTGTGTGTGTGTGTGTGTGTGTGTGTGTGTGTGTGTGTTTATTGATTTCAGAGAGGAAAGGAGAGGGGGAGAGAGAAATAGAAACATCAATGAGAGAGAATCACTGGTCTGCTGCCACCAGCATGCCCCCTACTGAGGACTGAGCCTGCAATCCTGGTATGTGCCCTGATCAGGAAATGAACTGTGATCTCCTGGTTCAGAGGTTGATGCTCAACCACTGAGCCATGCTGGCAGAGCACAACACCCATGTTTTATCTCATAGGTCAGTAGCTTAGAGTCCAAGTGGGCTCAGCTGGGTTCTTTGCTGTTCTCTCACAAGTCACCATAAAACAAGCAGACTGTTAAATGACAGCGGGAAGGGGAAGGAGACCTGGGGAAGATAAGAGATCAACCAAAGGACTGGTATGCATGCATATAAGTACAACCAACGAACACAGAACTCTGGGGAGGGAGGGCATGTATGGGAGGTGGGGGGAGGGGCAATGGTAAGCTATGTACACATATAATACCTTAATAAAAATTTTTAATGAAAAAAAAATAAAGGGTTGGTATTCTTTCCAATGAAATCATCTTCTGGATAATGGCACAGGTGCAAATCAAAATAGAACCAAGAAGGGAAGAAAGCCGTGGAGAGCCCACCACGGCTGGTCATTTGCCATTCTTCGGTCTCTGAGAAGCAAGGTGAGCAAATGCCCTGGTCCCTAGAAGGCCCTGGGCAATCAGGCGAGCCTGGGGCAGAGTTTCCTCTTTGGAAAGCTAATCAGAGATTGAAGCCATAACTAGGTTCATGAACACACTCGGTTCATCATTTAGATTCTCATTTAATTTCTCTTATGAAAAATAGTCAATTATTAGCAAGGCAAATCCCATGCCTTCCCGAGAGTTTTCTGTAACACATATATTTTATCAATGAGAAACTCAAGCATAGTCTCTCGAATTGGTAAGAAGTAATGAGCACAGTGATCTAAGGGTAACTTCAGCTCAAACAAACCCCACTTTCAGTGATGCTGGAGGTGAAAACTAGGATCCAAATGAATGACTTCATTAAACTCAGTCATTGGGCATTAGCCCAAGTGCAGCATAAAGTTTCTTCCAGACTCCCCCAGCTGGTGTGGCTCAGCAGTTGAGCTTCGACCCAGGAACCCAGAGGTCGGTGGTTTGATTCTGGGTCAGGCATGCAGGAGGCAGCAGGTCAAATCAGTGATGTTTCTCTTTCATTGATGTTTCTATCTATTCTTCTCCCTTCCTCTCTTTCTAAAAATCAATTTTTTGTATATATTTTATTGATATTTTACAGAGAGGAAGGGAAAGAGCTAGAGAGCTAGAAATGTCGATGAGAGAGAAACATCAACCAGCTGCCTCGTGTACACCCCCTTCCGGGGATGTGCTCGCAACCAATGTACATGCCCTTGACTGGAATCAAACCCGGGACCTTTCAGTCTGCAGACCGACGCTCTACCACTGAGCCAAACCGGTTTCGGCTATATATGATTTTTTTAAAGATTCTTCCAGACTTGATGACAGTGAAATACCTTATGGCCACCCAGTGATCCAATGGGTGCCAGGTTCTCAGTGATAAATGAGGAGTTGCCAACTGGGTGTCCTTTTTCAGTGCTGCTGTCGGTTGGAAGGGTGTATAGCT
This sequence comes from Vespertilio murinus, assembly GCA_963924515.1. Lineage (NCBI taxonomy): Eukaryota > Metazoa > Chordata > Mammalia > Chiroptera > Vespertilionidae > Vespertilio > Vespertilio murinus. The sequence continues at coordinate 167,284,443 of OZ004704.1, read as the reverse complement.
TAGCTTATGGGTATATATGTTAATGGTGGGCCTTAAGCTATGAGGAATTCTGCCATGTTTTATCCTTGTCTTTAAAAGAAGCGTGAGAAGGGGGAAAAGAAAGCTCTATGAACTCAGTCACTGCCGGGATTCAATATCTGTGGTTGCCCCAGAGACTCAATTTACATATGTGTGCCATTGGCTTCTGGGGACAGTGTAGATAGGAATTTGAGGTTATCGCCAAGATCGCTGATAACTAATGTAAGCGTTGCCAGGGCAGGAGAGAGGAGACATGCGGCATCTGCACACCATCGGAAGGTGTATGAAGACATCCGTAAGGCCTTATCCTGAGCGGCGGCCTGTCCAACAGAAACGTCACATAGGTGACATCTGCAATTTTAGGTTTGCTAGAAATACATTTTTAAAAGGAAGAGATAAGTAAATTTACTGGTGAAGAATACATTTTATTTAACTCAAAATACTGAAAATGGTACCATTTCAGCACATAATCAATATAAGGTTGTTCATGATGTATTTTTCTTTCTTTCTCTCTTTTTTCTTTCTTTCTTTCTTTCTTTCTTTCTTTCTTTCTTTCTTTCTTTCCTTTTTTTTTTTTTTTTTTACTAAGTCTCCAAATGCATTATATGCATTTGCATGTCATGCATACAGCATATCTCAACTCAGAACTGGCCACATTTCACACAGGCACACACGCTGGTGCTACCATGTCGGACAGCACCGGAACCGCGGCTGCAGGCCATGCTTCCGCACAGCAAAAGGGAGCTGGGAAGCAGCTGGTGATGCGCTGAGTTCGCTGGCTTCCTCCGGGCAACTCCGGAGAGCTGGAAGGCGTTCCTGCCGGAGCGCCACCTCCGGGAAGCTGAACCACATCCAAGACCGTTGCTCCGTGGCAATTCCGCACTTCAAACTTCGGAGCTCAGGGAATGTGGTCCGGCTGAAAGGGGAGCTGTGTTTCCCCTGTAAGCACACTGTTTCCACTTAGATTGTATGTTTCCTGGGGACGGCTTGGGAGAGATCTGATGCAGATGGTGGGGAGGGAAGCTAAATCCCCAGGTCACCGCTGAGGCCTGCTCCCCAGGGCCGAGGTGGTCCCCGGCAGTGATCCTGAGGGAGTCCCATTCTGAAGGTCAAGGGCGCTGAGGCAGCAGCCAATACATGGCAGTGGTTGGCAAGAATGCCCTCTGTGAAGCACTGGATCTAGGGCCTTGGCAGATCACCCCCAGAGCAGGCTAAGGGGGCCGGGGAACGGGCTGGCTTATCAGGAAGAAACAGCCAGGAACGGGAGGGCGACAGTGAGGCTGGACAACCCCGAGGGAAAGGCCACCGCAGAGGAAGGAACTCCAAGGGGTCGCAGGGGGTCACCTGGGAGAGAACCTCTTTGACATCGGGGGAGGGGTGGGGTGGGGGGCAGACTGTGGGAGAGACAGCTGTTTGTTTTCTCTGGTGCAAAGAGAATAACAAAATGCGATCGGGAGGCTAATCGAGTGCAGATGGAGAACCTCTGGCTGAGCGCTCAGCCCGGCTCGCGGCTGTGAGCTGGAACCAGCCGCTCCTTCCAGCGGTGCGTGTGGCCCTCGGCAAAGAAAGAGTGGACTGCAACAGGAGACGCCTCGGGGACCGTTATGAGTCACCCGCAGCGGGTGACAACGCAGTGGTCACAGGGGGCTGGAGAAACTGGAAGGGTTTGATCATGAAAAGGCCTTACATTGGATGAGAAGGCATCTGGCCAGTGGGAGCAATTCCAAAGTCACAGACCAAAGCAATGTGTGATTGGTATGGGCTTGGGGGAGCTCAGTGTGCCTGGTTAGGGTGGCAAGATGGGGTGGGGGGTGCTGGTTGCAGCGCATTCCAGTGACACAGGTGAGACGATCCCATCTGAACCCCGGGTAGAGACGTGGGTGTGAAAGAGGTGGGGAGGTGGAAGGGGCCCCGGGTGTCGGTGGAGAGGGGCAAGAAGGGAGAAGACAGGAGTCTAGGCCGTGCCTGCTGTGATGTCCACATGGGAGCCGCTGGCCGGGTGCTGGCGCTGAAACAGGAGGGCTGTTGACTTTGCAGGTGTGACCTCTAAGGGGAGGCATCTGTGGCCCTTAAGGATCTAAAGGGGGAAGAGAGCTGGACGTTATCAGTAAGAGTTGTGAGCCTGGGAGGCCACATTACTTGGGCAGCAAACCGAGAGCTTGGCTCTGAATCATCTAACTTCATTTCTGATTAGTTAATTTTATGATATTTTGTATTTATTTATTTTTTAAAATATATTTTATTGATTTTTTTTATAGAGAGGAAGGGAGATGGATAGAGAGTTAGAAACATCAATTAGAAACATCGATCAGCTGCCTCCTACACACCCCTCACTGGGGATGTGCCGGCAACCAAGGCACATGCCCTTGACGGGAATCAAACCCGGCACCCTTAGTCTGCAGGCTGATGCTCTATCCACTGAGCCAAATCAGTTAGGGCAATACTTTGTGTTTAATTGAATACGTGGTTTGGGGGAAGATTATAAACAGTATACTTGTGTTTTGTTTTGTTTGGAGTTTTTTTCTAGCCAAAACTAAGCTTTTAGGGTTTCCCCTTTTTTATTAGGTATTCCAGACCTGTAATTATTATTTTTTCAACAGATACACTTTTTCTTAATTTTTATTTGTTAACCTTCACCTGAGGATATGTTTTTCATTGATTCTAGAGAGAAGAAGGGAGAGGGAGAAAAAGAGAGAAACATCGGTTGGTTGCAGCCTATACTTGCCCTGATGGGGGATTGAAGCCGTAATCCAACCCATGACCCTTCCGTGCACAGGACGACACTCCTACCAACTGAGCCGCACCAGCCGGGCAGGACCTGTGATGATTGCCAACAATTTTCTCCACGGGGTGCTCCCTGCTCCTCCATATGTGCTCCTCCACACATCTGAGCCAGATGCCTGTAGGTGACCTGAGCTCCCATCCCCACTTTGCCTGGACTAGGCCTCATGTCCCTTTGCTCCATCTCACCCCAGGCCCTGCCTGTGCCCCCCATTGAGAACTGGGCCCCTTCCTCTGCGCTTTAGCATCTGGGTGCCCGCAGGCTGGGAGCCGGGGCGCTCCAGCCCCCCTGCGGTCCCTCACGGGTGGGAGCAGCGGCTGCTGCCCTGGGAGCGGGTGGACGGAGACACGGAGACAGGACGGAGGCGGAGGAGGGAGAAGAGCCAGGAGCCGGGGCCCTGGGACCGCGGGGAACCCTGGGAAGAGGAGGCAGAGCCTGGGGGTGAGTTAGGGAGCGGGAGAGGCAGCACCGCAGGGATGGGACCAAGGCCTGTGCAACAAGTAGCCACTGGGGGAGGCCTGGCAGCTTCAGGACGGAGAGCAGGTACGGGGCCACGCCCAGGGGGATGAAGAAGCCCCTCCTCCCTACCTTTGTACCCAGGGACCCGGTGCCCCAAATGGCTGAACTCAGGCCCCTCTGGGGGCTGGCCTCCCGCAGAGTGGTGAGGTCCAAGGGCACCTGGGTAGATATCTCCCACACACACACACAGCTTTTTGTTGATGTCTGAGCTTACTAGCATCTTAAAAGCAAATACGACCTTTCGCGTCCATAGGTAAAGGGGGAGGGTTTCCTGGCCCGAATGTGTTCACTGTCCCAGCCCCTAGAGGCCGAGGAACCTCCCGCTGGGAAGGGCCTGGACCGGGAGCTGGGCCTGGGAGGCTGATTCCCACCCGCCTTGTCTCCGGGGCCCTGTCCACCGGGACCCCTCAGGGAGGAGGCCTGGCCCAGCAGAGCTACAGGGTGGGCAGGGGCGGCCCGGGCAGGTCACTGCGTGAGCTGTCTCCTCTGTGAGGCCACTAGACTGGGCAGAAGCGATTCCCACACCTCTGCGCCCCACATGCCTCCCAGTGCTGAGCTCCAGAAGGAGCCGCTGTTCGTGGGCCTGGGCCCAGGGCACAGACCCGCTGCTCGGAAAGGGACAGAGGGACACGGGAGGCTTCCTTCCCTGGTGCTGCTTCCCTCCTGAATGTACAGACGCCCCTCCCTGGGTCCGCAGCATCTTCTCCCCGAGTGGCAGGAGCTCCCCCTGTGGCTCACCCCTCCCCCCTCTCCTCCGCCTCCCCTGCCGCAGGTGGGGGGGGGGCACGGCTTCCTTCCCAAGTCTGCCGCAGGGGATGGGGGCCTGCAAGTCCTTCCGGCTGGTGGAACCCGGTGATTTCTCAGCCTTTTCAAATGGCCCACCCTGCGTACACCTGCGGTTACAACGGGGGCTCAGCCCCTGAGTGAGCGGATCGTTGTTAACACATAGCAAATGTCTGTGCAAGCTCTCTACCAGGCCTGGGCAAACTACGGCCCGTTCGGCTGTTCTATCCGGCCCTCGGAGCCGAAAGAGCGGAGGGTTCTCTTGCTCTCCCCTCCGCTCCTTCACCAGCAGCCCAAGATGAGAGTGCCAGCATGGTCAGGTTGCTTTTGACCAGCCCTCCGGTCCAGTTTAAGAACCCATTGTGGCCCTCGAGTCAAAAAGTTTGCCCACCCCTGAAACCTTTTCCTAATCAGGACCCTGAAAAGCACTAGGACGCTGCGTTCACAGAACCACCCAGAACACCCCTCACTTAGACTTAAGTTCTCTCTAAGGTGTCTTCACATTCATTGTCTCTTTTCATTCAAGGCCGGTAAAGGAGGCAGGCAGTGCCCTTCCTCTCACCTGACAGCTCAGAGGGAGAAGCAGCCCCGAGGGTCTGCTGGGGCCACAGGGTAAATCAGAGCAGACCTGGGCCTAGAAGGGAGGTCCCCCACCCTGTGGGAGGGCCTGACCCAGGCGTCAGAGCCTCAGGGCTGCCCATCGGGCCACCTGAACTCACCTGACCTTCCCTTCCCCGACCTGCAGGTGAGGCCGGAGGCCGCCCTCCACGGGGAGGATCAGCCCCCCAGCCAGGCCCCCGGCTCCAGGCAGAAAGGGCTGGGCAGGCTGAGCCAGGCCGGCCACCCCCAGTCAGGGAGATCTGCATCTTTCATAGAAACTTAGGTTCTCAAACAGGGACTTGTGGTAAACAATATTCTCAAAATAACGTGTGTCCGCAGTGGCTAAGGTGTTCTAAATAGTTAAACGTTACAGCTGACTGGAACTCTCACGGATCCGGTGCTTTGGGCAGGACCCACACCTCCCGCAGGAGGGGCTCACTCTCACTTCTTCAGGGTCTGTGTTCGCAGACCTGTGTGTCTTGATCTAATTATTGCCTCACACCTCATGGAGGTCATTCTCTGTCCTCCATGGGTGTGTGGGGGTAGGAAGGGTGTGCTTGTGAATCTGTGCGGCACACCAGCGCCTGATTCTTCCACTGCATGGGCGTTGCCGTCCTGGCTGCAGTCCTTACATACGTTCTCTTTTTCCTCGCTCTGTTCTAAAGATTTTTGTCCAGTTCATTGATTCCATTGGTTATGTCCCCCTTCCTCTCCCCATCTTCAAGAAGGGAGAAGCTGTTTACCTTTTCCTGAGAAATTTTATGGTTTAGGTGGGAAAGATCTGGCTCCCTGCAGGGCCCTGAGAGGAAGATCCAGGAAAGAAAATAAACCTGCATTTGTGGCATTTCCTGGCTGCCGGGCATTTCTCTGCAACTGACAGCGATAACATTTCATCAAAGGCGTGGGTCCATCAGGCAACAGTTTTTTAAAACGTCATTTACTGTGGGGGTCCCATTAGCATTTAAAATATTGCTCTTTTATTCTGCATAGAACGTGACATATATTATCTCCATTTTGCATGTTATCACATTCCTGAAAACTCAACTCAGCCCCTGAAATCATTGAAAAGCAATTTTAAAATCTGGTTTGACCCTCTTGTCAGACACAAAAGCATTCTTGAACAAATGAAGAGATACCTCCCACTCTTACATAGTATGATTCAACATTATAAAGATGTTGTTTTCCCTAAGTTATTTTTTTAAAAAAAACTAATGGATTACCAATAAGCTTTTTAAGACAATTTGATTTTTAAAAAATAGCCAGGAAAACACTTGAAAAAGACTAACTGCAAAAGATGTCTAGTCCTTAAAATATACCACCAATCCTCTGTAATTCCAAGTGTGGGAGTGCCACATGAATAAACAAATTGGCGGGTAAAATAGAATAGAAAGCCCAGAGAGACACAAGTTCGTGTGGAAATCCAGCAGACATTAAAGGTGGCATCTAAAATGGGACAAAGATGGGCATTTTAATAAATGCTATTAAGCCAAAACCCCAAATGCCCATCCCCTAATGCCACAATTTCCAACCTTTTTCATCTCATGGCACACATAAACTAAAATTCTGCGGCACACCAAAGATACACTTTTTACTGATCTGACAAAAAATAATAGGTATAACTTCATTCAGTCACACCACACCACTATTGTGTTGGTAGTCGTCATTTTTTTAATTTGACAATCTAAGTCAGTGTTTCCCAAATTTCTCTCATGATGAGAATCACCTGGTGGAGTTGTTAAAAAAAAAAAAAAAAAAAAAAAAAAAAAAAAAAAAAAAGATTCCTGAATCCCAATTAAGAAGTGCTAAACTAGAACTTTTGGGAACATATAGGTAAAACTGTATTCTGAACTCTAAGCTTAGAGCACTAGTTAAATATACAATTTTACCTATCTGTTCCCAAAAATTCTAGTTTAGCACTTCTTAGTTGGGATTCAGGAATCTGTAATTTAACTCCACCAGGTGATTCTCATCATGAGAGAAGTTTGGGAAACACTGCCCTAAGGGAAAGAGGTGTTGCCTGTTTTAAAAATTCTTGTGGCACACCGGTTGAAAACCACTGACCTAATGAATGGATAGCAAAATGCAATATGTTCATACAATGGAATATTATTCAATGAACAGAATGAAGTATTGACGCATTCTACAACATGAATGAAACTTGAAAACATTATGCTAAGTGAAAAAAGCCAGTCACAACAGACCACTATTGTATGATTCTATTTATATTAAATGTCTAGAACAGATAAATCCATGTCGGAATAGAAAGTTGACTAGAGGATGCCTAGGGCTGGGGAGGGGGAAAGAATAGGGGTGAATACAAGGTTTATTTTCAGGGTGAGAAAAATGTTCTAAACTTAGATTGTGTTGATGGTTACCAAATCCTATGGATACACTAAAACCATTGAGTTGTATACTTGAAAGGGGTGAGTTTATAGAGTATGAATTATATCTCTAAAATGTTTCTAAAAATAATTAAAACACAAATGACTCAAATTCCAATAGAAAAAAAAGGGAAGATATGCTTCCAATCTATGAAAAAAAAATGTTTAAATTCACTTGTAATTAGAGAAATGTAAATTAATCAGCACTGAGATACCATTTCTTACCTATGACACAGGCCAATGTAAAACAGCATGACAGTGCATTTCGTGGGGAAACAGGCTTTCTCATACATTGTTGATGGGAATGCAAACTGCCAGGAGGAATAGGCCATACTGAACAGAACTACCGATGCAGTTTGACCCAGCAATACCGCTTCTAGGAAATATATCCTGCAGATGCCATTCCAACGGCGTGAAAATATACATGCACAGGTTGTTCAGTGAAGCCATCCAAATGCTTGTTCACAGGAGACTGAATAAACTAGGGCTCACCTATAAAATGGAACACAAGCAGCTCTATGAAAGAACGAGGAAGAGCGCTGTAAGTCTGATGTGCAGTGATTTTCAGCGTGTGCTGTTAAGTGAAAATAATAGCATGCAGAAGAGCAGCTATATTCTGATATCCTACCTCTAAGAAAGAAGGCATAGGAGATGTATACATGTGAAATATACATACAAAAGAAATATAGAAAGGATAATCCAGAAACTAAAAAGAGACTGTACCGTTACAGGTTGAATTTTGGTTCTCCCTACAACTCCCCCCAGAAGTCCTCATCTCCAGTACCTCAGAAGGTGACCTTACTTGGAAACAGGGCTATTGCGGATGTCACTGAGATGCGGGCATCATGGGCTCCTGGTCTACTATGATTGGTGTCCTTATAAGAAGAGGGCCACGTGGAGGGAGGCACAGGGAGAACACCAGGGGAAGATGAAAGCAGCCATAGGGTGGAGATTATCTACAGGCCAAGGAACTCAACCAATTGCTGACAAACCACCAGAAGCCAGAAGTAGCAGAAAAGGATTCAGAGACTGTAGCCCTGCCAACACCTTGACTTTGGACTTCTAGCCTCCAGGACTGTGAGACAGTAGCTTCCTGTCATTTTAAGCAGTCAGTTTGTGAAACTTTGTATGGCAGCCTTAGGAAATACAGTTCCTAACAGGGTTAAGGGTGGGCAAGAGATTGAAAGAAGGGAGGGATTAGAATGGGCTAGTAGGGATGAGGAGGCAACCACCACTCTCTCAATAAAACTTTCACGATGCTCTGACTCAGAACCATAGTAATGTTCCACATGCCACCCAAATATAAATATTTAAAAGGGACCAGGATGTGGAAGAACCCAATGTGGCACACAAACAGTAAAAAAAATGAACCTTATTGATTGAAAATACTCTAAAGGGGGTGAGAAAAAAGACCCTAAATAATGCAAAACTATTTTTACTGGATATTAATAGTAAAGACAAACTGTATATAGATACTGTCCTCCAGTTTCTAAACTTGTTTCTCAACGTGGTATAGATTAGTAATTCTGAAAATACTCTAGGTATAAGTAGGATTAAACAGATAAGTATATATATTGTAGATATTGAAGTCCACATTTCTCAAGGTCTGAGAAGAAAGTTACAAAAAGGAAAAGTAAGCTAGAAGGAACTCTGCAATGTTGAATTAAATTTGGATGAATCATGATGAGCTATGGTTTGTAATTTATAAAAGTAGATAAATCCATCATACTGTCTAATAAAGAGGAAATATGCAAATGAACCATCATAACAGACAAGATGTCTGTGCTCACACCGGAGGCAGGGATTCCATAACACAAGATGGCTGCGCCCACAGAGGAGGCTGAGTTCCCATAATGAGCCTTAACCAGCAATCAGCAAGGACCTGAGATTGCACCCCCTGCCTGGTGAGGCTTGACAAGGAACCTCAGGCTGTGCCCCTGCCCAGTGGGGCTTGACGGGGGACCTCAGGCCATGCCCCCCACCCAGGTGCCAGGCGGGGGAACCTGAGGCTGCGCCTCCCACCCAGCGGGGCTTGACAGGGGTGGGGCCAGCCAGGTGTGGGTCTCATGTGATTTTAAGGGCATGTGGGTGAGTGGGGACTTGACTCTGGTTCCCGTGGCGTGCCCCAGACTCTGACAGGAAGAAGATTTTCATATACATTTTACTAATTTTCTTTCATCTCTGACACTTCTATTATAGAGACAGGGAAAATAGCAATATTAAAATATTTCCTCGAATTAATTCCTTTTAATGTGCACAAATTTCGTGCACCGGGTCACTAGTCCTATATAATAAAAGCCTACTATGCTAAGTGTCCAGTTGTCCATTCAACCAATCAAAGCATAATATGCTAATGATATGCTATAACTGCTCAACTGCTCGCTATGACATGCAATGACCACCAGGGGCAGGCACTCCAACCAGTAGATTAGCTTGCTTCTGGGGTCCAGCTGATCAGGACTGAGCTAGATGGGCCAGACACTCCCTGGAGCCCTCCGGCGGTCCCTCCCCAGCTGGCCAACTTTCTGTGTCCCTCCCCAGTCCTGATAGTGCATCGGTGGAGTCTCTTGGCCTGGCCTGCACCCTCTCACAATCCAGGACCCCTCAAGGGATGTCAGAGAGCTGGTTTCGGCCTGATCCCACAGGCCAGGCTGAGGGACCCCACTGGTGCACGAATTCATGCACCAGGCCTCTAGTTCTCCAATAAAAGGAACTAAGCCCTTTGGAGAAATAATGGATCCAGGGCTGGGCAGGGGAAAGAAAAGAAGAGCCTAGAATGTCTTGCAGTTACAGAAAATAAAAAATAAAAAAATGCTCAAAAACAGATAAAGGGACAGCCCTGGCCTGTGTGGCTCAGTTGTGATAACTGTCGCAGGCAAGACTCACAAGTGGATGCTAAAATGGTCAAACGTTTGCAGAGAAATGTTGTGTTTGCCCGTTCTCAAAGTGTGTCCTCAGAATAACTAAATACCAAGGGAAAAACATTAAGTTCACAGTGAGAAATCCCCAAGACCACACCACCTTAACCAAATGATCAAGGTTAAATCACCATAGATAAGCCCTGTTGATAGCATGTGTGCAGTTTGAACCAACTGTCTGGTGGTCCTTGGGTTTCTGTCCGTGAGGCAGAAAGAAGGGCAAAGCATCACTATGACCTTCTTGTACAAAGTGCGTAATTTCTGAAAACACATTGGCTTTACTTTTATGTTCAAATGATAGTTTTATTGAGTATGCAAAAGTTGATCATGTTTTTCCCTCAGAATTTTAAGGACTTTGCCCCACTGTCTTCTAGCATTTGCTGTTGCTACTGTTATTCTGATTCTTGTTCTATAGACATTCTGTGTTTTTCTACCTTGAAGCATTTAGGATCTCCTTCAATCTCAATATTGTAAACTTTCATCTTATATCTACCGTATTTGCCGGCGTATAAGACGATTTTTTGGCCCTGAAAAATATGCCTCCAAGTGGGGGGTAGTCTTATACGGCGAGTATATAACAAACTCTGTATTTTGAGTGGAAATGTTAGGGGGTTGTCTTATACGCCCAGTCTCTTATACGCCGGCAAATACAGTATTTTCAGGGCCAAAAAATCGTCTTATACGCCGGCAAATACGGTAGGTATGTAAATCTATTTTTTAAATTTATTGTACCAGGTACTCAGTGACCATTTTAATTACAATGCCACTCATTGACACTGTAATGTCATTCAGCGTTAGGCATTTTTCTGAAATTCTTCCTTCCAAAATTTCCTCCTGTCCATGTTCTTTGGTTCTTTCTTTTCAGAACTCAGAAGACAGGGTTTGGACTTCCTTCTATGTCTCTTCTTTTCCTCTCATTTTTAGTGTCTTTTTATTTTACCTTCTAGGAAGACTTTCTTTTCTAAATTTTCTATCAAATATCTCAATAGATATTAGGTATTAACATTTTATTTTCCGAGACCACTTTCATGTTTTTTTCCTTTTTAAAATAGCATTTTGAGAAAATGAAATAGCATTCTGTTCTTGTTTTAAAGACATGATACTGAAAGGTTATCCCCCCCCCCGCGCCCCCACCCACCCAACTGGTGGGCGGAGTTTAACACATGACTGGTGTAAGGTTCCCTCCCCACTCCCCCACCCCCGCCCAACTGGAGCTAACACATGACTGGCACCCGTCACAGAGACATCTCAAAGACATTGAACCACCAATCAGCAAGTGCCAGAGTGTCCTTAGAGCCCACCCCTTACTGTTCCGCCCTGGGCCCAACCCCCTTCCATTCTGGCCCTTAACAGGGACCCCAGGCAAGACACGTGTTGCTGATCCACCATGCCAGGAATCAGCCCGTCTGGGTCCTCCTGCCCCCTCCTCCCCTTCCAATTCTGATTTCTCTACCTCCGTGATGGGTTCCGCCCATTACCCGGGAATAAACTTTACTTTAAAATTCCCTGGTGGTCTGTTCCCTGCTTCCTTTCAAACCTAACAGATACCTTCTCACATTTTCTGAGGATATTACTTATAGATTTTTTTTTCAAGTTCTTTTTCTGAATTACCTTTGGTTTCCTCTGGAGTCAATTTTTCTATTTGTTTGGCTCCTTCATGTTAATTTCATGTTGCAGTTTGAGCCAACTATCTGGTGATCCTTGGATTTCTGTTCATGTTTAAAAATGAGGTGTTAAGCCCTAGCTGGTTTGGCTCAGTGGGTAGAGCATCAGCCTGCAGACTGACGGGTCTTGGGTTCAATTCCAATCAAGGGCACGTACCTCGGTTGCAGGGGCATGCGCAGGAGGCAACCAATCGATGTGTTTCTCTCACATCGATGTTTCTCTCTGTCTTTCCTTCTCTCTTCCACTCTGTCTGAAAATCAATGGGAAAATACTCTCAGGTAAGAATTTAAAAAAAATAAGAATGAGGGGTTAAGAAATTATACAAATGGCAGAGGCCTTTTGGCCAGCAGGTACTGGACAGTCCCTAAATGCTAAAATCCAAACAACTCTGGATCTGCTTACTTTCATTTGGAGAAAACTTCTAATTTAAAAATTGTCTAAGTATTTTATTGTATTTTCCCAAGGGAATAGATCCCGGCCTCTGAGAGTTCTGTGTGAGAGATGGAAAGGGGGTCAGTACGAGCTGGTGTCCTTACCTTCATCTCAATGTGCAGGGCGGTCACCCGCCAGGATTCAGGCCCTGGACCCCTCCTGGGAAACCTTGTCTGAGTGCCGGCAGCATCACAGGGCCCAGACTTCCTCCCGCTGCAAGTCCCCGCTCGGGCCTCACCTCCAGTCGCAGCAAAGTGAGCGGGGAAAGGCAGACGCTGAGAGGTGTTCTCGGCGCGGCCGCAGCCTGTGGAGCGGGGCGAGCTCCATAAAGGGTGGCGGTAATTACAGAGTAACACTCCTTTTAAATGCTCGGGCTTTATAGCTTCCCATTCAAAGCAGTCCTGGCCCCGTGTTTAGTCTCTCTGGGGGGGCAGCTGTAAAAGCCACCTTGTTTCACAGCTCAGGAGAGGTTACAAGGCAGTTAAAATAGTTTTGTCTCTTCTTTCTTTTGATGGCTGTTCCCATGCGGTGGCAGCGCCTGCAGCAGGTCCTGCCGCCGTTATCTACAAGGGACGGGGGCACCGTGGCCGCCAGGAGCCCCGGTGCCGGGCTGAATGAGAGCTTCAGCCTTAACACGTACGTCCATGGGGTTTCAGCGATTTAAGAGTAAACGTCAGAAACAGCGTTTGTTGGGTTTGATAGTCATTGCCGAGCAGCTGTGCCTTACTTTAAAGCGGTGCTCTGCCCCTTCAGGGATAGAGTAAGTGCTTCTTGTGCCAGATAATGAGAGGCTCTGCCCTGTGTGTCCTCTGGCCAGATCAGTGCAGCGATTGTACAAATAATTGTATGCGCTACGTGGGTAAGGACAAAGTTCCACGTCTACTAGCTCTGAGTTGTAACAAAGGACGACAATCAACCTGGTCATAAAAAATAAATTATCATCACCAGCCCGGCCAGTGTGGCTCGGTGGTTGAGCATCGACCCACGCACCAAGAGGGTCACCACTCTTGGTCAGGGCACACGCCCGGGTTGCGGGTTTGATCCCCAGTAGGGCGTGTGCAGGAGGAAGCGAATTGATGTTTTTCCTCTCAAGGATTTTTCTATTTCTCCCTCTCTCTAAAGTCAATATAAACACATGCACATTTTTTAAAAAATGACCATCATATGGAAAAAGTAGCTATCAGAACCTTAAAACTGATCCTGACACGAACAGCATCTCCACATGCTTAATGCGCCTCAAAACATGAAAGTGGTCCTCAGAGCAACCTCACAGGGCAGGCGAGGCGGTAGCCTTCCCCTCCCCCATCGTACAGATGGGCCCTCACAGGCCCAGAGACGCCGGGCACTAGTCAGCAGCCGGTGCCGCATCCGGCTCCTCACGTGTCCACACTCTGTGTGGTCCCTCTCCCCGGAGCCCGGCGCCAGAGGGCAGCAGCCCCCACCCAGCCCTCACCCCAGCTCCCAGTTCTCTTTCTCAGAACTAAGCGGTGGAGGCAGGCCCGTGTCTGGGGTGCGTGCCCCTGAACTGGCCCGAGGCATGGATGACAAGGCGGAGGAGGAAAGAGATGATCTGGAGCAGTGGTCGGCAAACTCATGGGTCAACAGAGCCAAACATCAACAGCACAACAATTGAAATTTCTTCTGAGAGCCATATTTTTTAAACTTAGACTTCTTCTAACGCCACTTCTTCAAAATAGACTCGCCCGGGCCGTGGTCTTTTGGGGAAGAGCCACACTCAAGGGGCCAAAGAGCCGCAGTTTGCCGACCACGGATCTGGAGTATTAAGAACTCTCCAATTCAGCAGGAACAGATTCTGCAGATCTGAGAAATAGTCCCAGGAAGGGAAAATATCAAAATGCAAGTTAAATACAGTTGTGAGTGTAAACCATTGGAGAAAAAGGCCAGCACTGTTTTAGAAGTCCGTTGGGACTAATGGCGCCGATGCCTGTGGAGCTGACCGCAGGTCCCGAGAGGACCACAGAGATAACTGGATACGGGTGCCTCATTGCATAGAGGAGAACCCCGACGTGGGGAGGGTTGGTAATTTCCCCATAATGGGGGGGGGGGGGAGGCAGTAGGACAGAAGCCAGCACAGTGTCAGGTACAGAGCAGGTGCGTACGTCGGTTAGGAGAGAGTTCGGGTTTGTTTGTCTCACATATCAAGTCCAGTGGTGAGCAGCCCTGGGCCAGGGGGTTCCTGGGCTTAAACAAGAGAAGTCAGCCTGCTCCTCAGCAGCCCATCTGCCCAGTCAAGTTCTGGGGACACGAAGTGACCCGCAAAGGGAGCCTGTGCAGAAAGGATGAGAGAAACCAGGGATCTCTACCATAAAGGGAAGGAGCCGGGTGGGAGCCTGACCACTGTCCCGGAGAAGACACAAGCGATCGATGGGTCCTGTGTGGCTGGAGGGGTCAGAATTAGGACCGGGAAGAGCAATTGTCGGATGACAAACTAACACAACAATAGGGATGATTTTCACGATGAGCACTGACTGAAAAGTGGCCACCTCCGAAAGTAGCAGAGTTTCCTGAAGATACTCAAGCTGAGTAAGAACCTGGAGAGGAGTCTGTGTGTGAGGGGCGGGAGGGGGAGGGGGAGAGGGAGGGGGAAGGGAAGGGGAAAGAGAAAGAGCGGGAGGGGAGGAGGAGGGAGAGAAGGGGGGCGCAGCGCTGCGTGGGGAGGTGGCCTCTGAACTGCCTTTTGCAACAACTCATTTAACAAGTCCCTGCTGAGTTTCTTTCTACTGTGGTTCACACAGGAACCGTATTTTCCACATGAGATGCCGGCCTGGCATTGGTGCCAAAGCTCATGGAGAGACCGAGGTGGGGTGAGTGTCACTCACGGCCTTCTCAGGAGCCTCGCCCCGGGTCCCCTCCTCCCACCCTTCACCCACTCGGCAGAGGGGCCTCGGTCCGCACAGGGAGCAGAGCGCTATGGGTGGTCCAGAGGCAGCGTTTTTGCCAGACCCGCTGGAGCCCTGCTGAGTGTGGACCCCAAAGTCTGAAAGGTGGAGGCACGTGAGCCCCTCGCTGAGGAGCGGTCCCTGGGGCCTCCCGGGCCTCACTGTCTTCCCGGAGAAGGGGAGCTCCGGGAGGATGTCGGCCCTTTGCACCGGGCTCAGCCCTAAGTCCGGATTCAGCCAACGACGTGGTTGCTTTCGTCCCTGAGTGTCAGCTCCGCTCCTGGGTTTGCTTTGTCGCTGCTTTTCCGGACCTGGACCTCCTCTCCTGTGGGCGAGGGCGGGCTGGCCTGGAAGGAGCCCCGGGGTGCCCTCCAGCGCTGGATCTCCTGGCGCCCCGCGTGGACGGCAGCTCCCGGCTGCACCTGCACCGGGGCCGCCTCTGCCAGGAGGTGGCACCACTGACTCATGGTCCAGCAGAGAGGAGGGCTGGCTAGCCATCTCCCCTCCGCTTCCAAAAGGAGCCCGAAAAGGAGCCTGCTTAGGAGCTGCCTCTAAGCCAACTCATAAGATCATGATGCTGACGTTCCCGGTGCGCCTGGATTCTCCCCTTCTGCTTGCTCCCACATACTGAAACCGGCTTCCTCCGGTTGGCCCTCGGCCTTTAGGAAGGCGCGCAGAGCAGCCTGGCAGGGCCACCCTCCCCTCGGGCGTCTTTCCTTTTGCTCAGAAGCACAACTGCAGACACCCGGGAGCATGTGCTGTCGAGTTGCACCCTCAATCAGCCATTTGCATGCTGCTCAGAGGGTCGCCTCATTGCCAACGAGGAGATCCAGATATGGTTTTGCAGCCTCGGATCTCTAGCAGCAGCTTGGCTGGGAGCCCCCAGAAAACGGGATTTCCTAGTCTTGGGGGGCTGCCGTGAGCAGGATCAGTCTGAGCACGCCCGGGAAGGAGCCTAAGGCTCATAGGGCCCAGGCCCTATTTTATCCAAGACCAGCTCTGGACAGCAGAGTGAGTGTAAGATGAAAATTCTCTAGCTCTTCCATCCGGGGACTTTTCTCAAGAGTAAAACAGAAGAGGAAGGAAGGAGAAGGAAGGGAAGGGAGCATAGAGAAAAAGAGAGGGAGGGAGACGTGACTTTTCTGAAATAGTTCCTCTTTCCCCTCTTAGAAAGAAATAATTCTAGGGTTTAGAAAGTGGAGGATATGATTTGGTCTTTGCTTCTAGCTCACCTCGTCTCCTTTGCACGTGTGCTTGGTTGGCGGGCTGGAAAATCAATGGGCCAAATTGAATCATCCTGCGGACTGATTCTGGTCTCCGAGTGTTAGGTTGTCAAGACTTTTCCTCTCTGGCACCAGCCTTAGCAGAGCACTTAGGATGTGCTCCTTTCAAAGAGCAAAGAGTTATCTTTAGACTCTACATGAGGTTGTATTTGTCGTCTGAGATAGAGGATTCCTTGTTTATGGAGGAGGAAGGGGAGAAGGCAGGACACTTTCCCCTCTGGTCTCATCCATTAGAGCTAGGCTGATGGTTTTAGATTGCTGGAGAAACCACATCCCACACCGTCAAGTCGCATGGATGTCTGCGTAGATCTTATTCAAGAAAAATCATGTTTCTTCATGGCTAGCTAGCCACATGGTTTGTATATGGCATTGTCTTTCCCGGGTTAAATGTGGGCTGGGCCCGGGGGGCTGTCAGAGGTGGTTCTGAAGAGTCCTGTGGGACTTCACTGGAGACTGGGCTTCCCGTGGGCTGGGAAGACGGGGCTGCTACATCACAGAGCATTTCCCCCTGCTCTTGCCCGCGTGCTTGTGCTTCTGCAGAGTGGGAGCAGCGGCGTGTGGGTGAGAGCATCGTCGTGGCTTCATCTGTGGCTGTTTATGACCTTCCCTGTTGCGGCTTTGGCTTTCTCCTGGTCTCCTACCTGAGTCCTGCTCTCAGGTCAGCAGGCAGCTCATGGCGGCACCAGCAAGTGAGCTCTGTCAGACGATTCTGCAGTGGCTTTGAAAGGTCCCCCGTACCGCGCCCAGTGTTTGCAAATGGCAGTTCTTACCTCTTGATTACTTTAGAGCTCACTTCTGGTGTGCAAACGCCTTTTGTGTCAGCCCGTTGAAAGGTAGAGGTTTCTCTGTTTTGAGAAGCAAACCCAGTCAGATTTCTGACCATCGAAAATGCTTTTGGTCCTGTTCCGTCCTTTGAGACTTTCCCCCAGAGTTGAATAAGGATCAGGAGCCAATCCTACAGGCTCTTGTGGGGGTCAGTGCTTCATTACAGTGTCTTCTTCGAAGTGGGAAGAAACCAACATTTATTAGAAACAGAGTAATGAAGAAGACGCTATGAATTGTCTCATTTAATCCTCAGGACAGTGTATGAAGGCAGTGTATGTTATCCCATTTTTTAAATGAGCAAACAAGTTCAGAGAAAATGAGTGACTTGTTCTGAATCACACTGCTTTTAGATACCGGAAAGGGAGTTGAAATCTAGGTAGGCCTGACCCACCCTGTACTTTTTTTGATATTCCACATGGGTGGATTGCTTTAGGAATGCCAAATGATATTTGCCAATCGCTTCTCCAGCACCGTTTTTAAATATATATTTTTTATTGATTTTTTACAGAGAGGAAGGTAGAGGGATAGAGAGTTAGAAACATAGATGAGAGAGAGACATTGATCAGCTGCCTCCTGCACACCCCCCACTGGGGATGTGCCCGCAACCAAGGTACATGCCCCTGACCGGAATCGAACCTGGGACCTTTCAGTCCGCAGGCCCACATTCTATCCACTGAGCCAAACCGGTTTCGGCTTCTCCAGCAGCAGTTTTAAGTTAAGGGAGCCTAACTAAGTGGGGTGAGTGGAGAGAAAGTGACTTCCTGAGCCTGGGAGAATGGGCTGGGTAAATGACGCTGGGCATGGGCCAAAGGAAGCTTCAGTGCACCCAGGATGGTTCAGTGTCGGCCGAGGCGAGGAAGGAGCGCTCAGCCTTCGTACCAGCCACCCAGACCTGACCAGGACATTAGAGCAGATGGGTTTGGAGCAGCCCGGGGTGGGGGAAAAAAACGACGCCCACCCCCATGCTGTACTGTTTAGCCCTGTGCCAAGGTCAGGCACACGTGGGCCCGTTCACCGTGAGGCGGTGCAAGGGGAGCCTGGCTTTTGCCGCTGGACTGGCTTCACACCTCTGCCTCTGTCTACTCGCGCTGTGACCTGCACCTGAGTTTCCTCATCTCTAATAATAGCCGCCTTACTGGGTTACTGTAAGGATCCAATGAGACCCTTTATGAGATGTGCTTAGCACCGTGCTGGCATAATTTATGCATTCTCCTCTAGGATTTTGAATCCTTAATTATCTGCTCCCTCCCCGCCACAGCATTTCTAAACTCTCCATTTCTGTCTTCCCCTCAGCCTGAGACCACACCCTGCCCACTCGTCTTAATACCAAAACAAGACAAAGCCAACTTTTCCTCTGTTACTGTGCAGTGCCACCCTCCTAGTTCTGTTCACGACACCTCTCATCTTCTTTTCCTTTCTTTTCTTTTAATTATTGAGGTATAGTTGGCACATAACATTTCCTCAATCTTCTGGGATTTTTTAAATATGTTTTTACTGATTTCAGAGAGAGAGGGAGAGAGAGAGAGAGAGAGAGAGAGAGAGAGATCAGTGACAGAGACACATCCATTGGCTGCCTCCTGCACAGCCCCTACTGGGGATGGAGCCTGCAACCCGGGCATATGCCCTGGCCGGAATCGAACCAGTGACCTCTGGGTGCAGGGGTCGATGCTCAGCCACCAAGCCACTCCGGTCAGGCTCCCCAGTCTTCCTGAAATGACTTAGAAGACGCTAGTCCCAAAGAGTAGGAACATGTCTGTTCTGCACTTTTCTGTCTCCCTATTGCACAGCTGTGTGCTGAGTATATAGTTGGCACTCAAACGTTTGCTGACCAAATGACTAGATGCCTCCATTTCCTCATTACATATTCCCAACCTCTATCCTTGCAGTCTAGCTTCTGCTCTCACACTCTTCCAAAACGTCTCTTCCCACAATTACCTCCGACTTGACTACCAAAGCCAGGGGCTGCCTGTCTCTCTGCCCTGTGCTTTCTGAGCTCTCTGTAGTCAGCACGAGCCGTTAAAACAGGGCTCCGCTTCGCAGCGAGTGCAAAAGTACCGCCAGGGCCACCGCCACGGCGGGCCCTCCCGCACCGTTATCTCCTTGGCTAGCGGCGTCCTTTGAAGTCTCTGGAGGTCACCTCTCTTTGATGGGGGTGAGTGGCATCAGACAGTGAACATCCCAGAAGCCAGCGTCCCCGATGGCCACAGCTGGAAACAATCTCTCTCCCTCCTGTGACATGCTGTCCCGAGCTTTATCTGCGTCTCTCTAATGGAACCACTTCTTTCTCCTTTGAGATGCAGCTATGAATAAGCGTGTCCCTGTCACCTGTTCTGTTACAGCCCTGAGGGCAGGAGCCAGGCCTTTTCTCACCCTCCCATCCCGCTCAGCCTCTTTCGTGGGGTCACAGGTGGAGCCACTGAGAGGAGTAGCAGTGGGAGGAGGAGGAGGAGGAGACCCGGGTAACGCTGAGCCCCTGCCTGTGCGGCACTTCCTAAGAAGCGATTTCTCATGTTGGGCTCAGGGAAGAGGTGCCGCGTGCTCTGCCCTGGCCTGGCTACAGCGGGGAGGGTAAGTCGGAGAATAACCCTGAGAGCACACACCTCGCTGACAATCTAATTGGGGCAACCGGACATACACCGAGTGGCCAGATTATGATGATCCCCGAACCCATAATAGTCTGGCCACTCAGAGTATATCCTATATAATAAAAGGCTAATAGGCAATTGTCCCCTCAGCCAGGAGTTCTACCAGCAGGCAGGCCAGCCAACCACCCAGATCCCCTCCCTGCTGGCCAGGCTGGCCAGACCCCACCCATGCACGAATTCATGCACTGGGGCTCTAATATATATATATTAGAGTGGCCAGATTATTATGCGTTCAGAGATCATAAGAATCTGACCACTCAGTGTGCATGCATGCAAAGTTAAAGAGCAGTTCAAAAATGCAAGGAGAAAACACAATGACTGTGTAAGGAAAGGGCACGCCTTCAAGTAGTATTCCCGCCACTGTGTGCCCACTGCTCCAGGATGCACTGGGGCCGAGAGGCTGGCCCTGCGGCTGCAGTGCTGGGGGCGGTGTGTGGGAGGGGGTGGGGATGACGCTGACCTCTTCCCATGACTCAGGTGAGTCTTCCACAGCCCAGACTGGGAAGGTCCCAGCACTGATTCCAGACGACACGCTGTAGCAGGTCCGGCGCCCTCTCTGACGCCCAGGCGGTTCCGGTGCGGGGGAGGTTAAGAGTGGGAGCTCCGGGTCCGAAAGGCCTGGGCTTGAGTCCTGACTCCATCCCGGTGGCATTGGGAGGCCACTTTCTCTCTCTCTCAACCAACATTCTTCACGGTGAAAGACAATCATGCCTACCCCTCTGGTGTTAGTCAAATTAATTTTTTTCTTAGAGAGGGGGAAGCAGGGGAGAGGAAGAGAAATATCCATTTGTTGTTCTATTTACTTATGCATTTATTGGTTGCTTCTTCTCTTAAAATATATTTTTATTGATATCAGAGAGAGGAAGGTAGAGGGAGAGAGAGATGAAAACATCAATGGGAGAGAATCACTGCCTCCCGCACACCCCCTGGTGTGGATCCAGCCCACAACCCTGGCAGGAGCCCCGACAGGGAATTCGACCTCTGGTTGATGGGTGGAAGCTCAAGCCCTGCGCCGTGCCGGGAATCAAACCCACAACCTTGGTGTATCAGGACAATGCTCTAACCCAGTGTTTCCCAAACTTTTGACATATGTGTACCCCTTCTATAATTTTCATAACGCTGAGTACCCCTCGTCAAAAACAAAAATGGATGTATTTTAATAACAATCAAAATTTATTTATTTATTTGTTTGTTTGTTTGTTTATTGGTACAAAATAATAATAAACAAAAAATAAAATTATTCATAATAAAATATAAATAAAAGTTATATTATAAATAACATTTATTTGCACACCGGACCATCTCACGCCTCACAAGACTGTCTTGACTTGACTCATGAGAACGTAGAATTAGGCACAGCTAAGCACGGTGTAGTGCATATCCCCACCAAACTCTTCCCGTACCACACTTTGGGAAACATTGCAGTGGTCGACAAACTCATTAGCCAACAGAACCAAATGACAGTACAACGATTGAAATTTCTTCTGAGAGCCACATTTTTTAAACTTAAACTTCTTCTAACGCCACTTCTTCGAAATCGACTCGCCCAGGCCGTGGTATTTTGTGGAAGAGCCACACTCAAGGGGCCAAAGAGCCGCATGTGGCTCACGAGCCACAGTTTGCTGACCACGGCTCTAACCAACTAAGCTACCTGGCCGGGGCTTGGGCAAATATTTACTGAACAAGAGGCTGCTCTGGGTGTCAGGGATACAGCGGTGAGCACAACAGCGGTGTCACTCGCCCTCCTTGAACACGAAGGGTGAGATTGATGCAGACCGCTCAGCAGAGAGCCTGGCACACAGCAGCCCCTCCGCAATTCTCCGTGGTTATTCCAGCCGCTGATGCAGCCGCGTTCTCTGTAGGCCCCATCTGATTTCCCCGGCTTTCCGAAGCCTTCCCTGCCCTCCCTGCACGCCGCTGTTCAGTCAGGGGCTTCTCTCTCCGCCTGCCCGTGGTGCCCAGGCCCAGGCTGTCTTTGACGTTATCGCCTCTCAGCTTAGTGAGCCCAGAGCAGAGGAGCCTTTTGAAGGGGGAGGGGCAGGGTGGTCTAGCTCAGCATGGCTTGGGAAAGACAGGCCAGAAAGCGGGGCAGATCCCCGCTGACCTCCCACTGAATGGAATGCTGGGACTCTCTCTTACATGAGCCCGACCCCCAGGCCTGAGCCCACACCCAGCAGCCACAGGAGCCATCTGACCCCACACCAGGCTTTGGGAGGGAGGCGAGGGACACCCAGCGTGGCTGTGTGTCTGGTGGCCCATGGACACGTGGTCTCTTCGAGCTGGCAGCTGCTGTTCTGGAGTGAGATGAATTCCCTTCACTCTCTAGTATGTTTTTTTTAATGTCTAAATGTAACGGTGCTGCCGAAACCGGTTTGGCTCAGTGGACAGAGCATCAGTCTGAAGGGTCCCAGGTTCGATTCCAGTCAATGGCATGTACCTTGATTGCGAGCACATAACCTGGTAGGGGGCGTGCAAGAGGCAGCTGATTGATGACTCTCTCTCATCGATGTTTCTAGCTCTCTATCTCTCTCCCTTCCTCTCTGAGGAAGCTAGGCTGCCCGGGCCGGCCACTCTCAGGCTGTTCGGAAGCTCTCATTGCCCACCAGGGGTGGGCATTCACTGCTGCCCACCTCCTGCCCACCGCCTGGACTCACTCTGCCCCTGCCGTGGGGCTGGGTCATCAGAAAAAAAACAAACAAACTGGGGTTGCTATACTCCGGTGCATCCTAATTTGTTGTGGGCCTTGTCTGAGGCAAAGCTCTCACATGTTCTGATAGCTAGGCGACCTGACCTCTCACCCACCCCACCTTTTCCAAGGTAAGGGGACTTTATGCTATCCACCATCATTGGGCCATTTCAGCTCAATTCTTGATCTGATTTTTCACAATAGGCTACGTGTGGTGGTAGGCAAATAAAACCTCCTTGGGTATATATTTTTCTTAACTTTACATTGATTAAAATGTGGCCTATCCCTGTGATTCATAGTATCCAGGATGTCAGTGCAAACCTGCTGAGAGATGTCTAGTATCGAGAATTTCACCGCATGCCATGAGACCTTAAACTTGTCATATCCCCTCTCAAGATCTGTGTTTTCTTCTTTGAAAAATGAAGAGTTTGGCATCCTTCCTATTATTTTAATTATTACTTATTCCTCCTCTAAAACAGATATTTTATTAGCCTCTGCCACTTCTGTCACACAGCTCCCATTCCAATCTTAACATCATTACCTTATGCCTTCATGTTATTAAAGATTCTCTTCTATGGCCTCCCAGACCCCAAACTCCCACCACCACACACACACACACACACACACACACACACACACACACACACCAAACTCACCCCATAAGTGACAGACTCTTCTCTAAGAACATAAGCTCCACAGGGGCAGGGACATCACCCATTTAGTTCCTTACTGTGGCCCCAGTGTCCAGAACAATGTTTATTGCCTTATGGGTGCTTATGTTGGTTAATTTTATGCATCAAGCTGGCTAGCTTATGGTGCTCGGTTGCTCATTCAAACATCAGTCTGGATGTTTCTGTGAAGTTCTTTTTTTTAAAAAAATGAGATTAACATTAAATCAGTGGAATTTTAGTAAAGCAGATTACCCTCCATAAAATGGGCGGGCCTCCTCCAATCATGTGAAGGCCTTCAGAGAAAAGAGTAAGGTCCCCAGAAGAGGAAGAAATGTTGCCTCCAGACAGTCTTCCGACTCAGTACTCCATTCTGGAATGTCCAGCCTGCTGGTGAGCGCTGCAAATTTCAGATGTGGCAGCTACCACAATTTTGTAAGCCGGTTTCTTAAATGAAGTCTCTCTCTCTCTCTCTCTCTCTCCCCTCCCCCCCCCCCCTTGATAAATAAATGGACAGGCAGACATGCACACACATAGGTATATGTGTACACTCCATTCATTCTGTTTCTCTGGAGAACCCTTATATCTCTCAAAGATGTATTGAATCTTACAGAAGTGCTTTTATCGGAGACAATAAAACACCCTGCTTCATGCTGAACACAAACAAAAAAAACCTGAAAATTCAGGAAGTGAAAAAGACCTTTGTCTAACCCAAGAATTCCTTAAGTATATTAGACCACAGACCACAGGACCCCTTCAAACTGGAATGTGTGCCACCGTGCCATGGGCTCTGGGGTTCCTTAGGAAAACAGTGGGAGAAAGGCTGGGGTTGGCCTCAAACCCTGCGGTAGACAGGCAAGGCCCTTCACCATCAGACCCCCACAGCTTTTCTGTCCTCTTTTCTTTCTATTTTTTTTAATTTTATATAACACCATCGTCTCTTTTTCTCTACCTCTCTCCCCAAAATACGCCATACCGTAAGACTGGCATTCCTTCATGGTACATTGCTGTTTCTCACATCTGGAGTTTGACCGATGCTGCTTCTTCTAGTTGGAATGCCCTCCACACGTACAATCAAATCTTTACTAGTGAACACCTCGTCATAACTGACCACCCAGCTCAGCTATCTCTCCAGGAAACCTTCCTGGAGGTCTCAGCGCCCCCTTCCTGCCCCAGGGAGAGCCCTCCATCCTGTGTTTGGGCAGCAGTTTGGACACTGCTCTGCCAGCACCCTTGTCCAGCTGGGTTGTGGTTGTTTGCTTATACACCTGTCTTCTCCAGCAGTCCCAGAGATCCCACAAGGCAGGAACTGGCTTATTCATCATGACAGCACCCGTGGCTACCATTTTGTTAAATTACGAATAAACGAATGGACATTCCTCAGTTCAAAAATGTCCCCAGGCATCCCAAGACTCAATAGAGCACTCAAACTTCTCTGAGTTTTAAGGTCCTGCATAAAATAGCCCCCTGCCCATCCAGCCTTCCTCCTCTCTGCCTCCCAGCATGCAGTGTTGGCTCCCACCAGCATCCCAAGAACAGTGCATGATCACTCCTAGAGCCACCCGCTTATGAGCACAATTTTCCAAAAGGGAAACACGTTCCTGTCTTTTATTCATGCTTTTCCCAACCATAGGGTTGCTCGTGGGCATCCCACAGAATAAGAAAGGTGAATGCTGTGCAGGAATTACACGATTCCAGGCCCTGTGAGAGAATCCCACTGGGAAGGGGGAATGCGTGGACTGGGTCTCCTTTGCCACAAAATGGTCTGAGGATCCTGGGAGAACAGCCCTCGGCCAGCCACCCCTGTCTGTAACTGAGGCCAGGCTCCAGGCAGCTGTCTCTCATCCCAACAGGAGATCCCACAACCAGCTCAGCTCCTTCCGATGCTCTTGTGTGTCAACAAACTCTTTTCTTGGCACCTTAATGTTCATCATCCTTGTCTTCTCTCAAGAGTCAGGCCTGGGGGAGGGGTTTCTGAAGGGGGCTACTGAAGCTGTTTGCCTTTCTGACTTAGGACAGCCTGCTGAAAAGAGGTGGGAGCCAGACCGGTCAAGTAAATGGGGATATTTATTTATTTTTAAATATATTTTATTGATATTTTTTACAGAGAGGAAGGGAGAGAGATAGAGAGCTAGAAACGTAGATGAGAGAGAAACATCGACCAGGTGCCTCTTGCACACCCCTACCGGGGATGTGCCCGCAACCAAGGTACATGCCCTTGACCGGAATCGAACCCTGGACCTTTCAGTCCGCAGGCTGATGCTCTACCACTGAGCCAAACCGGTTTCGGCGGGGATATTTATTTTTACCAAAACTCCCGTTGCTGGTTCAGGAGTCCCTCTGGTGGAGCTTCTTACAGCCTTTGAACTCGGCCTTTAGGGAGGAGGCTCCCATTGGCTGCTGGGGAATGAGGAGACTACATAGTCAGGGTCTCCCATATTCCTAGCCCCACCTCTGCCGATTACAAGCTGCGTGATCTCAGACAGGTCACATACACTGAGTTTTATTAACTGAAAGGGAGAGGATAAGAATTATGCTTATATCACGGAGTTATGAGGTCTAGGCAAGTAAATGAGAAGTCGGAGTGGAGTGTCTGACAGAGGGTGAGTGTTACATGTATGAGCACCTATTCTCTTGGTCCTAGGAGACCCTCTGTGAATGTTAAAGAGTAAGAAGATGCTTTGGGAGGGAGAGATCCTGGGTGTGATCCATGTATTCATTCCCCATTAACTCAGCACTCAGCAAGATGCTGCTGTATCCGGAGCAGGTCAGCCCTAAGGTCTGCCCCCAGTGCCCTAAGGTCTAGAGGGGATGAGGACACAGCTGACAAATCAGGTGGAGTGTAAGGAGGAATCAAGAGATTAAAGGAAGTTGAGGAGAGAGAAGGGAGTAACCTCATGTAGGTGCCTAGAAAGGAGGTGACTTCAAGGTGAGACCTGGGGAGTGAGAACAAGCTGGGTGCTGGGTGTGGAAGAACTGGTGGGAGGGAAAGGAGACACAAAAATGGGTGCTGATGCTGAGCTTGCACCCCTCCGATGTTTGCCTGGGTGTGGGGCTGGCCTCTCCTACCTGAGATGAGATGGAAAGCTGGTTCTTTCTTGGAGGTCCAAGAGGGGGGCCCAGGTCCCCAAAGCTCACTCTCCCGCCTGCCTGCCCTCCGTAGCCGGAAACAGAAGACAGAGTCAAATACAGCCCTTCCCCAGTTCTCCTCCCTCCTCCCTGCAGAGCACTCGCCTGGGGCTCCTGCCGAGGGAAGCCCTTCTTCTCTCTGCTCCCTCCCTCCCCTCCCCTGCCAGGGGAGCTGGCGCCAGGAGGGAACCCCACGGAGCCTGGAGAGATTTTTCCAGGACAAAAGCCCGAAGACACCAGGGAATGTACTTCTGACCATTAGGGGCCTCTGGCAGGGAGCGCTGTCTGCAACTCATCAAGCGGCCTTTTGTTACCTGCTGCTGGGGGATTATTGACCCGATTGGCTGTTCTGAGAAGGTTATCGGTTTAAAATTCCTACCTGGCCCCGGGGCTGTGCTTTTCCGAGCTCCAGCCCCACCACCAGACGTGAGATTTGCATGTGCGGATCCATTAGGGAACAGTGCTTATTCCTTCGATTTATGGGGGGGGGGGCCTTTCCTTTGAAAAGATAAATACAGGGCTTGCAAAGCAGGCCAGCAAGTAACTGTAATTGTCAGCCAATGGCTTCTGCCATGAACAGGGGGATACATTTTGAGAGCTGGCCCATGGCTTCTTGCAGCCAAGCTGCTCCCCGTCCACTCTGACGGCTCACATTATGCACTGATGGACATACATGCCCGGTGTTGCATGACTACTTGAGTTATCTCCAGAAGCAATCGCTCTGCATCCTCACCTGCTACTGACTCACAGGAAACAAACAAAGAAGATGCACTGGGGCCCCCACGACGCTCCTCTTCGCTGGAGGAGGAGGAGGAGGAGGAGGGGGCCACCGTGAGGACCCGGGGCCCTGCCAGCTGCAAGGAACCAGGCACAGGGTTCCCAGCGAGATCTTGGCAAGATCCATGGAAGTTCCAGAAAGAAATCCAAACAACGGTTCTCGGGCAACGATCACATCAGAGACCACTGCGTGTTCATACCCCCGTCTTCCCTGTTTTCCTGCTGGCTCGCTAGTTTTGAACCAGTTTGTCTTAGCATTGCCTCCATTGAGTTGTGCTAACTGCCCCTCCTCCCAGGAGTCCTGGGGTGACAATACTATGCGACTGGAGGGAAGGTCTGGGTGCACAGCAGTCATATTTGGGGGTTTGTTTTTAAAGCAGGGGGGATGACCAGAGGGTCCTCCCAGAGCAGGGGTGGGTAGGTGGTGCTGGGAACAGGCTCTGCAGACAGAGAAATCTGTTTATCTTCACACTCCGGAGGGGCAATCAGTCTTCCCGTGACAGCGGAGAGTACTGTAGCAGCGCATTCCAGAAGCAGGGCCGCGCGGGCCGCCTGGCCAAGTGGCCTTCTCCTAATCAGCAGAGGGTCTCCACGAGATAAAATGGGGCGAGAGCAGCAGGAAGCCTGTTCCATCTTTCCCCCCCAGGTCTTCAGAAGACACTGTGATCAAAGGAAAAGTGGCGTTTGTGAAGAGCCGAGGAAACTTGAAAGAAATCTCAGTGGGCATGGATATTTGTTTATATTTGTCTGGGTTTCCGGGGCAGTCTGGCCCGCAGCGATTCAGCAGCTCTTCCTCCCCCCCCCCCCAGCCCTCACCCCAGCGGTTCCCCCAAAAAAGAATAGCTTTATAAACATTTTTAAAAAGTATATGCAATTCTGTAATTTTTTTCCAAGCACCTACTCCGTTAATGATTTTACAGGCTATGAAGGGACTGCTAGTTCATTTGAATTATAATGTGTGTGATATCTACAACAGGAGAAATCCTCAGCCATGTCCTTATCTTTGTCCCCGAGGCCTCCGAAAGGCAGGCTTGTGGACACAGACTGGCTAGAGAGAAACCAAGTGTGTGTGTGGTGGTGGTGGTGGTGGTGGTGTGTGTGTGGGGGGGGGGGGGAGTGTTGGGGTATTTTTTTAGATCAAAGAGTTTCATTTGGTGTCCTTCCCTCTCTCCTCTCCCCTCCCCCTCCCCCTTCATCCGAGATCTGTTTGAAAAGAACTCAGATCTCTTTTCCCACACACAGACTGACCTGATAGCGGAGGAATGAGTGGGGGAGGGGCCTGTGCTGCCTCAGAGGGTCACCAATTCAGTACCCTGCGTCCCTGCTCTGAAGAAGACCCTGGTGAGAGGAGACGGTGAGAGCGCTGTACGGTGTAGAGGCGCAGGAAGCAAAAACAAATCCCCCACTTTGATTTTAAGGACAAGGTTTGTACTGATTCACCTAAGACTACCAGTACTTGCCACGGATTGAGTGTCTCTGTCCCAGGCATCGTGTTAAGCACTGTGCGTGGATCAGCTCATCTAATTCTACTGACGATACTCAGTGAGAGATAGGATGCCCGGTTTCCAAGAGGCAGAGGAACCGAGGCTAGGGGACAGCGACTGGCTCTGGGCAGCAGATCCAACGCTCCCATCCAGGTCTGACTCGCTGCAGGAACCAAGTTCTCGGTCCCTATGCAATAAATGTTGCCGAACGGAAATGCAGACCTAAACCCGGCGCAGACCACGTTAGGCAATATACACTGTCCGCGACAACGCAAACACAGCGAATAGCACGTGTTAGTAAACACGGCAGTCTTTGTGAGAGCAGGAGGACCGCGACTCGGCTGACAGATGGAGACGTTATTGTTTTCATCGCTGACGGCTGCACATCTGGAAACAGAGGATAGCCTTGAAATCAGATGTATTCCAGACATGCACCGATCCCCCTGCCCACCCCCCTTGGAAAAACCTTGGCCGGGTCCTGCTGTGCCCTCCAGCTACGATCCTGTTCTCTCTTCCCTTTCCCGGCCAAGCTTTCCGAATGAAAAATGGAGCCACTCATCATCCCATTTCCTCAACCCCACCCCCTGCACGCCGGCTTCCGCCGCCACTGCTCTCCCGGAGCCTTTCGGAGGTCACCTGTGAGCTGCTCACTTCCAAACCCGGCGATGGGCTCTCCCCCCTCGTCCCCCGGACCTTCCCCCCGCGTTCGAGGCTGTGTGTCTGTCGCCGTCCCTTTCCCCCTCGATCCTGTGGTTCTGCCCAGTGTGAATCCACTTGTTCCTTCGGGTGCCTTTACAACACGGCCTTTGAGCCTAGGGCTCGGTCCCTCTTCTCTTTTTTCTCCTGCACGGTCTCTTGGCTGTCGCTCGGTGATGGCTTCTCCTTCTGACTGTGAAGAAGACATGTAAGGACGCTCAGTGGAAAGAGAACAGGACAGAACCCTGGCTATTCTTCTCACACCAGGGTGCCCCTGGGTAAGCCACGTACGGATATGCATGTGGACATGTAAGTCAATGATGGGTGGCAGAGAAGACGGTGGTGCGCCATGCAGCCTAGGGGTGCGGTCGGCTGTACCATCTAGGTTTGTGTACATGCCCTCTATGATGTTCACACAACACAGCATCTAACGGGCGGTTCTCAGGATGCACCCCTTCAGTAAGCAGCACACGTCTGTGGTTACTTTTCTGGGCCTCACTTTCCTCGTCAGTAAATTAAGGGCGGCCATAGATACTGCACAGGGTAAGCATCCTATATAAGCCTAAAGTTCTGCGGAAGTGTTGGTTTTTGGTCTCATCACTGTCTTTTTCTGACCTTCTGCTCTGGAAATAGCACTCAGTAGCTTTCCCCCAAAATTTGGAGAAAGGACTTCTCAAATCCCAATACTGCCATTCCCATCTTAACGGTGCATAAATATTATGAGTTATCAAAATATATCTGTTGACATCTGGTTACACAGACCTGCCAGGAGAATTGTATTCCCTCCGGCTTAATTGAGGCCTGGCCCCTTGCCAATAGCCTTCTTGCTCCTTCTCTAGCTCAGCACCCACATTGGTTGCTGTTAACCTTTTCCCTCTTGAACTCTCCATTTTCTCCCAACCAACCCTCAGTTCACGGAGAAGAGAAGAGCACCTCAGCCTTGAAGTTAGAGAGACCTGGGTTCAAACCCTGATTCTGATCCTTACTAGTTGGATAATCGTGGACAATGCATGTAGCATCCCTCAGCCTCAGTCTGCTGATCTATAAAATGGGAACTTATTGGTTTAATAGTGTCCCCCTCCCTGCCCCCCCCAAAAAAACCCCACACACAAATATGTTGACTCAGAATGTACCCACTAATTCAGAATGTGACCTCATATGGAAAGAGGGTAATTGAAGATGTAATTAATTGAGATGATGCCTTATTAGAGCTGGCTAGAGCTCTATCTAATTCAATTAGTGTTCTGAAACAGTGGTCAGCAAACTCATTAGTCACCAGAGCCAAATATCAACAGCACAACGATTGAAATTTCTTCTGAGAGCCACATTTTTTAAACTTAAACTTCTTCTAACGCCACTTCTTCAAAACAGACTCGCCCAGGCCGTGGTATTTTGTGGAAGAGCCACACTCAAGGGGCCAAAGAGCCACATGTGGCTCACGAGCCACAGTTTGCCGACCACGGTTCTAAGAAAATGCTCATGCGAAGGCACAGTGCAAATGCCACATGAAGCTGAAGGCAGAGGTTGGACTGACGCATCTATGAGCCAGGAATCCCAAAGACGGTCAGCAGACAAGCAACCAGAGGTTGGAGAGAGAGGCCTGGCGTAGATTCTCCCTCGCAGCCAGTCCTGCCGGCCCCTTCATCTCAGACTGCCTGCCTCCCAGAACTTTGAGGCAACCCGTTTTTGTTGGGTAAGCCACCCAGTTTGCTATACTGGGTTAGAGCAGCCCTGGGAAACTGACACAGGATCAGTATTCATCCTGAAAGTAGTAAGATACTAGATTACAGTGTCAGGCTGCTGGTACGTGACCAGCCCCACATCGCCCTCTGGGCTCCGCGGGGCCTGTCTCCGCAGCCGAACTCTTTATCTCCCTGTGTCCTCAGAGGGAGACAGATGAGTTTCCTCTGCTTCAGCTCATAAGAGCCCCACCCAAGCCCGGGCCCCGGTCCATTCTTTACCCCCGGAAGTCCTAGGAGCAGTGAATCTGCTTTCAGAAGCTGCCATGACTGCCGGGGCCATGCCCTGGCCCCCAGGGACTCCCCCTGCCCGCCCCCTGCACCCCAGGCCCTGCCCCTTCTTACCTGACCCCCTCCCCCCATCCTCAACTTCAATCACATCCTCACATTTTCACCAATGTGAAAAGAGAGCAATTCCTGGGATCTGCAGCCTCCTTCCCTATTTTCTCTTCCCATTCATAGTTGTCTCTTTGAATATATGATTCCAGTCAGCAGCGGGTTTTCTTTGTTGTGTATGCTTTGCCCTCTCTCGCTTCTAGCTCTCCAGTCTACAGAACAATGTGGACCAAGTTACTAGAATAACAGTAACATTTTTTTTAAAGTATACTTTTTATTGGTTTCAGAGAGGAAGGGAGAGGGAGAGAGAGAGAGAAACATCAATGATGAAGGAGAAAGAAAATCAGTGATTGGCTGGACACTGGGGATCCAGCCCGCAACCCAGGCAGGTGCCCTGACCGGGAATGAAACCGTGACCTCCTGGTTCATAGGTGGGTGCTCAGCCACTGAGCCACTCCGGCTGGGCTCGTTTTCTATTTTTAAAACAATTATTGGTTTACATTCTCCAACTTTGGGGGTTGGACAGTAAAAGATCTCCTCTCACCCAACGTGTCTTCCTCCTGAGGAGGAGGTGGATTTGTTCTTTCCCCTACCTCGTCCCCTCTTCTGCCGAACTTTTCAAACAGGGACCCGTGCTATGAGGCTGCTGTTTCTTATGACTCTACACAACCCCCGAGGACACTTCCTCCTCTGAGAAGTGGCCCTCACCCACAAGGGTGGGTCCCAGAGGCCACTCCGTACTGAGTGGCGCAGTGACCTTGCTGAAGCTGATGGATCCAGGGTGGCTGATCCCCCCTCGGGTCCCTCCCTAGACTGTGAGGTCTGAGGGGGCAAGATGGGGATCCTGGGCATTGTGGATGCTAGAGCACTAGTTAAGTATACAATTTTACCTATATGTTCCCAACAATTCTAGTTTAGCACTTCTTAGTTGGGATTCAGGAATCTGTAATGTAACAACTCCACCAGGTGATTCTCTTCATGACAGAAGTTTGGGAAACACTGTGCTAAACCATCTCAGCGGAGGGGCTCCAGAGAGAGGTCAACTTCTGCCCAAGTACCCACAGCCGCCTTAGGCCCGTTCCTCCCCAGATCTGAAACACCTGACTTGTTCTCATTTCCAAATAGACCCCACAGAGACTTTTGGTTTCCCGTCTGCAGGTAAGAAGCTTAAACATTGTCACTCCCGTTCACACAAAAAGAAAAACACTGAGCAAAAGGAACATCAATAATGCAACTCAGCTGAAACCGGTTTGGTTCAGTGGATAGAGCGTTGGTCTTGGGACTGAAGGGTCCCAGGTTCAATTCCGGTCAAGGGCATGTACATTGGTTGCAGGCACATCCCCAGTAGGGGGTGTGCAAGAGGCAGCTGGTCAATGTTTTTCTCTCATCGACGTTTCTAGCTCTCTGTCCCTCTCCCATCCTCTCTGTAAAAACTCAAAATATATTAAAATAAATAAAAAATGCAACTTACCGAGTGGAAGCTTAGGAGCAGAAAACTCCGGGGAGACCATTACCCGGTTCCTTTTACCCCGTACATCACATCCGGTTCTCAACCAAACAGACCTACCCACCTACCCATTCCCTTCCCCAGCTCAGGACAGGCGGAGTATGTAACTCGTGAGGGTTGGCTCACATTGCTCAACCCTCGTCAACATGGCCGAGGCATTTCTGCATTCTTCCACGTGTTCTGTGGCTGCTAAGTGTCCACGAAATGGAAGGCTGTGCACGTGGCCTCTGTGAGAAACAGGAAAATGTGGGATTCTTACTTTGCTGGGGCTCACAGCCTGTCGGGGGCAGACTTACAGAAACTACTGTGAGGACAAGTTTGGCCGTGATCTTCTGCTCTATCAGGGCACCAGGCTGTGGGAAATCAAGCTGCACCCCGGGGATTTGGGACAGCTTCATAAAAACCAAGGCATTTGAACGGGGTCTGAGAGGGTTTCAACAGCCAGCCAGGGCGGGGCGGTTTCCCTGTTCAAAGTAAGGAATGAGAACACAAAGAGTTTGGGACCCAGAAGGATAAAGAATGGGAAGGCGCTGGAAGTCAGGGGCCTTGGCGTTGTGGGACCGGACTGTGATGTAAATAAATGGACAGCTTGGTGTTAGATGACATGGGAGGAGGAGAGACTGTGAGTGAGGTCACTGCAGCAAAGCAAAGAAGTACTTAAACCCACCCAGAGGTGGTGGAAAGGGAACCAGGCCAGTTGTGTGAGGGGTGGAATGGATGGGATTCGCTCACTGGATGTGTGGGCACCAAGGGCACAAAGGAGACCGAGGTGGAGCGGGTACCTTCACAGATCTGCTACTTCACCCCACAACCCGCTTAGCCCTGCTGACCTGCTGCCCTTTGCCATCTTAGAGGGGCCCCAGCTCTTCTCTGAGCCCTGTGACTGGCGCGCCTGGCCCGTATCCAGGCAGGTGTGGGGCCTGCGACCACCTTAAGGGGTGCGTCCTTGGCAGATCCTCCCAACACGGTTCCCCAGGGAAAGGCGGTGCGAGTGAGCATGAAGCCTTACAGCCTTAGGAGAGGAAAGGGAGCTGCAAGTGCCTCTGAAAGAACCATGTGGAAGGTCTGGGGGGGGGGGGGCGGGGGGAGGAGAGGGCAACCCCGCTTCCCCTGTGAGAAGGGAGTGAGTGGGTGGGCCGCTTCTGGGAAAGGATGGGAGCCTCAATGCATCTTTTCTCCAGCATCTGCTTTCCCAGGACATCTTTCTCCCCCTGCGAGCCCCGCCCTCAGCAGGCCTCCGTCGCTTGCACGTGTCTTAATCACACCCCTGACTATTAAGTCACAGATTTTCCAAACTGCAAGTGATCTTGTAGACCACAGGACCCACTGCCCTCCCTTCAGGGGGCGGGGACTGGAGTCTGGAGGACTTGAGAAGCCTGCCCAAGGCTCAGCCGCTGGCTGCCCTAAGGGTTGGGCAACTTAACCTCCCTATTTCTCAGCGTCTTCATCTGTCCATGGAGATAAACGTCATGCTTCTCTCATAGGATCGCCGCTTGGACCGAATAAGACCATGAAAGAAGGTAAAGTGCTGAGAACGGTATCTGGAACATGCAACAGATGTTTACGCTTGTTGCTGTTGACTGCTTAGACATCATTATTGTTCTGTCACCAGTAGCTTTTAATTCCCACGTTCAGTCAACAAACATTGACTGAGAATCTACCAGGTGCCGAGCGCTAGGCTAGGCGCTGGGGACAGATGCAGCCCCTGCCCTCAGTGGTTGCTGGTGCAATGCCTGCTGGGAGTGAGCTGCAGGGAAATATGGCTGCGGGCCTCAGGGGAGCTTCCCAGCGAAGACATTCGTTCAGGAATGGTTGCAGGCTGGGGAAGAGAAGGGAGTTGGCTTCACAGGCATTCCGGCCTCAGGGAACAGCCTGGCAAAGGCCAGTGAGGAGCGGGAGGGCCAGGGTGGGCCGGGAAGGCAGCAGAGAGAAGACAGGCTGCAGCGGAGCCTGGGGCCACACTGAGAAAGGTTCTTAGAAGTAAATTGCAAGCTTCCTGTCTGTCCCTTAGGGGTCATGAGCAGAGTGCTTAATTAAAAGAATGGCTTGATTGATTTTCCCCCTTAGACAGACATGGAGAAAAGGGATTCACTCTCAGCTTCGGTGATCACCGCGGTGCTGATGCCCAAATCTCCTTTTCCAGTTCTCTTTCCCTACCGGGAGCCCACCTCTCCAGACGCCTGCATGGCTGAGCTGTCAGAGGCCCTCAACCTTCAGTTACCCTTCCTGCTATCCTTCCACTCTTCCCTTAATCAGGCAGCTAGACCAGAGGACAGTCAGCGCCTTCAGAAGTGGAGGGAAAACTTTTGACACTCAAAAGTCCAGGCCTTGTAGGGCCCCTCGGGATACTGGAAGGAAGAAAAGAAGAATCATAAGCAGGTAGCTCTCTGAGAAAAGAGGCCTGTGCCCTGCCTGCCTCCTCCACTGTGGCCGGGAGGGTGGCAGTGGGAAATGACCACAGAAACCACCAATGGGTTTGGGAGGCCGAGCACAGAGCACCCCTGTACCCCAGGCCCCTGGTAGATCGCAGAGGCAGCCCCGCGCAGAGTGCCAGAGTGGGCATGGCTGGGAGTGTCAGAGCACCTGGCCCACCAGCACCTGAACCAGGTGCGGGATGAGTTTCCTTGAGCCCGAGAAGCACTGGGAAGAATCAAGGACCAAGGGACGACCCAGCCGTGTGCTGTGTGGCTGGAAGACCGGGAACAAGATGGCTCTGTACGAGCCCTCCAGAACTCACACCCAGTCCTTGGGAACAGCAGGAGACTCCCAAATGGGCTGCGGTTACATTTCTGTCACCCAAGGGAAGTGACGAGGACTTACAGGAAAGTAAATTTACTTTCTTTATACATCTGAGGTCCGGGGCTATCCCCAGCACCTGCATTTAAAAATGTGTAGTAAACTTTAAACTCACTATGAGCCACATTTTATTGTAGTAAATGCTTCTTGGGTGCCCATTAAGTACAAGAGAGCCAGCAGAGTTCAGTGGGGGAACAGATACATGACTATGGAAATACTCAATGAACTTGCAGTATGTTGTACTATGAGTACCCAGAGGACACACTCCGCATTCTTTTCTTTTTTTTAATTCTCACCCAAGAATATATTTTTTTAATTATTGATTTTGCATAGAAAGAAAGAGAGAGAAAAACAACGTGAGAGAAACATCTATGTGTCGCCTCCCCCATAAGTGCCCTGACCCGGGATTGAACCTGCAACCGTTTGGTGCACGGGACGACACTCCAACCCACTGAACCACCTGGCCGGGGTACGCTCTCCATTCCGACTGGAGGCGGGAAAAGCCTTGAGGAAGGGGCTGGCATTGCTTAGGCTTAGAGAGATGGGTGGGAAACGAATAGAGAAACAGAAGTGGTTTTCAGCAGTTGAAGAAATGGGTCACATCTAGAGCATAAGACTGAAGGGAGGGCCCACGGGGGATGAAAAGGCCCAGACCCCAGGCTCACTCTGCACACTGGCACTTCCATCTCCATGTCTTTCCTGTCATGTTCTGATGTTTTCCTCCCCTCGCTTCTCAAGGCCAAGTGCTTGTCAAATCTCATTTCTTTGAATTTAGTTAAATTTTATATAACTACTAGTGGCCTAGTGCATGAAATTTGTGCACGGGGGGGGGGGCGCAGGTGTCCCTCAGCCTGGCCTGCACCCTCTCCAATCTGGGACCCCTCAGGGATCAGGCCTAAATGGGCAGTCGGACATCTTTCTTGCAATCCATGACCACTGGCTCCTAACCACTCACCTGCCTGCCTTCCAGGTCGCTCCTAACCACTCTGCCTACTGGCCTGCTTGCCCCTAACTGCCCCTCCCTTGCCAGCTTGATCACCCCCAGCTGCCCTCCTCTTCTGGTCTGATTGCCCCTAACCGCCTCTGCCTCAGCCACCAACATGGCTTTGTCTGGAAGGACATCCAGAAGGTCTCCAGGTCTAATTAGCATATTAACCTTTTATTAGTATAGGTATATATTAGTATAGATAACAAGAGCAATAAATATAAAACATTTTAAAATAATAATGGCAACTATTTTGGGGGGACTTGCTTTTTACCTAATTTCTGTTCTTTATCCTTACAATAATCCTAAATATAAAATTATTATCCCATATGAAAGAATTGCCTTCCCTTTTCAACTTCCACCCTAATCCTGATAGTATTTAAAAACTAACGTTTTCTACTATGTTCTGTATCACCCAAAGTGGTTTTTGCCATACATCTGTATTATTGTATTATTAAAAGTAATTTTAAACTAAAGCCTCCAAAGTGTCTTGTCTTTAAATTTTCTTCTGTTCTCAATCCAGTTATTAAATTTGTGCCCTCAGGGGGGTCCCTCAGTCCGGCCTGTCCCCTCTTGCAGTCTGGGAGCATTTGGGGGATGTCTGACTGCCATGGAGGCAGGAGAGGCTCCCACCACCACCACTGTGCTTGCCAGCTGTGAGCCTGGCTTCTGGCTGAGCAGTGCTCCCCCTGTGGGAGTGCACTGACCACCAGGAGGCAGCTCCTGTGTTGACCACTGTGGTGGTCCGTGTGCATCATAGCAACTGGTCGTTCTGCCATCGGGCCAAAACTGGCTTTCCAACATCCTCTCAGGAGTCCCAGATTGGGAGAGGGTGCAGGCCAGTCCGAGGGACCCCACCAGTGCCCAATCAGGGTGGGGAGGGATGTGGGAGGGCTCTAGGGCCCTCCAGGGCTCTGGCCCATCTTGCTCAGTCCTAATTAGCCGGACCCCAGCAGCAAGCTAACCTACCAGTCAGAGCATCTGCCCCCTGGTGGTCAGGGCACGTCATAGTGAGCGGCTGAGCAGCCTTTGCATATCATTAGCATGTTACACTTTAATTGGCTGAACGGCTGACTAGCCAACTGGACACTTTAGCATATTAGGCTTTTATTATATAGGATAATTTTACATTTTTCTTCCTCGATGTAATTTTTACGACTAAAATTTCATTGTTCAACACCTACTCACTGCCTGGCTGTTGTGGCTCAGTTGGTTGAGCATCATCTCGTGCACCAAGAGGTCACTGGTTTCATGCCTGGTCAGGGCACATGCCCAGGTTTTGGGCTCAGTCCCTGGTGGGAGTTCGGGGGCATGCAAGAGACAGCCTATTGATGTTTCTCTCACATTGATGTTTCTATCTCTCCCTCTCCCTAAAAAAACAAAAAACAAAAAACCAAACAAAAAAACCCACATATTTTTAAAAAGATCTTTGTTCTCATTTTAAAACAACAAAAAAAAGATACCTACTTACTAATTCCTATCTGTCTGCCTCTTGTCATTTGCTGCCTCCCTTTTGGATTTTCTTCAAGCTGTTTTCCCTTTTCAGAATATCCCCTCTGATCTCTGCACTCCCACCTGCGCCCCGGACAAACCTGTACATGAAATTACACCCATTCTTTAAAACCACGCTAAAATGCTACCTTGTACACCTAGCCTTCTTGAAGTCTTCCCATCAGAATGACTTCCTTCTCTCTGTTCTCATGAGCATTGCTTCTGCGTCTTCATGTGGCTGTACCGAAGTTCTGTATGCATTTTTCTTCCTCCTCCACTAGGTTGTGGACCCACATCTTATATTGCTTGTGTATCTTATGCATCCCCATGTTCACAGTACAGACTTTTACTCATATAAGCATTCGTTGAATTGTGTTAAAATAAAAAAGAAAACAAAAGGAAAACAAGAAAATGGGGCCAAATGGAGTCACTTGTGCTAAGCCCTATGTCACCAAACTTAATTAATTACAAGTTTGGGTCTCCCAGAGATAGAACCTTAAACCAGTCAGTTAGGAATGATCAGCACTTGTTAGGAAACCTGCCTGGTAGACCCCTGCAGTGACTTGCCACAACCAATCTGCTTTTTTCTAGTTTAACTCCCTTATTCCCGCTCCTTTGGCTAATAAAAGTTCTTCATTTTGTATAGCTCCTCAGAGGTCCTTTCTATCTGCTCGATGAGATGCTGCCCCATTCATGAGTCATTGAATGAAGCCAATAAGATCTTTATAATGTTCTCAATTTAGTTTTGGTGTGTGTGGTTTTTTTAAAAAAAATAATTGAATCAAATGGAAACAAATCTGTAGTTCTCAACCAGGTTCTCAGGGCTGTCCCTTACCATATTCTGTTTCTCTAGCACAGTGTTTCCCAAAGTGTGGTACACGTACCCCCAGGGGTACGGGAAGAGTTTGGTGGGGGTACACGTTGCACCGGAGTTTGGTGGGGATATGCACTGCACTGTGATTAGCTGCACCTAATTCTACGTTCTCATGAGTCAAGTCAAGACAGTCTTGTGAGGCATGAGATGGTCCGGTGTGCAAATAAATGTTATTTATAATATAACTTTTATTTATATTTTATTATGAATAATTTTATTTTTCATTTATTATTATTTTGTGTATGTACCAAAAAATAAATAAATATATATATATATTTTTTTGATTGTTATTAAAATACATCCTTTTTTTTGACGAGGGGTACTCAGCGTTATGAAAAT
This sequence comes from Vespertilio murinus, assembly GCA_963924515.1. Taxonomy (NCBI): domain Eukaryota; kingdom Metazoa; phylum Chordata; class Mammalia; order Chiroptera; family Vespertilionidae; genus Vespertilio; species Vespertilio murinus. The sequence goes on along the minus strand of OZ004704.1, from coordinate 167,245,185 downwards.
TATACAAGGGGTACACATATGTCAAAAGTTTGGGAAACACTACTCTAGCATATATTCTAGATTTTTGTGGAGCCATGATCATTAGCACAGTCGTTTCCTCTTCTTCCTCTGGTTATTTTCCCCTAAAACAGAGGCAGAAGAAACTAAATGAGCCTGGCATCTAGAACTGAAGTCCCCAACAGGCAAACACCACTGGCTGTGAGGCTGTGGGGGGGCGGTGAAGGGAGGAGAGGGAGGAATTAGGGGTGTTAGGGGTGTCAGGGGTGTGCTTCTGAACTTCCAACCATTGGAGCAGCCTCCTCTGGGTGCACCCTGATGCTGTGGACAACTGTGGTTTCAGGGACCTGAGATCATCGCAGCTGGAAAATACTCAGAAGTCAGGCCCAGATTCCAGCAGGTTTTCCAAAGAAAGGAAAAAGAGGAAGCGTGGAAGTGGAGGGGAACTCATGGTGAGGTCTTGGTTTCCTTTTCAAACTGATGGAGAGAAGTTAATGAGGAGGAAATGCCCCTGAATCAACTAAGATATGCATATGTGAGCAAAACACTGACTGTGCCTTAAAACATCCGTGGGGGGGGGGGGGGGGGATTCAAAGTCCTTTTAAAAAGAAATCATTCTCCAAAGTTACTGTTGCAAAATAGAGAAGCTTATGTAAGAAATATATAAGTTTGATGTGGGAGAAACCAAACACTGAGCATACCCCATGTGCAAAGTCTTAGAAGCTTGTATGAAATTTATTTTTAAAAAAATATATATATTTTATTAATTTTTTCACAGTGAGGAAGGGAGAGGGATAGATAGCAAGAAACATCGATGAGAGAGAAGCATCTACCAGCTGCCTCCTGCACGCCCCCCACTGGGGATGTGCCCGCAACCAATGTACATGCCCTTGACTGGAATTGAACCTGGGACCTTTCAGTCCACAGACCGACTCTCTATCCACTGAGCCAAACCGGTTTCGGCTGGAAGTTCTTAAGTAGTTTTCAGATAAAGGCAAAAGGTTGGTAGGTGCCCACATGACTTACTACAGCTTCTAGACGACAGACCATTATACATAGAGAAGAAGTTGCTAGGAACAAAAAATAATCCAGTATCTTCATTCCTAGAGAGAGAGAGTATAGAAAACAGAATGTGACCGGTCTTTAATTCTTTACCCATAGGCATGTTAACTCCCCAGACAGAAAAAACGAGAAGCAAGATACCAATTAAAACACATATACTCAGAGGAAATATATTCATATATTCAAAGGGAATATAGTCATATACTCAAAGGGAATAATGCCAAAAACTGGAGGCTATACCGTCTTTAAACAATTCTCACAGATTGCATGAGGGAGAGGAGGTTCACGAAGCCAGGGTTAAAGGCTTTGGCCATTCTGCCAAACCGGAAAGGGTTTGCACTCCAGGGTTTGGTTATCTGTGTGACCCTAGACTGGGAGGTCAGCCAGGGAGTCTGTTTCATAATCATGGTGGCGTTTAGAAAACAGGCATGTGGAGAGAGACCAGAAGGAAGAGAGGGAGGGAAAGAAAGTGGCAGCCTTTTAAAGGCTCCCCACAAAAGGCAAAGTGTTCTCCTCAACCCATCCTGACTCCCACTGACCTCGCGCCCTTGTTACCTAAGGTCATCTTAACACTTTAGAAATGGTCCTGGCGGGCTCTGTAACCTCTGTCATTCACAACTAACACATACGTCTTCACGGAGGTCACCTTTGGGCCAGAAACTGACAGATTCTTTTCTTTCAATTCACAATTTACCCAAAAGTCTCTCTGGTTTCTATTAAGAAATTCAAGCTGTCTAATTTAAAGCCATTCTCCCTAACACAGGATGCTGCAATAATTGTCACTAGCGCACAATTCTCCGGAGAGTCCAGATGAATACAGAGTCTGGAAAAACCCACAGAACAAAACATTGTGTGTGCTTTGCTTCAAGAAGGAGAGAACCCAGGGTAAGTGGAAACTTACATTTTTAGGGCTCCAACTAAGTCCTGTCTTTAGAGGAATCGTCAATGGTCTCTCTGGCATATGGAGATGCTTGAAGGGAAAGGTTGGGACCTAAATGGGCAAACAATCATCCTCGGTTACTAGTTCTCATCACACTGTCACAGGCGGTCAGGTCAAGAACAGCTTGTTTAGAGGGGGAACTCTCCCTATGGGAGTGAACAATCAGAACGACCGACCGCAGATATTCGGCAGGAAGGCAATGAAAAGAATTATTATGCCCACTGCCCAGCCTTTAGGTTCCTTACAGTTACTGTAAAGATATCTTACTACTCAAGATTTTACCAATGTCCTCTCTAGTCAGTCTTCCAATGCCAATAGGCACCCTCCAAATCCAGCAAGGCTCCCTCCTAAGAGTGGAGTTTGCATCCGAGTTCTGGTCCTCAGGTTTTCCTTTCCCGACTAAATGTAACTCAATAACACTGGGCTGGGTGTTAGGAAATCAGAACTAAGTAACCTCAGTGAGCTCAAAAGGAGGGGAAGGAAAACTCACCGGTTAAACAAAGGGGCGAAATGAAGGGTAGTGTGAGTCGGACTTGTGCAGGAGAGGTACACAGGAGTTGGTAGTGGCCGGAGGGAGGGGGTGGAAAATGGTGAGAAAGGATTTTCATACAAAGGGTGTGGGTGTGTGGTAGCCTGCCTCCAACATGGCCCCTGCTAGCCTCTCCTGGTGACCTGGTGTTCACTCCCTGTAAGTGCCTCTGTCCACTCCCAACCTTGTCTCCAGAGTTGGTCTCTGTGGCTATGGAATATGGTGGAAGTGTTGGTGTGTGACTAGGGAAGCTAGATCATAAAAAAAACAAAAAAAACACACAAAAAAACTGCTGCTCTGCTTTGTTCTCTTGGGTCACTCGCTCTGAAGAACATCAATAGTCACATCTTGAGGATTTGCAAGCAGCAGAATAGAGCCCCACATGGGAGTGGGGGTGCTGAGGCTTGTCCCTAAGAACCAGCATTCACTGGGTGAGTCATCTGGGGTCTCATCTTACAAGCCCAGCTGACATCTTTGTAAATATATATATTTGATTTCAGAGGGGAAGGGAGAGGGAAGGATAGATAGAAACATCAATGATGAGAGAGAATCATGCCTCCTGCATGCCCCCTGCTGGGGATTGAACCCAGATATGTGCCCTTGACCTGAATTGAACCCGCAATGCTTCAATCCACAAGCTGACACTATCCACTGAGCCAAACTGGCGAGGGCCCAGCTGATATCTTGGTTGCAACCTCATGAGAGATCCTGATTTAAGATGCTCCTGAAATTTCTAACCCACTGTCATAGGCCACCTAGTGACTCCCCCTCCAAGATGTCCATGTCATAATCCCCAGCTCCCGTGGCTATGTTACATTACAGAGCAAAGGGGGAATCAAAGTATCCGATGGGATTACAGGCGTTAATCCGCTGTCCTTAAAATTAGGAGACTCTCCAGGACCATCCATGTGATCACAAGTCTCCTTAAATGTGGGAAAGGAAGGCAGGGTAGGCCAGAGTGAAGCAGTGAGAGAACTCAGCCGCCATTGCTGGCTTCAAAGATGGAGAGAGGGGCCCCAGAAAAGGAATGTGGAGGTAGGCAAGTCCAAGAAAGCAGATTCTCCCTGAGCCTCCAGAAAGGAAGACCACCCCACGGACACCCTGACATTAACCCAGGGAGGCCTCTTCAGACTCCCGAACTATGGGACGAGAGGATAATAAATAGTATTGTTTTCAGCCACTGTGTTTGTGGCAATGTGTTCCGGCAGCCACAGAAAGCAATGCATTGGAAGAAACTTATGTAAGGGTAAAAAAATGTTTACCGTTAATTTTAAGACACTAAGTTGGGGGCGGTAATTTGTTATGCCGTAGGAGACAACAAATACAGATTTTGATGCCTAACGTTGGACTGCTGCCGAAATAAAACCTAGCATACGAGAGGAATGTGGAACCAAACAATGAGGAGAAACTAGAAGGACCACCTTGAGAAGAGCAGTATTGGTAAAAGGCTTTCATGAGAAGCCAGTAAGCCTGGTAGCCGGTGAGGGAGCTAAGAGTGAGTCCCCAAAGGAAAGTCAGGAACATTTTATTGGACGCTGGGGGAGAGGTGATCCTTGTTCTGCAAAAGCAAAGATCTTAGCAACACTGCGGTCTGCGGCAACAGGAAAGTAGTAAACGTATTTAATGTGCAAAACAAGCTAGCTTAACAGATTTCCAGACAGAGTGTAAAAGGTGCGACCCAGCTTCCCTTGGCTACTTCAGCTAAAATGTGAGAGGAAATATAAGCCCCCAAAAAAAGAACTGTTAAAAAGAATCACTTGGGAATCACATGTGCCTAGACCAGAAATTGAACCGTGATCTCTTGGTTCCTAGGTCGATGCTCAACCACTAAGCTACACCGGCCATACAGGACACTACTTTTAAATTATCTCTCACATTACAAAAATTTTAAGTTGGGATAAGTCAGGCAAACAACAGAAAATGACTATTCAAAATACAATTTTATCTCTGAGTTTTCTGAAGTCATGTTCAGACAACCTTACAAGCTGATGAAAGTCAGTAAAATTGTTCCTCTCAGGTAGTTTTTACAACTCAGAAATCCTGAGCCCACTGGTTGTTGGAAAATGAATGAAAAATAACCCACACTATCAAAACCATTTTAGCTCAGTGGATAGAGCATCAGCCTGCAGACTGAAAGGTCCTGGGTTCGATTCTGGTTAAGGACATGTACCTTGGTTGTGGGCACATCCCCAGTAGGGGGTGTGCAAGAGGCAACTGATCGATGTTTCTCTCTCATCGATATTTCTAGCTCTCTATCCCTCTCTCTTCCTCTCTGTAAAAAAAAAAAAAATCAATAAAACATTTAAAAGAAAAATAACCCACACCAAAGCACATGATGATAAAATTCCAGAACACCTTGAATAACGAGTTAATTCCAAAAACTTCCAGAGAGGAAAAAAAATCATATTCAAAGAATGTGTTTGGGACTCCCCAAGGCAAAATGATGCCCAAAGACACTGAAGGGCAATGATCTTTAATCAAGAATTTCTATCTTGCCGAGGTCGGTTTGGCTCAGTGGTAGAGCGTCGGTCTGCGGACTGAAGGGTCCCGGGTTCGATTCCGGCCAAGGGCATGTACCTTGGTTGCGGGCACATCCCCGGTGGGGGGTGTGCAGGAGGCAGCTGGTCGATGTTTCTCTCTCATCGACGTTTCTGGCTCTCTATCTCTCTCCCTTCCTCTCTGTAAAATATCAATAAAAGATATATTTAAAAAAAAAAAAAAAAAAAAAGAATTTCTATCTTTAACACACTTTATCGATCAAGCATGAGAGGGGAACAAAAGCATTTCCAGATAGTCAAGGACTCAAATAATACCTTCCAAATAGCCTTTCTTGGAGATGCTTTACCCAAGTAAAGGAGTTAGCAAGATAAAAGAAGACCAGGGATTCAGGAAATGTGCCTCCGGCCCTGGCTGGCAGGAAGGAATTCCCAGGCCCAGCTCTGCAGAAGGCTGAGGGAGTGGCCAGGCCAGCCCGGAGGGGGTGGGGAGAAGGGAGGCTCTGGTCAGGAGAGGGGTGGGCTGTGCACAGAAATGCTTGTTTTCATCATAACTTTTTACTCTATATAAAGTAAATGTTTCTTTAATAACATTTAAAGTAGTATTTTTGGTTTTATCCCGTCCTGAATTGTCCTCTCACCACTTAAAACACATTCCTGCCCAGCCTAGTCCCCCAACACTGTGTACACACCACTCTTACAGCGCAGATCACAGAACCTTATCAGCATTTGTTTAGATGTCTGTCTCCACAGTTATGTTGGGAGGTTTATGAGGGTCAGGGCTGTGTCATTTCATCTTGATTTTGTCAGCATCCCAGCAGAGTGCCCGGGTAGACAGTATGTGTTTGGCTGATGACGCCAAATACTGATTAAGATAGCCGCCTGAAGGAAATTCCTCCACAAGAGTATTTTATATTGGCATGCTAGCATTTCAAATCAGAGGAGAAGTCTATTTCAAATAACGAACATTTCGGGAAGGTTCTGTTGAAATTACTATTAAGCTGCCCACAGAGGAAACGATGATGCCTACAAAACGCATGAATTCATTCACTGAATAGATATGGAGTGTTCGTTTTATGCCAGAAAGTCTTCAGCTTGCTCTAAACCAGGTAAAGTTCCCTAGTGGGCGAGAGAGGACGTAGATTACAAGTAAATACACACAATTGTGCTGTGCTGGGTGAGGGGGCAGAGAATGACCATGGGAGAGAATGAGGTGCTCGCTTAGCCTTGGGAGGCCAGAGATGACCTCACTCGCCTCCCTTTGTCCCTGGTCTCCCTCTGCCTCCCTCCACCCTGTCAGAAAACAGGCCAGCCTTAGAAAACGCAGTGAGGTTTTAGTCAGCACCCCACTGGGCTAAGATTTCTGAAGTGGATGTGGAAGAAGAGGAAGAAGAAGAGAAAGCAGCCCTAGGTGGTTTGGCTCAGTGGATAGAGCATTGGCCTGTGGACTGACAGGTCGCGGGTTCGATTCCAGTGAAGGGCACATGCCTGGGTTGTCCAGTCGATCCCCAGCAGGAAGCAGCCGATCAATGAGGCTCTCTCATCATTGATGTTTCTGTCTCTCCCTCTCTCTTCCTCACTGAAATAAATAAATATATATATATATATATATATATATATATATATATGAAGAAGAAGAAGAAGAAGAAGAAGAAGAAGAAGAAGAAGAAGAAGAAGAAGAAGAAGAAGGGAAGGCAGCTCCTCCCTCCTTCTCTGCCTTAAGATGATAATGCAGAACAACCCCTATGGAATCAGAGCAGGATTCCTTCCCCCATCAAAGGCTGTGGAGGAGGTGCTGGGAAGTCTTTGAGGAAATGTACGCGTCTTCCCTACGCGTACAAGAGCTTTGAACTGAAAGCAAGTACCCAGGGTACCATTCCTCATTAGCTGCCGCCATTCAGTGATAAATGGGATTCCCCTGGGATAGGTGGTACTGTGCTTAGTGGACATAAAACCTATGGGAAACTTTAGGATCAAGCTTTAAAGTTAAAATTTCTTCTAAACCTTAAAACATACATGGGTCGGGGGACAAAAGTAGGTTTACAGCTGTGAATATGGAAAATGATCCTATCTAATCTAATAAAAGAGAAATATGCAAATTGGCCATACCTTTGCTAGGCCTGCAAGCCACGCCCACCAACCAATCAGGGTGGGTATGCAAATTAACCCAACAAAGACTGCGGTTAATTTGCATATCTAGGCCAGAGTGAAGACTGAAGACAGTGTAGAAAGAAGCCAAGTGCTGCAGAAGGGAGCGCAGCTGAGAAGCAAGCAAGTGGCAAAGAAGGGAGGGAAGCAAGCAGGGCGGCAACTGCAGCAGGAAGCCCTATTGCAGGAATCTTCCTGCAATGGGCCTCTAGTTAATAAATAATAATACAAGAATAAACTCAGGCACTGACCGGTGTGGTAACTAATTGAAGTTTTTCTCTCACATCAATACTTCTCTCTCTGTCCCGCCCTTTTCTTCTCTCCAAAAAAAATCAATAAAAATATCCTCAGGTGAGGATTTAAAAAAAAAAAAAAGAAGAAGAATAAACTTGGTGTGTCAGATAGAACTGTAGATCTGCTTTTGCCCCACCTTGTAATTAAGGATTAATTTTTGTCATAACTACCACTTCCAAAATATATAGTCATACATTTTTATCTTATAAAATGAAAACATATTTAGCTACTCAATGTTTGTTCACTGTTCTTAAATTACCAGTAAAAATGTTACATAAGAAAGTTGCTCTATGTTGTAAAAAAAGAATTTATTTCTGGCCGATGTGACTCAGTGGTTGAGTGTCGACCCAGAAACCAGGAGGTTGCTGGTTTGAGTCCAATTCCTGCGGGTGCATGCAGGAGGCAGTTGACCGATGATGTTCCTTTCTTATCAAAGTTTCTATCTCTCTATCCCTCTCCCTTCCTCTCTCTCTAAAAATCAATTAAAAATATATTTTTAAAAAAAAGTATTACTCAGTTGACAGTATTTTATAACAAATATTGGGCAACTACTAACCTGTTAAGTCATGAGTCTTAGGTATTTTAATGAAAAATTTGAATCAACAGAATAAATTTTCTGAAAAATACTAGCCAGAGCAAAGGAATTATAATCTATTTCTATGGCTACATATGTCCCAAAATTTGTTTACCTTTTTCCCCTTTAACTCTTGTAGCCAAGAGATCTAGAAAACACCTAGCAGTGATCAAAAATATCTTTGAAAATGTTATAGAAACTATGTCCATAATGATAATTATTAAAACTACCTATTAACCCTGATCACCTTCACATGTATCTATCCCTTGCCAATGATAGCCATACAATCTACAAACTAGAGAAATACATATGCCTCAGTGCTAAGAATCTACAGCTTTATAAACTCTTCAATAGAAATGGTGAACCCTGTGGATATATAGCCACCCAGCAGAGAGAAAACAGCAATTACTAACTACCACTAATGCTATTATTTGCTATAGATAGAAACAGGAGTAAAAGCAAACCAATATATAATGACCAACTTGAAATTTCCCACTGGTATAAAATGCATTTTCAATGAGACATTGAAAACTTACCAACTTATAGGGGTCTTTGATGAGCTTATCAAGAAAATGATTGGTTTATAAAACTTAACTCAGTAAATTATGGGCTACAGCAGTGGTTGGCAAACTTCGCCGGCTCTCGAGCCACATGTGGCTCTTTGGCCTCTTGAGTGTGGGTCTTCCCCAAAATACCACAGCCTGGGCAAGTCTATTTTGAAGAAGTGGCATTAGAAGAAGTTTAAGTTAAAAAAATTTGGCTCTCAAAAGAAATTTCAACCGTTGTACTGTTGATATTTGGCTCTGTTGACTAATGAGTGCAGACCCCTGGGCTAGAGGCTGCTATTATCTCTTTGTGTGTGGTCAATATTTCCCATGGTAGGAAGTGAAGAGCTTGGTGTTCCCTGAAGCTTGAGGCTTAAAACCCTGGCCAGGTGAGTTGGGGGTGGGGTGGATGCAATGCAGAGGTCTCTAATTGTGACCTCCCTTCCTGTCCCTACTTCCACATCAGCCACACCACACACATCCCCACCATGGACTTATAGACTGTCCGAACCACTTCATTCATCAGGAGACAAAGTGAAAAGCAGTTTCTTCCTCCCTTCGAAAATTTGGGGACCCCCTGGTCCACTGTGTGCAAAGCACTTTGCTAGGTGCGATGCAAAGGTGTTGAGGCATGGTGCACTATTTGAGGACAGTCATAAAAGATTTATGAATGCACTAAATAAAGGCTTAGCATGGGTGTGTCTAGATGTGGAGTGCTGAAGTCCCTTTAAACCCCTGGAGTGTCTCTAATGAAGCATGAAAGTGTTGGGGACAATATCTCAGTACATGGCATTCCCTCCCCCACAGCCACTTTTCTCTTTTCTCATCCATCTAACAGTGTGGCCAGGAGGTGTGCAGCAGGACAAGTTGAAAAAATGGGAATTTCTAAACCCCGTAGTAATGTTGTATAAATTTATTATACAAATTCTACTTCTTTGGTCTATTCTTTGGTCTAAACTTTTTTTTTCACCTCTTCTTATTGATCTTACTATACAGATTTTCCTTATTCTTCTCTTTCACATCTGCAAATTTTCATATATATATATATATATATATATATATATATATATATACTCCTTAAATTATATCAAGCAGAGTAAGAAATAGAAGAATTATGTGAAAATAATTCCATTGCTGAAGAGGAGGGAATCATTAACCTTCAGATGGGAGAAGCTATATTTATGCTCTCTATTGCTATGTTTTTAGGAATTTTGCTTGTTATTTCTTAGTTGCATTGCAGTAGAATCCCTGCAATAAAAGTTCAGTTGGCATTAAATCCCTGTCTATATAAACTTTGAACACAGCCAAAAGCAGGTATGAATTCAATGATAAAGCCACTCTTACTGTGGTTAAGGAAACAAATACACATGAAGCAATAAAGCAGACAAGCCCAAATTTTAATTCTGCATTATCATTTACTGACCCGGAGAAAGTTTCTTAACGTTGCCAAGCCTGTGTCCTCTTTGTACAACGGATTAGCTATTGCTGTCGCTGACATTGTTATTCTGTCTTCCAAACATCTTACCCTCTTGGCTATTCTCTGCATGCATTCTAGACCTGCATGCACTTTAGATCTTGCCTCTTAAAATGTGGAATTCAGAGATAAATATAATATGCTAGACCTGGTATAAGACCAAAGTGGCATATAGTGAGATTGAACCTTCCTTGTCCTGGACAATACACATCTATGAACACAGGATAAGTCTGCATTAGCATGATTGCAACCACATACATTGTTGGCTCAGTGATCAATTTCTATAGGTCTTTTTCTCTAAAACTGCAGTTAATTCAGGATTTATATATATATATATATATATTTGCCATGTGTGTGTGTTTGTGTGTTCAAATCCCATGCCCTTGATGGGAATTGAACACATATATATAAGATTTCAGAGAGGAAGGAAAAGGGAAAGAGAGATAGAAATATCAATGATGAGAGAGAATCATTTATCGGCTGCCTCCTGCATGCCCATACTGGGGATGGAGCCTACAACCTGGGCATGTGCCCTGACAGGGAATCAAACCCAGGACCCTTCAGTCTGCAGACTGATGCTCTATCCTCTGAGCAATACCAGCTGGAGCAAGGATTCCACATCCCCAACCCTAACTCCTGTCCATCAAATGCATTTCGATTAACAAAATAAACAAACAACCAAACCAACAACAACCCACAGGAGCTTGAGTTTATCTCAGTGAAATTCCATGCCATTTGAAAAATGAGGGAGCTGTTTCTCACCCATCACACAGCCCAGCTGTACCAGTTGTCTGTGGTTTGCATAGCAGAAAGGAAAAAAAGGTGACAGCTTTAGGTAGACTGTGATAGGAGAATGGAAAGTGGGCCAGCAAGACCCAATGACTAGTGGCATTTCAGAGCTTAGGACATATAAAAACAATTATTGACTAGTAAAAATTATAGAATCTGTCAGTAGTTCTATTTTTTCACCTCCAGATAACACTCCTCTCTCTCTTCTACTTTTCACGGGACACTGAGAGTTCTAAGAACAAGATCTCTGATTAAGTAGACGTAGGAGAGAATCATGCTTTTTTATATTTTATTGATTTTTTTTTTACATAGAGGCAGGGAGAGGGAAAGAGAGTTAGAAACATCAATGAAAGAGAAACCCCGATCAGCTGCCTCCTGCACACTCCCTTCTGGGTATGTGCCCGCATTCAAGGTACATGCCCTTGACGGGAATTGAACCTGGGACCTTTCAGTCCGCAGGCCGACGCTCTGTCCACTGAGCCAAACCAGTCAGGGTGAGAATCATGCTTTTGTCATATATCGGCTGTGTGAACCAGACTAAGCTCCTTAGCCTCTCTGAGCGCCAATCCCCCTGTAATACAAGGATAACAATACCTAACTTATCTAGTTGTGAGAACGGAATGAGTTTAAAATGCTGACTAATTTCAGGGGGAAGACGGGAGTGGGGGGGGATGATTAACTGGGAATTTATAATCATATATGCATAGCCCATGGGCACAGACAATAGAGTGGGAAGGCCCGGGAGGGGCGGGTGTGGGATGGAGGGGGTCAAAGGTAAAAAACAAACAAACAAATGGGACACCTGTAATACTTTCAACAAACATCTCCCCTTTCCCACCCCAATTTAAAAAATAATAAACTGCTAAAGTATCTGACATAGGGCTCATAGCAAGGAGTGTACCACATTGCAACCCATCCAAAGGGCAGCCTTTGGGAAATCATGCCCTCTCCCCCCGCTACCCCCAGGAAAGCTCAAGCTCCTAGGCCTGGCTCGAGGCCTCTTCTGACATGGCTTTGTCCCTCTTTCCCCTCCACTCTTCAATGTAGCCTGTACGCTAGCTACACTGACCCACCTGCAGCTTCCTGAGTATACGCCCTGATCTTTCATACTGAATGCCATAGCCATAGTCATTCCATTCTCTCTGGAAGGCTGACCCAAATCCCGTCCAAATAGGCAGCTTCCACTCACCCACAGGTTCACCACAGATAGCAGCTCCACCGTGAGGCATGTGATGGGAGACAGTCCTTTATGGTTCTCTGGCATTTCTGTACACCTTGTGAGAGAGGAACGAGCTGCACTTTGCCCTGCACTATCTCTGCAAGGATGTTTGTATAGTGAATAGCCATGGAATATAGAGATAGTGTTTCCCTCTGGAGCAAAAGCTAGGCATACTTGCTACCCATTATAAAAGATTTAGGTTTCTTAAGCCTTGGGTTCCTTCCCCTTAATACAACCCACAGTGTGTGCAGTTGGCATGTAGCCCTCATGATGCTGTCTTGTGGGATTTGAGGCATAGGAAACTGATGAAAAATTGCTGGTATGCTGCTTATTGCATTGCCACGAGTAATAAACTGTCCTTCATCGCTGGCACAGGAGTTTTGTGTTCTCTCCTAGTAACTAGTTAGTTTGCAAGCAGGAAGCTTCCTTTCCATTGCATCCCCCTGTAGGAGTGTAAATCGCTCCTGAAACTCGGTTCTCAAATCATCCTGAGCATTGCAGACTTTACCATAATAGTCAGTGACTGCCTAATTTTCTTATAACTGTATCTGCAACAGTGCCTGGGACACACTAAATGCTCAGTACTTTGTTGAGTGCGTGAACATGTCATTCCTCAGCAGTTCCTCTAAGACTCTCCCCACTGCTGACATATAGCCAAAGGGATGCCCTGTGCTCTTGGCCTCTGTTCTAAATGTCCTGTGCTCACTTCTTTTGCACATCCTTGATCATCTCCCCTTTCCTGCTCCAGACTGACCCCTTCAGTTCTGGTACTGGGTGAGTTACTTCTGGCTCCTGTTTCTTGATGCTCTTATTTTCTCTTGGGAATTGTGCACTAGTAGCAATCTTCACTTTGAAGAGCCCCAGGACCTCTCTTCTTAGTACACGTCTTCATACACAACTACCTGGAGTGGGAAGAATCCACATTCTATCATACAACGTGTTAGTTACACATCGTGTTACATGAAAATTCAGATAAATAGGTCTTCTGCAATTTTAACTTAAGCCAGTGATAATAAATGTATAATAGACAAGATTAACTCCAAGTATAGGATTTTGCACTATTTTACCAGAGAGCTTGCTCTCAGTTGCTTTCCATCTATCTAATCAGTATTTCAGTATAGTACTTCACTATTTCTTCAGCCAACAAATATCTATTCAGTTCCTCCTCATTGCAAGGCAATGTCTTTACTGTGAGGCACACAAAGATGAATCAGATGTGATTCATGTCCTCAAAATGCTCGGATTAAAATATGCATAAGTCGCTCTAGCTGGTTTGGCTCGGTGGATAGAGTGTTGACCTGTGGACTGAAAGGTCCCAAGTTCGACTCCAGTCAAGGGCACATGCCTGGGTTTCAGGCTAGATCTCCAGTGGGGGTGTGCAGGAGGCAGCCAATCAATGATCTCTCTCATCATTGATGTTTCTATTTCTCCCTCTCCCTTCCTCTCTGAAATCAATAAAGATATATTTTTAAATATGCATACGTTATGTACCACAGAAATATTGTAAGGTTTCACCAAAGGACTTGTATGCATGCATGTCAGCCTAACCAATGATCACAGACAACAGGGGAGGGAAGGCATGAGTTGGAGAGATGGGGGGGGGGGGGTGACAGGGGGATACGGACACATATGTAACACCTTAATCAATAAAAAAATAAAATAAAGTAACTAACATTTATTGAAAAAATATTGTAAGGATTCAGACAAAATAACATCTCTACTGCCCCTGAAAATATAGATATTAGGAAGGCTCTCAATTACAGTGTGAGGGTGAAGGGCAAGGAATGTAGTCTAGCATTAGAGAAAATCTGCAAAAGGCTCAGAGTTAGGGCAATTCAAGTGCTGCTCAGCTATCACCATGGATGGTTTACTTTGGCCTGAGTGTTGAATATATATAGAAAAAGATTGACTATACATTTGTAATTGTAGATTGGGGTCAGATTAGGGAGCCATTAGAATTATGGAGTGTAGTTGTTTAATTAATACTTTGGCATTTTATAGGTAAATGAGGGGGCAGTGAAAGTTTTTGATCAAAAGAAAAACTTGATCACAGACAAATTAACCTTGTAATAACAATAAAAATGAATTAAAGATAGATTGCAAGATTTTGGGGAAGTGTGTTGGGAGCTTATTCTAATGCAATGGCTCAGGTGAGAGGTACTAAGAACAGGAACAGGAGAAATTTAGTGGAGAGCAGATTTCAAAAGATTTCCAAGAGAAACTTGACAACATAGGAGTGAGGGTGAGGAGACACTTCAATCAAAAGTTATCTTGCATAATCCCTTTAACATCCAATCAGTATTTCTTCATAAGAATATCATGAGACGTATGTGGTCTAATTTTTGTTGTTAATCCTCACTGGAGGATATTTTTTCCCAGTGATGTTAGAGAGAGTGGAAGGAGGGGTGAAGAGGAGAGAGGATAGAGAAACATTGAGATGAGAGAGCTACATCAATTGGTTGCCTCGCACACATGCCCCAACCAAGGCAGGGAACCTGCAACCCGGGTACGTGTCCTTAACTAGAATTGAACCCGAGACGCTTTGGTTCTTTTTGTAAAAAAAAAAAAAATATATATATATATATATATATATATATATATATATATATATATATTATTGATTTCAGAGAGAAAGGGAGAGAGATGAGAGAGAATCATTGATAGGCTGCCTCCCCTGCACACTCCACACCAGGGATTAAACCTGCAACCCAGGCAAAAATATGAAGCACTTCACGAATATGCATGTCGTCCTTGTACAGGGGCCAAGCTCTCTGTATCATTCCAATCTCAGTACATGTGCTACCAAAGCAAGCACTGATGTACGTATTCTTAGCAAGCATGGGTTTCTGCCTCGTTATTACCATCACTGCTTTTCCTGTGGATTTACAATCCACTTTTTAAAAACTGGTGAAACAACACGTAATATAAGTTTACTCTTAACAATCTTAAGTATATATTACAGTATTGTTAACCATATCCATATTGTTGCACAACACATCTGTAAAACTATTTTCTTTTTTAAAATATCTCTGACAGTATTACAGATGTCTCTCAATTTCCTCCCTCCTTTTAGCCCCCTCTCCTCCCAGCTCCTGCCTTCACCACACTATTATCTGTGTCCATTGGCTATGCATATCTATACATATAAAAGCATAAGCAACCGTCACAACCAAAACAACCAAATGGTTGCCCAAACAGGCTGTATGGGGAAACCAGGTTGGCAGGGGGGTTAGTGAGGGACAACCAAATGACTGAACAGAGGGCTGTGTGGGGCGACCAGGCCGGCAGGGGGGCAGTTAAGGGCAATCAGGCAGTCAGGCAGGTGAACAGTTAGGAGCCAGTGGTCCTAAATTGTGAGAGGGATGTTTGACTGCCGGCTTAGGCTCAATCCCCAGGATAGGGCCTAAGCTGGCAGTTGGACATCCCCCGATAAGTCCCTGATTAGAGAGGGTGCAGGCTGGGCTGAGGGGATCACCCACCCTCCACACCCCCATGCATGAATTTCATGCACCAGGCCTCTAGTCTATAATAATGAAAGCATAATATGCTAATTAGACCAGATGTCCTTCAAGACGTCCTTTCTTCTGGACAAAGCTGCAGTGGACAGGGGCCGCAGCAGAGGCAACAGAGGCACCTGGCTGTGGCTGGCAGAGGCTGGGGCCAAGGCCCTTGCACAAATTTCATGCCTTGGGCCTGTGGCATGTATATAAGTTCTTTCGGTTAATCTCTTCCCATCTCTACCGAGGTTCTGAGATATGTCAGTCTGTTCCACGTGGAACTCTTTTCATCTTGCATAACTGAAACGCCATACTTTGAACAGACTTATTTCACAACATGAAGTCTTCAAATATCATTCATGTTGTAGCTAGCATACAACAGGACTTCATTATCTTTTAGGGCTAAATGATATTTCATCTTCTTACCCATTCATCTGTTGATGAACAAGTAGGCTGTTTCCACTATTTGGCTATGGCGAATAAGGCGGCAATCAACACAGATGAGCAAGTACCTCTTCAAGATACTATTTTTAAATTATTTCGAATATTTTCCCAGAAGTGAGATGTAGTTCTATTTTTAATTTCTTGAGGAATCTCCATACTGTTTTCCATAGCAGCTGCATCCTTTACCACCCATGAAGAATCACCGCCCCTTTTCAAAAGAGACCTTTTCAGAATGTTTCTGCTGGAAACATTCTGAGAGCTCATCAGTGAGTGCTTTCTGGGATTACGTGACAGTCAGACATGTGATCGATCCTCAACCAGGGCCTGGCCTTCTAGGCAACGTAGCAGAATTTCAATGAATATTTGTTAAATGAAAAGTTAAACGGCTCCAGACTTATGCTGCATTTCCTCAATCCATAGATAATGTTCAGAGGTCATAAAGCTTCATAATTTGATGGGTAAGATTATGTGACCCCCCCCCCAAGTTGTGCCAAGGAGATGTGAATTTATTTAACAGAACCCAATTCCTTTATTTCCCCCTAACCTTACCTCAGATTTCAGTTCTTTTAAAAAGCTATATAGGTTCTCCTCTCTTCAGCCTGAAAATAATGTCCTTGTTCTAGAACATAAAAGCGAAATAGAGCTTAGGAAGTTGCTTATCTCAATGAGATTTATCCTTTGAGGGGGCGAGTTTGGGAGTTTAAACACCTAGGCACTTCTACCCCTGTCAGGACTAGTTTAGGGGCCACTCAAAGAAGTCATCAGCGTAGTCACCAATCAGAACTGACTTAAAAACTTGAATATTTAAAAATTAAGCCAACTCCGAAAGGATAAAGATCTGTCACAATTTACTTACTAATGATGGCAACTATAGAGCTCACACCAGGTACTTTCCAAACATTACATTACATCACAGTGGCTACTGGCATTACACTTATTTCCATTGAATAGATAACTCTTGAGAGCATCATAACTTGTCTATGTCGCACTGAAATTTGAACTGTAGTCTGACAGACACCAAAACCCATGCTCTTAGCCACCGCAGTGTGGTGACCTCACCATGCGCGGGAACAGTGCTGGAATCGGTGGGAAACAAGCCCCGAAGTGGCGTATGCAGCTAGTCCATCAGATAAGACAAGCATTGTACACGAAAGAAAATGTAATTGTCCGAGAAGACGCGTACTGTGTTATTTAAAGAAGTATGCCATAAATTCTGAAGCCAACAGGAATAGGTGTTTAGAAAAAAAGAAAAGAAGGAAAGAAAAAGAGAGAAGTTTAAATTAAATTATTTAAATTTAAAGAACAGAAAGATCACAGTAAAAAAAAAAAAACAGCAAAAGCAAAAAACAAATCAGAAGGTGGGAGATTGTATGTCCCTGTTATCCATTTCCTAAAGAGTGATCTTGGGTATACTACAAATTGTATAATTACATCATCAAAGTAAGGTTTTTGCTACCCAACATGGGTAGCAAATATATCAAAAAACAGTAAACAGTAACTATATCAGAAAAGTTTGTTAAATCACATTACATGTTATATATGTTACGTATATTATTTTATTTCGTGTTAGGCGCAATGCTGTGTTCTTTCCCTGTGCAACCCAATGTCCAAAGCCATTGTATTAGAATCAAAATCTCCTAAGGTTAATTGAAATGTTAAAGAAAAGACAAAGTGGCAGGTTAAAAAAAAAAGTTCTTCCCTTGCTTCTAGCTTATCCCTCCCCTCCTCCACCCTTTATTCTTATTTATTCAAGAAAGAGAGCATAAGAGCATCTTACTAGCAATTCTTAACCAGAAAATACGAGCATTTGGGTTGATTGAAAGGGAACAGGGAGAAGGGGGGGGGGGGAGTCAAGAGGGAGAAGCATGTCATGCAATTTTTAAAAATCTAGTTTAGTGGCACCCACGAATACAATTTTGTGTAAATGTGATTTATTAGATATTTAAAACATCCTTGTAAACGTCTCGTTTTATTACTTCTAAAGAACCTTTATTCCGATGCTCAAAAAATAGTTCAAATTCGTGTCAATTTTAAGATTTTGGAGGCAATATAGCCAAGACTTTACTGTCTTCCATGCAGTTCAGTAGACTGATCCTTTTCATAGTAAGCTTCCAGCGAGGGCAGCGCTGCCCTCCCAGCAGAAGTTCTGACACGGTTGACCTCCCCCCCAACACACACACACACACACACACACACACACACACTTTGTTTCCCATAAGGAGGATTTTGTCTTAGTGACAAAAGCTAGCTTCCTGCCCAGCACTTTTCATGAAGGTGAGCTTTTCGCCTGCACGCTCATCACGTGCCACCGGCTTGCTAGTAGTAGATTCCTGTGCCATTTGCTAACCCTCTTGCAACGCCAGGGAGGACCCACGTTTAGCCATGTGATTGCATTTGTAAAATGTACCTTCCCAGCAGCACTCTTGTCGTGCCTCACTTTTAAGAGAGGTGAACAAACTCACAACACTTAGGTCTTTTCCTAGTCCCTTTTAACTTCTAGCCAGGCGGTCAGTCTCACAAAAGGCTAGATGGTTGCCCAGCCAGACCTAGCGCAGAGAGCCTAAAGCATCTTCCATGCCTAGGACAGGGCCTTTTGTGTGCACAAGTTCTCACGACTCCCAGGACTTGACCAACTCGAGGGGGAATAAGACATCTCCCCAAAAGGTAATCGTAGGAGATGCTTCTAATCAAAGCTGCATCTGATGGGGGGCGAAGGGGAGGGGGGTGAGAGCTGTCCCCAAATGTGGGGCTGGTCACCAGGGGGATGCCTGCAGTCTGGCGGACAGACCTCTGCAGGGGGAAATAGCCCGTTTCCCTCCGCAGGGCCCCAGCCAGCGTGTGAGAGCGGCAGGGGGATGGGCAGGGGCCATCAGGGGAGAAGTCTCCGGCCTTTCCCCGTCTCTCAACACCCGCCCTCCCCCACCCCGCCTCCCCTTCCCCCTTCCCCCCTCCCGAATCCTAAACAAGCCGGCGGGAGAGGGGCCCCGGGGGCAGGCCGGCCAGGAGGCTCGGCCTTTGTGGCTCCGTCCTCCCCGGCGGCGGCGGCGGGGGCGGCGGGGGCGGGGCCGCGGGCCGGAGCCCCTCAGCCGGGGCCTGACCCCCAGGTGCATTGTCCGGCGCGCCCGCCCCCTCCCCGGGGCCGCGACCCCGCCGCCCCCGCCCCCGTCTCCCTCCGCCGGCCGCCCGGCCGCGCCGCCGTGGCGGTGCCCAGGCCAGGGGCCAGATGTAGAAAGTAGTCCGCGGGCCGGCGGCGGCGGCGCTGCTGTCCACTCCGCGCCCCCGCCCGCCCCCGCCCGCCCCGCCGCCGCCTCACTCCGCCCCCAGCCGGACTCTCCGGGTCCCCCGCCTCCCGCCAGCGGCTGTCCGCGCGCCGGCCTCGCCGCCACCGCAGACCGAGACCCCGGCCGGCCTCGCCGCCACCGCAGACCGAGACCCCGGCCGGCCGCGCCGCGCCGCGCCACGCCGGAGCCCGAGCGGGAGCCCAGGCTGCACGCGCCCAGCCGCCGCGGCGCGGGGAGCTGCGCAGGCCGGGGGTCCGGGGTCCGAGGTCCGGGGTCCGGACAAGGGCCGGCTGCGGGCGGTGGGGAGCATGCCCGCGCAGCCCCGCTGAATGGCGCCTGCTCTGCGACCCCTCGCCCGGCCGCGGCCGCCGGGGATGCTGCCGCTCCGCGCGCTCCTGCTGCTCCTCGGCTCAGTCCCAGGTGGGCGCGCGGGGGCTGGGGATTGGGGGCGCGGGGGCCGGGGAGAGGGCGCGGGGCGCGGGGCGCGGGGCGGGGGCGGCGGGTCCTCCGCGGCGGCGCTGACCCGGGGGGTGCCTGTCTCTCCCCTGCAGCCGGGCGCGAGCGGCTGCGGGCGGCGCGCGTGGCCGGGGGCGCGGGCAGGGCTGCGGGAGCCCCTCGGGGCGCACGCTCCTCCCGCGGCGCGGCCCCCGGGCGCGGGCTGCAGCGCGGGGCGCCCGCTGTCCACTCGCGCCCCTTCCTCCTCGCGCCATTGTCCGCGCCCCGGCGGCGCCCTCGCCTCCGCCGCCCGCCCGCCCGCCCGCCCTCCGGGGCCGCGGCGGCCGCACGTGGCTTTATTTATATTGTTTCCGCGGCGGCGGCGGCGGCGGGCTCGCCGCGCAGGGGGCGCCGCGGTTCCGCGAGGCTATCCGGCTTTGCAGCGGGGACACCCCACGTTTTTTGGGGGGTGGAGGGGAGTGGGAGGGGGAAAAGGTAAACCCAGCGCCCAGGTCCGCACGCCGAGCGCCCCCACTTTGCAGCATCCGGATGGAGCGGGAGGGGTGCAGTTGGGGAAAGAAGAGGATTCCCAGGAGCGTGGCGCGTGTGTGTCCCCGGGGGGCTGCAGGGACCCGAACCTGGGAGGAAAGGCATCTATCTAGATGGGATTTATTTCTCGCAGCCGGGGTTTTTTGGGGGGCAGGGTCCGAGGGGTGTCCGAAACGGAAGAACCCTCCACACTCCTCCGGGCTCACCGTGCGCCAACTTGGATGAAACTAATCTTCCTTTTGTGCCTGTGAGGGTTATCCTCAGAAAGAGAGAGAACGTGTGCGGTGGACGCGGTGCTGGGGATGGAGAAGTGGTGTTCAGGCGGACGGGCTGTGTTATTTATGGGCAGGTTACAAACCCCGGGCTTGCTTTTTTTTTTTTTTTTTCTTCTCTTTCCCCTCCCCTGGAGGAGTTGGTTTTCTGTTAGCATGAGAAAGGGATCAAAGTGAGGTTTGACTCGGAAACACAATGGGCGCCTTCCGGAGTGGCCCTCCCCCGCGCGGGGCCGCGAGGGTCGCCGGCTGCGCCCTGGGCGAGCCTTGGCGGCGGCCAGCCCGGCGGTGGGAGCGGAGCGGGCCGGCGGGCCAGGCTGCCCAGGGCCTGGCTTGCTCAGAGACAGAGACCCGTCCCCGAGATTTGTACTCAAGGGTTAAAAACCACCAGGAGGAAGATGAAACGTTTTCCCTGCAGACCCCTAAGGTTCTACTCAAGGGGGCCCCAGCCGGTATGCAAGACTTGAGCCTTTGCACTGAACTGCAAAGAGGTGACGCGGTGTTAGGTGGTCGCAGGATCCTGGAGGGGAGAGAGGGCAATCCGTGTACCTAGGATGAAAACCTCTGCTCTGATAAAAAGTGCACTGGTTGATTAAGCAATCTCTTATCCCTATTAGACAGTAAGGACCAATTAGTCACGCATTTTTTTCCCAACAGTTGGCAGTTCCACCAAAAAAAAAAAAAAAAAAAAAAAGTAAGAAAGAAAGAAAGAAAGGGGGAAAAAAAGTTTCCTAATCCGATCACCCACTGAGTACAAGCAGCAAGAGTTACCAACTTTTCCAAGTCAACTATCTGTCCTTTAGCTCTCTACCGGACTCTGGAGACATTCAGTAGATGGGTCTCTTTTTTTTTTTTTTTTCCGGGAGAGGAGACAGCGTCCTTGGAGTAAAAGGGCAGATGTAAAAAAAATGCAAACTTGTAATTTGTCACCAAAGATGAACGCTCTTCTCAAAGGAGGAGGTGCCAGGGCTCCAAAAAACACTTCAAGGGACGAGGAAATAAACTTGCTTGTTCACAGAGTTGGGGTTTTGCTAATGATTTCTTGTAAAATTAGACTTTTACGACTTACCCTGTTCAAGATCTTTTTGACAAGCTTGTAAAAAGGAGCAAGCGGCTTGTGCTCAGGCGTTCTGATGATTTTGAAACTCTAAGCAAGAAACTTGAGAACAGGATTCTTACAAGGCATATAGACGTGATGGGTCTATATGCTTTTAGTGTAGATGTTGTAAAAGGAGATATTTCTGATTTCTTGGAAAGGTTTGCTAAAACTTAGATGATATGTTAAGAGGCTTGTGAGTTAACTAATACGGTTTGTTAAGCGTTTGCCTTATTGCACCCTGACATGTGCTAAGAAACGATGTTACACCCATCATGCTGGATGTACCTTTCCCCCCTTTCATTGTAGGAATGTGGTGCTTTAGCGAACTATTCTTTGTAAACGAGCCACAGGATGTAACTGTCACAAGAAAGGAGCCAGTCGTGTTAGATTGCCAGGCTCACGGAGAAGTTCCCATTAAGGTCACATGGTTGAAAAACGGAGCAAAAGTGCCTGAAAGCAAACGGATCCAGGTCCTGTCTAACGGCTCTTTGCACATCGGCGAGGTAGACGGCAAGCGAGGAGAGCAGTCGGACGAAGGATTTTATCAGTGCTTGGCGATGAACAAATACGGAGCCATTCTGAGCCAAAAGGCTCACCTGACCTTATCAAGTAAGTGTTTCAGTTCCTGGTTATTTTACATTTTTCATTGCTATGTTCTGTTAATTTCTCAGACCATTTATATGCTAACCCCAAGGTCATACAAACATTAGGAATTTTCCTGGAGATATTAGCTGATGCCAACAAAAGGCATGCAGAAAAATCTGAGGGGGGGAGGATGTAAACTCAACTGAGTGAGTACAAAAGTTTTATTAAAATTGGGTTTAGAACAGAAAAACCTGTGGAGGTGGCTGTATGTAAATGTAAGTGTTTCACAATGAGGAGAGAGGAGAGTCAAAGTTTGGCCAACACAACAGCAGTTGTTCTAAAAGTCGAGTCTTTTGTAAAAGAATAATTGAGTTTTTAAAACGACTAGCAAACCTTTCTGCTTTGCAAATGGCCCTGGAGTGCTAAATCTCTCTTACAGCTCCACCTTCCGTCGCTCTGACCCCGCGCTTTAAGATCACCCATGTTGCTTTTAATTGTAAGCGAGGGCATTGGTCAGTAACTCTCAAGCCTTTGAAGTCTTCCTAGTCTTTTCCTGCTGAGAGAGAAAGAGATTAAGGCCATTTCCATATTATGCCTAATGGACTTAAACCAGATCTGCTCACCTTTTTCCAGTTGTCATAAAGTTTGCTGTCTAACGATTTCCTTTGTATTAGCAACCCCATCTGATCAACCGTCTGTCCAGAAGATCCATTGCTTGGAGGTTGACCTGATGCCTGTTGGGTGGAAAGATAGGTCTGAGATAGGGTCCTCCGTGTTCCCACTGAGGCTTCCCGCCTCTTCAGGCGATCAGACACGGCAGCACTGCACTGTAACAGACATTTAAAGCTCTCTCTCACACACACACACACACACACACACACACACACACATCACACACACATCACACACACACACACACACACACACACACACACACACACACACCACAACTGTATCTTTTAACAAGTTGTAAAGGCATTCTACTTACATGCTTTTGTTGATCCACAAAAAAAAAAAGATTCTGCACTATACTTTCAAACTGATCACTGAAAAGATGAACAATAGGAAGAGTGAGAACTCTTGACATCAAGGCACAATCTTTAGGAAATAGTTTCTTCCAAGTTTACACAGATAAAATTTAGGAAGCTATTGGCAGGGGTTGATTTTATTGTAACTGTCTATGGCCAGCCATATTTATGTCAGATTCATTTAGCAATCTATTTTATTTATACAATAATTGTAGAAAATAAATTGTAAGCAAAGATGTTTTTATATTGAAATATGCCAGAAAATAGATAAGTTTCCAATTATAGTCCTCCCCCCCCCAAGAATAACATAGACCTGAGAGAATTTCTGATACACGTACTTGTTTGTTTCTCTATTTATTGCTGTAATCATTGGCCAGTCACTATTTTTGTGGTTGCTGAGTCATGGTTTTTTCTGTGATGGACTGTTTTCGGGACAGTGTGCTTTTTCTATTAGGTCCTCTTCATTTAACTTTTGTATAGTGTAGAATTGTTTTTGAGAGGAGTTGTAGTTTTTCATTCTTACTGGGTTTGGGAAAATCATGTGTTTTCAAACCCAGAAACTGTAACTGGTATTACCTGGGCGGAGAGGGGAAGGGCCAGGTGGGGAGGTGGGTGGGCCTCGGAAAGGAGGCATTTGTCATGACCACAGCTCATTCCAGGACCTCCGGGGGAGCTGGCAGACCTCAGGGGGCCCAGGAGGACCGCGGAAGCACCCCGAGTGGTCTGAGCAGGGTGATAGATGTTAGCAACAGCAAAACGCGTGCTCGTATTGGCTTTTTGAATATCTTAAAACAGTCTATACTAAATGTTTAATTACCTGTGAGTCGTTTTGGAGGTTCCTGTGAAGTTTTTATATTGTAAATACCAAAAACTTTCTAATGGAAC
Organism: Vespertilio murinus; assembly: GCA_963924515.1. Lineage (NCBI taxonomy): Eukaryota > Metazoa > Chordata > Mammalia > Chiroptera > Vespertilionidae > Vespertilio > Vespertilio murinus. The sequence continues at coordinate 167,221,044 of OZ004704.1, read as the reverse complement.
TATTTAGAACATTGCTTTGCTGTTAAATTTATCAACAGTTATAGGGACCCCTCTTTTCACATGCGTACGTTTTATTTCACTCTGAGAAGGTATTTTGCTAAGAAATTACGTTTAGTATTGTAGATTTAAAGTAAGAAATGCATAGCGGGTTTAGATTTTTCCTTAGAAATAGGAGGTTTCTTACGAGATTCTGAACTCACCAAATAGTTCTGATATCTAAGAAGCCGATGCCCAATGACTTTATCCTGTGTCCAGGGTAAAGCTATAATACACATGAGACAGGAAGAGAATAGACATTAAGTGGACATTCTATGTGTGTGTGTGTGTGTGTGTGTGTGTGTGTGTGTGTGTGGTGTTAGTTCTCTCCTAGTTATTGATAGCAGCAGGGTGCAAGTATGTTCTTTTTATTTTCTCGTCAAAAGATTTTTGTCAGCAAGCATTGGTTCAGAGGTGTGATCATACAGCACCTGGAAATCGGAAACTTTAATCTGGGGGAGTTTTGGATTTTTTAACACGCAGGCAATCAAGTCTTGGTTTTTCTAAACGTAGGAACGGGAGGCTGAAAGTTGCACTCTAGGCAAGAATTCCATTATTCATGTGTAAATTAGGAATTCACAGGGTGAAAAGGTTAGAAACTGGCCAGGATGAGGTTTACCCTTGTGATAAAGAGCAGATGACCCTCATTCATTGGCCCAGGCTTTCATGTAGCTCTTCTGCAAAGTTAGCTATTGCCGCGAATTGTTCTTGAGGAATGCAGAAATTCAAATGTGAACAGGCCCTTCCTTAAGTGTCACTGTGGAGCCTTATCTCCCAGGCACATCAGAGCCCGCTGCGGGGACGAGGTTCCTCCCAAAGGCCCGGGGGCTGCGCTTTACTGTTGGTCAGCCAAGCACAAAAGAACCTGTCTCATTTAGTTTGTCTAAAGGACAGTATAGGGTTAAAGTAATATTTGGTGGTGGTTGTTTTAAAGGAAGGTAATCCTTTTTTATTGATAGCCGAGTTTTTTTTTGTTTTGTTTTTTTTAGCTGTTTTACATTTCCACGTAATCGGAATGGAAAGGGGAGTGACGTGTGGGCTGTGTACAAGAGTAAGAATGGAAGATTAAACCATTTTCCTACACATTTCCATATTTTACACTTTAGGCACACGTCACATGGTCACACTCATGGGTGCCAAGTCTTCATGAGGCAAGTAACTGAAGTGCTTTGGGAAGCAAGAAATAATGTATGGATATCCCGATGGTTCTTGAATTCTCAGTGTTGAGTAAGACGAATTTCATAGGAAAGCATTAGTGCGGTAAAACGGTCTCATATTTCAACAAGTTTGAATGAAGATAAGAGACACAGGAGAGCAGTGAGGGAGGAGGCGGGCTGGGTTCTGTGATGTGTAAAAGGGCGGCCGTGAGCTCGTGATGGAGCAGGAAGCTCGTTGTTTATTTCCTTTCCATAAAAGGTGGGCATTGAAGTCTCAGGGTAGAGGGAACGAGAACATAAAGCTGGTTTATATTTTGTAGGTTTTTCAGGACTGTTCACTTGGATGGGGGAAAAAATTTTAAGTGAGCATTTATTTGTAGCTGGAAGACCATAGGAATTTTAACCTTATGATGGATTCCCCCCCCCCCCCCAAAAAAAAAGGTTGGGGTTAGTTTTGGCATTCCTAAAGTTGTTGGGGGAGGGGGAGCATTTCTATAACTTTAAAAGGATGTTGACTGTTTTCCATGAATAAAATGTTTGTCATTCAGTTTAAATTGAGATTAAACTTGAATTTTTAAAAATGAGATTAATGGAAAACTGACCTGTGAGTGTGGTTGCTATTTTAAAGAGTAATATATAAATTGTAGCCCAAAGTTGATCTTGAAATGTGAAGTTAAAATATATTAAAAACATTTAAGGATTCATGTTTAAAAGAAAAAAAGAGGGTGGGCAGTATATTGAAAAGAGAAAGATAAAAACTATGAGACTGTTAGTCACAATTTTGAATTTTATTAATATTCTTGGACCCAAGATCTTGCTATGTTGTCACTTTCTATTGAGATTTGTACGTGCTGTAAAGGACAGAGCGTTAACCTGTGTGCATATTCACCTCAAATTAGGCCTTAATTCAAGAGTGCTAACACAAAACAAAAAGTCATTTGGTTTTGGAAAAACAAGACAGAACTGAGGTATTTAGAGACATCAGTCTGGCAACACTGTAGGTAAGGTTCAGCTTTCTGCGATCCAAGAAAAATTATCTTGAAAGAGAGGGGGTGTGGTTCAAAAGTACATGTTTAACTTAAAACTGACCATCTTAAAGTTGCCTAAGATGACTCCGGGAGGTAAAAGCACTTACGGTTCCAGTCTTATTTACAGGGACACTTGGTTCTTCGCGTCTGTCTCCTTAAAAGGTTTATCGGGTACCTGATAACCACTGGGTAATGGAACCAGTTTTTCCCACTTTGCAGTTGATTAGTGAGGATCATTTCTCATCTTAAGAAATGTGTAACACTACCTCACTGTTTTTTATAGTTGTTGGAAATTTTATTTTTTAACGAAGCAGAGTCCACTGAGGGGTGGAGTTATAATTCGTGTGTGCATGTGTGTGCCTGTGTGTGTGTGTGTGTGTGTGTGTGTGTGTGTAAATTTGTTATATTGTGTCTGTCCAGCTTTTTAATGGAGTTTTGAAAGGGCGTTTGGTATGTCCCTCTTTTTGCCAACTATCTCTGATGACTCCAGAGAAAGGGTCTCACTTAGATCAGTTGTTTGCTCAGGGATTTGATGTCATTGCTCCTGAATTGAACAGCTGGGCCTACTGATGAAGTCCAGAGCGGTTTAAAAGAATAGCAGAAAACAAATCTTCTAACCAGGGTTTTAAGTTGAAGGAGTTTTTCAATTAATAAAGCAATGCATTTGAAGTTACTTTTTTGAAATCCCTCACTAATATGCTTCACTACAGTTTTGAGAGATGATATTTATCTGCCAGAAGCATAGTCACTAAGGACTGATTACTTTCAGCTTTTAAACTGGCGGTTACTACTTAATTTTTAAAATTGATTTTAGAGAGAGGGGCAAAGGGGAGAGAGAGAGAGTGAGAGAGAGAGAGAAACATCAGCTTGTTGTTCCACTTATTTATGCATTCATTGGTTGATTCTTATATGTGCCCTGACCTGAGATTGAACCCACAACCTTGTCATGTGAGGAGGATAGTCCAAACCACTGAACTACCTGGCCAGGGCCTGACAATTAGCATTTATATTAAAAACAATCCATAGTGTTGAGTCAGTTTGTTGAGGGTCATACTTAAAGCAGCTACGATTTTTTTTTTTTTAAAGAGAAATCCTAAAAATTGTACCCCACATTAAGCTTTCATTGTCAGCACTATTTTAACACTTCTGGGAGTTTATAGTGTTCAGACTTTTTATAGAAGCCTTTTTAAAAGCTATTTAAATCTTGGTAATTAAGAGAGGAGGAGGACAATTGTAATCATTGCAGCAATATTGGCAGTAGCTCTAACATGGTAACCTGCACAGAATAAGCTCACAGTCAAGAGCTGACAATGGTGGTGTGCAAAGACAGTAAAAAATGTTCCAAATTACCTTCGGTGGCTGTAATTCTGAAGCCGAGTGAACTGCTGTAGGGGTATGTGTGGCAGAGGATAAAGGCGTCATCCTCACAAAGGTTTCCGACACTAATCTGACAAATACTTCCCTGACTTTCACATTCCCTGCGCCTTCTCTTTAACCTCTGATTCTCAGAAACTGCTTTTGATGAGCTTTAGAAGTCAAATTCTTACAGGCTGAGCAGAAGGCATGAATTAAAAGCGTTCATTTTCTCAGTGTCTAGAGGGTTTGCCCTTTTCTTGCGTTTATATATCTATATATTATTTTATAAGCTGCATTTATCATGGCTAAATTTAGTATTTTTAGTATGGCGAAGAAGGGATTTTCTATTCCACCAACACTTACCCCTCCCCCCCAAATAATAATAAAATAACATAAAGAATAAAGAAAAATATATTTCTTGTGGATCACATTTTCAGAGTTTCTCAGCCTTCTGCAGGTGGCAGGTGGGAATGGTAACTCCTCGCTGTGGAGACTGTTGGGCGCAGTGTGGCAGCATCCACAGCCTCTACATACCAGGAGCCTCATCTCAGTTTTGACAACCAAAAAAAATAAAAAATGTGTTTTGGAGGCAAAAATCAGCAGTGGTTGAAAACCACTGATGTTTCTGAAAACAATAAGTCATACTGTGACCATTAATCATACTGTGACCATTAATCATTTTAACAGTTTCTGTCTTTTGCTTGATATTTTACTTGGTATTTACTGCTAAATGTATTTATTAGAGAAGCATTTACTATTTTTAAATACTGCCAAGGAAGCCAGATTTTTTAAAAAGATGTGTTGTTTGGGTCTTTGAGTTGTAGTGATATTGTCTCTTTACCCTTTTTTTTCCCCCTCACGCACATGGTACATTGAAAATTATTGAGAGTTCACCCTTCTGTAGTTCCATTCATTTTGATTTCAACATTTTAGCTCTTTTTTGGGGGGCGGATATCTAGTCTAAGAGTAAATGCAAATTTTATTTCGCCCTGATTATGCAGCGCCTTTTATTTTCTTGACGTGATGGACACCATCCTTGAAAAGATATGAGAAATCTCCATGTGTGGTAAACGTTAAAGAACATCTATTGTGATGCTCTGCATGGAGAGAAGTAAAACTGTATGTGATTAACAGCCCAGAGAATAACATTTGCTGGGTGGTAGGTGGTTTGTTGGGTGAATGGTTAACAGAAATCTTTTCAGCTCATTCAATGGCGCCATAGACTTATTTTGGGCAGAAGCAATTTAGCTTCCTGCAGATGATGTTGTAATGACGGAGGTGTCCTGAGAGGGCATCAAGGGGTGACCAGAGGGAACATAATTAGACGTTTTGTTGAAGTATGTTGATTAGTATATAGAAAGTTGCAGGGAAATTTTTGGCTGGTTATTACTGAAATATTGTCTTAGATTACTTAGTAGTGGGCAGGGATTTCATCGTCTTCATCTTGCCCAAGATATCACTCTTTGTGTGTGCTTCTGTTAGGGTTAGTTACTTATGCTAGGAAAAGCTAGGAATGTTGCTGTCTGCAATTGACCACCTGTAGAGGCCGGTGGTCACTGGTGGCCCAACTGGCAAGCTGAGATGGAAGAAAGAGAAGCAGAATACTTGGATAAGTGGCTCTAATGCTGAGCAGGGCTAGCTGAACCTATGGTACCCTGCATTCTACTCCAAAAAAAAATACTTGGAGTAGAGCAAATCATCAAAATAAAAGAGGAGAAGGCACATTTTTTCCCTTGTTATTAGGAAAATAGTATCTATATCAAAATAGAATTTTAATGTTCTTGAGTTATTATAGTCATTTCATAAAGAAATTATGAAATTGATAACTGCCAATACTTGGCAAATCTTCTTAGTGTTGCCATATTTTTTTTTATTGCGTTGCTGGGAGCTTCTGTGGAAAAGCAGAAAGAATAACAAAGACAAGAGTCAAGCATTTTTCTCCATTGTTGGTGACTTATAGGACTTCAGACCAGGAGTGGGGAGCGTCCGGCCCATGGCGGGTATAAGGCCTGAGAAATCATTTGGTCTGGCCATGCAGCCTAATTTTTAAGTTAATAATTTTGCACAGCTCATGAATGATGTTATAAATATCTACAGAAGAAAGGTTCCCTACCCAGCTTTAGCCTAATCACTTAGTTATCCTGATCCTTGTCCTATCTGTAAAAATGGGTAGCTGGCCCTAGCCATTTTGGATCAGTGGATAGAGTGTCAACCTGTGGGCCAAAAGGTCCAGGGTTCGATTCCACAGTTGCAGGCTCCTCCTTGGCCCAGGCCCTGGCCAGCGAGCATGCAGGAGGCAACCAACAATGTGTTTCTCTCACATTGATGTTTCTCTCATCTTTCCCTCTCTCTTCCACTCTCCCTAAAAATCAATAGAAAACTATCCTCCAGCCGGGATTAACAAAACAAACAAAAAAATGGGTAGCTGGAAAAATAAGGAGATGGATGTTGAACGATATAGTGTCATTGTGATTTTAAGTAAATGACCAATAAATTATATTTTTATTATATTTTTAAGACTTATGTCCAATCACATAGCAAGAGAACCATTTAAGTCATTGAGAAAAAAAAGTTTAAAGCTTGGCCATTATTTAACTTGGTACTTTTAAGAATTCATACTTTAGCCGCTAACCTACCTTAAATCTGTAAGATCATTGGAACCAGTACTATTTCTAAGAGCCTTGGAAACTAAAATTACACTGTCTGAGACTGGACAGTTCAGGATGGTTGTGCTGCTTTGAAGGTTGTCACAGTGTCTGAGGGTACAACTCTACAAATATACCGTGTCTGGTTCTGCTAATAATTAATAGTGTACTCTGATTTTATAAACCCGATGTTTAAAAAAAATAGTGCTGATTTCATTTTAAGAGTTTGGCTAAACTCTCTTGAGGAAGTGTTTTACCAGAAGTGGATTATGCAGGCTCCCCACCACTGCCACCAATTCTTGTTAAGAAAGATAAGGTTTAATCCCCCCCCCCCGCCCCCCAGCTTTCAAGCCGAATTAGCATGAGTCCCTCTGACTGGATTTACAGTAACTTCAATTAAAACATTGACCTCGGCATAGACACATAATAGGAAAAAAATGCTTTGATGTGGGTATTGCCATTTTGGTATTCCTTTTTAACAGGGAGATTGAGCTACAGCTTTTCTTACAGTTAAATGTGCTTAGTACTTTCTTAATAATCATTTACTTTTTATATGTTCAAGAAAGCCACATTTTTTATACTCCTGACAGTAATACTTTTTAAAAACTGATTTGAGAAAGAGAGGGGAAAGGAGAAGTGGAAGAGAGGGAAGGAGGCAGGGAGGGAAATGGTGGAGAGAGAGATTTATTGTTCCGCTTATTTATACATTTGTTGGTTGATTCTCGTATGTGCCCTGACTGGAGGTGGAACCTACAACGTTGGCGTATGGGGATGACACGCTAACCAGCTGAGCTACCCGGCCAGGGCTGACCCTAACTTTTAACACACTGTTACGTGAGGGATGGACTTAAATAAAACAATATTACCAAAAGTTTTACCAAAGGGATTTTAAAACTTATCCCAGTGATGAAATATGATTTCTTTAAAGCCTGCAAGTATCTTTACCTTGGTGATTTACATTTTTAGAAATCTTCGATGATTAATGCATGAAAGGAAGTATTATAGACAGAAGAAACTTCGTGAAATTTCACCTTTGTGAAGTTTGTCAAGTTTAATTTTCAGCTTACCAGGTGTCAGTTAGAAAGCTCTGCTATTCAGTAAGAGAATTTTACTGTTTAGCAGGTGGTATAATCAGAAATCATGATGGGATCCACAGCTGGTCAATAGAGGAGGGACCAGTTTCTTACCAAATGGAATTGACTACCATTCTTTATTTATTTCAAAAATATGACTTTAGCCCTGGCCAGTGTGACTCGGTTGGAATATTGTCCTGTACACCAAAAGTGGTGGGCTCGATTCCTGGTACGGGCACATTCCTAGGTTGTGGGTTCTATCCCCAGTCAGGACATACATATAGGAGGCTGGTGATCGATGTGTATCTCTCATATTGTTGTTTCTTTCTCTCCTTCCTGTCTCTAAAAAAATAAATAAAGCATGTGCTTAGTGTGGATTAATATGTGTGTATATATGTGTATCTGTGTATGACTTGATCATTGTGCAACTTAATCTTTTACTACTTTACTTGTATAGGGTTTTATTGTTGATGATGTAATAAATAGGTGATCATCTTATCTAATAAAGAGTAATGTGCAAATTGACCATAATTCCTAACACACAAGATGGCTGCCTCCATGTGGACATAAGATGGCTGCCACAAGATGGCTGGCAGGGGAGGGCAGTTGTGGGCAATCAAGCCAGCAGAAGAGGGCAGTTAGGGGCAATTAGGTCTGCAGAGGAGGGCAGTTAGGGGTGACTGGGCATGCAAGGGAGAATAGTTGGCAGGGACCCAGGCCTGCAGGGGAGGGCAGTTGGGGGAAACCAGGCCTGCAGGGGAGGACAATTAAGGGCGAACAGGCTGGAAGGGGAGAGCAGTTAGGGGTGACCAGGCCTGCAGGGGAGGGGGCCTAAGCCATCAGTAGGACATCCGCTGAGAGCTCCCAGTATGTGAGAGGGGGCAGGCTGGGCTGAGGGACCCCCCCCCCCCCCCAGTGTATGAATTTCATGCACCAGGCCCCTAGTTTTGAAATAAAATTGCTAATGTGTTTCAATTTTTATTGTCTTTAACACCTTGAGGAACTAATTTTCTTGCCTGTAACCTCAATTCAAGGAGAGTGAATCCCAGTCCTTTTGGAGACTCGGAATTTGCTGATATATCTGTCCAAATGGAAGTTGGCTATAAAGTGATTTTCAGTGTCTAGTTAAATAGAGCCTGCAATGGAGTGAGGCTTTAGGCCTTGGCAGGGGTGGAGCCAGAGATCGGAGGTGATAGGTGTGAACTACAGAGGAAACACCTTTTCTGGCTGCTCATTGGCTAAGCTTCCTGTTTGCCACTGGTAATATTCTTAGTAACTTGGGCATAAGAATCCAAAAAGGTGATCTAGGGCTTTCCCACCACACTTCTGGAGGAAAAAACAAAAACGAAGGTCTGCTGCTGGAGGTCATATCCTGCCCTAGCCGGTTTGGCTCAGTGGGTAATGCCTCGGCCTGCCAACCGCAGGGTCCAGGCTCGATTCTCATCTAGGGCATGTACCTAAGTTGCAGGCTCCTCCCTGGCTGGGGCCCAGGTCAGGGCTCATGCAGGAGGCAATAAATCAAAGTGCTCCTCTCACATTGATGTTTCTCTCTGTCTTTCCCTTTCTCTTCCACATTCTCTAAAAATCAATGGAAACATATCCTCAGGTGAGGATTAAAAAAAAAATAAAGAAAGAAATATATCCTGTGAAAGACACATCTTGAAAATGCCTAACGAAAGTTGTCATTTTTTCTTGGTGAAGGGACTGGAGTCTGTGTTGATGAAAACACCTTGGTGGCTGCAGTGACTGGCAGTGGCTGCAGCAGTGGGGTGATGGGGCTGGTGTCTTCCCCTGATCATCCTGGTCGCCTCCCACGAAGGGAGGCCAGACTGGGGCTTAGGTCTGTTTGGTTATCTAATTTGATGGTGTACAGTTGTTCATAATCTCTTATAATGTTTTTTCTTTTTTTCTGTAAGATTGGTGGTAATATCCCCAATTTCATTCTTATTTTAGTTATTTGTGTATTCTCTCTTTTTTCCCCCTTTGTCAGTCTAGCTAAAGATTTGCCAATTTTGTTTATCTTTCCAAAGAACTAATTTTTTGTTTATTTTATCTGTTGTTTTTTTCTATCCTTTAATTCATTTACCTCCACTCTATAATTTTTATTTTCTTCAATTTCTAGCATTGGATTTAGTTTTATTTTTTTCTAATTCCTTGAGATGCAGTTTAGGTTATTGATTTGTGGTCTTTTTTTTTTCTCCTTTTTTTTTTTAATGTAGAAATTTACAGCTACAGCTCTGCTTCCACCAAAACTCTTAAGTTTTGATATGTTGCATTTTCATTTTTGTTTGTCTCAAAAGTATTTTCTAATTTGTGTGTGTGTGTGTGATTTCTTTCTTGACCAATTGGTTAAGACTGTGTTATTTAATTTCCACATATGTGTGAGTTTTCTAGTTTTCCTTCTGTGCTTTTACATCTAGCGTTATTCCATTGTTATTGGAGAAAATTCTTTGCATGAATTCAGTCTTTAAAATTGTATTGAGACTTGTTTTGTGACCTAACATATGATCTATCCTGAAGAATATTTCATGTGTATTTAAGGATAATGTGTGTTCTATCTTGTTGAGTAGAGTGTCTTTTGTATATAGCACTTCTGAAGGACAGTTTTACTGGATATAGAATTCTTGGTTTATAGTACTTTACGTCACTTTAAATATGCCATCCCACTGTCTTGTGGTCTCCATAGTCTCTGATGAGAAATCAGCTGTTAATGTTTTTGAGGAATAAGTATCTGACAAGTCTTTTCTCTCTTGCTGTTTTCAAGATTCTCTCTTTGCCTTTGTCTTGTTAGTAATTTGATTATAAACCTATTTTTTGTGTGGATCTCTTTTAATTTATTCTACTGGACTTTTTGGGTGTGTAGATTCATTTCTCTTATCAAATTTGGAAGATGTTTAGCGATTATTCAAATGTTCTTGGTACTCCATTCTCTCCCTGTACTTCTTCTGGTCTATTCATTGGTGTCCCTTAGGCTCTGTTTGCCCATGTTTTTCTTGAAAATCATTATGTTTTTCCCTAATGGCTTTTATTTTTGTCTTTTCTTTTGTGTTTTTAAACATTTTAAATCCTTATCTCACAGTGTCCTTCAACTGTGCTGTTATCGCAAACTTTTGATTCCTGATGCTTTTCCCTTATACTGTGATTTCATCTTCAGTAAGGCTTATTAGTACACCCTACATAATGGAAGTGTTTACTTCTGTTTGGTGCCCCAAGGTTTCACTGGTCATGGACAGATTTGGGGGTTAGTCCTTGGCTGCTCTGAATTAGTTGTATAAATTTAGAATCTACACAAGTGTGTGAAATAGGCCATGATGTTTGTCATGAGAAAAGTGTCTTCTCTTTCAGAAGAAAGCCTCCTTGTTGCTAGTTTTGCTGGTAGGCGAGTGTTTCTACAGACCTTTTCTCCAAGTGCTTCCAGGATCCCAGCTTCAGGTCTCAGTTAACCGTGTTTTGATGAATCAAATCACTTCCTCTTTGAAGAAGCCTCTAGTTCCTCTAGTTCCTATGGGCCATCATGGCATCAAGCCACAGTTTACTGCTCTGATCTTATCCTTAAAATTTTGTTAGCGCTGGTGATGACGTTTTTTAATATGTTCAATGCCACATGCTTTGTGTCTGTAGTGATAGAAAGTATCTGTGTTTATCCAGACTACTGTTTAGCAATATCTAAAATAAAGATGGAAGAATCATTTCTTATCTGCCTGATCATTGAGGACTTAGTTCTTAACTTTCCAATTTCACGTCTCTGTATAATTCTGACCCTCTTTATTTTAATCCTCAGTAACCCCCCTCCAAATACATTTTTGTATTCCCTAGTTGCCTTAACTTAGTGCTAGTTAATAGAGTTTTCAATGATCTTGACTGATATTCCCTTCTGCCAGTGCACCCAGGAAAATGCTTGGCACATTGTAGACACTAAAATATTTACTGGCAGATTGAAAATTCTATATTTAGACATATTTCTGACTTGGCACAGTTATTCATTTCTCCAAAAATATTTATTAAAAGCCTATTTTGCTAGGTCCTGAGAATGCCACAATTAATAAAAAATAAACAACAGCATCAAAAAAAGAAAACGAACCCCCAAAACAGTCTTTGACCTCAATGATAACTTAGTGGGGAGAAGGGAAAGGGAGAAGTTCTGGATGATGTTAATATTTCTTGATTGGGTGACTTGGTAAATGATGGTGCCACCAACTAAAATGGAGAACACAGGACGAGGAGCTAACATAGGAACAAGGTTATGAGTTTGGCTTGGGAAGTGTTCATTTAAGGTGTCTGTGAGATGTCTAGGTGAGGTAGTCTAGTAGGTGGTCCAAGAGACCAGTTAGGAGTGAGGAAAGGCATGGCCAAAAGGTACTGAGTTGAGTATCACCAGGACTGACTTAGGTGGAGTTAATGTAAGTCTTGCTTTGGAGCAGGATGAGTGTACAGTCAAGAAGCATGGGCAGCCAACGGAGACAAAACAATTGCCAGAAAGTGGGTAGAAAACCAGTAAAGGACAGAAATCACAGAAGCCAAGAGAGACGTTTCAAAGAGTTAATGAAACAACCTCAGATGCAATAAAGGGTTTCAGTAAGACAAATATTGAAAAATATCCTTTGTGCCAGGAAATTTATAGATCATTAAGATCTTAGAGGAGTTTCATTAGAGTGAAAACAAGCACAGCTTTTGGGGGCACTGAATTTTGCCTAAACTTAAACAGTGGGATAATTTCTCATTATTATGAGAAATAATTTCAAATTAAAATGATGCTAGACTGTAATACCATTTTATATTTCCCTGAAACTTCCCTGAAACAATGTCATGGATACAATAAGAAAGTTTAGTTATTTAACTAGTATAAGTTATTAAATTGCTATTATATTTTATCTGAAATAACTATTAAGCCTAGAGGAACATACTCTTTAAATAATAATCCAACAGGCGGGGTGGCTCAGTGGTAGAGCATTTGTTGACCCATATGAACCAGGAGGTCACAATTCAGTTCCCAGTCAGGGCACATGCACCTGCACTTATCCCTGGTGCATGCAGGAAGCAGCCAATAGATGATTCTCTCTCACCATTGATATTTCTACCTCTCTCTCCTTTTGTTTCTCCTTCCCTTCCTTCCTCTCTGAAATCAATAAAAATATTAAATAAATAACAGTAAGTATATGAAACCATTAAAAGGCATTCATTATTTGTTTATTAAAGTTCTCCATGCTATCCATTAAATTGATGTTTGCTCAAAACATACATTTCTAAAATTTTAGCCTATTAGGTCTTCAGCCTGAGAAGAAAATAGGAAGAATTCTTAATTTATTTGATTTTTAAACAAACTCTCCCATTCTTAATTTTATCTTCGAATATCAACTTTACAGATAATATTGATGGTATAATAAATGCAACCAACTCTCATTAATCTGTAAGTATTTGAAATATTTTGGTAAAATTAATTAAGACAAGGAAAACAATTTCCCAACCCCTATTTTTGGTATTACAACTTTTCTAAGCAATTCAGTTTTAATAAGCAACTCAACTAAGATAGTGGTTTAAAAGTATATTTATTTTGCACACAGCTGGCATGGCTCAGTGGTTGAGCACCGACTTAATGAATCAGAAGGTCACAGTTTGATTCCCAGTCAGGGACATGCCTGGATTGTGGGCTCAGTCTCCAATGTGGGGTGTGCAGGAGGCAGCCGGCCAATGACTCTCTCTCATCATTGAGGTTTTTGCCTCTCTCTCCCTTTCCCTTTCTCTCTGAAATTAGTAATTGGTGGGTTTTAAGAGGCCTAGCCTTATAAACTTAGTATATCTATGATAATAAAAGGGTAATATGCAAATTGACCAAATGACCGAACAGCAGAATAACTGTCCAGACAACCTTCCGGATGACCTCGCTATGACACCCACTGGCGCCAGGCCAGCTGAGGTGGGTGCCATTTGATTGGTTGGTGGCCTGGCCATCACCTCCCTGCAGAGGGAGGCCCAGGCCACTGGCCAGTGGGCCAATCAGTCAATCCAGGGGCTCCATGACCACCGGATAGAGGGAGGCCCAGGCAACCAATGGGTGGGCTGTGGTGGATGGGCAGGGCCTCCCTCTGGGGGGTGATTCATCATGGATCCTCAGCTGGATGAGGAGGGCCTATCTATTTGGGGTGATTGATCACAGGGCTCCAGGGCTGGGAGAGGGCACAGGCTGGGCTGAGGGACTCCCTACCCCCCATCCAGTGCATGAATTTCGTGCACCAGGCCTCTAGTCCTAATATTTAAGAAGGTAATATGCATTAAAAATGTACGTGAATTTTTATCAAGTGTTTTCCTTTTAAGAAAAAGGTTTGTGTTAACTTTAAAATGCTGGGCACATTTCATATATGATAGTGAAAAGTACAATGATTTAAAAAAATATATAAAACAGAAAAACAAAACTTTCATCTTTATGAAACAGCATTCTAGGTGTCATTAATAAGAGGACATTTGGCTCCTCAAACATACCATGTCCCACTACATAATAGTTTACTAGATTAAATGAAATTATTGATTTCTGCTTCATTATGGACATACATTTATGAGCAGTTCCTTTAGCACCAGAGCACCGTGTCAAAGGTCATAACTTTCTTTCTTCAGAAGAATAAAAGCTTTCATATGGCACATCCAGGGTCCTTCACTGTGGCCTTTTTTGCTTTTTCTCTCTTGCATAGAATTATTAGTGAGGCATGGTTGAAAGGAACATCTCATAAATCAGCAGGAGAGAGCCTTCTTAAAATCATTGACTACCAGTAGAATTCCACTTCAGGGTATTGTGCTTTTACCCAGATTTTGACAGTTTTCAGTAGGAAATGGGTCATTGTGACAAGCTCTTTGTGTCTGCTATTTTATGTAAAACATTTATATATTTTTAAAACTCGATTGATTTTTAGAGAGAAAGTAACACTGATTTGTTGTTACACGTATTTATGCATTCGTTGGTAGATTCTTGTATATATGCCCTGACTAGAACTTGTAATCTCAGTGTATTGGGACAATGCTCTAATCAACTGAGCTACCTGGCCAGGGCTATTTATATTTTTAGTTAAAGCATTCTGTTTGAAATATGTTAGAATATTTCACTGTGTGAAATATATACATTTTTCTACTTTCCTATGGAAGTCAGGTCTCTGTGACTTCAGGATGGACCAGTAAAGAGTTAGAGGGTCGGATGTTTCCATCACTTATTTGTGCCATGTAACCAAAGCCCTTGCATCAACGGCTGGATTTTTTACTTTTTCATCAAGGTGTTTTGTTATCATGTAGCTGTAAAGCCACAGGTTGTAACCATAGCTGGCGTACCACTTTGCACACGAGGATGTTACTAAACATGAAGCTCATTTGAAAATGAAAAACTTTTAAATTTCATGATAGCAGTATGAGTTTTAGGGATTATCAAGTTATATATATATATATATATATATATATATCTCCACACATACATACAGATAATATATTTTTGTTATATGTATGTCTATAAAACTTTTTCTACACCGTGATGAATTCAGCTGTTACAGTGCTAAGAATTCTTCCTATCTTTGCATGTTTTAACTAAGTAGATACAAAAAGAAAATAGGAAAGACAAATGACTTTTTTGTGTCCTAGATGTCTGGTCATTTAGAAAAATAATTTAAAACTAGATTATGCTCTTATTCTTGAATATTAGATCCTCTCAGCACTTGCCTTTAAGATAGTTTTCATATTATGAAGATGTTGCATCATTCTACTGAAATCCTCTTGGTGTTTTAAAACCTCCCCAGTGACTCCTTGCCCCCAGGCAGCTGAGGGCTACCTAGCTTAGCCACATGGAATAGGCAGGTAGGGAAAGGCGATGTAGCAGGCAGAGGAGCTGTCATTCTTCAGCCCACAGGTTAATTCTGAATAAAAACGATCTTGGTCAGCAACAGACTGGGATATTGAGACTGATATAAACTTTTATTTCAACAATCAGTTGGTCATCAATCTAAACTTATTTATAAGTGGGTGGCAAAAAACTTTTCTTTCTCAAGGAGATATACACTGAGTGGCCAGATTATTGTGATCTCTGAAAGAATAATAATCTGGCCACTCAGTGTATATCCTATATGATAAAAGGCTAATATGCAAATTTTCCCCTCAACCAGGCGTTCAACCAGCAGGCAGGCCGGCCAACCGTCCATGTCCCCTCCCTCTGACCAGGCTGGCTAGACCCCACCCATGCATGAATTCATGCATCGGGCCTCTAATATATACACTGAGTGGCCAGATTTAAAAAATATATATTTTATTGATTTTTCACAAAGAGGAAGGGAGAGGAAAAGAAAGTCAGAAACATCAATGAGAGAGAAACATCGATCAGCCGCCTCCTGCACAACCCCCATCGGGGATGTGCCTGCAACCAATGTACATGCCCTTGACCGGAATCGAACCCAGGACCTTTGAGTCCGCAGGCCGATGCTCTATCCACTGAGCCAAACCGGTTTTGGCCAGATTTTTATGTGTTCAGAGATCATAATGATCTGGCCACCCAGTGTACTCTGCCTACCTGATAGTTTTGGGGTGGTTATCTGAAAGCAGGTGAGTTACTGTGAAAGAGTATTGAGAATTTTTGTGTGTGGAGCATTTTAACAGCCGTGCATTTATTGAATGGTTCACTCATGCTGCCTTCTTTAACTTGTGCCAGTTCGAAAACAAATGAACCTCATAAAGCTTTATCACAAAGGTTTCCTCTCACTCGGTGTAACTGATAGACCAAGCCCAGAGTAGGAAATTCCTTTCTTAGTTTCTTTCACTGCCATTTTGGCTTAAAGGGTAGTCCCTTTTGATCTTAAAAACCAATATAATTTCCCCTGCAGACCTCCAGTTTGGATCCTCAGTGCTCAGGGTGTTTTGAGGCTGTAATTCCAGAGGACTCTGGATGTTGTGATCCCAAATCAAAGACATTTATCTCTTCTTTTAAGGAAAAAAGGGATTAGGAACTTCCTGCTGCTTTTGCAAACACTAAAAGCATCCTTCAGGGCCTGCAGTCGCCCGAGGTCACTTTTATAAAGGCTTCAAATACTCGCAAGGCCCCAAGTCAGCTCCCAGCTCCAAGCCCTTGCTTTTAAGGATAAGGACTAGGATTCCTAATCATGTAATAGCTTTGTGTATAGAATCAATCAGATTAAAAACATAGTTGGTATTATCTAAAGAAAGTGTTCTTATCCCCGGAAGCAGATGGAAAATATCCTGGTTAGCCTGAAAATTCAGTTTTCTTTTCTTACGGTTTTACCATGGACATGGTTGGTGGAAACTGGTTCATTAGGCAGGAAACAAATGTGGAAGTCTTGGCACTGAGGTCTTTGGATAATAAAAATTTTGTTTCATTCTACAACCTGTCATAGTAGCCGCAATTAAGTAATAGACATATTACTTAATAGTCCCTTTTTAAATAACAAAAAATATATCAAGACATCTGATATTTGTTAATGGTATTAGGTAATATGAAAAAATATTTTACTATTTGAATAAACTATTAGATGAAAAGAGGAATTGCAGCAATTGTATTCAGTATAATAATTAGAGTGTCACAGCTGTGTATTTTAAAGATCAGTTCCTAAGAAAGGTAACGAACTCTCTAAACAGACTATCCTCAGAAGTCCCTCTTGTGGGGAATTCATTAATCACAGATTTTTAAGGGATTGTTTCCAAATTTTAACTTTACTACCAACCAAAGGTATTTATAAGTTCCTTTAAGAAGCTGCTGCTCAATTTCAATGTGTAAACAGAATGTTTTAGGTATAATATATATGTACATATACATACATACATATATGTGCACATATGTGCATATATACATATATGGATGCATGTACATATATTCTATTACAGCAATTTATGTGTGTATAAATTGTTTACTGATTTTAGAAAGGAAGGTAGGAGAGGTAGAAATATGGACATCCCCTACTGGGGATCGAGCCTGCAACTTGGGCATGTGCCCTGACCAGGAACTGAACCATGACCTCCTGATTCACAGGTCGATGCTCAACCGCTGAGGAATGCCGGCTAGGCTGTGTGTGTATATTTTTAAAGTATAAGTGGTTAAGAGATTTGAAGAGTCACAATCTGGACTAGATCATGATACCTGAAACAATTAATTCACTATTTCAAAGCTTATGTGATTCATAAGCAGGGAAAATAATCTTTGTTTAGAAACTTTATCTTACCTGAAGCTTTTTCTCCATTTAGGAAAAAAAAAAGTTGATTTCTTTCTTATCAAGATAGGGAGGTAAGTTCATGTCTGGACATAGTCTCTCTGCTCCAAATCCATAGTAGTTATAAGTAAAATATAAGAATATAAAACTGAACAGACATATTCAGGCTCAAAGACAGGAGGAACATCTATGGGAAACCAACACAGAAGGGAAATGTAGACTGTTAAGTGGGCTTGAAATTTTAGGCCTGGTTTTACTTGTGGATTGGGAAGGATTTTGAAATAATTTACAAAAAACCTGACCCATGAAGAAAATAATGAATTTTAAAAACTTTTTAAGCCCTAGCTGGTTTGGCTCAGTGGATGGAGCGTTGGCCTATGGACTGAAGGGTCCCAGGTTCAGTTCTGGTCAAGGCCACATGCCTGGGTTGTGGGCTTGATCTCCAGTGAGGGGCATGCAAGAGGCAGCTGATTGATGATTTGCTTTCATCATTGATGTTTCTCTCTCTCCATCTCTCCTTTCCTCTCTGAAGTCAATTAAAAAATATATTTAAAAAACTTCTTTAAAAATTAAAACTTCTGAATTTCAAAAATATAATATAAGCCTGGAATTTAATGACCAGCTACCAGTCAAATAAGATACTTGCAATAAAATGACAAAGGATTAGTAACCAAAATATATAAAGAATTCCTACAAATTAATAAAATGGAATCAACATCCTAGGAAAAAGGAATATGAACAGGAGGTAACTCACAGAAGACGAAACCTAAATAGTTGGTAAACATAAACTATGCTTAGCTAACTAGTAACCAGGGAAATTGAAAAAAAAAAAAGATAATATTTTACATCCATTAAATTGACAAAAAAACAAAATACCTGATATTTCCAAATGATGGCAAAGAAAGCTGATGGTGATCTAAATTGGTAGAGCATTTCAGAAAGCAACTTGGCTATAGGTGGAAAAATTGAAAATGCATGTGCGCTTTGACCCAGCAGTTTCATTTCTAAGTATACTAGAGGCCTGGTGCACAAAATTCATGCATGGAGGAAGGGAGGTTTCTTAGCCCGGCCTGCACCCTCTCCAATCCAGAACATCCCTCTTGCAACCTGGGACTGCTGGCTCCTAACTGCTCACCTACCTGCTTACCTGATCGCCCCTAACCACTCTGCCCGATGACCTCTAACTGCTCTCTCCTGCCAGCCTGGTCGCCCCTAACACTCTCTGCCTCGGCCCCCACCATTATGGCTTTGTCTGGAAGGATTTCCAGAAGACGTCCAGTCTAATTAGCATATTACCCTTTTATTAGTATAGATGGAATAGAAAAATTCTTGCCCTTGTACATAAGGGAACATGTATAAGAATGTTTCTTGAAGCAACCTTTGTAATAATGGAAAGTTGGAAACATGACTATCTATAATGAATGGCTAATAAAACATGGGATACTATATACAGTGAAATGAATTGGTTAAGATGATTAACTAGAGTTAAGCATCAAAATAAATTACAAAATACATAGGGTATGATGCCTTTGTCTATAGGTTGAAAGTATGCAAAACAATACATGTTTTGTATAGATATTTAGTAATAGTATAAAATATCTATGAGACTAAGAGTATTATTCATGATAGTGGCTATTTCTGGGGATGGAAAAATCTGATTACAGACATTTTATACAACCAAATCTGTAATGGTTTACATTCTTTTTTAAAAATTTGAAAAACTATGTGTTAAAGTGTTAGTATTTGATAAACCTTGGTTGGAATGTACGTGTTTGTTATGTTGCTCCCTCTTCTGTATGTATGAAGTGGTTTGAATAAACAATCTTTAGAGGAGAGCTTCAAAATATATTTTCCTATTTTGTCAGAGATAAAGTGTCCTACTAGTGGTCATTGAAATTAAATAATCTTATGTTGCTTAAGTGTTTTTTTATTTGCTTGAGTTGTTTGACAGGTTATTTTAAAGTTTTACCTCCATTGTCTTTTTATTATTTTTCCTCCAAGTCTTAAAAATACTTAACTATCATAAATAATTTATATAAAAAGATACTTGTAACCTGAATTAAATCTGCCCTTGTGGATTTTGAAAAACCATATTTATGTTTGGCACTAAATTGCCTTAAGTTGGCTCAGCAGGGCCTTTGATTTATCAATCAGATTGCCATAAGGTTAATTCAATTTGAGAAATAGCACAATTATAATAACCAGGTCATACATCATTATTTGGGTTGTCTTAATGATCAAATTGGATGAACAATTAGGGGTTGCATCAGCTGCTTTTCAGTTAGCTATTTTAATACCCGAAGAAAGCAGATCCACCTGAGATTTGTGGATTTGGGTGAAACACACAGCAAAGCTGCAGCCTAGAAGATCTTTGCTGGAACGGAAAATGAGCCTCTCTGAAGGCTCACGCTATTATCCGAGACAGGGCTCTTTGTCTGTCTTTGACCAGTGGCCAGTGAACTCTGACCAAGCATTTCATTTCAGCATTTTGACCATAGTGTGTGTTGCTAGTGATGGATTCGTTAACCCTCTAGAGCTCACATTCTTATGTCAAAGACTTATCCATATAGAAAAAAAAAAAAGATTCTATGTGAGCTTATTCATTTTACTTAAAAGACTAAAATGCAATTGTGTGATTGAAGAGGTTACGTTGAGGCCTGGGAATGCCTTCATTGCGCTATTTATTTACTTACCAGAAAAATAGGAGTTTTAATTTAGGCTGGAGTGCTTGACAGTGACACTCTTCAAGGTCTCATCTGACTTTGGAATAGAAATGAAATGCATGGCTAATAATAGACACCCCCCCCCCCACGCCGCCACAGTAAACGGACAATGAGAAGCTCAGTTTGGGAGCTTTGAAATTGAGCTCTCTGCTCATCATTTACTCAACAGATATTTATTGGGCATCTACCATGTGCTAGGCATTGCTCCCAGGGACTGGGCTGAGGTGCAGGGGACAAGGGAGATGGCGTTCCTGCCTTCATGGAGCTCCTAGTCTAGTGGGGGAGAACATAAACATGTGTCAGGAGGTGAGACACGCTTCACAGACAAACCAAACAGGGAACAGAGAGAACAGAAAGCTGGGGTGGGGATTTATTTTAAGTAAGGTGGTCAGGAAAGGCCTTTCTGACAAGATGGTGTTTGCGCAGACACCCGAAGAGAGGGACCCAGGTACGGGGACTGCTGGTAGAAGATCGTTTCTAGAGAGAAGAACCAGTGCAGAGGAGCAGAGGCTGGAGTGTGCATGTGTGTTCCAGGCGCAGGGAGGGAACCAGTGTGGCTGGAGCAGGGTAAGAGGAGAATGGCTGAAGATGAGGTTAGGAAAGCAGGTGGTGAGATTGGGGATGGGGTGCAGGGGAATGCAGTCGTGTACACCTGGTAGTCCATTTAATTGCTCCATTTTAATGGGACCTAATTCACGTCCTTTACCCACAATCATTTTACCCTTTTCTTAGCCATTTCATCTCACTGTGATCGTTTCCTTGTCTGAACCTCCCTCTGGGTAACATTCATTGGAGGGTCATCATCTACTTACTAGTATTTAACTTACTTTTTACTTATCACCTACATCTGCAGTCCATGAGCACATGTGTTTTTGTGTGCACACATATACATAATACTCAGACACACACGTATACATAGATATACACGCAACTACTAAAATTATTTTTATACTAAATTACAGAGGAATGGGAAGAAATGAGCAGAATAAAATTGTTTATAGAGGATCTAATCATCTAATCATCACAGCAACTCTATGAAATAAGAAATTTCTCACTCTTTTATGGATTAAGAAACTAGGACATAGAGACCTTAAGTAACTTACAAAGTCACACAGCCATTAATTGGTGGATCTAAATTCATTGTTTCCTTCTCAGCCCCATCATAAATTTTGTTTTTTTGTTTGTGTGTGTTTTTTAAGTCACATCTTCTATTTAGCCTTTTAGAGAAGAAGAGGCAGGTCCTCTGAGCGTAGGTATAAGGCTTCACTTTTCCTTTTGTATATATTTAGTATATATTTTAATTAGATAATATATATTTAAATTTATCAGGAGTCAAGTGAACGCATTGAAAGAGGTAATATTTTTGGCCAAAACCGGTTTGGCTCAGTGGTAGAGCTTCGGTCTGCGGACTGAAAGGTCCCAGGTTCGATTCCGGTCAAGGGCACGTACCTTGGTTGCGGGCACATCCTCAGTAGGGGGTGTGCAAGAGGCAGCTAGTCGATGTTTCTCTCTCATCGACATTTCTAGCTCTCTATCTCTCTTCCTTCCTCTCTGTAAAATATCAATAAAATATATTTTTTAAAAAAGAGGTAATATTTTTGTTTGTAGAGAAGATCTTTAGATGTGTTAACAATGGAAGAGTGATTTAAAGACAAACGTATTTAGTCCTAGCCAGTTTGGCTCAGTGGATAGAGCATCGGCCTGCAGACTGAAGGGTCCCAGGTTCAGTTCTGATCAAGGGCATGTACATAGGTTTCAAGCTTGATCCCTGGCCCTGGTTGGGGCATATGCAGGAGGCAATCAGTTGATGTCTCTCTCACATAGATGTGTCTGTCTCACATTGATGTTTCTCTCTCTCTGTCTCTGCCCTCCCACTCTCGCTAAAAGTCAATGGAAAAATGGAAAAATATCCTCTGGTGAGAATTAACAAAAATAATAAATAATTAAGTTAAAAAGTACTTCATAACTGTAATTTTGCTACTGTTAATGAATCGTAATGTAAATATCTGTGCTTTCCGATGGTCTTAGGCTCTACAGCAGTGGTTCTCAACTACTAGAACCACTAGCTGGGGTGTCTGAATTGTTTCACTCAGCATAGTTTAAAATTCATTCATGTTGTGTAGGGAAATAGTTCATTTTTTGTACTGGGGTATTCCATCGTGTGGATATTCCACTGTGTTGAGGTTTTCTTAAGTTTTTTTTTTTTTTTTAATTGACTTGAAGGAGAGAGAGAATGAGAGAGTGTAATTTGTTGTTCCACCTGTCTGTGCATTCCTTGGTTGATTGTTGCCTGTGTCCTGACGGGTGCTAGGACCAGCAGCCTTGTGTATTGGGTCAGTGCTCGGACCCACCGAGCAAGCAGCCGGGGCACCGCTGTTTGTTTATTCATTCACTTGGTAAAGGGCATTTGGGCTGTTTTCCAATGGTGTGGGGCCGTGACAAATAAAGCTGCTGTGAATAGTCACTTACAAATCTGTGTGCGAACTATAAACTCACTTTTCTTGGCTAGGCACCTAGGAGTTCAGTGGCTAGGTTGTGTAGTAGGTATATGTTTAACTTTAAAAAAAAAACCAAAACTGCCAAGCTGTTTTGCAAAGTGGTTGTAATCTCATTAAATGGATTGCATTTTAATTTGTTTTTGTCACTGGCCTCCTGGATACTGTTGAATCATTATCATGTCCATAATGAGAGCCATCAGTAAATTTAATTAAAGTATCTGTAAGGTCTCATAGAGCTTTAAAAAAAAAACCACACACAGTAATTCTATTAACTACTTATTTTCCCAGAACTTTTAGAAATTTTATTTCACAGCCCCAGCAGAGGTAGCTTTGAAATAATCCTGGCCTGGAATATTTAGTAGTATAGTCAACTTCAGTCCTTTGTCACCAAATTCAGCTGTACTAGAATCTTTTTAATGCAAAATGTGTTTATTGAGACAGTTTCCCCCGCTCATCTTGATTCTGGGCTCGTGGTGCGTTCAGTGCTGCTTCTCTGGGCAGGAGCGTTCTCTGTGAGCCTTGCTTCTCCTCCTGCCCCCTGACAGCACGCGGAGCAGCCAGCACATGGAACTCCTGTTTGTGCGGGGCCGGGGATGGTGGTGGTGTGATAGCATCCTGGGCATTTCACCTCTGTGCAGTTTACATCGCTGCGCCGGGCACTTCTCCCTGTGTTGCCTCCTCTTCTGGAGAGGGGTGGAAGGGTCCATAGAGAGAGGCATGTTGTCCTGGGGAAGCCATCACTGCTGGAAAGGTTGGACTGGAATCTAGTTTCATAACGGGTTAGCAGTGATTAGTGGTGCAGTGATTTGTTCCTTTGTTTTTAACCAGTTAACTGCCATGCGTCCAAAACGGAAACCATCCCCATAGGCCACGATATTTTGAATTTAATTGCATATATAGATGCTTATGATGTACAAAGGGTTTTGTTTCCCTTTATTTCCCTTCATTTATTTCCATTCATTCCTGATCTCTGCCTTTTCTTTATCATTTTCCCTGTCTCCTTTCTTGCCATGTAACATTTCCCCCTTTATTTTCTCAGTTTTGTTCTTTGTCTTTCCTCTCTCACATTCTTTTGCCTCAGTGTCTGCGTTCACGGACTCCTTCCATCCTCACATACATGTTTGTGGCAAGTGAGGCCCAGGAGCCTCTGAAGGGGTGCGCATCTCGGAACGGAAGGGGTTGAGGAGCAGTGCCCCAGTGGCCCCTTGAGCCTGGGCACATTTCCACACACCTTCCAATTCACCTGGTGCCCTCGATATAATGTCCTTAAAAGACACTCAGGGCTGCTATTAAGCCATGTGAAAAATTTGCCGTAGGCTATAAATAGCCCTCTGCAGAAGTTGGATGATCCCACTTTATAGTTGGTTCTGAATCTAGTTTCATTCGTATCATAATTCTTTCGGGATATCCGTCTTGGGTCAGGTGGCTGAGAGCACTGAATGTGGGTAGCAGCATCATGAATTCCGGGTCACTATAAAAGATGCATTCCATTTTCAAACACACACACAACTACATTTTTTGCTGTTGTTAAGAAAATCAGTTTTGTCTTTTTCATGAGGGTCATGTTGCATTGAGTAAAAATTTTAAAAAAATAATAAAAAATCCTTTCTGTGACATTCCTTGCAAGCCATCAAAGAAAAAGCCAGGCTATTTGACTATCTCCACTGCCAATAACAAGCATTAAGAAGCAGATTTTATCAGTTGACTTTCCTCTGCTTGAACGAATGTGACACTCACCAGCAGATGAAATATGAGCTGCAAGTTTCTTTTGCCCCATTCCTATAAACTATGCATTGTTTTGATTTGCCTTACTGAACACATTATAGGGATTTCTATGTGGCTGTGGGCCAAAATTCGGTGCTTTTATTCTTCTCAGCTAAATGTTCCATATAATTTAGTAAAAATTTTCTAAGAGAATTTATGCCTTCCTCAGTTAAAAAATAATTTGTGAGCAGCAGATATAGCCCATGTCTCCCCTGCCCACATAATCCAAAGGCCTTTCACAGGTCAAATAAGAGTAAGCTGTTCATGTAACAGCTTTGAGTTGATGAAACTGTTGAGGGAGCATGATTGTATAAAATTAGCTGAAATCACCAGTTGGATATGGTTAGGCATGCTTTTTTTTTTTAAAGAAGATGCATTATTGGTGTTTGAGAGAATCATGAGGAGCCTCTGTATAGGTAAGGAAGAACTTTTTAAGATTTCAGCTTTAGCCCAACCAGTGTGGCTCAGCAGTTGAGCATCAGCCTATGAACCAGAAGGTCACAGTTCGATTCCCACTCAGGGCACATGCCTGAGTTGTGGGCTTGATCCCTAGTGGGGAGTATGCAGGAGGCAGCCAATCAATGATTCTCTCTCATCATTGATATTTCTACCTCTCCCTCTCCCTTTCCTGTTTTTGCTGTTTCAACAAAAAATATTTTTTAAAAAAATTTTGGCTTTATTGAGGTATAATTGGCATGTAATTAAAAGATATTTAATGTATACATCATGGTGATTTGATATATGTACACATTGCTAGAGGATTCTCCTCATCTAGGTCATTAACACGTTCATCAACTTACATATTTACCTCTGTGTGTGTGTGTGTGTGTGTGTGTGTGTGTGTGCGCGAACACTTATGTTCTACTCTCTTAGTGATTTTTTTTGTTTTCATGGTATATCTTTTATTTTTTTATAATTTATTTTTTATTAAATTATTATCTGTGTACATATATTACCATTGCCCCCCCAAACATTCCCTCCCTCCCCAGAGTTTTGTGTCCATTGGTTATACTTATATGCATGTGTACAAGTCCTTCAGTTGATCTCTTATCTCCCCCATATTTCCCTCCCCTCCCCGCTGTAAATTAGACAGTCTGCTTGTTGCTTTACTGTTGCTATATTTATCGTATGGTTCATCAGTTTATAATGTTCTTTATTATTCATAAATGAGTGAGGTCATGTGGTATTTCTCTTTTATTGACTGGCTTATTTCACTCAGCATGATGTTCTCCAATCCCATCCAGGTTGCTGCAAATGATGAGAATTCCTTCTTTTTATGGCAGCATAGTATTCCATTGTGTAGATGTACCATAGTTTTTTGATCCAATCATCTGCTGATGGACACCTAGGCTGTTTCCAAATCCTAGCTATTGTAAATTGTGCTGCTATGAACATAGGGGTGCATATATCCATTCTGATTGGTGCTCCTATTTTCTTGGGATATATTCCTAGGAGTGGGATTACTGGGTCAAATGGGAGTTCCATTTTCAGTTTTTTGAGGAAGCTCCATACTGTTCTCCACAGTGGTTGTACGAGTCTGCATTCCCACCAGCAGTGCACGAGGGTTCCTTTTTCTCCACAACCTCGCCAACACTTATCGTTTATTGATTTATTAATGTTGGCCATTCTGACAGGTGAGTTTTAATTATACAAGTCATCTTCATCAATTTTATCCACCCCATATTTTACATTAGATACATGGACCTTATTCATCTTACAGCTGAAAGTATATACCCTTTTATCAATATCCCCTATTAGTTCCACCCACCCACCCCAGCTCCTGGCAACCATAGAAAAACAAAATTAGAAAAGTGAGAAGCACTTCTATATAACAATCATTTTCAAACAGAAGAATTCTACAGCAAGTAAACCATAAAAAAGCACATTTGTGTTTGTTCCAACTCATA
Organism: Vespertilio murinus; assembly: GCA_963924515.1. Lineage (NCBI taxonomy): Eukaryota > Metazoa > Chordata > Mammalia > Chiroptera > Vespertilionidae > Vespertilio > Vespertilio murinus. The sequence goes on along the minus strand of OZ004704.1, from coordinate 167,194,676 downwards.
ATTAGTCTTCTATATTGCTTTCAAGTCTGCCTAGACCAGTCTTCATAGTCCCTTGCTGCTTCCTGGCCCATCAGCCCTCGGCCATACGTGTCCCCTCTCTTCTTGACTTGATGGCTGGGGTGTTGTAGTGAGGATCTTCACAGTGTAATGTTCTTGGGTTCCGAGGGTTTTATAAGGGATGGCAAGTGGATTTACTTGGGCTAGACAAGAAAATCCATGTTGGGGAGTAATGTGGATGTTGGATAAAGAATTGCATAGTTAAATTAATGTTGGTTACAAACAGGCAGAAAGGATGGTTGACAGAAGATCCTAAAGCCCTCACTGATGACTTTTGGAGTGATGCAATCAGGTGGAGCATTGGGAAAAAAATTGTTTTTGTTGCTGCTTCTATGAACATTTAAAGGAAAGACAGTTGGAGGGAAGGGAGCTGCCTGCTCTTTATGCATGAATGTATGCTTTTACCGGGAGAATCCTGAAGTGCTGTGGTGGACTCCTTATGTGGACCTCGGTGTCACTGGGCTGCAACTTGGGTATCATTTGTCTTAAAAGCATCATTTTCACTCCTGGCTCCACTGTTTACTAATTATAAGAACCTAGACAACTGGTTTAACTTCTCAAGACCATATTTCCCTACCTGTAAGTGAAGGTAACGTTACTTACCTATTCAAGTTTTCAGAAGTATTAAATGAGTTAGTGTATATAAGGTATGTAGTAGGTTCATTCTCTTTTTTCCCCTTTGAGGGCCTTGTGGCTAAGCTTAATTTTAAAAAGTGAACTACGGTATTACTAAAAAGACTTCATTATGCTGGGGAAAGGTAGCTTAGAACTCAAGGTCCACTTTATGGATTCACTTTGACAAGTACATCTGATGTGTGTATACTTGTGACAGTGTATGCTTTTTTTCTTTTATCAATTGAATCGGTTTGGTTTTTAATTTAACGGTTATTAGAAGATGAAAGAGATACTCAGACGCTTAATAATGATTGATTCTCAGTTTACGAATTGAGTGTCATATATGGCACATTTAATTGTAATAAGTTGTGATAATGTAAACTTAATGGATTTTACTGCATACTACCCTGTTTCCCCGAAAATAAGACAGTGTCTTATATTAATTTTTGCTCCCAAAGATGCGCTAGGTCTTATTTTCAGGGGATGTATTATGTTTCCATTAAGTAGGTCTTATTTTCAGAGGATGTCTTATTTTCAGGGAAACACGGTAGCCATTTACTAAATATTCACTGTCAGGTTATTATGTGGAAGAGAAAGAAAAAACATGCCTTTTTATAATCTGAGAAAGCACTATATAAAACACCAGTGGAAAAGAATACTGTCAAGTTTATCAACAAATAGCTTAACATCCTGCAGCTCTTGAATTGTTTTAAATGTCTTTGCAATAATCATTTGGAAAAGCAGAAGTAATCCTAGTAGGAATATTTCTGCTGTAATTGAACGGACTTTGTATTTTTTCTCATTATAAATTTCTACACGGGTGAAGTTGCTAAGTGACATGAATTTTGTTACAAAACCTCACTCTTCTTAATGCTTTCTTGATCCTTCTGTTTCTCTGACTGATGCAAAGTGTAAAATTGCATGGAATGTTCTTCCTGCACAGTTGAGCTACTAAGCAGAACTAATTCTTTATGGAATGACAACAAGGCATAAGAAAGGCATCTCTTGGATTAGGCACTATAAGGCAATCACTTGGCAAACGGCTGAAGGGGAAGTGGTCTTGCTAAGGACAAAGCAGTGGCGCTTTTTTCTCTTCCCCTTGAATTCATAGGAGCCACACAAGTTGAACAGCTTTGAAGCTGGTTAATGTGGCTTGCTATGCATGTTTTTTCTGTACCGTTTCCTGCTTGTTTTTGCCAGCAGAGGGGCCAAGAATAATCACTTGATAAACGCATTAGCATGTCTCATACACTTCTGTGACCACACACTGTTGCTGGGGAGACAGATAATTTGAGAAGAGGAAAATCCCAGTTGGGGATGTCTTTCAAAGTGAGATCAGATTTTACTCCCAACTAACAGGATTCTGTCTAAGATTATGAGAGTGCCATATGGAGGCTGATTATTTAAAAAAATATTTTTAAACTCAAGATTAAGTAGCAGTTGGGAAAGATGAAAGGCAAAGTAAACAGCGGTTTATTTTCATTTATCAGCTCTAGAAAGGAAGACAAGTAATGTTGCTAGTAAAAAAAAAATCAGTTGGCATATTTGTATTGGTTTATTTTTGAAATGTTCTTCTGTTCCGTTGATCTGTGTGTCTTGTCCAGTATCATACTTCCTTCACTACTATAGTTTTATTATAATCCTTGATACTATTATGTCTTTAAATCAAGCAGTGTGAGTCTTCCAATTCCCCCCCCCCCAAATTGTCTTTGCTATTCTTGTTTCTTTGCCTTTCCATTAACATTTTATACTGGGATATAGCTTTTTATTCTTCATATAAGAACTAGAGGCCCAATGCACGAAATTTGTGCAAGAGTGGGCCTTCCTTCCCCCATCTGCCAGCACCAGCTTCCCTCTGGCACTTGGGACCTGGGCTTCCCTTGCAGCCCTGGCTTCATCTGGAAGGTCGAAGCAAGGCTATCATATTATGCTTTTATTATTATAGATAGCCTTGGCCTGGATAAAATTGTCTGTCTTTTATCACTTCCTTTTTTCATATATTTTGTGTGCAACCCTCTTAACACCTACTGACTACCTCACATATTCATGCCGCTTTCGGGATTAAGGGTTTCCCTGCTCCAGACTTGTCCAAAGCCCTTTAGACCAAAGAGAACGACCTGTCCTCATCCTTTTCCACAGGCATGGTATCTGTTGGCTAATGTAAGTCTCTGAGCCCCAGCACATTCCTATGGTTTATAATACCTATGGTTATGCACAGGCATAACTGTGTCCCTGCCTCCTTGTATACTAGAACTCAGACACATGATGCTGAACATATTTTAGGTAAGAAAATTTGGAATGATTTTAACTCTGTCTCGTTTTCAATCTTCTAGTTTCACACTAAGCACATTCTCATCCTAATTGCGAGTTAATTGCATTTCTGTAGACATTTAATCATGGGCAGATATGAATAAAGCACTGTGCCTTTTAGGCCCATTGAGATGACTGTTCATTTCTGATTCTTGCACTCCTTTGTTTATTTTAGGTGACAGATGGTGTTATTGACTCTTGTTCTTCTATTGTTGAGTGTATGTATTGGGAGGGGTGTCAAAAGGTAGAAAAGTAGGAGGAACCTACCAAAAAGAGTCCTCTGTTTAACAATTAAAACTCAGCCTTATTAAGTTTGCCACTGGAAATTATATATAGTTCGTAACATAGCATCAAAGATTGAGATACTCAATGTTGTGCCATTTTAAAAAATGGCTAGGGTGGTTGTAGCCAGACCAATAGAGTCTCTGTTGGTCCATAAACTCCATGATTCTAAGTTAGAAGATGGATCAGGCACACCGACCTGTGGCTCTTGGAAGGTTCTGTAGAACTGGATGGCATGGCAGTGATTGCTGAGAAGAGTACTACCATTTTGTGTATGAGGAAACTAAGAGCCAAAGAGCTACTTTTGACAGGTCATTTATAGCTCACTTATGATAGAGCTTGTAGAGAATGTAGGTCCCTGACTGCCGTGAGCAAGGGAACATCCCTGAAAGAAGTCACTCACACACGTGTGTGTCTTTCCACAGTGCTAGGTTTGTTAGCGGAGACCTCCCCCATAAGCCAGTAGAGCTACACGCAGGTTTCATACAGAAAGGGCGAGCATACGAGGTAGAGCAGCAGACCAATCGTCTGGCACAAAGTTCCAATCACAGGTGGCACCTATGGATGGAGAGGGAGAGGCGCATCCAGCTAGGTGGCAGCTACAGTGGCAGCACACACTGGGCGGAGTGGAAGTCCCGATCGACTAGGAGCATGACCCGTGGTACAGCCAAGCTCGGGTGTTGAGTGTTGAATGGCCAAAGCTGTGAGATCTTATATCCCACAGTGTGTGGTGGTCCCACTCATTTCAGTGTCCAGTTGGAGTCCTTATCTGAGTGGTTTTGGGTGTTCTGAGGCCTTCCCAAGGGTGTTTCTGTTATACCCCATTACCTTAGTCTTTGTCATATTGCCACTTGACATACTGTCATGGCTGATGGTGACCCTTTATTGGATTGTCAAAAGATGCCCAAAAAATTCACTCTGTACTTACTCTATATCCTGACCTTACTCCAGTCCTGTTTCCCAATTTGCTCTGCTTCTCACTGTAGCTAAGGTCCACTTGTGCCCTAGCTCTGGAACCCTAGTGGGGCTTACAGAACACTCAGACCTTCAATCTTATTTCCTCTTCAAAAGAGCCTGCAAGGACTGGAGTAAGGTCAGGATATAGAGTAAGTGCAGAGTGAACTTTTTGGGGCATAATATACCTCAAGGGAGATTATGACCTATCCAAGATTACATGTTAAAGGCAATGAGTGAGTGAGCAAAGACCAAAACTCAGTCCCCCTTCTTCCAGGATCTCTCTCTGTGCCACAGCAGGCATCTCTACAGGGGTACACTGGGCATTACAGTATGAGTAAACTCTGAAAGACAATATCTTGAAAGGTGAAAAGTAAAAACAAATGTGTGGGATTTGTTTTTAGCCAGTAGTCCAAATGCATCTTCCTCTTCCCTTTCGTCTCTTCTTTTATATAAGCATATGTGTGAGTCCTTATGGCTTGCCTAGTTTGAGAGTCAGGAAGCCATGAATTCTGACACAACTCACCACCTAAACTGGTTGATTGTTTTTGAACCCAACTGATGAGTTCTACTCCTTCTCTTAGGAGTAAAAATTTCCCAGGAGTATTCTCAGTCCTGCAAACATTCCAGTGGCTCTTCTCCCTTCCTTCTTTCCTCCTCTCCATCCCTTGCCCCAGCAGAAGTAGAGAATTATGGGGATGGAGTAATTCTAGAAGAACCAGAGAAGAGATGGACTGATATTAGCCTGGCCTGGGATCTCTACAGATTTTTGGAATAAGGAAGATATAAGTATGTTTATAGTCAGAGAAAAAGAAACTAGTAATGAGAGACTGATGTAAGAGAATGAGAATAATAGATGAAAAAGGGGCCCAGAGAAGGTATGCAGGGGTGGGATTAAGAGTTTCAGGACAGAGTTAACCTTGGCAGAAGTTGGAATGGTTACTTCTTACTCAGAACCAGGAGTGAAGGAAGAGTAGCTAGTGGAAGGAGATATTTTTTTAGATGATAAGGAAGAAATTGTGTGCACTAAAATAATATAAATAGCTAAATTAAGTGCTTCATGCTAAGTGCTTTTTATGCCTTACCATCTGTAATCCATAAAAACCCTATAAGAACCCTATTTTACATAACAAGATACGATTAGGAAAGGAAGTGTCCTGCTTAGCATGAGAGGAACCACAGAATCAGGCATTTGGTGTATGTGCTTGGCTGAGGAGCCAGTGGGGCTGAACTACCATCTGTGGGATTGTGACTGAACGCCTCTAAATCAGAATCCCTCGCCTTGGAGCCTTGGTTGGCCTCGGAGAGCCGGTGGTACCCCGCCATCCCTGCCAGTGGGCCTCGGCGTCACGCCTTGCTTCTGGACTGGGGTCTGGTGCAGAGAGCCCCTCATCCTGGGAAACAGGGTATGTCCGAGAAGGGGGCTGCCCCCTGCCCTTCACGCAATGCATGTTGCTGGTGAACCTGGTGCTGAAACCATTCGTAGATATCCTGCTTCTGAGGTGGGGTTTTGTACACAGCAGAGCAGCTCCCTTGCTGCCTTCCATACAAAGGTGTGTCAAAATAAGACAAAATAATGAAAAAAATCAAAAAGTAAAAAAAAGAAAGAAAGAAAGAAAGAAAGAAAGAAAGAAAGAAAGAAAGAAAGAAAGAAAAGAAAAGAAAGAAAAGAAAGAAGGAAGTGATTTGCTCAGGGTTATACAGTAGGAGGTGGTATAGCCGTAATTATATTCATCTTTTCTTGGAGAGAAGAGGCAGCGTTTTCTGTGGCAAACGGAAGGGAAGTGGTGATGTGGTTCACTGAGTTCACTCAGAAACCACTGTTGAGCCTATTGTATGCAGAGCATTCTTCTGGCTCCTAGCAACACACAGAGAAGTAGGACATGTTTTCTGAACTCAGTGGATTCAGGGTAAAAGTGGTTGAGAACCTGAATAAATTGGAACGTTAGAGAATTTCTGAAACCAGTCATTAATAAGAATTGTTGAGGACTTCCTGTGGAGGTGGTGGCATAGGTAAACACAGTCCTGGCATCCTCCCACAACCACAGCAAAATTACAACTAAGCTACAGAATAGCCATCGTTCAGACCTGCCTGTAATCTAGCTGAAAAGAAGTCCCACAGCTAAATGTGTGAAGAAGAGGCCACATGGAGATTGGTAGGAGGGGCAGAGGTGCAGAATGGGGTGGTCCCCCACACACGAATGTTAAATAAAAAATTGGGAGGGAGTCTGGCCAGTGTGGCTTATTGGTTCGAGTGTCAGCCCGTGCACTGAGGGGTCATGGGTTTGATTCCCAGTCAAAGGCACATACCTGGGTTGCAGGTTTGATCCCCAGCCCCTGTCGGGGCACATGAAGGAGGCAACCAATCAATGTCTCTCTCTTGCATTGATGTTGCTCTCTCTACTCCCCTCCCTCTCTCCCTCTTGCCCTCATCCCCCCCCCCTTCACTTTTTCTAAAAAGTAATGGGAAAAATATCCTCAAGTGAGGATTAACAAAACAAACAAACAAACAAAAACTGGGAAGGCTATATCAGCTGTTTCGGACGCCCTGAGAAGTGAGTCTCAGCTCCACATCAGGCTTCCAGTGCTGTGAAGAGAAATCCCCACAACTTCTGGCTATAAAAACTTGTGGGAGTTGTGGCTGAGGGAGACAGAGGGCTCACAGGGAGGAACTGAGTTACATGGCGTCAGGGTGAGAGCTGTGGGGGCCACTTTCTCCGAGCCGGAAGTGCTGTCAGAGGCCATTGTTGCCCTTCCCCCACAGAGCTGGTGGGGCAACCTGTCTGCGTCTCCACCAGCCTGTCAACCTGGCCAACACTGTCCCTCCTTCCCTCCCCCATTGATTCTCCGAGACCTCACCCTACCAACCTGCTGGCCCACCCACGCTGTTTCCAGTGGCTTTTTCATACACATGGCCTGCCTGACTCATACTTCAGACTTCTCCTGAATCCTCTCAAAACAAGCAGCTTCTGACCTCAGCGTGTCTCCTACCTCATGTTAAGTGGCTCCAGGTCTGGCACTCCCAGCAGTCAACCTCAGTTTACAGCTTGTACTCTCCTGGGCCCAGCACAAGTAGCAGCCGTTTGCAGATTGCTTTGTAGTTCAAGCCAGGTGTCCCTGGACAGAACGTGGGTGGCAGCGGATCGTGGCCTGCACCGCCTGGGAGGCTCCAGAGCCAGGGCACCTGGTAGGTAGTTTCAGACCACATCGTACTACCGCACAGCCACCTCCACAGGGACACCCTCAGGGGTGGGCCTCGCAGGCACTAGAGCCCCACTGAAGTAAGCTCTGTGAGGCAGGCCGTGCACAGCTGACCCTCCACAATGGTCGGTGGTCACAGCCAGACCTTGCAGCTGATCACCCAAGTAATAAATCCCTCCCAATGACATGCCAACAGTCATCAAGGCTCAACTACAACTCAACTGTTCTCAGAGGAGGGAGAGTGTACCTGAAATACCCAGCGTGGGTGATCAGGGAGTCTGTGCCACTGGATCCTACAGGACACCAGCTGTTTTCAGCTAATCTTTCAAGCCTTGGAAATCTAGCAGCTCTACGTGATGCACAGAAACAAACAGAGAGAGGATGCCAAAATGAGGAGACAAAGAAACATGTCCCAAATGAAAGAACGGAAGAAAACTCCAGAAAAAGAACTAAACAAAATGGAGACCAGCAATCTATTATATGCAGAGTTCCAAACACTGGTTATAAGGATGCTCAATGAACTTAGAGAAAACAAAGTTGAACTTAGAGAAAACCTCAACAGCATAGGAAAGGACACGGAAACCATGAAGAAGAACTAGTTGGAAATGAAGGATATGCTAACTGAAATGAAGAATAATTTACAGGGAATCGGTAGAGGAGTTGAAGCTGAACATCAAATCAGCAATTTGGAAGGTAAGCAGAAAACACCCAATCAGAACAGCAAAAAGAAATGAAAATAGTGTAAGAAGCCTCTGAGATAACTTCAATCATACCAACACTCTTATCATGGGAGGGCTAGGAAAAGAGAAAGAACAAGAAATTGAAACCCTATTTGCAAAAGTGACAGAAAACTTCCCTAACCTGGCGAAGGAAACAGCCATACAAGTCCAGGAAGCGTAGAGTCCCAAACAAAACCCTAAGCGGTCTACACCAAGACACATCATAATTAAAATGCAAAAGGTTAACCACAAACACAATATTAAAAGCAGCAAGAGAAAAGCAGTTATTTAGCTATAAGGGAGTTCTCATAACACTCTTAGCTTATTTCTCAACAGAAACTTTGCAGGCCAGAAGGGTTTGGCAAGAAATATTCAGTGATGAAAAGCAAGGATCTGCAACCGAGATTACTCTACCCAGCAAAGCTATCATTTTGAATCAAAGGACAGAGAAAAGAGTTTCCTAGACAAGAAGAAGCTAAAGGAATACATGTATTGATAAAGTGTCTTCTTTAAGAAGAAAATAGATTAAAAAATATGAACAATAAAATGGCAATAAATACATGCCTATCAACAAATGAATCTAACAAAATAAATGAAGCAGAACAGATACAGAGAACATTTTCTTGGTTGCCTTATGGCAGTGTTTCCCAAACTTTTGACATAGGTGTACCCCTTCTAAAATTTTGATGAGGGGTAATGCTGAGTACCCCTCGTCAAAAAAAAAAAGGATGATTTTAATAACAATCAAAATATATTTCTTTTTTCTTTTTTTGGTACATACACAAAATAAAAATAAGATTATTCATAATAAAATAGAAATAAAAGTTATATTATAAATAACATTTATTTGTACACTGGACCATCTCAAGCCTCACAAGAATGTCTTGACTTGACTCATGAGAATGTAGAATTAGGCGCAGGTAAGCATGGTGCAGTGCATATCTCCACCAAACTCCAATGCAACGTGTACCCCCACCAAACTCTTCCTGTACCCCTGGGGGTATGTGTACCACACTTTGGGAAACACTGCCTTATGGGAAGGGGGATGGAGAGATGGGTAAAAAAGGTGAAGGGATTGCATTAAGAAATGCAAATTGGTAGTTACAGGATAGTCATGGGGTGTTAAGTGCAATAAGGGAGTCCTATATAATAAAACCCTAACATGCAAATTGACCAAAAGGCTAAAAGACTGATCGCTATGATGCCACACTGACTACCAGGGGACAGACACTCAACGCAGGAGCTGACCCCTGGTGGTCAACACGCTCCCACAGGGAGAGCAGTGCTCAGCCAGAAGCCGGGCTCACTGCTGGCGAGTGCAGTGGCAGTGACGGGAGCCTCTCCTGCCTCCACTGCAGGCCGGGCAGTGAGAAGCAAGGGGTCCCAGACTGCAAGAGGCCCGGACTGCACTGTGAGAGGGATGTCTGACTGCCGGCAGGTGGACATCCCCTGAGAGGTCCAGACTGGGAGAGGGCACAGGCTGTGATGAGGGGATTCCCCCCCACCCCCGCTCCAGTGCATGAGTTTCATGCACTGGGCTTCTAGTGTACTACTCACATTCTAGTAACTAAGTATTATGTCAGATGGGTACAGGATTTATTGGGGTGATCACTTATTAAGTTACATAATGTATAATCACAGGGATGCATGCTTGAGACTAATCTTGTATGTCAACTGTCATTGAAAAGTAAAGAAAGAATTGCTGAATAGCAGTGAACAGTCCTGCTGATAGGAGCGGACTTGAAGAACTTTGTGTCGCTCTTTTCAGACAAAGGCATTGAGCTTGCAGAGTTCCATGTCTGGCATTTGTCAAAACAGGGTTGATGAAATATCAAAAAAGCAAAGACACACACACACACACACACACACACACACACACACACACACACTCCACCAGGAACTCTGAAATTGTGAACATGCAGGAGTCTGAGAAATCATCCTGTGTTCTTGATGAGTTGATTTTAGGTTTCCCCAGAACTACTGATGGGCGGCAGAGCTGTGGAAACAGCACAGAGGCGCTAGAATGTGACTACTGGCATGTCCCCTTGCCATCTAGGACTCCCTAAGGAGGGGGTAGCAGCTGATGCAATCCTTGGCCAGCGGAGGCCCCCAGAGCCCCTGGCTGATCGGCAGCATCAGGACCACCTGTAAACCCTGCATCAAGACCCTGATGGACTGAAGTGTTTTCTGTTTAGTGGAATAATACTTTAAGTGCAATTTACAAAAGAAAGTGATGGTTTTTTTAACATTAGGAAATAGTCTGCGAACTTATTTTAAATTATTGAATGGCTTGTAATTTCAGACTGTATCCATAATTTTTAGCTGGTTTTAGAATCAACATATATTTAGTGTTTAATTCATGGCAACCTTTTAGAAGCAGAGATGGCAATTAGTTTAATATTATAGTCTCACATTTGCCGTGTAGAAACACACATATATACTGTTTTCTGATCCATGTTTTCCTCTTTGATCCCCTCCTCCCCTCAACTATAAATCATAGGAGCAAATGATTAAGTAGACAGGTGAAGAGGAGGAAGTCACAAATAAAATAGGCACTTACATTTATTGTGTTTGCAAGCTTGTTTTTGAGAACGGCACATGTTTCTTAAGACCTTGTTTCTTGCCTATTTTATAGAGCTCTGGCCTCTTAACAGCACGGCTTTAATGACTTCTTGTGGGGCTCTGGGTTTATGTTAGCACTGACTGTGGAGGGAAGGGAGAGGTCAGATTTCACAAGGAGGCTGTAGACTTGTAAAGTCATACCCAACTGGCAGAACCAAAGTCCACATCAAGGAGAAAGCCGAGATTTGCATAAGGACATGAGATGTTTTGCCATTTAAATAAGTGCAGAATGTTTTGATAATGCCAAAAATAGTTTGTGAACTGAAGTTATAGGGGGACCTGACATTTGTAAAGAGTGTATTCATTTACTCAGCTTAATGCTCCACTTAAAAAAAAATCTAAATAGAAAAACAAGTATTTGCAAGGAAACAAAGTTTAAGACTGTTAAAATATAAATTCATATTTGCATGCTTTTCTAAAGTTTTACATATATATGTAAAACTTATATTTACACACACACACACACACACACACACACACACACACATATATATATATATATATATATATACACATACATACATACATACATACATACATACATACTAGAGGCCCAGTGCACGAAATTTATGTACAGGTAGGGTCCCTAGTGGCTGCTGGCCGGGGCCTCCCTTTCTCTGGCCAGCCAGGGGAAGGGGCCACAGGCAGTTGGCTGCTGGCCCTGCCCCCTGGTCAAACTCCCGGTCAAGGGGACAATTTGCATATTAGGCTTTTATTATATAGGATTTTATGTAATTTATTTTTTATTGAAAAAAAGATTTTGATTCAGACATTCTTCTTTTGTAATTGTCAGTATGAGGGCACTGGTTGGGGAGAGAATCAAGCATCCACAGATCATAGGTGATGCCTCTCTAAAGCATGAGAAGTTCAGATATTTAAAAGGAAGCAGGTAAAAATTTAAAAATTAAAGATGAGGGATTTTATCAGGTAGTAGAACAACATTACAAAGACAAACTCTTCAATTCATGCTCCATGTAGGCATATATAAAATTTATATTAAGAAGTCATTACTTTTTCTCAATTATGTGTATTATAGGGGGAAAAAAGTACAAAAAACACAATAGGTAATCCTACTACTAGAAATTTTATCTTAATTACTTATTTCCTGTAATGTATCCCCTATTATTTCATGATTCAGGTAGAGGATTTTATCCTCCAAATAATTTTCCTCTGCACATTAAAATGGGAAAGTATTGCTGTTTCTCTGCATTATATCTACCTTTAGTATGTATAAACTACATAGTCTGGCTTAGTAGAAGACACAAATTTTACATCTTAAACGACCTATGCTTTTGTTAGAGCTTTAAAGTTTATTTTTGTTACAGAATGGTCATTGATAGCCTTTGTTTGCTTTTCTTCAAATCATAACTCCAAACTGTAGTGTACTCACAGCAAGACATCCTGTATTACTATGACCCCTCCAGAACCACTACTAGTTCACTAGGTGTCAAGCAGTGCCATGAGAACATGCTCACATTATCATACTCTGTGTGTGTGTACACATATGTATATGTATATATAGTTAAATATTGTGAAATCCTTATAAAATATTAATATACCCATTTTATTGAGGGTTACGGAGACTCAAGGTTGAGTAACATCTCAAAGGCACACAGCTCATGAATGCAATCCTGTGATTCTTACCCAGATCTATAAATTTTAATATCTGCACTCTTTTTTAAAATATATATTTTATTGATATTTTACAGAGAGAAAGGGAGAGAGATAGAGAGTTAGAAACATCGATGAGAGAGAAACATCGACCAGCTGCCTCTTGCACACCCCCTACCGGGTATGTGCCTAAAACCAATGTACATGTCCTTGACCGGAATTGAACCCAGGACCTTTTAGTCCGCAGACCGATGCTCTACCACTGAGCCAAACCGGCTTCGGCAATATCTGCACTCTTAACCACAAAGCTATCCTTCTGTACTGGGCTCCCTCTATCCACCTACATCATGCACTGTATTGTACTGGATATTGTTCCTGATTTTCTTAAAATTAGCTAAGGCTAAGATTTTGCCTGAGTCTTAATATCTTGTATCTTAATTTTTCTAATGCCTTAATTAAATCAAGAAATAGGAATACATTTAAATTGGAAGAACAAATACTATTCCTCCTAAGTTTATTTCAACAGAGCCTCAGAAATAATAAAATATATTTTCTCTGCTAATTTTACATGTTATACATTGTTGCTTTTTTAGGCAGATATAAAAACTCAAGCACTTCTTTATTTAAATCTTACGGACAACCTAACATCTGAACCATTAGTTAAAATACAAGGATGCATTAGATATTTGGAAGTGTTTATATGGTTAATCTCTGACCTATTTTTGTAGTTTCCCAGTCTTCCTTAACATGTCCAGTTTCTTCTCATCCTGATTAAATGTGTATTTGTAATGGTGATTCACCAATCCATATGTTCTCTGGTCTGGCACCATACTGTCCACCAACCTTCCATATATACCTAATTATAGAGCAATAAGCTAATTAACCATACCTTTGTGATGCCCACCAGCCAATCAGAAATGAGTATGCAAATTAACCCAACAAAGATGGTGGGTTAATTTGCATACACGGGGCACCAAGTGGCTGAGGGTGGGGCGGGACACTTGCATTGTCACCATGGTGATGACGCAGGCATTTCGCAGCACCCCAGCCACTCTGGGCTTCTGGGCAGCTTGGAAAGGTGGAAAGGCAGCTCCGGGCCAAGCAGAAAGGTGGCTCTGGGCTGGATCGAAGGTGGTGCCAGCAGCCAGAAGAAGGAAAACCCATTCTTGCATGAATCTTCATGCATCAGGCCTCTAGTACATATATAGGCCAGAAACCTTAGAACCGTTGGGGTCCTTCTCACTATTTCCCTTGAATGTCTCATGGCCAAATGATGTTCAGTGTACAGCATCTCTTATTTGTGCTCTCCCTTCCATTCCTACAATCTCTTTCATCATGCAAATTCACAGGCTACTGCTCTAGTAGCCCCTTAAGTGGTTTCCCTACCTCTAAACTCTCTCTCTAATAATTTTGTCTTTTGATGATGAGAAGTGTGTGAGCTTAGAACTAGGATAATAATCAAAAAGGAATAGCTTGTGTTCCCATTAGGCAAACTTTTTAAAACGTATATCTGTTTTAAAAAATATTTGGTTCCTAAATAAATTTTAGACTAAGGTAGTATATAATTTAATTCACATGCATTCTTACCTTTTCTATGGATCCTAAGAATAAAGATACTCTTGTTTGAGATGAGACCCATAGCTTCAAAATCTTAGTAAGCAGGAGTTTAAAGGTATTATTCTGCTTTGGGAAATCAGGAACTTAACATATTAACTTATTCAGCTAGGAAGCCAAAACATATTAACTTATACCTGAGCAGTGGAATTGCTTGGAAGTAGAGCCAGTAATTTTTATCTTCCACAAAAATGTTGGGGGGTCTCAAACTTTTACTCAGCAGAGAATTCAAATGGGTTCTGCAGAAATTGCCTGGATTCAGATCCCAGCCTCACCACTGAGTAGCAGTATAACCTTGAGCAAGTTGAGTCATCTGTCTGTGACTCAGTTTTCTCAACTGAAAATTGGGATAACAACAGCCGTGAGAACTAAACAAACTAAATTATGTAAAGTACTTAAAATGCTGCCTGGCAAGAAAACATATGTTAGGCCATCGTTGTTGGTGTCATTATTATAACCTCTGTGATATGCTTTCATAAAACTTATACTTTCCTTTAGAGCATTTAGCACAGCTTGAAGTTATATACTTGCATAGTGATTTAGTTGTCTTCATCCATCACTAGACAAAGATCCCTGAGGGTTGAGTCTCTGTTTTGCTCATAACTGAATCCTCCTTTGTACCTAGAATGTTCTAGATACTGGATAACTATTTGGTGACTTAATTTAGAAGAGATTCCATTAGTCTAAAACAAGTCTGAGTAAGCAGTTAACTGCCATGCATCCAAAATGAAAACCATCCCCACAGACCACAATATTTTGAATTTAATTTAAAAAATCAAACTGCAGTGAATATTATAAAAACAAACGTATCACCCACAATTTGGGTGTTCTTGAATATTTTTAGCTGAAAATTCTCACACAAAAAATAACTTTAAAGTTGGTCAGGGCTGCCACTTAGGGAAAACATTTTTTTATGGACACACGTGGTGTGTGGGAAAGGCCCACCACTTGCATCTACAGATGCTTACGGCGTGCAATGGGTTAAAATCCTCTTCTGATTGGGGAGGTAGTGAAATCTATCTTATGAACAATTGCATGATTCCAAGCCTGAAAGCATGGGTTAACTACAAACTAATGGTGTGATTATACAGATAGTGGGGTTGATAACTTCTGTGTCATAGTTATAATGTATAGCTTTAATAGCAGAAATATTCATTGTTTTTTGTTGTGTTTTTTAATCCTCACCTGAGGATATTTTTCCATTAATTTCTAGAGAGGGAAAGACAGAGAAATATTGATGTGAGAGAAACACATCGATTGGTTGCCTCCTGCACAAGCCCCGACCAGGGCCTGAGCCAGGGAGGAGCCTGCAACCAAGGTCCTTGACCGGAATGGAACCCGGGACCCTTCCATCCACAAGACGACTCTCTATCCACTGAGCCAAGCCAGCTCTGGCTATTCATTGTTTTTTAATATAAATAATTAATATAAAGTATTTAAATACTGTTGTATACTTACCATAAAACAGTTTGGTTTTGGAGTAATTGATGCCAAACGTGTTGTTTGTTTTTGTTTGTTTGGTTTTTTTTTTTTTTTTTTGCAAGGAAATAGCCAATGAATCTGTTTATTGAGAATGCACCCATCTCAATAAAGAGTTAAAAAATATATATTTGGCATAAAGGAAGATATTTGTTCCTCTTGAAGTGATAGGGATATATACATTCAATTTTTCTAATAGGCTAAGCAGTTTAAAGATTTGCTGGGAGGGGTTGCTAAGGCATAATGCTTTATGACAGCATTTAAAATTAGAACCACATTTTTTGTGAGATTATTTCTTTGCTGAGTTTAGCAGTAATAGATTAACCTTTGAAGCCTTTAAATTAATAGATGGAGGCTGCTTGTGAGACCCGTGTATCCATATCAAACACTGGTGTGTGTCTGGACAATGTCTTTGAAAGATGGTGGGGGGAAAGGGGAAATGCAAGCAAGGGAGAACAGATGAAAGACTTAAAAATAATTTAAATTGATGTTAGACGAAGAGAGAGAGAGAGAGAGAGAGAGACAGACAGACAGACAGACAGACATTGATTTGCTGTTCCACCTATTTATGCATTCATTTCTTGATTCTTGTATGTGTCCTGACTGGGGATTGAACTTGCAACTTTGGCACAATGAGATGATGCTCCAACCAACTGAGCTATTTGGCCAGGACAGATAAGAGACTTTTATAATGGCTCCAGTGAGAGATGATGGAAAAGAGACTCAGAAATGAATTTGACATATATTTAGGATTTAAAATCAGTGGGAGCAGGTGACTGAAGGAAGAGAGTGCAAAAGGAGTCAGGAGTCCATCTCAGTGAGTGGTCATAGTGGTGATGTGACAAATTGAGACAAGAGATACAGGCTTGGAAGAAAGAAGATGACTTCATTTGGGATGTGATCAAGAATTAGAAGTGCCTTTTACAAACCACAGGTGAAGATGCCCAGTGGGCAGTTGGGGCTATCGGTGTGAAGCTCTGAGGCTAGGGATCTGAGCGGGAGATGTATTTGGGAGAGTCATCAACAACAGATGGAGGTAGCTGAACACCAAGAGTGGATGAGCTCACCCAGTGAGATTGTGTAGAGAGAGGAGAACAGAGACTCTCTGAAAGGGAAGGGCAGAGGAACAGGGGGAGCCCTTGACAAAAAGGAGACAAGAAGGAGCCAGTGAAATAAGAGAACACGGAGGGCTGAGTGTCATAGACGCAGTTTCAATAAACTAATAGGGCAAGAAGGCAGATGAGGTGTTTGAGGCATAAAGTCAGAGAGGAAGAAGGGGAAGCGGCTAGAATAAACTATTCTTTAGGAAAGTTTTGATCCCGGGGGAAGGCAGAAGGTGAATAGCAGCTAGAGGGACACATGCTATAAAGAGAGGTCTGGAGCTTTGTTGCTGTGTTTTGAGGTTGGGAGAGACTTCACCACTTCTACCAGCTGAAGGAGTGAACTAGGAGGAGTTTGAACATGCAGGAGAGAGGTAGAGAGATGGCTGTGTCAGGTTCACAGAGGTGAGAGGAGAGGATGGGGTTGGTGCCCAGAGGCAGGAGGCACAAACAGAAAGACGGCGACTTATTTTCATTGTTGAATGATGAATGCTGCTTTTTCTTCAGTCTCATAGGTGCTGATGAGAGTCCCAAGGAGTATCTGGCTCGGTCTTCTTGGGGGAAAATTATTTTGCCAGTGGGTCGAATTTTCAAAAGGGTCAAAAAAGTTAGACATGTAAATATGAAAGTGTTTATGGAATTTAAAAATATATATGTCTTTAGAACTTGCTTTAGATCTGGCTGAAAACTAGAGTGAGATCAAGAAATACCCTTATTGAGTCAATGTGTTAACTAATCTTATATGGTAAACATTTACCAACATATGTATCAGATTATCACATGGTACACACTGCTATATGTCAATTACATTCAGTAAAGTTGAGGGCAGTGATATAGGATATAGGATTTCATTTTGGAGTGATGAACATATTCTAAAATTGATCATGGGATGACTGTATACTCTTTGAACTCACTAAAAACCATTGAATTATATACTATAAATGAGTGTATTGCATGGTATATAAATTACACGCTATGTGATCTATATCTTAATAAAGCCTTTTAGTTCTCATGATTTTGTAACTTCAATGCTCTAGTGCATTGAAAACCAGGAGTGGAGCCCCCAATGCTCTAGCTGCCCTCCCTTGCAGTGATGGGGTTAGTTTTTAAAAAATAGTTCTTTATTGTTGAAAGTATTACATATAGTTCAGTTTTTATAACGTAGAGGTTTCATAGACTTACTCATCTGGGTGGGAAAAGATTCAGGGGGTCATATTGTTTGATTGGTTAGCTGAGATTCGAAGTAAAAACACTCAAATGCTAGTTGGAATGAAATTACTCCAGGCAACAGAGTCATCATTTTTAGTCTCAGGAGTCATAATATTTATAAAAAGTCTTGTAAAATATAAAGAGCCCTCCCTATATTGGCTTATTGAATCTTTCTAAAAATCCTTTAATAGAGGAGAAACAGATTTTTGGCTCTAAACATAATACCACTAAATACTTTACATCATTTAGAATTATAGTAAACAAAGCATTATTTTCCTAAGCCTTGGTATTTGTACCTGGAAAACTCCCTACATTTCTGACTAGTGTGCTTAAAGACCTAATAGAATTGGAGAGTTTAAAAAAAAATCTCAGTTCAATGCACAAGTACTGTTTTAGTGCTGAGTCATGCCATTCACCATCTTCAGGGATCCTGCAAAGAATGTAACCCACTACTGGCGCTCAGGGAGCTAGCTCATGGGGAAGAAAGATTGTGAACCCATGGTTAAAATACAGTGAGATACTGATAAGCAATGTTCAGAAGTTGCAGATAAAAGGGTCAGGAACAGCTTCTCAAAGTATGGGACCAGTGATCTAGGTGTTAACTGGTGAGAGGTTTTCATCAGGTGGACAAAAGGACTATTTGAGAGAGAAGGAAATACTCGTAATGCTCACAGGTATGAATACGGTGTGTTCATTGTTTATGAAACATAATTAATTGTAAGTGGTTGAAAACAAGTGAGAGTTTTGCAGGGACTAATTAATTAATCAGAGACGCAATCAAATTTATGTTTTTTGATTGTTGCTCTGGTGGTAACTCTGATGGTAGGGGAGGTGTCACCTGAAAGGTTCCTGCAGGATTTCCAGGAAGTAGACGACAGGAGCCTGAATGGAAGGGAAAACTATTAGGGATGCAGAGAAGTCAGATATGGGAAAAATATACAGTAGGTGGGATAAAACATACTGAATTGGGTGCTTGAATCATTGTAGATTGATTGAAGAAGTTGTTCAAATAGGTAGGACTGGAAAACCTACTTTATGAAGAAAAGTTAAACTACCATATTTGCCGGCGTATAAGACGATTTTTTGGCGTATAAGACGACCCCCTAACATTTCCACTAAAAATACAGTTTGTTATATACTCGCCGTATAAGACTACCCCCCACTTGGAGGCATATTTTTCAGGGCCAAAAAATCGTCTTATGGTAAAAGCTGGGGAAGAATAAGAAAGTCCCACCTTAAAGTCTGTAAGTTGTGTTTAGACTGGATTGTCAATGATGGCCAGAACCAAAAGTCACCCTTTAACACATGGAAAAGATAACATGGGACCAATAAGAGAAATTAGTACTTCATAAAGCAGGCATTAAATTTATGGAAACTTAGGTCCTCATTCCCCCCAAATATGAATGTTTGACATATTCCAATTAATCCTGGAAAAACTAGAGTCCTGGTGCACGGATTTGTGCACATTAAAAGGAAATTAATTAGAAGAAATATTTTAATATCGCTATTCATGTCTTGCTAATGAAAAGAAAATAGGATTCTACTGAGTTGCCTATCTACCTAATCCAGGACTTCTGTGAGGATCAAATGAGATGAGGCACGGAAAAACGCTTCATAGACATTTGGTTAAACTGTAAAATGTTTGCACCTGGCTCTGAAGCTAGTCAGATTCCTGGGCTGAAGAAACTCCAAGGAGGCTAGTTGTTAGGGAAAGGAAGCCAGGCATTGCTATGTGACATCGTTACCTGGTGCCCACAACGACTGTTTCCAGGCTGGGCTGTGGGCCGCATTTTGCATCATGGGGTCTTTGCAGCATTGGCTGCAATTTGGTGGGGCGTTGCTCCAGGGTAGTGGTGGGGTCTGTGTCCCACTTGGGAGAAGCCAAGTGTTAGTTTGTTGGCACTAGGTGCATGGTGCCATTTCTTTGTAAGTGGCCAGTGTGCCTCACGGCAGGTTCTGCATTGAGCATCTGCCTCCTGGTGGTCAGTGTGCATCATAGCTACTAGTCGGATGGACATTTAACCTTTTAATATATAGACCAGAGGCCCAGTGCACAGAATTCGAGCACTCGGCAGTGGGGATTCTTCAGTCTGGCCTGCATCCTCCTGCAGTTCAGGAGCCCTTGGGGGATGGCTCAGCCATCAGTGGGACATCCTTTGTGCTGCCACAGAGGCAGGAGAGGTACCTGCCACTGCTGCTGTGCTTGCCAACCGTGAGCCCGGCTTCTGGTGCACTGACCACCAGGGGGCAGCTCTTGCATTGAGCGTCTGCCTCCTGGTAGTCAGTGTATGTCATAGCAACTGTTCATTCTGCCCTTTGGTCAATTTGCATATTAGCCTTTTATTATCCTATTAGAGGCCTGGTGCACAAAATTTGTGTGTTCCTCAGCCCAGCCTGCACCCTCTCTAATCAGGGACCCCTTGAGGGATGTCTGACTGCTCAGGCAGTCGGGCATCTCTCTCACAATCCAGGATTGCTGGCTCCCAACCGCTCACCTGCCTGCCTGCCTGATTACCCCTAACTGCTTCTGCCTGCCAGTCTGATCACCCCCTAACCATTCCCCTGCCAGCCTGATTGATGCCTAACTGCTCCCCTGAAGGCCAATTGCCCCCAACTGCTCTCTCCTGCAGGCTTGGTCTCCCCACCCCAACTGCCCTCCCCTGCAGCCTGGGTCCTCCTCCCCCCAACTGTCCTCCCCTGCAGACCTGGACCCTCCCAACTTCCCTCCCCTGCTGGCCTGATCACCCACAACTGCCCTCCCCAGCTGGCCATCTTGTGTCCACATGGGTGTGGCCATCTTGTGTGTTGGAGTGATGGTCAATTTGCATTTTACCTCTTTATTATATAGGACTAGAGGCCTGGTGCACGAAATTCGTGCATGGGGGGTCCCCCTCACCCCAGCCTGGGACCTCTCCAATCTGGGACCCCTCGGGGGATGTCTGACTGACGGCTAAGCCAGCAGTCGGACATCATTAGCATTGCCACAGAGGCAGGAGAGGTTCCCGCCACTGTACTTGCACAACCGTGAGCCCGGCTTCTGGTGCACTGACCACCAAGGGTCAGCTCTTGCATTGAGCATCTGCCCCCTGGTAGTCAGTGCATGTCATAGCGACTGTTCATTCTGCCATTTGGTTGATTTGTATATTAGCCTTTTATTCATATAGGATAAGCTTACATTGTTACTAAGAAATCAGGCCATTATGAATGTAAACCTGATATTTTGGACAAAAATATAACCATCTATTCTCTAATTCTCCAGTAGATAAGGCATTGGTTGGATCCAAAATAAAAATATTTCTAAATAGATTAACACCTAAAAATTGATTATAAAAGCAATTAAAAATTTTTTAATGATTTTCTTGATGTTCTTGAATAGGGATCTCAAACATTTTAGTTTCACTCTTTATACTCTTAAAGCTTATTGAAGACCCAAAAGCTTTTATTTGTGTAGGTTGTATCTATTGATACTTATTATTAGAAATTAAAGCAATTTTTAATCCTCACCTGAGGATATATTTAAAAGACACAAAAAGGCAGAGGGAGAGAGAGAAACATCAATTGATTGACTCTATATGCAACCCAACCCAGGATCAAACTGGTAACCTGGGTATGTACCCTGATCGGGAATTCTTCAGGTTACGGGTTCGATTCCTAGTCAGGTCACAAACCCAGGTTGCCATTCTGGGCACATATGGGTGGTAATCAATCAATGTTTCACTCTCACATCGATGTTTCTATTCCTCTCCCTTCCACTCTAAAATATATAAATAAATAAATATATGTATCTTCTTGGGTAAGATTTACAATTTTTAAAATAAGTAAACTAATAAAATACTGATTCGTTTAAAAATGAAAAAAATTATCCACTACATATTAACATAACACATTTAATGAAACACAACTATTTTCCAAAAATATATATTTTAGTGAGAAGAGTGGCATTGTTGTGCATTTGTGCAAATCTCTAATTAGCTCACTAGGAGACAGCTGGATTCTCACACATGCCTGCTTCTGCACTGAGTCTGTTGTGACATGTCATCTGTCATGTAGTTTCTGGAAAACCCTGTACACCCAAGAGAAATGAGAATGAAGCAAGAACATGGCAGTGATTGTGAGAATGGTTCTCGCCTTGTGGAACCTATTCTTGAGGAAGCAGGAATATTTCCATCCTTCTGGGAAATAGATGCTTTTAATAATATTTTCATCATTATTCACTGGCTTTGTCCTATTCCTCTAAAGATCTGTGATCCATTTACAGACTAATGAAATCAAACCCAAGGCAGAATGTAAGTCTTCTGTGATCTTTTACCCTTTCCAGTCTAATGAAGTGTAAGTCATCTAGATCACAGTCCTTCTATTTTCCTTCATAATTTCTCACTTTATTGATAATCCATAAAGGCATATATATATATTTGAACTGGAATCTGAGTAAGACCATCATTGGGGCCCTTTCTTTATGTCCTGGAAAACTTAGAGGGGAGGAAAACCACACGTATTACCTGGAGTCTGGACTCCGTCAAAATGTAAACCCAGGGACACTGACGACCAGCTCCTGGAGGCATGCCTAACGTGAGAAAGAATTGTCTCTGGGAAATGGCAACACTTCAGGATTTAGCTTTAGTTTGGAAATGCGAGAGTCTAAAAATAGTCTTTTGAGTCTCTCTGCCTTTTGGTCATCAGCACACCATTGTTCTTCTCATTTTTATTCTGCAACATCAATACCACCCTCATTCGATTCCAAACACAGTGACATATAACCAAGACCTTGTTTTCATTAAGGTGTCTTGTAGAGCCTGGCCCTTCTCCCCGCCACTCCTCCATTGTCATCTTGTTTAAACAACCTGTCGGTCTTGATTCAAGGCTCTTTGTTTCTCAGTCCATCCTGGGTGACAGAGCCTGCTTTCTTTTTCTAGATACTACTCTCATGGCATTTCTTTGCTCAGAAGTCTTCAGTGATGTCTTAATTTGTACCATGCTACAAATCTGCTTTATTTCTGTCTTCTTCCACTGTTGTTATTGCCTTCTTGTTATTCCTATTTTTCTCTTTTTATCTAAACCTAATAGATTATTCAAAACTCAATTTAAAACCAATCTCTGTAAGTGGTTTTTACTTCTCTAATCTGTCTGCCTTGATTTCCCTCTCCTCTGACATAGAGTAGTGTCTGAAGCTTGTACCACAGTTGGGTATGTAATTAAGTACTTTTATTAATTGGTTGGGGGTTTTTTCAGTCATGTCAAATTTTTTCCTCCACACAGACTGTAAGTTTCTTAAGAACTTGGCTAGTATTTCATCCTGGGACAGACTCCTTGATTTGGGAAACTACTCAGTGATTTTTTTCATAATTATTCCCTAAATTATTTTTGCGTTAGTTACATCAGGATTGTCTTAACATCTGAAAAAGAGTTCAAGCCTGATAAATAATATCTAGCATAATGCTATTCCCAAGTATAGTCTAATAGTTTATCTATATATTCTGAATTTGTCAAATTTTCTTACAGCTATTTCTGCATTTGAAGTTCAGCCAGTTTCTACTGAGGTCCAAGAAGGTGGAATTGCTAGATTTGCATGCAAGATTTCATCAAACCCTCCTGCAATTATAACATGGGAATTAAATCGAACAACTCTACCTGTAACTATGGACAGGTAAAGACAGCTTTTCATGAGACTACATGGGATAAAGACCTTTATGGAACTCATTTTCATAGATGGTGTCAATAATCAACTTCTTTCTTTTTTAAATATATTTTTTATTGATTTTTTTTTTACAGAGAGGAAGGGAGAGGGATAGAGAGTTAGAAACATCAATGGGAGAGAAACATTGATCAGCTGCCTCTTGCAAGCTCCCTACTGGGGATGTGCCCACAACCAAGATACATGCCCTTGACCAGAATCGAACCTGGGACCCTTGAGTCCTTAAGCTGACACTCTATCCACTGAGCCAAACCGGTTAGGGCAATAATCAGCTTCTTGGTTAATCCTTACCTGAGCATATTTTCTCCATTGGTTGTTTTAAGAGAGAGTGGGAGGATGGGGGACAAACAGAAACATTGATTGGTTGCCTCCCACACACCACCAAACAGGGCTGGGGATGGAACCTGCAACTGAAGACCACAAACCACACACTGCAGAGTTAGTTATGTTTAAGAGAGCTGTGGTGACACAAATGAAAATAATTGAATCAAGCTAATATAATAAAAGGTCTTTAAAGTTTGGCACTTTAAAAGGGTTGAATATATGAAATGTTACAGAATATATGTTAAAATAAAATCTGCTACAGAGACTTTAATCATCTTTCTTCCCATAGCAGGATGACTGCCCTACCAACAGGAGTGCTGCAGATCTATGATGTTGGCCCAAGGGATGCTGGGAGTTATCGCTGTGTTGCTGCGACTGTAGCCCACAGGCGCAAAAGTATGGAGGCTTCTCTAACAGTGATTCCAGGTACCTCGTCAGGTTCTGTTTTTAGTTTTCAATTGAAACAGCTATTAATTTGTATTTTCTGGCTACAATAGTATGCCGTAAAATGGTACTTTAGTTTCATTTAAACTATTATAATCTATTTGGAAAACGGTCATCTTTACGTACTAAACAACTCTTCTTTCATAGGCTAACTTGTTATATGTCATGTTAGAGTCAACATCTTTTAAAAAGATTGAATTTTTTGGTAAATATTTCACTTTAAAAAAATCCTATATACTAAAACCATAGTATGCAAATTGTTGCCTCAACTGGGTGTTCCACCAGGGGGGTGGAGCAGCCAGCTGCGGAAAGGGAGGGAGGCCCTCGCCAGTGGCAGGCGGCCGGGAGAAGGGAGAGAGTACCCAGCCACTCAACGTCAGCTGCTAGGAACCCTACCAGTGCACAAATTTTGTGTACTGGGCCTCTAGTCTTATATAATAAAAGGCTAATATGCAAACTGTCCTCTTGACCAGGAGTTCAAACGGGAATTCCACCAGGGGGTAGGGCCAGCCAGCCAACTGCCCACGGCCCCTCCTCCCTTGTCGGCCCCACCCCTGATTGTCCCCCCAACCCCAACTGGGGACAGGGTTGGCCAATATCCCACATCCCCTCCCCCCAGCCAGCCCAGCCTGATCAGTCACAATCTGGGTGGGCCTACCAGACCTCCTCCCCCTTATGCACAAATTCATGCACTGGGCCTCGTGTGTGTGTGTGTGTGTGTGTGTGTGTGTGTGTGTGTATAAAATACAAAAAGGAAAATAACAATTATTCATTTCCACCAGAATTGTCCATTGTCAATAAAGTGATACTTGTTTCCAGTTTGGTATTTTTTGTTTGTTATTTTAAGAAAAATCATAATTTGCATTTGTGAAAAAATACATACTTATTGTAAAGAATAATGTTTATAAAAGTAAAAAAAGTACAAAGATATATCCTGACCCGGTGGCTCAGTTATCTATAGCATCACTCCATCCACCAAAACAGCCTCAGGTTTGATTCCCAGTCAGGGCACATACATAGGGTCACAGGTTCAGTTCCCACTCAGGGTGCATACAAGCAACAACCAATGATTCCTCTCTCTGTGTCTCTTTCTCCCCCCACTCTCCTTCCTCTCTCTCCAAAATCAAAAGACAAATCCTCAGGTGAGGACTTGTTTTTTTAAAAGTACAAAAATGTAATATAGTTTTAAAATATCCCCAATTCCCCAATTCCAATACTCAGAAAGTATTATTGTTAACGTTAGTAAACATAATTTTTTCCATTTTGCCATAGGTAAATATAATTAAAATGTAAATTAGCTTGAAAGACTAATATGAAGAAATATAAATAGTACTAAAGTGGAATTATATATAGACACTGATTTTTATTTTAAAAGAATTAACTTAAATTGACTTGAATATAGTGGAAGAAAACTTAGACCAAAGACATTGGTAAACTTCATATGATTGTTTCCTCTTCCTAAGAGTTATTCTCAAAAGACCCTATAAAATTTTAAAAAATTGTTTTAAAAATCATTAAGAGGCTGAAATTATTTTTTTTATGTTTTGTTTTAATTTGAGGTATTTCCTATCAGATTCCTGATGTAAAAGATAGACACAAAAGCACTCTCCCCCTTCCCTTCCACCTACTGTCATATGAATCCTTAAAAAGATTAGTGAAAGTATTCAATGAACCTTTCAACCTCAATTAAAAATGGATAATATGGAAACAACCCAAATGCCCATCAGCTGATGAATGGACAAGTAAAATGTGTTCTATTTATATAATTATTTTGTTATTGTTCAATGAAAAGATACTGGTACTACTACAATGTGGATGAATCTTGAAAATATTATGCTGTTAAAAGAAACCAGTCACAAAGGGAGGACCATGTAATGTACGGTTCTTTTTTTTTTTTTTTTTTTAATGAAATGTCTAGAATAGATAAATCTGGAGAGACAGAAAACAGAAAGTAGCTCAGTGTGGTTGCCGGGCTATGGGAAGAGGTATGTGGAGAGGGACTGCTAATGGGTACAGGGTTTTTTTGGGGGGGAACAGGGGGTGGTTAATGAAAATGTTTTAAAATTGATTTGGTGATGGGTGCACAACTCTGAAAATACTGAAAACCATTATACTTCAGATAGGTGCATTGTTTGTTATGTGAGTTTGTTTTTTCAAGTGAATAACTAAAAATAGATATTTTCACTTCTATTTTACTTATAATTTATTTTTTATATCCTGCCTTTTTTCTCTCCAAAGCTATGGAGTCTAAATCCTTCCACACACCAACCATTATAGCAGGTCCACAGAACATAACAACGTCTCTCCATCAGACCGTTGTTTTGGAATGCATGGCCACCGGAAGCCCCAAGCCAATCATTTCTTGGAGCCGTCTTGGTACGACTTCTTGGGGGCTGGGGAGGGTGGGGATTTCTTTAAACTTTGTTCATTACAGTGACACTGATAAAATATAACAAAACACGTTTGGCCATTAGGTGGCTTTTAATTTTTTGGCACTGTAGTGTACAGAGAGATGGTTTTGGTATAGAGAATTTTACACTTTGAATGATAGGATTGTTTGGAGAATGACCTTTGGAACTAATTTTAGATTCTGTCCTATATTGTTTTAACTGAATTATTCTCTCTGAAATAGATCACAAGTCCATTGATGTCTTTAATACTCGGGTGCTCGGAAATGGTAATCTCATGATATCTGATGTCAAGCTGCAACATGCCGGTGTATATGTGTGTCGGGCCACTATCCCGGGCACACGGAACTTTACAGTTGCCATGGCAACTTTAACTGTATTAGGTATGTTTTCTTTTTTCTTTTTTTGTTACCGATATAAAGGTTGAGGTGACATAGGACTTTAATTTTTAGGAGAAAATTAAAGTCCTCTTCTCCTAAAAATTAAAGTCCTATGTTATACTATAGCTGTTATTCTGAAATCACCATTCTGCTTACCTGCATACCCTTTATTCCTTCTTTCTTAAGCCTCTCCTCACCCACCCACAAATCCATATACCCATTCACCAATCTAAAACTGGAATCTGTTGATTGTCTGCATGGATTCACAAGAGGCTATGTGTTGAGCTTAGTTGCATAGGATCATGGTACATACATTTTTAGAGTATTTACTTAGATGGTCTCCGTGGGGAAAGCCTGGATGAAGTGGGCATCTCCCTGGGCGACACATGGAAAAGGCATCTGGATAGATACATGTGGAGCGTAGACTAGAGGCTCAAAATGTCATGTATTTTCAAGGGTGGGACTTGGTCAGTTTCTCTTCCTTGACTCTCTATATCACTCCCGTTGGGACCACAGAAATACATTTTTTTTCTTTTTTTCTTTAACAACAGCTCCTCCTTTGTTTGTTGAATGGCCAGAAAGCTTAACCAGGCCTCGAGCTGGCACTGCTCGATTTGTATGTCAGGCAGAAGGAATCCCCTCACCTAAAATGTCCTGGCTGAAAAACGGAAGAAAGATACATTCAAATGGTAGAATTAAGATGTACAACAGGTAGGCTCTGTCATTTTGCTACTATGTTAGATAAGATTAATGGCTTTAGTAATTTTTATGTTACATGGCAATAATTACAATATCAAGTACTTTTGCTATCTTGGTATTTAACACTAAAAGTAAGAAATCTACTAGAATTGTAATGTCAGCATGCCCGTAGACCCTTTTATATGTAGATCATGGAAGTGGTTGACTATACCGAAATGAATATCAGACGGTTCCCCCAGACCTGGATTATAACGTTTTTAAATTTAATTTTATTGTTTAAAGTATTATAAATAGTAGTACTTATGTCTCCTTTTTTCCCCATTGACCTTCCCCCGGCCTCCCCTATCTCCTGGCACATGCCCGCATCCCTCACCCCTGGATTACAGTTCTGATGAGCAAGTAGCTAAGTTATTATACGCAAGCATATTAACCCTTGGGGGCGTCTCAGTTCCTTCTTCTATAAATGAGGAAATTAGCAAGAAATAATTGATTCTCTAAGAATCCTCCCGCATTTCAAACTTAAGGGTTTTAAGAACTCACTTTTATTAGTATAAATATGAATCTCTGTAACATTCTCATTTACGTTAGACAAAACTTGGTAAATTTTTGTTGACCTCAATTTTGTGTCACGTTTGCAATATTAGATATGTTAGGTGCTAAAAGTAATACATTTTCTTAGTGAAAGACAAGTTTTTAAAAAGAAGTTAAGCTGTCGTCTAAAACAAACAGGATTTGGGGATATCACATGTATTTACTTAGGTAGACTCAGAAAATAAGTAATTTTAAGCAGTTCATGTAGATTTTTCAGTAGGGCTAACAACATGTTTTTTTGTTCATAGTGATTTTTGTCATTTGAAATGGGAATTCACTTCGCAACAGTTGAACTTTTACATTATTCTTAGAATTTTTCATAGAAATAAACATGTTTTTTTTCCTTTTCTTCAGTAAATTGGTAATTAACCAGATCATCCCGGAAGATGATGCTATTTATCAGTGCATGGCTGAGAACAGCCAAGGGTCTATTCTATCTAGAGCCCGGCTGACCGTCGTAATGTCAGAGGACCGGCCCAGTGCCCCCTATAACGTGCACGCTGAGACCATGTCAAGTTCAGCCATCCTGTTAGCTTGGGAGAGGCCACTGTATAACTCGGACAAAGTCATCGCGTATTCCGTGCACTACATGAAAGCAGAAGGTAAGCGGTTAGAGGAGTGTCTGTCTTTAAGGTCCACTTGCACTCACGGATTTGTTTTCGGTCTGAATGGTGCTTAGAAAATCCACATAATATTTTTTTTTCACATAACGTTTTTGAAGCTCTATGACATTTGTCTCTAGTCTGTCAGGTGTATCTATTATTTTTTCTAAATTTTGTAGTATTACTGGTATATACTTTGTGTATATAAGTATAGCTTAAGATATTTTTATTATTATTATTATTTTTAATATATTTTATTGATATTTTACAGAGAGGAAGGGAGAGAGATAGAGAGTGGAAACGTCGATGAGAGAGAAACATCGACCAGCTGCCTCTTGCACACCCCCTACCAGGGATGTGCCCGCAACCAAGGTACATGCCCTTGACCGGAATCGAACCCGGGACCTTTCAGTCCGCAGACCGACGCTCTACCACTGAGCCAAACTGGTTTCGGCTATTATTATTTTAAAATATATTTTATTGATTTTTTTTTACAGAGAGGAAGAGAGAGGGATAGAGAGTTAGAAACATCAAGGAGAGAGAATCATCGATCAGCTGCCTCCTGCACATCCCCGATGGGGGCGTGCCAGCGACCAAGGTACGTGCCCCTGACTGGAATCGAACCTGGGACCTTTCAGCCCACAGGCCGACGCTCTATCCACTGAGCCAAACCAGTTTTGGCAAGATATTTTTATTTAGAAGTAAGTTATTGCTTCTGCCATGCAAAATATAGAATGGTGTATTTATGGATCTCATTTCAGCAAATATATAAATTTCTTAACTACGACTTAATATGCCAATTTAAGGATGCAGTTACATAGGACCAATGGTGTGACTGCTTAATAAAATAATGTAGTGAAATATAGTCACTCTCTCATGTTCTTTTTAAGGGGAAAGTAAAGATCAAATTCCCCATATATTTGATTTTATAGATTTTGAATGTTTTCTGAAATTATATAGAACTCTCTGAAAATTGGATAAGACATTATTGGTATTTTATTATATAAAAGTAGGAATCAGATCTATCTTCAGATTTTTATTTTGAGCTATTCCATTTTTTATCCTTATTGTTTCTTTTGGCAAAGATTTTAGAGGAAAAGAAAAAACTCCTTATCAACCCTAGAGATTTCTCTATTTTTTTCCTATATTTCTCTATTGATTTTTTTCCCATAGAAACCATAATAGAAGTTTACAGATTTTAGTTTTCTATGCAAACAACCTAACTTTCATGCAAAAGACATTAAAAACAGATCCAAACACCCAATGAATGGTGATATAATAAAATTGTAGAAACAGGTGGTTTGTTGTTGTTGTTGTTGTTTTTGTGGGTTTTTTTGTTTTTTGTACTTTGAAGTAGTATTTTGAAAAAAGAATATCTTGAATTTAAATCAGGGGTCATGGTAGCAAGAAGAATGGAAGTCTGATAGCTGAGCTTGTTGGAGTATGTTAATTCCCCTTTCAGTGATTTAGGAAGGTAAAAGGAATGCTGGTTTTGGTGGAGACCACTCTTGTTCGCTATTATGGTTCTTTCATTAGAGCCTCCACATGCAGCTCAGTGGTCTATTCAGGGGTAGAACAAGGCTTTTTAATTCGAACTCAAGGACCTTGTTTGCTAGGTCAGAAATCGGACTATGCGGCTCCTAATTAACGAGACATTAGGCAGTCTGTTGTGAAATGCCTGTAATCTTGTCTAATTAAAATGCTATCAAGTTCATTCAGAAATGTGGGAAAACTTAATGGCGGAATTTGCCTTCTGTTTTGTTTACAAATCCAGTGTGGAAAGAAGGGGCCCTGTCCTTAGGGAGTTTTGATTAAGTTGACATCCATTTACCGGGAATTATTCACAAAGCTCCGTCTCGACCCAGGGCTCTTGTTCCACTCTACAGGTTTGCTCTGTAGGAATTAAATCCGACAAAGACAAATCCTCCTCCCTACCTTGTCATGCATATTTTATTGAGAATTGCGAAGGATTTTTTTTTTCTTTCCTCTTAAGAAAAGAAAAAAGCTCATTGCGAAACAAAGCGTTCTGAAGCACATTCGGTGCTTCCCGGTTCTTTTGCTTTCAATATAAATAAAAGAACAACGTGTGTCAGTCAAATTTAATAGAACCTCTAGGGGCAAAATGAGATCTTTTGCAGGACAACTTTTGGTGTGGTTTGTTTTTACAACGAGTGGAGACATTACATTCCCTACTGTCTGTCCATTTATGTTTGAAAGAGAAAAAAAAAAAGAAGCCCTGAGTTCAAGCAAGTAAAATTTAACCTTATGAATGAATGACAGTATTCTGCGGTGTGAAGCTTTGTGTGTTCCTGCCACACATCATCTCTGCTGTGGGCTTTTGACTAGATGTTAATGGGGTTTAGAGAAGGTTAATTTTTCCCAGTTTGATTTATTCCGGAAAAATGCAAGCTAGTCATTTGTAGCAAGACAGATGAAATTTCTTTTAGAAAATAAAGACCTTCCTATTCACGTGTTGTTTTTTTTAAAGAGTAACAAACGGTAACTGAGAGAGATTGTGCGGGAAAATGGTCTTGTTAATTTTATTTTGAATATTCTTAATTTTTAAACACGGATTCTTTAATGTAGGTTTAAATAATGAAGAATATCAAGTAGTCATCGGAAATGACACAACTCATTACATTATCGATGACTTAGAACCTGCCAGCAATTATACTTTCTACATCGTGGCATATATGCCAATGGGAGCCAGCCAGATGTCTGACCACGTGACACAGAATACGCTAGAAGATGGTAAGAGAATGTGACCCTCGGTCATTTAAGTATGAACATTAGTATGTTTAACCAATTTAAAAAATAAGTATGTTTTAAAGTAGGAAAAATATCTTCTTGTTTAAGAAAAACAGATGTAATCATCAGGCTAATATGCTATTTCATATCTGACTCTCATTATTTGACAGTAACATGATATGCATGAAGAAAACTTTCATTTATAATCCATAATATAACTTTAATAATAAAATTCTAGTTTTGTCATTGTATTTCTTTTTTTTTTTAAGTTGCAATTAAATCCTTTATTTAAGTTGCTAAAGTTGTTTCCTCAGAAGATAAGGGTTAACAGTTCTGAAACCACTATATGTATAAACTGAAACTGAACAGTGACATAAATAAATGCTGGATTTATTGCAGTGGTAGGTTACAAACCAGCAAGGGTCCAAGGCTAGAAAGCTCCCTGGGGCATAGGGTAGAACAAGAGACATCAGCATCAGTGAATGTCTTGCTTGATGTAGATACAGCTGTTTACATAGGTGATTAATATGCACACACAAGAGTTCCTCATTCTGTCACCCAAGAGGACCTGGAAGCAAGGACACCTTAGCAGCAACAAGCATCTTGTACCTGCATCTTGGGCTCTAATTACACTTTCTAATAAAAGGAACCAGGGCTCCTTGAAGAAAGGGCTGATTCTAGGACTGGGGCAGTGAATTTGAGAAATGAGAAAGTGTTGGTGTTTTTTTTTGTGTGTGTGTGTGTTTTTTTAAGTACAGTGACAGGGTATGTCAAAGGGACACAGGAACCAATTAAAAGAGCTCCCAAAGGAAAAGATGAAACAATTTAAGCAACAAAATAAAGTGGTATTGGATTATGACTTGAACTATAAAATAAAAATTTATGAATCCATCCATACGGATGTCGTAAATGTATTACTGAATCAACAAATACAGGAGAGACTAATCTCCCTTGCAGAAAATCTCCAAATAGTTTATGTAGATAATCCCCTGTTGAGAAGTTGGATTCTATCTCTTTATTCCTTAAGTGGGCGATATGCATAGCCATTTCATTCCAAGAAAAGAGGGAAAAGAGAATACAGAGGAGATCCCTGACGGACACTTTCTTTACGAGGTGATCAAGGTCAACGTCAACAGTGAGAATTTATGATAGTATGCACTTTGTTTTTAAATAAATCTTTATTGCTCAGATTGTTACAATTGTTTCTCCTTTTTCTCCCCCATAGCTCCCTTCCACCCGAATCCCACCCCACCCTCTGCCCTTACCCCCTCCCCCCACTATTGTCCTCATCCATAGGTGTACGATTTTAATCCAGTCTCTTTTTGCACCTCCACACCCCTTTCACCCTGATAATTGTCAATCCGCTCTCTTTCTTTGCCCATGATTCTATTATATTCACCAGTTTATTCTATTCCTCAGATTTTTAATTCACTTGATCTTCTTCCTCTTCTTAAGTAATACCTTTTAGCATTTCATGTAATCCTGGTTTGGTGGTGATGAACTGCTTTAGCGTTTTCTTATCTGTGAAGCTCTTTATCTGCCCTTCAATTCTGAATGATAACTTTGCTGGATACAGTAATCTTGGTTGTAGGTTCTTGCTATTCATCACTTTGAATATTTCTTGCCACTCCCTTCTGGCCTGCATGGTTTCTGTTGAGAAATCAGCTGATAGTCCTATGGGTGCTCCCTTATATTTAACCAACTGCTTTTCTCTTGCTGCTTGTAAGATCTTCTTTTTGTCTTTTGCCCTTGGCATATTGAATATGATGTGTCTCAGAGTATTTTTCTTTGGATTCCTCTTGTTTGGGGTTCTGTAGGCTTCCTGTACTTGTAAGTCTATTTCTTTCACCAGGTGAGGGAAGTTTTCTGATATTATTTCTTCAAATATGTTTTCAGTATTTTGCACTCCCTCTTCTTCTGGCACCCCCATAATTCTGATGTTGGTGCGCTTGAAGTTGTCCCAGAGGCTCCTTACATTTTCTTCAACTTTCTGGATTCTCTTTTCTTCTTGCTTCTCCAGAGGAGTGTCTTTTGGCTCTTTGACCTGATTCTTGTGTTCCTCCATTCTGCTATTGGATCTCTGCATAATGTTTTCCAATTTAGTCAGTTTATGTATACTTTTTAGTTGGGTCTCATGAAGTTTATCAACCTTTTCTAGGATATTTTTGCATAACCTTAGAACCGTAGTTCTGAACTCTATATCCTCCATCTCTTTCGCTTGAGAACTATTTCCTTGTCTCAGCATTTTCACTGTTTTTCAGAGTTGGTAGGATGGCTTTGTGTGTTTGGTGTCCTATATGGCCCAGTGGGTCAGCCTCCTCAGTTACCTGAGGTAGACACTCTTGGTGCTCCCCTTTGTGGACTGCGTGCACAGCCTTATTGTAGGTACCAGTTTTAATTGTTGTGAATTGACCTTCAGGCCAATTGGATGTGGGTATCAGCTGTGTCTACTCTGGGTTAACTTCTGTATTGGAGACAGTCTTATAGGATCAGACTTGAAAAACTGCAGAAGCCTCTGCTCAGCTTGGATGGGTAGGAGTCTCAGGGCTGAACTGACAGTCTTGGCTTCCACGGTGCCCTTGTGCACTCGCCTGAGTTTCCACCTGACCTCTGCCTTCTGCGGCTTCCCTGAGTTTCTGCCTGACCATCCCAGGTTCCCCAAGCAAGAGTGTGGGTGCCCCAGGGGCTCGCCCGGACTTGGGCTGGTCTCTGTAGTCTGGAGCTTCTGACTCCTTCTGCTACGGAGAGGCGGAGAGGCGGAGGCAGCCTTCGCAGTCAGGCCTCTGTGCTTATTCACTTGCACCGGCGCGACTGTAGACCCTGCCAGCTGCGGCTCCCGGTCCCCGGTCTCCCAGTCTCTGAGTCTCTGGGTGCCTTTCTCTACAGTCCAGACTCCACCCATATGAGCCTGGGACCACGGGGTTTCGGCCGGGGTTGGGGTTCAGTACGGGGTTTTGGCCGGGGTTGGGGTTCAGTATGGTCGGAAAGGATTCTGTGCAATCGGAAATTCCTCCCCTCCTGCCAGGCAGGCATTCCCCCGGCCACATTTCCTCTCCGCACACGAGCATCTCCCTACCTCAGCGCTTTGCGGCTCCCAGTCCGATCCATGTGCCTCTTTCCTTTTTTCTAGTTGTAGATATTCCACTCCGCCAGCTTTCCTGAGGTTTTGGTGAAGTTCTTTTTGATTTTAGTTGTTGTTTTTTTAATTGTTGATGAGGCGGCAGCTTAGGAGACTACCTAGGCCGCCATCTTGGTTCTTCTCCCTGTCATTGTATTTCTTTAAGTTCCTTAGTTTAAATTGTAAATATATAGCAGTTTTTATTTTTTAAACTTTATTTATTTTTTACTGAGTATATTTTCTAGGAATGAATAAATATAAGAGCAATTACATACTAAGTGTATAGACTTCTGCAACTTTTAAATGTAATGTTTGATTTTGTGCTGTGGACACCATACAGACCTCTGACACTGGTTTTCAGATTCCCACGAGTCTCTTCCCATTTTCTAAGCTCACACTTCTCAAACGGAGATGTGTGTATCTCCTGGAGTGTATGGCAGCGCACAGCCAGTACAACGAACACGAACACGTGCTTACCCCTTTCTGTGAACCTTTCTTCACTGTCTTGTTCAATCCACACATCAGCCTATGACAGAAGAACTATCGTTCTGTGTGATTGTAGAGTGTAGGGGATCAGAATGTGGGCTCTGTTCCTTCACTTACAAGCTTGTGACCTTGGGCAAGTGATTTGACCTCTTTGTACCACAGTTTTCTCAGCTGTAGAGTAGAAATGGTAGGTAGTTACTTTTTTCAGTGAGTTTTTGTGAAAAAATTTTTTGTTCATACACATAAAGGAATGGTCAGTAAATTGATTTTCCCTTTTCTATCTATTAGTTCATCATTTATCCTACAAATGTTTATTGAGTACCTGTGGTGTGTTATGTAACATTTAGTAGTGAACAAAAAGGAAAAAGCTGTCCTTGAACTTAAGAAGCTTACTTCCTGGTGGGAGAGGGGGTAGAAGAACAATAACCATGATAAATAACCATGATAAATAGTGCTAAGTGTTGAGGAGAAGGAAAAAAGCAACAAGGAAAGGAAGTCTAACCTGTTGAGAGGGTTTGAGACTTTAGACAATCACTGAAGAAGGGGCTCACTGAGGAGGTGACAGTTGAATGAAGCTCTGAAGGAAGTAAACATGAGAGAGCTGGCTAGGCAGATGACAGCATTCCAGGCAGAGGAAATGGAAATTGCTGAGGGCCTGAAACACAGGTGTGGCTGGAGGGGCAGTACCCAGTGGAAAGCAGTGGGAGATGAGGCAGAGAATTAATGGGAGTTGTCCACGCAAGCATATATGGTACAAAGAGGACTTTGGCTTTGAGTAAAATGGGAGCTATTTTGAGCAGAAGAGTGACAGCACCTAACTTGCGTTTTAATAGCTAATGTGTTGAGAACAGGTAGTAGGAACAAGGGACAATTCAGGGAAATCTGTTAGGAGGCTATTGCAACAAAACAGGCTAAAGGTAATGGTGATGGGGACCAAGAAGTGGAAATCGCTGAGCCACAGGATTGAGTGTGGATATGTGTTTGGAGGAGTCAAGGATGACACAGAGCTTTTTAGCTTGAGTTAGACAAGTATTTGCTATTAACTGAGATTGGAAAGACTGTACAATTTGGAGAAACACAGAGAACTTCATTGGCCAACATCACACAGAGTATTAAGTGGTAGAATGAGGATTCAAACATACATGCTAACTCTAGAACCTATCTTAACTCAGTACTAGACTGCCTCCCACTATATTTCACTCATTTTCCTGGAGTACCAGTTGTATTAAAATTATTTAGAGGAAAAAATATGTTGATTTCCTCTTAAACATCCTATCTAATAAAGAGGGAATATGCTAATCGACCCTCACACCATCACAAAGATGGAAACACCCACATCCAATAAGGAGGGAATATGCTAATTGACTGCCCCACCCTCAAAGATGGCAGCACCCACAGCCACAATATGGCGGTGCCCAGTCCCCTTAGCCCAGCCTGGGCAGCAGGCCCACGGCAAGGCTGGGCCCTCCCCACGTGCCTGCCTCAGGATTTCCCAGTCCCCTCAGCCCCCCAGCCGCCCAGGGCCAGCCCGAGGCTCAGGTAACCAGGGCCTGGCAGAGACTTGTGCTGCCGGCAGTGGCAGCAGCAGAGGTGTGATGGTGTGTCGCTGTCCCCTAATTGTTGGGTTGCCTCCCACCCCTGAGGGCTCCTGGACTGTGAGAAGGGGCAAGGTGGCTGAAGGACCCCTCCTCCAGTGCATGAATTTTCATGCACCGGGCCTCTACTCATACATATATTGGGAATACAAAATTGACACTAATTTTTAAGATATCACTCTTAGATGTCAAAATATTATTTTCCAGGTTATATATAACCCTGGTGTTCCTAAGCTTCCTCACTCTTGTATAAATTTCTATTCCTTGTTCCTAAGGCATTTTGGTGGGATTGAGAAGTATTCTCATGTTTTGTATGAGTACTAAGTAATCCCACATTCATCCCAAACAATAACAATGACAACCTTTCTTCTTCAGGTTCGCTATGCTTGGTCCTTACTCACTATTTTTCCTTCTTTTTTCTGGTTTGTACTATGAAAACCCGTGCTAGGGATGAAGGCATCTCTTCTTTATAATGTTACTTGAGGCCTGATGCACAAAAATTGGCTCAAGAGTAGGCCTTCCTTCCCCCGGATTGCCAGCACCGGCTTCCCTCCGGGACCTGGGCTTCCCTCCTCTGGCCACGGACACGGGCCGGCTTCCCGCTGGCCCCAGCTTCATCAGGAAGGATGTCCAGAAAGATGTCTGGTCTAATTAGTATATCACCCTTTTAGTATTATTATTATTACCCTTTTATTATTATAGATTATTGCTGTTAAGAGAATTCAGTTTTTACTGGTGTGCTGGTGAACAGTTTTGATTCTAAATATCTATAAGCAACCTGTTTTCTTACACGACCAGTTCCCCTGAGACCGCCTGAAATCAGTTTGACAAGTCGAAGTCCCACTGATATCCTCATCTCCTGGCTGCCCATCCCGGCCAAGTATCGGAGGGGCCAAGTGGTGCTCTATCACCTGTCCTTCCGCCTGAGCACTGAGAGCTCCATCCACGTCCTGGAGCTCCCGGGGACCACGCACGAGCACCTCCTGCGAGGCCTGAAGCCCGACAGTGTCTACCTGGTGCGGATCACCGCTGCCACCAGAGCGGGGCTGGGCGAGGCGTCCGTGTGGACCTCGCACAGGACGCCCAAGGCTACGAGTGTGCGAGGTCAGTCTCTACAGACGACGGAGGAGAATAACTGTACTTATTCCTTGGAATCAGTTTTTTCTTTTTTTAACTTACGTTCATGTTTTTAAATTTTGGTTTATGAATAATAGAATCTTATAAATGATGGACTTAATTGAAAAAAATTTAAACTTTTTATTGAGTAGTCCCTTTTTGCATAGAACTCATTAATGCATAAAACTTTTGGTTTCAATATTAGTTTGCTCAGCAAATCTTTCATGAACAGATAAGTCCAAATCAAACTGAATTATCAAAAGTTATATTATATTACACACATATATATATAGTTAATATTGCTATATGTGTCTTTAAAATATCAGTTTAATAGAAATCATAAAACTAGGAAATTTTATACTTTCTTCTTTTACTAATGTGAAATGTAACCTGACTGGTTTTGTTGATGTTAATTGATTAATAGTAATGCCTGTTGTGTCTATCACGGAGGAATATTAGACGGTCAGAATTAGAAAATACTTGTTGTCCCTTAAAAAAATACACAAATATAGATCTTTTGTTCTTATTTATATGCCTTAGTCTTTTAGATTGTGTTTTATATAGTTAGTTCGCTCTCAAACTTTAATATCAATGTGAAATTTTGAAAATTGTAATACAATTGTTGATTTGAGCTTTTTTGCAACCATTGATTGGCTTGAGATCTGAAATCTCTACTTTCCTGTGTTTTCACACTTTGAGTTATGTGGGTGTGTTTTTTTTAATATATACATAACATTTCTGGTGAATTTTCCTAGCCCCCAAGTCTCCAGAGTTACATCTGGAGCCCCTGAACTGCACCACCATTTCGGTGAGGTGGCAGCAGGATGCGGAGGACACGGCGGCCATCCAGGGCTACAAGCTGTACTACAAGCAGGAGGGGCAGCAGGAGAACGGCCCCGTCCTGCTGGGCACCGGCGAGCTCCTCCACACGCTCAGTGGCCTCGGTGAGTGCGTCTGCGCTGCGCTTCCCCTCTTTCCGTCCTCTGCCAACCGGGAGGACAGTTACTGGGGGTAAGCCAGCGGGACTGGCTGAATGGTAAAAAGTAAAAAGAACTGACTTTACTACATCTCTGTGTGTGTCCTCCTGCTGAAGTCAGTGACTGCTTTTTGACTCACCATTGTGAGGGAACTGACCAGCTGGCAGGTAACTGTGGTGCCTTTTCTATCTTCCTCCCACCCCTGAGCATTTGCTTTTTTTTCTGACGTTCCATTCTGGTAGAGTGGGATCCTGGCCAATTAAATTGTGGTGGTGGACATAGATTATCAATGTAAAGCAGGAATATCACCAAAGGATCAGAAAATGCACAACAATTACGTGCAGCAGAAAGTGCTTGAAAGTGCTATGTAGCTGTATTATTTAACATGTATAAAACTCATGTAAGTCATGTACAAAATAGTGCTCTTATATATGACCCATGCATATGTGAATGTTTACTTTATGTAGCTCTAACCCAGACAACACTAGAGAAAGAGCACTTAACTTTGTGAATGCGCTCAGCAGAGTTCTTATCTGTCCATCTTATCTTTGCTGAGGGCGGTAATGTCAGGATGTGTGTAACATGTCTAGTAGAAAGGAAAAAAAGTGTTTGTCTACAATAAATACGAGGTATGAACTGATAACTACTGGAGGTATAAAACGCACACTTAGCTATTTGTTGCGCAGGAGTGGGTCTTTCACCCTTAAGCACAAAGGGGCAGCTCCAACTATGATTACCAAGCAAACGCCTCCTGAGGTGTGACAGCGCCTTCTGCACATGTTGGACTTTACAGTGCGCGCTGGCTTCCCCGCCACAGACTGCCCTTCGGGTGCAGGAAGGAAGAGGCACGTGGTCCCAAACGGGCTGCCCCACTTCTGCCCTGGCCCCGGGTAGCACAGGCCGTGAGAGCGGCATGAGACGTGCTCCCCTGTGCAGCAGGAAGCAGCAGGAGGGGTCTGTTTGCAGATGCAGGGGCACAGAACCCCATCTTCTGGCTCTTTGCCGCAGTTTCCCAGATGGCATTTTGCTTATAATCGTATTGTGTCCGGAGTTTAATTTAATCTGCTTTGGGCTAAATAAATTTAACTATTGATCTCTGTCACGTAGCTTTATAAACAGCAAGAAATTGCATAGGCTCCAGGGTGACCTTCCTTAAGCCATTGGTACCGAACTGATGCAGCCTCACCGGCGGTCACCAGAGTCAGCAGTAGGACTTCCAGCCGTGGCTTCTCAGTGTGTGCTCCCTTCCCGTAGGCTCATCACTTTTCAAAAAGATTGTCCTCGGTGTCGAGTAAGGAGCAGGATTTGGGACAATTGTCGATAGAAAATCATACATCAAACTCACTGATAAGGAAAGATAACTAAGTTGAAGATACAAAAACTAGTTTCACAGAGCATTCCCCTTGCATATGCAAATGAATAACTCAAATGAATAATTAGAAAATATACAAAATAATTCTCTGGTTCTTGTGGAAAGATTAAAAAGCACTTAAGACTTTGGCAATGAAAAGCAATTAAAATTTAAAGTTTTTCTACATATACACATATATAAAGAAGAAGAGCCATCACTCTTCTCTCACTCCTCCCTTCCTGAACTTTAAAGAAAAAGTAATGATGATAAATCTCTAGAGTGGGACTGGGGAACCTTTTTTTCTGTCAAGCACCATTTGGGTATTTACAACATCCTTCCCAGGCCATACAAAATTATCACCTTAAAAAATTAGCCTAGTATATTTGGTCATACATTTAATTAATTCACTCCTGATGCCTTGGCAGGGCCAGACCAAATGGCTTCTCAGGCCTTTTATGCCCCGTGGGCCAGATGTTCCCCACCCCTGTGAATCTAGAACCATAGTCGCTTTTCTGGAATTCTTCTCCTGAAAATGGACATTTGATTTCAAAACATACACCAGGGTGTATGTGGCTCCCAACTGTACTAAGTAGGTGAGAGGCTGAAATCCTAAAATGTTCATCTTCAGCCGTCCCCAGTCTGTGGTCTGTCTTTGAATCCACGATTGCCTGAACAGCTGCTGTGGCTTCATTAATTTTTGTCTGTGGCTCTCTGAGCTCTTCTGTACACAGCAATCACAGAATTGGAGCAGCTTTATTAAGAACTGCATCTCCTGTGTCAAAACCAAGAATATGCTTGTCTAAAGCAACAGGCAATCCCTCTTTTGTTTCATTTGCTTTAGCCACTGCTTCCTGTGCCAGGCGCTCCTGGACCAAAATGTGAATTGCCTTAAGCATTGCTAGGTAATCCTGACCCTGAATCCCAAGAAGGCGAGCCAAAGCCATTACACCAGCCTTCAAATCAGGGTGTTTTTTTAAAAAAAATTTTGTTTTAATCTTTTTTTTCCATTTTAAAATCAGGACTCTTTACATCCAGATTGATCAATGGCTCTACATTTTTAGCTGCATTATCAGCATATTTTTTTGTATTATCAAGTACGGAGTCCTTATATTTTTCATCATTATCTCCATATTCAAGTCTAACAGTTAAACCAAGAAGCCAGCCAATTGCTTCTTGTCAGCCTTGAATCTTGGGAAGTTAACATCTGTGTGATACTTTGCAATTGAAGCCAGCTGGGTTGTCAGCTTGATCAGAACATGGTCCAGGCATCTCACTCTAGTTGTCCTCCCTCCACCCTCGGGTGGAAGAAGAGAGATAAGGACCATCTTTGTTGGAATCTTGATTAAGCTATAATAATAAAAGTGTAATATGCTAGTTAGACGGGATGGCCAAACGACCTTCCAGACAAAGCCAGGGCTGCAAGGGCCAAGCCCTTTGCACGAATTTTGTGCGTCAGGCCTCTAGTTTCTAGATAAAGCTTTCCATACTGTAAACCTTTATTTTCTCCTGTGTTGTAAAATTAAGTCACATATACTGCTTATGTTGTAATATCCTTTGTGTATACTATTTGGGGTAATTCCATTTGAAATCTCTTTATAATGCATAAACTAGGAAATTATTTTGTTACAGACAGTATATCCTGTGTATTAAAATAGCCCCATATTATCCTGGCTGGTGGTTAGAGCATCGGCCTGATTCTGGTCAAGTTCTTAGTGACTGAATTGCAGGTTTGATCCTTGGTCCCAGTTGGGGCATGTGTGGGAGGCAACCAATCAGTGTGACTCTTTCATAGTGATGTTTCTTTCCACCCCAGCCCCTACCCTCACCCTTCACGTTCTCTAAAAATCAATGGGAAAAATAACCTTGGGTGAGGATTAACAAAAAATAAAATAAAAAATGTAATAGCTCCATATTTCCTGACTGTGGAATTAGACTGAGTGGTTGGACTCATTGCAGTGCAGGATAACAGAGGACTTGATCCAAGGGCTTTCTTTCTTTTCTTTTCTTTTTCTTTTTATATTTTATTGATTTTTTACAGAGAGAAATAGAGAGTTAGAAACATCGATGAGAGAGAAACATCGACCAGCTGCCTCCTACACACTCCCTACTGGGGATGTGCCCGCAACCAAGGTACATACCCCTGGGACCTTTCAGTCTGCAAGCTGACGCTCTATCCACTGAGCCAAACAGGTTTCGGCCCAGGACTTTCTTGTTGGAGGCAAGGTTCCGCACCCCAGGAGTTGCCAAAGCAAATGGCTGGCCTGGCTGACTAACAGGGATGCAGTTGTGTGGGTTCAAGCATCGGACAGCTGTTCACTAGACTACTCTTGGATGCCTTTTTAATCACGAGAGCCCTAGGGCCTAGTATTGCTTTTCTAGAAAGTCACAATTGAGGTTGAGCCATTCTTATAGCACGCGAGTAGGTTTAACTCACTAAGCAAAGCTCTTTCCCTTCTTACTGTTGGCTGTTGGGAGGGCAGTATGTTCTGTTAACTGGACAGCTGACCATCTGTGACCAGTTTCGGTGAGAGCATCTGGTGGTAGCTGCCTGTTTAACAGAGAGTGATGTGTCTAGAGGGCAGTAGGTTAAGGGAACCCTATCTGTATCTCGCATGGTGAATACTTGCTTTTACTGAGCTTTCGTACATTAAAGCTACTCTAACGGGAACTAGATTTACTAAGTGGGCTTGGAAATGAAATTTGAATGCTTCTGTTTGCTGATTCAGTGTCAATTTGAGTAACAAACTGATGTCTCAAAATTTCATTTTCATACTAATCCTAGCCCTTTCTGATGCCCTAAT
Organism: Vespertilio murinus; assembly: GCA_963924515.1. Classification (NCBI taxonomy): domain Eukaryota; kingdom Metazoa; phylum Chordata; class Mammalia; order Chiroptera; family Vespertilionidae; genus Vespertilio; species Vespertilio murinus. Next base: position 167,151,571 of record OZ004704.1, on the reverse strand, counting down.
ACACGTTCTTTTGTTTCCACTTCTGATAATTAAGTTTTCAGTAAAACTGTATATTATTGGAACACATTTTTCTTGTTAAAATATATATAGTTCTTTGTTTCTGAAAGAAAGATGAATACATTTATATTTTCCAATGTGTTTAACCAGCATTTTTTATTTTTGTAGGTAAGGAATTTGTAGTACTAGATAAAAAGGTGTAACAGATATGACCTCTGCTTAAAAAAAGAAAGATTAAACAAAAAGATAATAAGTTGACTGACTTATTCACTTTTCTCCAGAATTTCTGATTAACAAAATTTAATTGCACTTATTAATGTAAGTTATTTTAGAACATTTTATTCCCAACCCTTAAATCGCTGTTCCCTGAGATATAAAATGTTTGGTTTTTTAAAGTAGCTAAAAGATCCTTGGGTATTTATTACTATAATATAAATATTGGCAGAACAATGGAAGTATTTTGATATTGCCAGTTTATTCTAGTTTAATGATTTAAAAATACACAGTTTGATTTTAGTTAGAAGTGGTTTACTTTTGGGGAAGTTGGAAGAAAACATTAGGTTTGTGGTTTAATGTTTATGTGATTTGTTTTAAATTGTAGTTTGGGGTTTTTCTTCAAGATTTTATATCTTTGTAGTTATTATTTTCACTTAGTTTTTTTTGGCACTTTCAATGTTTAGCCAAATTTTAAGTACAATTTTTAAATGTTTGTTTTTTATCACACAATAAACTGAGCAAAATTAATAGCACATTTGTATTCCCTGATAATAGATTGACTGAAATAATTTGTTCCTCTTTTTCTTTGTCTATTTCAGAACTTGGCTTCAAATTCTGAAGTTAGAGTTTCTAATTTCAAAAGGATTTTTTTTTCATACATAAGATGACTGTCAGGAACTGTTCTTATTTGTTCAGTCTTTATATAATAGAGTGAAAGGGAGAGATTATTTAGATGACATTGTTGTTAGTTTAGCATTTATGACACTGATATTATATCTTTAGCTTCTATTTTGCCAAATCACTTGTGCTATTAAATTTCACAGCAAGTATGAGTAGTGAGCATGGGATTTAGCACCGATTATAAAGATCCAAAATATGTAAAATCATTAGTAATGTTTGTAGCTTATTTGCATTCCTTCAAAAATCACAGATTCCCCCCCCCCCTTTTTAAAAATAAATCCAAAGTTGGAACTTCTAGTTAACTAAAGTCAAAAGAAATAGTCCCTGGTTAATAATGTAACTATAGAGTCCCTTTGCCAGTTTGTATGGAAGCATGATAAAATCAAGTCATATTTATGGGTGTTATTTTTTACCATAATAGAATAGAATTTGGTCATGTGGTTACATATCTCAAGAAAGAAAATCAAGAACTTCCAATGACACCCTGGCCGGTGTGGTTCAGTTGGTGGGTGTTGTCCTGTGCACTGAATGGTTGCTGGTTTGATTCCTGGTCAGGGCACATGCCTGGCATGCAGGAGACAGTTGATAGATTTTGGGCTCTAACATTTCTCTCTCTCTCTCTCTCTCTCTCTCTCTCTCTCTCTCTCTCTCTCTCTCTCTCTCTAAATCAACAAAAAATCTTAAGAACCGATGATGAGCCAAATTGATATAGTCAAGGCAGAACAAGATTTTGTGGCATAAAAGAGACTACTTTTCTTGGAGAGAGTTCATTGTGGAACTCACTATACTAGTGATTTTGTTTTGAAGATAATTAGGATCACTTATTACATTAAATATGGACATAACATGTTAAGGCAGGCCACAGTCTTTTTAGAGACTGTTTCCTCATCTCTCTCATACAAGGAAATCTTAGATAATACTTAGAAGATGTATGGAAGCATTCTACATGTGAAAATTCTTATATTGTGTGGGTTGTGTGTTTTGTTTTGTTTTCAACTTCTTTATTGCACCCCTTAAGATAGTGAAAAATACACGATAGTTTAGCCCTGGCCAGTGTTTCTCGGTGATTAGAGTGCCAACCCATGTACCAAAGGGTCACGGGTTTGATTCCTGGTCAAGGGTAAGTACCTGGGTTGCAGGTTTGATTCTGGGCAAGTTTGGTAGGGGCTCATGAAGGAGGTAACCAAACAATGTGTCTCTCTCACATGAATGTTTTTCTCTTTCCCTCCCCCCTCCCTTCCTTCCACTCTATAAGAAAAAAAAAAAATCAGTGGGAGAAAAAAGTCCTTGAGTGAGGATTAACAAAAATAATACACTATATTTTATAACAAAATCTTCCTAATTATGAATAATTTCAAATATATCTTTTCGTAATGACTTTCAACTTGCAAATTCATTTCAGATAATCTGGTACCTTGATATCAACTATCAGCTCAAGTATCATTACTTGAAAAATCGTAAAATCACTATCTCTAAAGAAATGAAGCATTGTTTCCTAAAAAAAAAAAAAATCGTCCCCTGACTGGTTTGACTCAGTGGATAGAGTAGCGGCCCTCAGACTGAAAGGTCCCAGGTTTGATTCCAGTCAAGAGCATGTACCTTCGTTGCAGGCTCAGTCCCCAGCCCAGTCATGGTGTGTGCAGGAGACAACCAATCAATGTGTCTGTCTCTCTCTCTCTTCCATTCTCTCTAAAAATCAATGGGAAAATATCTTCAGATGAATATTAACCCTCACAAAAAAATCCCCCCAAAAATGTTCTATTACTAAAAAAATGCTATTACATTAAGACAATGAAAAAATATATAGCTCTGTTTAAAGACAGAATGTTTGCATATTGATGAAACTGTGAGAACGGTACAAAAGTTACTATGCATAAGCTAATTAGTTTTCCTTGCATTCTTAGTCTTCAATGAAAGGTTATCTGCCATTCTAAAATATTTTTGGTTTTCTCTGGGTGAACTTAGAATTTCCATTTGGAAAAATCTTACCAAAGATTTGTCACAAAATCTCAGCTCTTCTGGGAATCTCAAATGGTGTTAGTTATTCCCATGGTACATCATTTGCAATGCTCTATTATTACAGGAGGCCTGAGGCATTGACAGTTTTATATATATATATATATATATATATATATATATATATATATATATATATATATACACACACACACACACACACACACACACACACACACACACTAGGGACCCGGTGCACGAAATTTGTGCACTGGGGAGGGGGAGGTCCCTCAGCCTTGCCCGCACCCTCTTGCAGTCTGGGAGCCCTCAGCCTCAGGGAGGTCTGATTGATGGCACATGCCTGGCATGCAGGAGGGGGGAGCGGGCCTAAGCCGTCAGTCAGTCAGTCAGACACCCTTAGCATTGCCGTGGAGAAGGGAGAGGCTCCCCCTGCTGCCGGTGTGCTCACCAGCAGTGAGCCCAGCTGGTGCAGCGCTGCTGTCTGCCTGCCCAGCTCCCCCGTTCCTGCACCGCTCAGAGTGCCCCCTCACCCCCATGTCCTCCTGAGTGCACCTCACTTTCTGAAGTGCTGGCCTCACCCTCCCCGCCACTTACTACTCTCCACTTGCTCGCTCGTTGGGCACAGAGCCTCTGACCGCACCCCCCCCCGGGGGGGGCCAGTTCCCATCCTCCTGTAATGAAGGACCACACACGTGGGCTGACGGCAGCGCACGCTGACGGGCTTGCAGTTCTGTCGGTGGGAGCACGGCGGAGGCACTGGTGTGGCAGGCGTGGCTCTGCCCAGGGACTCGGGAGAACCACTGGCTCCACGTCCAGTCTCTTCCTTCAGCAACAACAGCCGAGCCCCTCACACTTCCTCAGGTCCTTCTCCTGCCTTCCTCAGCCCCGTGCGAGGACTCCCGTGATCACAGAGGCCCAGGGATTCAGGGTCATCGCAATCCCACCCATTTAGTTTTGTGTGTCCCGCGGGCCCACTTTCCTGCCTTCGCACATTGTGAGAGCTGTAAGCTCAAACAATGGTCTGCGGCCTCCCTGAAGCCTGGGGTTCACCCTCCCGGGGACGTACGGCACCTGAGGGTCTGCTGAGGAGGAGGAGACCCCGAAACACACAGAATGCTCACATCTAAGGACTCCGCTCCCTGAGGGCTCCCTGGCATGGGGCATGCCCTGAAGATATACTTTAAGGGGGGACATTTAATGGTTCACAAGCCACATCATAAAAAACGACAGCTGGGTCCGCCTTCCTGTGAAGGCGTCTCCCAGTTGGGCCTTCCCGGTTCACACCCTCTTACTCTCCTCGCACCACCTGCAGGGGTTGGAGGTGCAGCTGCGGTGGTGAGCTGAGCAGTGAGAGCGCTGGCGCCCCTCAGAGCCGGTGCCAGGCGCTCCCACTCTCCTCTCACCACCTGGAGGGGGCAGGGGGCTGCCACCGCGGCACAGCCCCCACCAGCAGTCGTGTCAGAGGCTCCACCGGGTGACTCCCCGGCGCGCATCCATGGTCTCAGTGGGGGTCCCAAAGTTCCCAATAAATCTCCAAACAGAATTAATTGTAATGGCTTTAATCGGCCTCAATGGACTGTTCCTATTAGTATCTGCTCCTTTTGTGAGGTTGTTGAGGAAATACCTAGAGAGGAACAAACCAACAGGCCAATGAGGGAAACGGTTGGTCCAAGATCTTATGAAGTGAACTGCCTGTGTGCTATTGACTCACACCTCCCGTGCGCAGTGCTCACACCTCATCCGGAGCGGGTGGGCGCCCTGGAGGACGCACAGGGAGGGCAGTAACCGCTGATTGCCCGGCACGGCTGGCGGAACCCTCTCTTCCTTGTGAGTGCCTGGGGAGGGGAGTGGCTGCAGTGCCTGAGGCTGAGAGTTCCAGGAGGCCAGCAGCTGGTTATTGGGGCCCGCCCTGTCCTCTGGAGACTGGCCCTGCAGGACCACTAAGGGAGCCAGTGCCCAGTTCTGCCCGCCTCGGCCACCGATGGATGGGAGTCTGAGGGCCGGGAGGAGGGACCAATCGGTCTGCCTTCCACCAGCCCGCTCACCTCACCAGTTGGTGCTGCCACAGGTTCATCAGCACCTGAGGGACTCCAGTTTCCCCGTTAGCCATCCCCTAATCAATGGAGCCTGCTGTTTGGTCATCCATCTAGTTGTTTAGGACTTGACGGAATCTGGCTCTTGATAGATAGATAGATGATAGATAGATAGATAGATAGATAGATAGATAGATAGATAGAGAATAGATATAGATAGGAAGATACCGTATTTGCCGGCATATAAGACGACTTTTAGGCCCTGAAAAATATGCCTCCAAGTGGGGGTTAGTCTTATACGGCGAGTATATAACAAACTCTGTATTTTGAGTGGAAATGTTAGGGGGTCATCTTATACGCCCAGTCTCTTATACGCCGGCAAATACGTATTTTTCAGGGCCAAAAAATCGTCTTATACGCCGGCAAATACCGTATATGTAGATATATAGATAGATGTATGTGTATATATCAGTTAAATAATTTTTACATCTGCTGCCTAGGTTTGACTTCAAGCTCCACAACTTAACAGATTAAATCCTGGTTTTTTTTGTCTAATCATTTCGATAGGGATAACAACAACAACAGCAATAATGGCTGTTTTCAATGTTAGGAAGATTAAATGAAATTATGAATGTAAAGGTTAGCACAGTCCATGCTTAATTGCACTCTTCTTAAGTCCTCAGCAAGGTTAGCTGTTTTTTGTATGTTTTTTAAAAATTGTTCTCTCAGGGTAGAGCCTAGAAATATGTATTTTTTTAAAAAAAATTCATCTATCTACCATGGTCACTAGATTTGGAAACCAATGCTTCTTGAGCTTTAATAATAGATATGAGTTACCCAGGAATCTTGTTAAAATGCAGATTTTAATTCAGTAGGTCAGGGTGGGTCCTGATGTTTTTGCACTTATGCCCACTTTGAGAATCAAGGCCTAGAGCAGTGGTTCCCAATGTGGGGCACATGCCCCACGGGGAGGGGGGGCACTTTGATTTTTAAGGGGGGCAATTTGAGAATGAGTTATTAACAGTGAATTTTTTGCATTTCTTATGGTTCTATGGGCCTCATATACAGTATGTAACTATATAGTGACATATTTATGCATTTCAGTTCTTATTATATGTTTGGAAACTTTGTTATTTTTCCATATCACTTCATATTATTATTATTATTTTTAACAATTTCTTAGTGATTTCTTCTCAGTACTTTAACTGTTCTTTTGTTTTTTATTTTTCTTTTTCATGGATGCCATGTTCTTTGGAAGCTTGTTTAGACCAAGTTAATGGCCTTTTACGCTTCCTCCATGTAAATAGGAGTTCACTTTTTGAATAATAATAGTATATGTCACAGGGGGCATCAGGATTTTAGAGATGCTTAGGTTGGGCATGGCCAAATAAAGGTTGGGAACCACTGATCTAGAGCAAGAGTAAGCAAACTTTTTCTATAATAATACTCAGATATTAAATATTTTAGGCTTTGTGGGTGATATGAGTGAATGTGTATGCCCCCTAAATTCATATATTGAGTGAAAGGTTACGTGCCATAACCCCTAATGTGACTGTAGATAGAGAGCCTTTGAGGTGACAAACATTAAATGAGGTCATCAGGGTAGGGCCCTAATCCCTTAGGGCAGTGGTCAGCAAACACATTAGTCAACAGAGCCAAACATCAACAGTACAGCGATTGAAATTTCTTTTGAGAGCCAAATTTTTTAAACTTCAGCTTCTTCTAGTGCCACTTCTTCAAAATAGACTCGCCCAGGCTGTGGTATTTTGTGGAAGAGCCACACTCAAGGGGCCAAAGAGCTGCATGTGGCTCGAGAGCCGTGGTTTGCCGACCACTGCATTAGGGGGGGAAAGGAGGAAGAGACACCAGAGCTCTCTCTCCACAGAGTGAGAAGGAAGAGAGCTCTCACCAGAAACCGAACCCTGTCAGATCTGGTCTTGGACTTGCCAGTTCTCGAATCTGTAAGGAATTAATTTCTGTTGTTGAAGCCACCCAGTCTATCGTTACGGCACACAAGTACACTAATAATAAAGATTCCTTCAGAAAACAACTTATGCTCAAGTTTTGGGGACTATAATCATTGCATAAAATAATATTAACCAAATCAGTAAATTTCACTCTCTAAAAAACATTTATAGGCCCTGGAAGGGTAGCTCAGTTGGTTAGACCATCGTCCTGATATGTCAAGGTTGTGGATTTGATTTCCAGTCAGGGCACATACAGTAATCAACCAATGGCCAGTGTGGCTCAGTTGGGTATTGTCCCAAACACCAAAAGGTTGCTGGTTTGGTTCCCGTTCAGAGCACATGCCCATGTTGTGGGCTCAATCTCCAGTAGGGGCCATACAAGAGGCAGCCAAACAACGTTCCCTTTCACATTGATGCTTACCTTTTTCTCTTCCTTTCCCTCCCTCCCCACCTCTCTAAAAATCAATTTAAAAATCTCTTTAAAATTTTTTAAAAACTAACAAAAACTTTCTGATGAACTCTAAATATTAAAACATTTCCTTAAAAAAATCAACAAATGAATGCATAAATAAATAGAACGACAAATCGCTGTTTCTCTCTCCTGCACCCCTTCTTCTCTCTCAAAAAAATCAATCCATACATAAATCACAAAGGGTTAGGCAATATTAATCCCATGTCTGAAAAAAAACCCACATTCTTTTATAAAGGGAGGGTATTGGACTTTTGGGTTTCGCCTGTCTTTAACCAATTTTGTAACTATGTTAATTCAAGTGTTTTCATTTATCTTTCCCTTTCTTGAGTTAGCTCTCAGGAGGCATCCAGTTACAAATCTAATGATATGTTATGCCCTATGAGAAAGCCATATTACTTGTGATTTGATGCATCTCATTTTAGGAAACTGTGATACTGCCAAATTAATTTTATGTTTTTAAAGTAACAAGGAAATAAAGGAAACCAGGCTGTGGATTTCATAAACCCTTAACATAATCCAGTCTTTGAATCCCCAGTGTGAAGCCAGGAGCATTTAGCAGTCACTCAAAAGGAAAATATTTTTGAGCCCACTCAGCTATTGCCATTAAGCTTTATGATGGGCTCTCAGAGCTACAATACTGTTTACAAAGCCCTCTGCCTCTCAGTGGGAATACAATGGGTACAGTGTTTTGTGGAACTCAGTAGGGCTCAGATAAACAGGCTCCTATGCTTTTATGCTTTCTTGGTCATTCTCTCAGGCCTCTACGAGAGGGCCTATAATACAGAAGCCCTTGGGCCTTGCACATCAGAAGATGAACTCCATTTACAACTTACTGATAATGGGCTGCAGATACCATTAAATTAGCATAAATTAATTACCAGTAAATTAATCACAAAATCGAAACCATCCCCACAACGTGCAATTTCAACTACTGTGATTTCTTCTCCCAACTTCTCATGAAGACAGTGCCTAAGAGATAATGCCAATTAAAAGCAACATTTCTAATTTGAGTGTTGATACATATGTATTCCCCCCCCACCGAATTTTATATGTATACTAGAAGCCCGATGCATGAAATTTATGTGTGTGTGTGTGTGTGGGGGGGTCTTTCAGCCAGGCCTGTACCCTCTCACAATCCCGGACCCCTCACTCCTAACCACCCCACCCGCCTGCTTGCTCCTTACTGCCTACCTGCTCACTTCTTTACCACTTGGTTCTCAGCTCCTCAGTGCTGCCTCAGAGGCAGGAGCGGCTCTCCCACTGCCACTGGGCTTGCCAGCTGTGAGCCGGCACTCCCCCCATGGGAGCACACTAACCACCACGGGGCAGCTCCTGTGTTGAGTGTCTGACCCCTGGTGGTCAGTGCATATCATAGCAACCAATCATTCTGGTCATTCCACCATAAGAGTCATTGGGCTTTTATTATATAGGTATGTAGAACTACTTGGTTTTATAACATTAAGTTGCTATCTATGTCTATGTTTAGTTGTCATATATTGTTTCATAAAATTTTAATATTAAAGTTTATCCCATCTTGATTATGAATTTTAACAAGTTTCTTTTCCATTCCTGAAATTTAAAAATTAGCCAAGCTGGTGTTGCCCAGTGGTTGAGCTTCAGCCTATGAGCCAGGAGGTGATGGTTGGATTCCTGGTCAGAGCACATGCCGGTTGTGGGCTCAGTCCCCAGTGTGGGGCATGCAGGGGGCAGTCAATCAATGATTCCCTCTCGTCATTGATGTTTCTATCTGTTCCTTTCTGAAATCACTATATATTTTAAGTTAGTATATATTGATTGAATACACATACTCTCTACCAGTGCCTGAATTGGGCTCAAAGAATATGAAGATATGATGGCATGCCTACCTCCAGTACTGAAGCTCGGCATGGAGGACCTATCAGCATTCATAGATGAAACTGAGGTGTTGTCAGAGTATTTTGGGAGCACAGAGGATAAGTGACTAATTGATCGAATTATGAAGAATAGTTTGCCAAAAATATAGTTTGCCTATTCAGAGAATGGAGAAAAATCATTCCAACCATAGGAGGTTAAAATGTAAAAAGATTAAAGAGGTAGCCTTATTTGTTTGCCATGGCTAAAACATAGGTTGCATGGAGAAGAGATGTAGGAACTAAAACCATCGAGTTAAGTAGGGCCCATGTGTACCCTAATAAATGATTTGGTCTTTGTCCTATAAAATAAGCAATGTGGAGCCATCCAAGTTTTCCAGTGAGAAAGTGACATGGCTTATTTTAGAAGAACAGCTATCAATGATATCATAGAGGATAGGCTTAGAGAATGCAGAGAGGACAGGCCAGGGACAGGGCTACTGAAGATAGGAAATCAATAAGGTGGTTGTGCTCTAAGATGATGAGGTGTAAACTAAGTAGTTTATTGGAGGGAAAGTTACTTCAAGCTTAGAATAAGTAGGACTTGACTGATTGCACGGGCCTGATGAGAGGCCTTCAGATAGAGTTTATCCCGAAGGGATCTGTGAAAAGATGCTCAGCACCATTAGCCATTAGGGAAATGCAAATTTTAAAATTGAAGTTGAGTTAGCTCTCAGGAGGCACCCAGTTACATACCTATCAGAATGACTAAAAATGTTTAAATGCCAAAAATGCCAGTAAACGTGTTAGCATGGATTCCTGGAACGCTTACGCATTACTATAGGAATGCAACATGGCACAGCCACTCTGGAAAAACAGTTTCGTTCTTTCTTACAAAGTTAAACATGCCTGTGCCATGTGGCCCAGCAAGCTCATCCTAGATATTTACTTCGGGAAAATGAAAATGTAGGTTCACACCAAAACCTATATACATAGAGCTCTCTCTCCTCATAATCCCCCAAATGCCCTTCAATGGGATCAATAGGTTGGAGTATATCCGTACGATTGAATACTTCTCACCATTAAAAAGCAGTTAACTATACTGAACAATCTGTAGGTGAATATCAGTGGCAGCATGCTGAGTGAAAGGCCAGCCTCAAAAGGTTACATTCTGCATGGTTTCGTTTATATGGCATTCTCGAAAAGTTGAAACTATGGGGATGGAGGCCAGGTCAGTGATTGCCATGGGTTAGGCTGGGGCAGGCTTTAATTACAGAGCAACAGCTTCTTGATGTGATGGGATGGTTCTGTATCCTGTTCGTGGCGGGTGGCTAAACAAATCTGTGCATCTTTTAAATAGAACTGGACACCGAAAAGAAGTCTTATAAACTTACTGGACATACATTTAAAAATTAAAATAGGAGACTGCGTGTTTTGAGATCAGATGACCAGAGTTTGCATCTTAGCTCTCTACCCACCTTCATGAATCTCTGTCTTTGTCAGTGTCTAGGACAGCCGTGGGCAAACTACAGCCTGCGGGCCTTCGGCTGTTCTGTCCGGCCCGCGGAGCCCAAAGAGCGGAGGGTTCTCTTGCTCTCCCCTCCGCTCCTTCACCAGCAGCCCAAGACGAGAGTGCCAGCATGGTCAGGTTGCTTTTGTCCCGGCCCTCCGGTCCAGTTTAAGAACCCATTGTGGCCCTCGAGTCAGAAAGTTTGCCCACCCCTGCTCTAGGATATTGAGGATTAAATGTGCTAGTGCATATGGAACCCGCAGCACAGTGCATTGGGACCTAGTAACAGCTCCGTAACTGTTAGCTGTTTGCAAATACGATTAGGGAGAGGAAGAAGTAGGAATGACCCTCCAACTTCCGTTGGAATGGGCCTTCAGAAGTAAGACCAGGTTGGGAGAAGGGGAGGGTATTGAGTTCAGCCCTGATCGTGCTGGGCGGGAAAGGCGGGTGTCCTGGTAGGGATGTCTATAGCAGCTTCATACCTGGGCTTAGATTTCATAAGATCTGACACGGCAGCGAGTCACTGAAGGAAGGCAGAGAAGCTGCGAGTTAAAACTACAGTCTGATGCCATCCCTCTCCAAGGGGCCCTGGCGTCTTCCTGGCTTTGCTGCCTTGTAGGAAATGGAACAAATAAAGACCTGAACATAAGAAACCACTGTTGGTGTAATTGTAAAACCAAGGAAATTGGGTCATTTTAATTTTCAGGGGCACATCCAACACACCTCATTGAAATGTCTCTATGTGAAACTTCGAACGGGAACACTTTCCGAGTTGTAACTTTCAGCACAGTCTTTTTTCATTTTTAAGTTAAGTTATTTTTATAGACCTCAGGAAACTAAAACCCTTCCCATATAGATAGTTTATGCTTATATTCTTAATTTGGTGCAATTGTAAACATTTATCAGTTTCTTTTACTTGCTGCAAAAGAGAGAGACATTTTAAAATAAGAAAGGAGCAAAGAGAATCAGGCAAATCACTGCTGCCCTATTATGGGAGAAATAAAGTTGGCAGATTCCAAACTGAATCTTGTAACAAAGCACAGGAGAGATATTTTTCACTCTTCAGTGTTTGAAAGGCTTTTTAAACTTTCTTTTTTTGTAATCCAGTTGACTGCAATAGCAGTACTACTTAATTTTCATTTCTGCCTCTTAAATTCAGAGGATTGCAAAAAGCATGAAAACGAGTGACCGTGTCCCCTGAAAGAATAAATGCCCCTTACTCTTACGCTATGTATACATAGTACTGTATCAGAACTGTATTAATGGCATCTTCTGAGGTTGTTATACCTAACAATTTCATTTTCCACTTCTAAAAGATAATTTGGAGTTAGAGAAGGAAGGCAGCAATGAGAGACTATAATTTCCTTAAACATTTTTTCAATGCCTTTAAAAGTGCAATAAGGTTCAACTTTCCCATATCAAACCCCCAAAAAATAATTGGGAAAAGAATGTTGATGGTTTTTCCTGGACTTTTATATTCTTAGTCTTGAATAGTCATCACCTTTGAAAAGCTCTGAAACATGGGAAGCTCTCTGAAAAACACATCTGGCTTGTTATTCAATTAGGCATAATTTGTGAACAAAAATGATACAAAGCTACTCCCTTTTTACTTTTTTTTAAAGATAAAGCAAGAGTTGTTGTTTTTTTCTTCCCCCAGAACTGAAATTGATGCTTTTGCCTAAATGGTCATCACATTTGTAGGTTTGAAGTTGTTTTACTGCTTTAGCAGCTGTGTGGCAAGTTTTCTAGCAGACAATGGTGGTGGGAGGGAGGGCCGCTCAGTTGCATCTGGTTTCTCTTTGTAGAATGCCTGAAAAGTTGATATTCGGTGGTTTTCTCGAGAAAGCATTTCATGTGTAGAAAAGAAACTTTTTTAGTACCTAAATTAGCTTGCTGTGATTCAGATGCAGACGTTTTGTTTTCTTGGCTTAAAAAGAAAAAAAAAAAGAAGGAGAAGAAGAAGAAAGAAAGAAGAGTAAAGAAAACCCTAAAACCACATAGCACAGATAACCCTTTGACCTCCGCTCTGGGGGAAGATTTACAGTACTGTCGGAGCCTCTCTTCGCATGCCTGCCTGAAAAGAGCCCCAAATAAAGTAAGGCCCCCGCGGAGAAGGAGAAAATAAGCAGGATAAGGAAGTTCCATTATTTCAGGCAGCTATGTTTTTTACTAGTCTGTAAAGTGAAATACCAATTGTGATGTGCTTCTAGTCTTCAGTTTGTGTCACTTTAAGTCTGGGGTCTGAGGTTAGACTAGTGTGTCAGGGAGGCCCTGGGCAAAGCATCCTGCTCTGTCTCCTTCTTAGCAAACATCCCTTCCAGCCAGCTCTCTCACACATTAAATGCCTTTCCTTTAGGGAAACACAAAACAACAGAAATTAAAAAATAAAAATCAGGCGCTATCCAAATATTGGTGAGAATAGGAACCACCAATTGTTTATCTCGTTATATATCAAGTCAAGTTTCTCTTCAGATACAAAATATAAAAAGGACACGAGAACAAAATTAGCTTCATATTTGTCTTCCAAAGAAGACTTTTTAACCTGGTTCCAAATGACACTTCAGATTAAGACATCCGAAGAAGCTTAGCAATTTAATGATGTTCACGTCTGTGTAGTATTTATTTAACTGATAGCTTTACATTGAATAGTCAGCTTTATGAAAGTCTCTCCTAAAATATCTCAGTATTCTCCACAGCACTCTGTATTTACACTTTGAAGTTTACGAAATTGATCCCACTGTTTTATTCTCTGCTTCCTTTCTACATGATCTGATAAAACCTCATTAAAATGATAACAAAAGCAGTGGGTTTTTTTGGTATCTGGAAGGTGCTCATAGTTATTGATCAGTCCTATATTGTTGAATAGACCAGAACTTTCAAATGGTATTTTTATGAATGAAGGAAAAACTTCAGTAAACTTTTGATTTTCCTACTTTTAAGAATCAGTAAGAATTATAAAATGCTTGATGTGGCTTATAAACAACAATTTCCTTACAGAAGGTAAAACCTTTTTGTAGGAAATTAAATCAATACTGTCCATTAATCACAGTGCATGTCAGCTCTCAAACCACTCTGGAAGTTTCTGGTGAATGTAAAGAATCTTTAGATGTGTGAGGTCCTTAAAGATCTAAGTAGGTTTAAAAAAAAAAGAGGACTTTTTTTTTAAATGCCACATTAGCACATGAAAGCAACTTCAAGGAGGATAGAAAAAAAGCATTCCCTGTATTGCACTAATTACACTTGTGAGTTTTGCTTTGTTGTTGTTTTTTTTGTTTGTTTTAAGCTTGTTCTTTAAAAACTTAGTTAATGCAAATGAAATTTTAAGCTTTATACTAATTACTCCATGGGGTTGAAGGAGCTGCAAGACAAGCCATTTATTTCCAGAGGGAAATGTTTTTTATCTTGGCCTTTAAAAATATTTGTATATTTCTTTTACAATATGCATACTAGGACAGTCACACAGGTGCATGCTATCTATAATAATAAAAGCATAATATGCCAATTAGACTGGATGTCCTTCCGGATGACCTTCCAGACCAGCTGTGGGCAAACTATGGCCTTTGGTTCGGCTGTTCTATCCGGCCTGCGGAGCTGAAAGAGTGGAGGGTTCTCTTGCTCTCCCCTCCGCTCCTTCACCAGCAGCCCAAGATGAGAGTGCCAGCATGGTCAGGTTGCTTTTGTTCCGGCCCTCCGGTCCAGTTTAAGAACCCATTGTGGCCCTCGAGTCAAAAAGCTTGCCCACCCCTTTTCCAGACGAATCCCCGGGTCCCAAGTACCAGAGGGAAGCCGGTGCCAGCACCCTACTCTTTCACGAATTTCATGCATTGGGCCTCTACTAAGTAAATAAAGGTGTGCAAGCTAGAAAAACATTATTAATAGAGGATGAAATAAAACAATTTGGACGCCGCTGTTCGAAAATAGAGAATCGGATATTGCTAAGTAACTATGGCAGCTATGAAGCTTTACAATCCAGAAAAGGAAATGAACATTAATCAAATCATCTCATAAGTTGTAATTACGAACTTTAATAAGTGCTGGCATGGGAAATGGGGAGGTATAAGGCCTTGTTGTAGGGGACACTTCATAGTTTAGAGGTAGGGGATCAGCGCAGGATCCTCTGAGGAGCTGATGTTGAATTAGGGAAGACAGGTGACTCCATTGGCACTCACCCTGGTTTGTCAGAGAACCTGGAGCAGTTGCCTCAGCTGGAGGTTAAAATGGCACAGCTTTCTCAGCCTCCCGCGAGGCTCACAGTAACCTTTGAAACCTGTGCAGACACTAGGCAGCACATTTGGCATGATTATACATCTTCCCTGGAAAATGGTGTCAGTACGTCTAGTCAGTCACTATTTCAAATTTACATATTATCTTCTGCTTCCTTCTAAGAAACATTTGGACTAACAAGACAGAAACACAAAATTCAACAAAATAAAAAACAAATATGTGCATAGAAGGCCCAATATTGGTAAGGGTTTGGGATTTAAGACCACTCATACCAATAGACTTTACATTGATAGACAACTTTTCTGGGGATAATTGGGCAACACCCAAAAGAGGAGGCAGGGCAGTTGTAATATGCATGTTCCTGTACCTAGAAACTCCATCAATAGACACCTATCATGAGGAAATGATAGTGAGCATGCACAAGCATTTAGCCTTAAGGATGTTCACTGTGGTGCCCGGCGTCGTTTGTAATTGTGAGAAGCTGGGGGAAACCCAAAAACTCAACCACAGAGGTTTAATAGAATAAACTTTGGTGATCCACATAATCTGAATAAATGTGGACATTGCAAGGAATGTTTTAGAAGAATATTAACTAACATGAATAGTTGTTCACAGTATGTTAAGTGAAAAAAAGCAGGTTATGCCCCCATCAGGTGGCTCTGGTGATTGGAGCATTGGAGCATATGTCTCTCTCTCACATCAGTGTTTCTCACACTCTCTCTCTTCTTCTCTCTCTAAACTCATTAAAAGACCAAAACTGGTTTGGCTCAGTGGATAGAGCGTCGGTCTGCAGACTAAAAGGTCCCAGGTTCGATTCCAGTCAAGGGCGTGTACCTTGGTTGCGGGCACATCCCCAGTAGGGGGTGTGCAAGAGGCAGCCCGTCGATGTTTCTCATCAATGTTTCTAGCTCTCCATCCCTCTCTCTTCCTCTCTGTAAAAAAATCAATAATATATATATATATATATATATATATATATATATATATTAAACTGATTAAACTTATCCTCTGGTGAGAACTAAGATAAAAAATAAAAAGGGAAAATATTATAAAATACAAAAAGTATTGAGTAGGTGTGCAGATGGATGGGGTAGGGAATGAAAACAACAACATACAACCCAATGCTCACAGTGCTTATCTCTGGGTGCCTGGTATTAAGGATATTTTATTTGTCTAAGTTTTATACATTTTCTATCATAATGAAAAGCAGCAGTAAATATTTTATGCCTAAAGGAAGAAATTGGAGCAAAAATAAAGATGGGAAAGTCACTGAAACTAAGATTCTGGGTTCTCTGTAGTATAAGGTCCTGTATGATTGCTTAGGAATGCCTATCCATTTAGCTGTGCACTTCCTTTCAGCCAGAGAAAACTACAAGCATTGCTAGCTCTGGGGCACAGGACAGTGCACTTATTAGAAGAAGATTGTAATATAATAATTAAATCCTTGAAATACAGCGCCTCCAGAAAAAGCCTATACGCTCAAATAGTTGGCGATTCTCTGTGAATCTATGTACTGAAAATTCATACTAGCTTGTGCTTGAAAATGACTCAAGATAATAAGGAAAGAAGATTCCTGTGGTTTCTAGGGTCATTTAACAAGTTACAGGGTTTTGGATGACCTAGAGATACTACTGGAGGAAACAATTAAGATAGTTTTTTGAACTTTCACCTTCCTCCATCTGGATGGCCAAGTATGATGATTTTTAGTGTTTCCCTTTCTTGAACAGCCTGCATCCCACTCTTTTCATAAAATGACCTTTGGTTTCAGAATAGAAATTGTGGCAGATGGGCCTTAATTTTGACCGTACAAAACTATAGAAGCTACAAATGAGGAATGATTTCCTAGTGATTATGTTCATGGTTAAAACAACAGCGCTTTTAAAATAACAGTGAGTATAAGAAACTTTAATTCTTCTGTTGACTATTTTATCAGGAAATTCTCTTGGTTTCACTCTATGTGCTCACATTATTTGAGATTCCCTATCACATGTGTGAAAAAACATTTTAAGATATGTTTACTACACATTTTAAGATAGGTTTAATACCTTCCAGTACCCCAATGATCATCAGTTCGTTCAGTACCTGAAAGATTGAAGGTTTATGTAGAATTTGAATAGATTGTAGCCAATTACCATGGCACCTGCTTGTATCAAAAAAAACTCCCAAGAATTCTCTTATCTGCTAACACTAAAATTGATTGCAGTGACGCATTCTGCAGCGTTTCAATAAATTCTGGTAACATAGTGCTTCTTGTGCATTCTATAAAGAGGCATAAATAAATACCACAATCATGCTTTAGCACTGTGATTGATGAAGCCGCTACTTCATCAGCTTGCATTTCCCACTTGAAGAGAAATTTAAGATTGGTTTCAAGCTGTTCTACCTGCATCTTTCCCATCTTGAAAACAAGCTTTTCACTGCTGAGGACTGAGATTTGGAGGGATGGTTATCAAGCCACAGATGTTTTTGCAATGAAACTGTGCACCTCTGACCAAGTCGCCGTGGTTCAGAAGATGATAGATGGCATTTTCATGTTGCCTCACAAAAGGGTCAAAATGGCATGGCGAGCCCATGACAGTGAGATGGAGAAATGTTAGTCCTGGAAGGAAATTTATTTCTTGGCTTCAGGGGAAGTTTGGCTGTCGTGAATAGGCTCTCTCTGTCGGTCTATAAAAATATTGTTTGTAAGGCAATGATGTATGTCAGACAGACAGTGTTAGCAGACAGAGCAGCTACTTACACAAACGCGAAGCCAAGGACAGTAGCATAAGTCAAGTATGTTGGGTGCTTTTAGGTAGTAAGGATTGGTCTCGATAGGAATATCAACATAATCAAAGGAATTCATTTCATTTTCTTAAGTAAATGTCATTTGTATATTCTATGGCGTCTTCATTGCCCTAGGAGACTGCACCACCCACCTCCATTCTAACACTTCTTTGTGTTATAATTACAAATTCTTAAAATCAGCAGCTGCTTCATTTTACTCACTTTTAGTTCGTTCAGGAACATGTATGTGGACCGAACGCAGTACTGTTCACATAAAGCCATCATACATCTTTAGGACAGTGAAGGCCGCTCTTTTTTGGAGTCTTCCTTTCTTCCCCCTGCCCTCCAGGAGATGGCAATGCTCACTGCTCCCTGGGCGGGATCCCATCAGCTGCTAGTGTTGGAGGGGAGACCCAACAGTAGTGTTCACTCTCTTATGGGTGGGCCAGCGGGGTGCCTTTCTGCCCTGGGGATATAAGGGAAGGGGAAGAAGTGTCACAGGAAAAAACAAAAACTGTTTGTGGGGTCTCCAATACGGCTTTCAGATTTGTTTTCAGGTGTTTGAAATTAAATTGGATTCCTTCATGGCAGTGCTCAAGTAGACATCTTCAGCCCCAGATACTTTTTTTGTGCCCAGATAGCCTCAAGTAATGCATTTGTCAAAAATGAAAAATAGTTTTTAAAGGAAGTCTTAAAAGCCTGATCGACATGTAGAAGTGAAATCTCATGGTTAAAAGAAATAACATGATGTACTTGGGAAAGTTTCATGCTTCTGGATTTTATAAAAACAATCCATTTTGGGGGGAGAGCAGATGTTAAAACAGAGATTATCAATAGGACATACTTGTGTTGGTAGGCAGCGGACTCACATGTCACACACAAAGAACGGTCTTCTAAACTATCCTAAGCTTAGTAGGAGAGGGGATGTTTTTACTGGGAGTGAGAGATGTTTGTCTTAAGGCCCTTCGGGGGGGAGGGAGGGCAGAACAAAAGGGACTGAGTCATTTCAGGTTTAGACAAATAACCCTACCATGAGCTTTCTGAGAGAGCTGCTGTGGGGGGGGGGGGGGGGGGAACGGGGCGGGAGGGGAATTGCCCACCCCATCTGCCCTTCCGTCTATTTTACACTCAAATAGTCTATATGATCACAGAGCAAATTTGTAACATGCTGCCATAGTGATCATTAAAAATACTTCCCGAAAAGTTGTAAGACAAATAGTAAAACATGCTTATGATTCCCAATCCCTTACAAAAATTCCATTTCTGAGCAAAAGGAGAATGGGTTTTAACCCAAGTCTAAGTAAAATTGACATTCTTTCAGCTAACCAAAGAAAAACACCTCTGTTTTTTACATCAGCATGTGAGTACATTCACGTATAAGGCATTACTTAACCATCACCAATT
The DNA here is from genome assembly GCA_963924515.1 of Vespertilio murinus. NCBI lineage: Eukaryota > Metazoa > Chordata > Mammalia > Chiroptera > Vespertilionidae > Vespertilio > Vespertilio murinus. The sequence continues at coordinate 167,132,495 of OZ004704.1, read as the reverse complement.
AACTTATTTCATCCTATCATCAGTCTGACGATCCAAGACAAAGAATCCCCCATTAGAAAAGTCCTGCCCCCCCCGAACCTTACTGCTGTTTAGAGGGGAGAAACACAGCAGGTCTTACACAATCTGGGTAACTCGAAGGTAGAGCACGTTGTCGAAGTGAGGCGTGTGTTTTGGGTGCCGTGCGTGCTTCAAACGTGGCGTTGGAAAGCGGAGTGTCTCGCTCGGCTCGCCTTTCCCACCCATCCCCCTCGGCATTCCTCCTGCCCCTCGGCGGCCGCTGGGCCAGACTGGGGCTGGCCCCAGATTCCGTGTCAGAGGCCATGACCCAGGTGTCACCGCAGTCCTGGCTGCGGGCCCCTCCTCGGGATCATTATATGGGGGTATTGTGTTAGAGGGACGGCTCCGGGGCAGTGCAGTCACCCTGGCCAGCCCAGACCGCGGGGCTCTTCAGATGGGCTGCAGGGGGACAATAGGCCTGAAAAGACTCACACAAACCCTGGTGGCACAAAGGGTTTTATTAAAAATGGGTGTTTGGCCAGACACTAGGTAGCATCCTTCAGAGTGTCACCTTTCTCCCTTGGCTCGGAGCGTTCCTGACTTGAACATTTCCAGACTTCATGTATGGTGACCTGATACCAGCAAACTTTTAGGTTGTTGCTTACCTTCGCATGCATACTCTAATTAACTGTTTTTAATGCTGTGAAACTATGATGCGACACTAATCAAAGCAGAGCTTCTCGATAGCAGTATTTTCAGTAAAATAATTCAAAGTAGAGCGTAGTGATTTTTAAAGCAATGCTGTGCATTTGCGGAAGACATTGCATTAAGCCACTCCACCACGTGCCTTGTCTGTGTACAATAAGCCAGCGGCGGGGACTGTCCCAGAGGAGGGGGGATTATTTTATCTTCTTTCGGTCCCGGGAGGATTGGTTTTCCCACCCCCGAAGACGTCTCCGTAGAGGGACGGAAAATGGAGCTTGAGAAGTCTTTCCCAGATTTGAATTTTAGAAATATCAAAGATGGACTGACGCCTGTGGGATAAAGGTTTCTCATGGTCCTGACCTCGGGTTTTCTCTTTAACTTTACCTCCCCCTGACCTGTCCACTCTGGCCCGGCTCTTCTCAAGGCCTCAGGAGCCTCCCCTCCAAGCAGCCGGGGGGGGAGACAACGGCCGGCTGTCCATGACCCCAGTATTAGCTCATTATTACCGGTCCACAGCTGGACACTTTGCAAAAAAATGTTTTCTTCTGTGCGTTTTCCAGGAAATCAGGTGTCTAGATATGTTAGTATTACAACAAAGAATTCATAAAATTGGAGTTGGTGTCCATCCGTTTTACTGTCCGAGTTCATTTCCAATCTGAGAACATTTGGTCTTCATAGTGTTTGGGGGAAGGTTGGGAGTGGGGGTGTGAGTACTTCCTACTAAGTGAGCCTGTTAGCTTAACCTTGTATAGCTCGAAGTGTAAGGGCAGAACAAGGATCAAAATCGAATGGGACTGGAACTCTTAAAGGTTCTTATAGTGTTTACATCTTTGATTATTCTGACTTTGCTCTACTGTCTATTTGATTGCCTCCCATGTACATCAGTATCACCCGCTTACTCAGGCCTGCGGCCTGGCCTCTCTCAGACGTAATAACCTAAAACCTGGGAGCGGGCCAGAAAAGGGGTTTAAGTCACAGGCCACTCGGCAGGAGAGGATGTCATTCTTTGGAATTATTCATGTTGTAACATGTTAGGATATTTGTTTTTTTCAAATGTTAGTGATTATATGGCCCTAACCTATAAAATAGGCCTAGAAACATAGAATTGGAGTTGAAGGCCAAAAATAATAAGTTTTTTTTAAAAAAACCAATCTACTCTTGTATTGTAGAAGATACAATTGATGCTCACAGGATGGTTTTGAAACATCAAAAAAAAAAAAAATCAGCTAATTCCAGCATCCTAAAGAACCAGGGAAGTTTAAAATACATTTTCGGATATTTTGCAGTGTGGGGCAAATGTAGGATTACAGTTGTTTGTGTGGAAAGTAATACAATAACTAATTATACAAGGATAAACTGTATTTAGCCTACTCACAACCCTAAACCTACTTTTGCTCCACCCTGTATACAGAAAAATGATCCTTAAAGGAAAGCTAGTGTAGTTATGTAGAAGTATCCTTACCTATAAAATAAAAATAATCATATTTTACAGGGTTGTAGTAAGGATTATTTAAGATACTGCATATGGAGTAGATACTAGCTGTTGGCATATAAAGTCCTTATACATTTTGCCTACTAATAGTTCTAATAATAACTACTTTATTAACAAAGAAATTCATATTTATTGTAGAACACATGGAAATACAGGAGGCAAAATAACTAAAACTTCCAGCAGACAGAGATGGAGACCACGGTTGACATCTAGGGACATATCAGAAGATAATTCATTTTGGTTCCCTTTTGTAGCTCTTTCTTCTGTGACCCAGCACCTCCCCGCTCCTCCATGTTTTCCGCCAGCCCGTCCCTTCTGGTGAATTTTCTCTGTTAGAGGCCCCAGTTACCAGGCGTCATTCTTACCCTGGGTGACTTCTCCGCTCTATTGGACATCGTCAACTAACCTCCTCCTCTCGGCTTCCGTGAGATTTTAACCTTCCTGGGCCTCCTCATGGCTCTTTGAGACCACGTCCCTCTCACCTCCAGGTTTCCAGTCCCTCTGTCTTTTCCCTCCCTGGGCACCCCTCCTCCGTGGAGGACTGCTGAGTGCCTCTCCATCCTAACTGCTGGCTCCATGCTGCCCTTTTGTTGTTGTTGTTAATCCTCACCCGAGCAGATTTTTTCCACTGATTTTTAGAGAGAGTGGGGGTGGGAAGGGGAGGCATTGATGTGAAACACGCTGATCAGTTGCCTCCCCCACACGTCCCAGCCAGGGCCAGGGATTGAGCCTGCAACCCAGGTATGTGCCCTTGATCAGAATTGGGGAGCCCATGACCCTTCTGTGGGCCGGCCAGTGCCCTAACCACTGAGCAGCACAGGCCACGGGAATGCAGCCTTTTTAATCACCCGCCGGTCAGCTCCACTTGCCTGTTCCTCTGGCGTCTCTGGCTCACCGTGGCATTGGCTCTCCCAAGCACGTCCTCTCCCGGTTCTGCTGGCTGACTCAGGCTGTTAACTCGGGAGCTTTCTTCTTCTCGTCAGTCCCTTCTCTTCACCGTTCCTTTCAGACAGCTGTCCTCTGAATGTGTGTGTGTGATACGCTCTGTCGTGCCTAGCCTGGCTCTCGAAACTCTCTGAGGTCTGCCCCCAGTCCCACTTTTCTGTGTGACCCTCACTCCTGTACCCTTCAGGGAAGGAGCTCTTCCCAGTTCCTCGTCCCTGACCCAGGTGTCCCTGACCCCGAGCCTTAGCTTATCTCTTCTCTTGGCCTCGCTCTCTTCTTTTCCATGCCTGCATAAGGCGCGATGCTGCTCACATGCACTTCGTTGAAGCCCTGCTCACCCCCCAAAGTAGTAATCACTCCCTCTTTTCAATTTCCTTGTGGTTTTAAATATATATATATTCAAAGAGGAAAGGAGACGGAGAGAGAGAGAGAAACTTGATCAGCTGCCTCCTACACATCCCCTACTAGGGATCAAACCTGCAACCCGGGCATGTGCCTCGGCCGGGAATCGAACTATGACCTCTTGGTTCACACGTCTACACTCAACCACTGAGCCACACCGGCTGGGCTCTCTTGGAGTTTTAGCAAATCTCCTCCCGTCTTGCGTGGTGCTCATTTGTACCTTTGTCTTCACTCCCACAACACACTGTTACCTGAACGAGTTTGAGAACAGCTGATACATTTCAACTTCCTGATCTTCAAAGATGAGGAGACGGAGTTCCAGGAGAGTGCCCAATTTGCGGCCACATGACTACTGGATCCAAGATTAAAATTCAGATCCCCCCATTCTCAAACCACTGCCCTCCTCTACACTTACTTATTTAGCACTAAAGGGTTTCTACCCATTGCTAGACGTTTTTCCTAAGCACTTGACAAGTACAAACTCATTTAGTTCCCATTTAATAGATGAGGAAACTCCGTTCAAACCCAGGTGGTCTGGTCCCAGAGCCTGCGCTGGAATCACTGCATCAGCCTATGCTTCTATGTGAGAGGGAGCCGGGGTCAGGGGTCACGGGATGCTGAGAATATTTTATATCAACTATTGATACTTATATCAGATATTGGGGTTTTTTAATCAATATGTCATCATTAATGATTTATTATACATGGACACTCCTTTTGTCAGTTTGTGAATTACTTTATTCCCTCTTCCCAACAGCCTTACTGTATTCATTTTATAGGTAATTTTAAATATATATTTTATTGATTTTTTTTACAGAGAGGAAGGGAGAGAGATAGAGAGCTAGAAATGTCGATGAGAGAGAATCATCGATCAGCCGCCTCCTGCACACCCCCCACCGGGGATGTGCCCACAACCAAGGTACATGCCCTTGACCGGAATCGAACCTGGGACCTTTCCATCCACAGGCTGATGCTCTATCCACCAAGCCAAACCGGTTTCAGCATTTTATAGGTAATTTTAACCAAGGTACAGAGGAGAGACAATAACTTCCCCAGGTGGCACAGTGATGACCAGGCTGGAATTGTAACCCAGGAAGTCTGGGTCTGACAGCTCAGCCCTCAGTCACTGTGCTGGACCGTCTCTGCTTCCTCGGGAGCACTGACTCATTAGAAGTCAGAATTCTTACCTGTTTGTCTCAGCAACCTCCTCTGTAAAGGTCAGCGGACAGAAACGCTACCACGGGGTTTTTAAAGTTCATTTGACAAACACTGATCCAAGGGAACCTTTCTCCCTTCCTTTTCACTGCTTTGCATTTCACGAAGTCTTTCATTTGATGAAACCTAAGTGGTAGCAGTAGTTCATGCGGACCTGTTTTGAATTGCTCGTTGGTCAGCTTCAGCTGGTGTATGAGTAGTTCCCACCTTCACAGCTAAAGGAGCGGGGCCATCACACCCTTGAGAGGTACACAGGTGCCACCTAGTGACGGAGAGCAGAAACACACGTTGCTCCTGTAAAACACTGGGCGATGTGGGGGCTTTGTTGTCTTGTGGTCTTTAGGAACATGTTGCGATGAAACATGGGGATGTTACTACCAGAGTTTTTAGTAGGTTACTTAATGTGTTAAAAATGCAGCTAATATGCTTTTATTGTTGAGTCATATAATTTTAGAATGGAATTAGGCCTCGATCGGTGCATCTTTAAAAAAATATTGGCATGACAGGGAGTCTCATTTTCTTGACCTGTTTTTCTTGTTCTGAGTTATTGTTGCTGAGACTAATGAAAACAGTTAAAACTGGATGTAATTTTAAAAGTGAATGAATTTGTTGCTTCCATCTGCTCGCTGCTTCTAATACTAGTTGTCAAACTCTTCCATATTCCCCATGTATGAAATGATTCTCTCATTAGAGAAGAAACCTGTTTCAGGTTTTCCAAAGCATTTATCATTGGGTTGTTTCTTTGTTAGCAGATGGGGGATTATTGGATTAATACGGAAGATATGGGTGAAGGTGGATTCGACGCTGAGAGGATTACACACCATGTGACATGGTCGCTCATACAGCCAGCTCTTAGTGGTCATATAAGCAAACAGCACGTTGTCATACATGTGCCATATGTCAGGCATTTGAGTGCCTTGTCTGCTCCATGCACTAGGGAATATTAATGAGGACAGAGAGTAGTTAGAACTCGGCTTCAGTGTGTGCTCATTGTTAATTTGCTGATAGTCTGGATTCTAGACCAGGGCTGGGCAAACTTTTTGACTCGAGGGCCACAATGGGTTCTTAGACTGGACCGGAGGGCCGGAACAAAAGCAACCTGACCATGCTGGCACTCTCATCTTGGGCTGCTGGTGAAGGAGCGGAGGGGAGAGCAAGAGAACCCTCCGCTCTTTCGGCTCCGCGGGCCGGAGAGAACAGCCGAACGGGCTGGATCCAGCCCTCGGGCCGTAGTTTGCCCATGGCTGTTCCAGACCCTGTGTGTTTGAATAAACATCTTTGCTATTCGTTTGACTTCACAACAATTATTCCCGAATTTAAGTGCACCATATTTTTGGTAGTACTTTTTATGTTCTCCCAGGCAGCTTTACTCACATAACAACAACAGTAATATTGTGTGTGCTAATTACAGGCACTGTAAAAAGTACTTAATAGGCATGATTTCACTTAATACTTTGAAAATCCCTTAAGGGATTATATCTGTTTTCCAAAGGCAAATAAATGAGGCTAAGGAAACTTAAGAAACGTGTTCAAGGTTGTTCAGTTAGTAAATAACACAGAGTATTCATTTGCCAGTCTGTCTCCTTTGGAAGATTGAAATTAAAAGCAAAAGCAATGTCTTTCTAATCCTTGAGTCTTTCATACAGTGCCTGGTTTTTGTTGTTGTTAATTCTCAGCGGAGGATGTTTTTTCCATTGATTTTTCGTGAGAGTAGAATGGAGAGGGAGAGACACACAGAGAGAAACATTGATGAGAGAGAGAGAGACACACCAATTGGTTGCCTCCCACATGCATCCCAACCAGGGCTGGGGACTGTGCCTGCCACCAAAGTAGATGTACGTGCCCTCGACTGGAATCAAACCCAAGACCTTTCAGGCCAACGCTCTTATCCCCTGAGCCAAACTGGGTAGAGGCAGTCCTTGATTTTTAGAAAGCACCTAGTAATTGTCTATTTAAACCTTGAACTCTTTCTTGACCAACCAGACTTCTGGTTCTGGTTCCTTCCTATATGAAACAAACTCAAGAAGAAGAGCTCGTGGTGACAGTGAGTCAGAAAGCCCAGAAGTGAGGCGAGGCCTGGAGGCCGTGGCGTGAAGATGAGGCGTGGAGCCCCTGCAGTGCTTCCAGAAGGAGGGCCTCACATTTGGCCAAAGGTTGACTCCCTGCTCAAGAAAGTTAATTTGGCTGGGACCACGATTTTGTTAGCTTACGCTGGCACTCATAGTTAGGAATGAAAACATTTATTAGAGTCCCAGTTTCTGTTCAATTAATTTGAACTTTCTTTCTTGACCCTTCATCTTTACATATTGCTAAACCTTTAAGCAACTTTAACCATGGATCCAAACACTCTGTGAGCTCTCAGCACTGGGATCATTGAGAGTTAGCCCTGTTGAGGAGTGATTTTTTTTTATACCCCTGTGTTACGTTTTGAAGAAACTGGGGCCAAGTTTCTCCTCTCTCTCTTTCTCCTCCTTCCCTCGCTTAGTCTTGAGAAGGCCGGCAGTATTCTTTGTGGCTGCTCTTCCTGACTCTGCTGTTTCCCCCTAAACCACACAGCCCAACTCTGCTGAGTCTCTGTAACCAAGCACCACGCATGTGGTGTGGCAACGCTCAGCTGGCGAGCTGTGACAGGCCGTGGGAACTGGCTCCTGTGGCCCCGCGGCGTTGTTGATCCTGGGCCTCGGCGTTGTCTGGCCCTCATGTGTGAGGGGGTCTTTGCAGCACTGCAGAGTTTAAGGATTAGTGCTACTTACGCTGAGGCACATTGTGTGTGCGTTTAACTGTATTTAATATATTGTTCCTAAACGAGTTTGTTTTGTGGTTTTTTTTTACTCTGTCAGACCATTAATTTGTTAACTGTGTATCTGTTCCCTGTTTTCTTGCTTAGCTAATGGCTCTTATTGCCTGATAATGCTCATCTCGACATCATTTAAGGGCCCTGGCCCCTGAGTTCCCTCTTAAATGTGCAGACAGTACGAGAAATCAAATTCCTAACAAAGCGGTGAACAAGAATAAGCCAGGCCCTGCCTGGGTCTCTGGAGTAACACACCAAAATAGCGTAACGCCTAGAGTTTTGAGATTGGCGCCGTAGGCTTTACAACCTAACAGAAGCACGCGGCCCCTGCTCCGCTTGCCCACCTGCACTTTGTGTCTTTTAGAACAAGAGTCTTTGTAGAGCTTGAAGAAGGGGTCACATGGGAACCAGTGTGAGTGGGGTAGCCCTCTAAATTATTGTTTCCCAATAAGTATGTCCTACTTATTTTCCTACTGAAATCATTTCCACACTTATCCGGGTTCTCGTCTTCCCTTTTCTGTGTGGAGAGGGTGCACCTCCAGGTGCTCGGTTCGCCTGCGCGGTGGTTTACACTTTCCTGACCTCCTGTAAAGGAGCCACTGAGAGGGCCGCGAGGGGCTGGCCTCTCCCCTCGGGTGAGTTTCCGGGGGGCATCCGGGGTGTGCCCTCCTCACAGTGGGCTCTTTGCAGTCTGTGCTGAGTGGCAGGTAGCCAGGCGGTGAGGGTCTGAAGGGAGCACCTCTGTTCCCTCATCTCTGCTCTGCCCGGCCATTAAAAAAAAAGAAGGATAATTCTGGGTTTTACATGTAGTGTAAGCAGTTCATTTTTTAAAGAGGAAGAAGGGAAAACTTGAAGAATCCATTTTAGGGTTAAAGAAAACTATCCCAGAGAAGCATTCGTGCAGTGTTGATCGATAGCACCATAGAAAAAAGGAGTAATCCCTCCAACGGTCCTCACACACGCTTATCAAAATCCGCTTTCTACGAGGGAGGGCTGTATCCGCCTGCAGCTCCCTGAGACTGAGCTACTTCGGGCAAGTTCTGTCTCATCCTTCCTTTTCTGTACCTGCTGACATAAGACCTCACTCCCACTCAGGAAGCTTTCCGAAGGATACTCTTCTGAGCACAGATAGGATGAAGAAATGTTTTTGGCCGAAACCGGTTTGGCTCAGTGGTAGAGCGTCGGTCTGCGGACTGAAAGGTCTGGGGTTCGATTCCAGTCAAGGGCATGTACATTGGTTGCAGGCACATCCCCGGTTGGGGGTGTGCAGAAAGCGGCTGGTGGATGTTTCTCTCTCATCGACGTTTCTAGCTCTCTATCTCTCTCCCTTCCTCTCTGTAAAATATCAATAAAATATATATTTTTTTAAAAAAGAAAAAAAGAAATGTTTTTGAAGGTGGCACTGTGACTTGATTAAGAACTAGGTTGCAAAGAGCCTGTTGAATTCCATTTGTACCCATTCGGAGGGAGTATTTGTAAAACTGAACTCAGGATTCAGTTGACTAATGAGGTCAGCAACATGTTAGGAGGAAAGAAAGAAAAAAGCAGCCCTGGCTGACGTGGATCAGTGGTTAGAGCACTGGCCCACGCAACAAAGGGTCTCTGGCTGGATCCCCGGTCAAGGCATGTACCTGGGTTGCAGGTTAGATCCCCAGCCCCGGGTGGCGTGCCTGCGGGAGGCAACCTACTGATGCTCACTCACCGATCTTCCTCTCTCTCCTGTCCTCCCTTCCTCCTTCCCATTATCTAAAAATCAATGGGAAAAAATATCCTCAGGTGAGGATTAACAACAAGAAACAGAAAGAAAAAAAGCCAGTTCAAATTAGCCTTTATTCTGAACCAAAATCTTGTGGCTCTTAGAATGTCAATGCCAAATGTTGGCAATCATTTGAGTGATGAGATCCAAGTATTTTTCTATGTTCTGCAGTAATCATTTTATAAAATATTGGGAAATATTTCAATTTTGAAATTCATTATAAGGAAGCAAACTTGCAGTGACAAGGGCCCATGTATTTGTGTAAATCTAAAGGCCCCGTTTTGTCATAGCGACGGGGTCTTGGTTCAACTTTGTATGACATTAGACACACTACTTAATATGTTTTTACCACAGTTTTTAATAGATGGGAATAACATATTTTACAGAGTTTTGTGATACTCAAGATAATGTATCTGAGAAACATTTTCTGTAGATTAGTCAGAAGTTATTGATCTTCCTACCTTTTTATCTAGAAATAACAAATTTTCTAAGTTGTATAATTTTTTTGTGTTTTTAATTTTAGAAATAAAAACAAATAGAAATAAATATTTTTATTTTAGGAAAACCTTTAAGTGGAATTTAATATTAAATATTAAAATATATTAATCAATTTCTAAAATGTTTATACAAACTCTTAAATTGCATAGAGAGTTTAATAAACTTCACATTTGATTTTTTGATTTTTTTAAATGTTTGGATTTACTCCAGACTTACCTTTTTTTATTCTGAGTCCTTTTCCACATTGGTTATATCTATCAAAGATTATTGTTTTTCTACTTCTGGCAATGAAATCTGTATCTTCTTTAATATATATATATAAATATATATATATATATATATATATATATATATATATATATATATATATGGTTCTGTACCTTCAAACGTATGTAGCTTCCATTAATGGTTGTTTCCTTTGCTCCCTCCCTTGTTCATACTTCCTGCCTGCGTCCTGGGCTAGCCTGAGCTTCAGTTGTGAGCATTTGTCTCAGCACCTACCTTACTTATTAAAATGCCTGGGGATTTTGCATCTCTGCCATATTCAGTTCTGAAACTCCATTTTTTTGACATTTACTTTCTGTAAATGATTTTTGTTTGTTTGTTTCCCCAGCCTCATGCAAAAAGATTAGGCAAGAAGCTATTTTTTCTGGTATACAATTCTATGTATATAGAATATCAAGCTGTACAACTTAAAATATACGACTTTTACTTGTCAACTATACCTCAATAAAGCGAGGGGGGGAAAAAGACATACACTATTTCTGAGTAATATTTAATTTTGCCCTAAGTAGGCATTCTAAGTAGGCTTATATATATATAGTGATTTCAGAAAGGAAAGGTGAGGTAGAGATAGGAACATCAATAATGAGAGAAAATTGTTGATATGCTGCCTTCAGCATGCCCCACACTGAAATCCAGCCTGTGAACCTGGGCACGTCCCCTGACCGGGAAACTTAACTGCCAGCTTCTGGCTCATAGGCCAACAGTCAACCACTGAGCAGCAGACCAAGCTGAAATCTCTATCTTGAAGAGATACCTGCCACCCCATATGTTCATTGCAGCATTATTCACAATAGACAAGATACGAAAACAACCTAAATGTCTGTGGACTGGTGAATGGATAAAGAAAATGTGACATGCGCACATGGACACCACACACACACACACACACACACACACACACACATACACACACACACACACACACCACGTACAGGAATATTCTTGAACCTTAAAAAGAATGAAATCTTGCTTTTTGCAATGAACCTAGAGGGCATTATGCTTAGTAAAATAATTCAAACACAGAAAGACAATTATTGTGTGATCTCACTTACATGTGGCCTCTAATCTAGTTGAACTCATAGAAACAGAGTAGAATGATGGGTACCAGGGTTGGAAGGGGGGAGGGGAATGGGATGAGATAATCAAAGGATACAAAGTTTCAGTTATACAAAAAATATTTTTGAGATCTAATTTATAGCATAGAGACTACAATTATAAATATTCTATTGTCTACTTAAAATTTGCTGAGTGTAGGTGTTATGTGTTTTCCCCACACATACATGAGATGATGAATGTTAATTAGCTTGATTAAAGTGATTATTTTACAGTGTCTGTATATAGAATATCAAGCTGTACACCTTAAAATATACGACTTTTACTTGTCAACTATACCTCAATAAAGTGGGGGGGGAGGGGGAAGACATACATTATTTCTGAACAATATTTAATTTTGCCCTAAGTAGTTATAATTTAAGTAATACTTAAATTTATTGATATAATTAAACTTCTTGTATGTTTTGTAAAGTATATCATTTAAATGCTATAATCATTTATTTCTCAGAAGCCAGAATTTTTTTTTTTTAATATGCGTGGGATGGACTTTGGTTTTCAGATTGTGATAGTTAATGAATACCAGTAGAGGGAGCTCCAACTCATCTTTCTTGGCGAATTTAGCTCTCAACTTGAAAATGTAGGTTTGTGAAAAGACCATGCTTAGAAATAAATAACACATGGTTCTAAAGATTTTTCAAATGTGCTAAAGGATGACAGTTGTCATTCTGCTTAACCTTGAGGGGGGAAACATCTGACTTTGATTTTTGTGCTTTTAATAAACTTACTGTCAAATAACTAAATAAAAACGCCTATATAGTGTAACTTCCTATAAATGATTCATCACCCAGCCCACATATTTCAAATCTATCTCAGTTGAGGAGGAGAAGGAGGAGGAAGAGTAGTGTTAGTAATGTTACTGTTTGAAGTGAGGTTAAGCAAAGTAAAATTTTAAATGGTTGGCAGATAGTCACAAAAGCAGTGGCGTACTAAGGTGAATTGCTGAGTCATGGTACAGGATAAGGAGAGAGAAAATTCCATTTTACTTAGAACTGGCATTCGTTCGGAAGATTTAAAACCCAAAATGTAGAACGACTCTAGAACCTTCGCTTGCATCCAGTTGGCTAAACCTAATTATTACGCTGTTGGTTTCTTCACAGACCCCAGAAGAAAATACCACGTGAGGCTGCTGGCTTACAACAGCATAGAAGATGGTTACCAGGCAGACCAGACAGTCAGCACCCCAGGATGTGTGTGTAAGTAAGAGTCCTGGTAGGTCGTTTCACTTGGGATGGCTCGCTCCCTTTTCTCCTCTGCCTTTAAATGTCAGTCCCGTTCCTACGTGGCGGATTACTTTATATTCTCCGTGGTGCCCAAGATGGTGTCTTGAACAAGTACCTGCTCAGAGGATATTGAAGCGATATGTATTCCATTATAAGAGCCTGATTTACTTTTGCGTGCAAAAGACCATAAGAAATTTAACTGGGAAAAATTACCCCGAATGCCTACATATACTGAGCTTTCTTTAATCTGCTCCAACCTTGAGGCTGATTATTTCCTCCCAGTTACTGCTCAGTTTTATTGCTCCTAAGAGCTGTTTGATTTTATTGTTACTAAAGTGGGTGTCTGCTACGTTTTAAGTCCGCTGCTGGCTTTCTGAATGCCTTTGGCTGGTGGCTTGACTTCTCCATGCTTCTGTTTTGCAATCGGAGTATTGATAATATTTGATTCCTCATCTAAGTCATGGGAGGGAGAGTTGGTCGGGTTTGAACAATAGGACCGCTACCAACCACTCTAGGAAGAAAGACCTAAAGTCAACTTACTGACTTTATGGGTGTTATGCTTTTACCATTTACCACTCCCTACCATCAATGTTGTGCCGTGAGGTACATTGACATTGTATTTTTCAATAGCTGTTCGCGATCGCATGGTTCCTCCCCCACCACCACCCCACCATCTCTATGCGAAGGCTAACACCTCATCTTCCATCTTCCTGCACTGGAGGAGGCCTGCATTCACCACGGCACAAACAATTAACTACACCATTCGCTGTAACCCCGTCGGCCTGCAGAACGCTTCTTTGGTTCTGTACCTTCAAACGTATGTAGCTTCCATTAATGGTTGTTTCCTTTGCTCCCTTCCTTGTTCATACTTCCTGCCTGCGTCCTGGGCTAGCCTGAGCTTCAGCTGTGAGCATTTGTCTCAGCACCTACCTTACTTATTAAAATGCCTGGGGATTTTGCATCTCTGCCATATTCAGTTCTGAAACTCCATTTTTTTGACATTTACTTTCTGTAAATGATTTTTGTTTGTTTCCCCAGCCTCATGCAAAAAGATTAGGCAAGAAGCTATTTTTTCCTTTACTTTCATATGGCGAGAGAGAAGCATGCTTAAAGAAAAACAAAAGATCATCTCCATGTTGGCATCAAAAAATAAAGCTATTCTGTTTTCTAGGTTATAGATAAAAAGATGCCTATCACTATAATTTTAAAGTATACTCTGACTCCCAACATTTCAGAGGAAACCCCTTTGTTAGTAGGACACTTGTAGGCAACTTGTATGACAACTTGCAGGCTTATTTTTACGGGATCATAACAAATGTGGTATATAATAGTCAAACCAGAGAGCTCTTTGGGTGTAAAAATAATTTAGTATGCTCTCCCTCCTGTATTGATTGAGAGTACTGGCAGTCTTTGAGAAACAATCAATGTGCTAGCGGCATTAACCAACTTCATTGCTCATTATCACAGGTCAGAAACTCACATGTTGGTTCAAGGTCTAGAGCCAAACACCAAATACGAATTTGCGGTCCGATTGCACGTGGATCAGCTTTCCAGTCCCTGGAGCCCCGTCGTCTACCATTCCACCCTCCCAGAAGGTAAAGAAGGCAGCTCCCTGTGGGTTTATCCAACTGCAAAAAATGTGTGAAAAACAGACACTGAATGGCCAGATGATTATGATCTCTGAAAGCATAATAATCTGGCCACTCAGTGTATATCCTATATAATAAAAGGCTAATATGCAAATTGTCCCCTCGACCGAGAGTTCAGCCAGCAGGCAGGCCGGCCAACTGCCCATGTCCCCTCCCCCTGGCTGGCCAGACCTCATGCACCGGGCCTCTAATACACACACACACACACACACACACACACACACAAAGTGGCCAGGTTATTATGCGTTCATAATAACCTGGCCACTCGGTGTATATGTCTGTCACTTTGAAGAAGTTGTTCAGTGACATATACACTGGTTGCTACTACCAATTGATATGTATGTATTTGTTTTGTTTTTCAGTCTTCATTAAGTTTAATTTTCCCCTCTCAGCTTATATATTGCACAAATGGGCTTAAATCAGATGTGCTGTTCAAGGCTGCACTGAAATAATTTTAAATGTGAATATATATATATATATATATATATATATATATATATATATATAGTTAGGAGCTTGTATGTATGTATCTTGATACTATGCACAGTGCATAGATATACCTGATTGAGCAACAATTCTGTAGCTCACCTGTCATTCTAGTTAAGATATTTTATGTCTCCAAAATTTGGATTCCTTTTCTCTAGACTGAGGGTGAAGGACTAGATGATCTATGAGGACCCCTATTTTAATGATGCTGAAGGACAGCAAAGGGCATTTATTTCAGTGAGCAAGGGTTTCTTTGCTATGGTCTTGACAATATGTTATATGTTATGTGATGCCAAAAACCAGCTCTTCACCCTTTTAGCTTATATTAAAAAGGGAGTCAATTAAAATCCTAAGATTTCCCTACTTTTCAAATCATCAGTGTAAAGCCTACCCTTTAGACTCCCTGATCCACAACTTTTTTTTTTGGGGGGGGGGGGCGATAACTAAATGTTTCTAGTCTCAGAAGTGTTTTCTTCAGTGGCTTCCCAGACCAGGTTGAATATATATCCTCTACATTTTAATAAGAAATGGAGTTTAGATTCACTACTTTCGGTGCTTAATGGAGTGAGACAATATCTAACGAGCACGTGCTGCTGGTGAGACTGTAAAACATGTCCCGTGTGACAAAACATGTCAGCAGCCCTAAGAATGCTTGCCATCTCGGGCTTAGTAATTCCCCTCCCAGCCGTCTGCTACCTTCTTTTTACATGTTAAATGTTTTGAACATGATAAAATAAAACTAGCTTTCAGAGAAAGAAGAAAAACAGCACTGTAATTGTATCACTCATAATCGGCAAGAGCCCCCTGCTCAGATGATTCTGTGGTGGTTTCTAGTATTTCAAGCTTTCCCCCTATGCCTGTCATTCTAGCGGCCAGGCATTTGTGTGGGTGTGACCTCTTTATTCCCAGTAACACCAGATTTTCGCGTGTGTGCCCAGCACCGGCAGGCCCACCAGTTGGAGTAAAAGTGACGCTGATAGAGGATGACACTGCTCTGGTTTCCTGGAAACCCCCCGACGGCCCAGAGACGGTGGTGACGCGCTACACTATCTTGTACGCGTCGAGGAAGGCCTGGATCGCGGGGGAGTGGCAGGTCCTGCACCGAGAAGGTAACGGAACATAAATTACCAGAGAGAATGAAAAGTAAGGCTTTTCGTGATGAGGAAATAAGAGAAAGAGGGATCTAGAGTTTGTTTTGAGGTTATGTTTATGGAACACCACATAATGAAGGGTTTTGGTTTTACTCAGAGCACTGGGGGGAAGCTGTCAGCATATTTGAAGCATGAGCGTGTAATTCGCATTTGAGAGGTCACTCTGACTGTTGTGAATAGAAGAGGTTTGGTTGAGGAGCGGGCGGCATTTATGATGCAGAGATTATAAATCTGGATTAGGGTGGGTAAGGCTTGGGAAAGAAGAGAATGGTTGAGAAACATGAAGGAGGTAAAATCGGCAGGACCTGGTAGCTTACGGAGGGAGGGTGAGGAGCAAGGGAGGGAAAACTGATAATTATTAGATTTCTAGTAGTGGTATACCTTGCACTGAAGTAGCAAACACTGAAAGAGGATGAAGACTTTGTACAGCTACTAAAATGGTCCATTTGCAAATAAATTAAATTAATAAATGACTATTAGGGTCCACAGGCAAAAGCTGATTAGGGTTTACAACAAACACTGAATTTAACTTTTTTCGTTTTATTTATTTATTATTTCTTAATTTTAACATGTTTTTGCTTATTTCAGAGGGGAAAGGGAGAGGGAGAGAGAGAAATATCAATGATGAGAGAGACTCATAGATTGGCTGCCTCCTCCACACCCCACACTGGGGATCAAGCCCACAACCTGGCATGTGCTCTGACCAGGAATTGAATTGTGACCTCCTGATTTGCACATGGGTTGATGATCAACCACTTAGCAACTCCAGCTGGGCCGAATTTAATTTTTTTTTAACACCATTTTTTTTTTTTAGCTGAGTAAAATAGAATTCTGAAACTCTTAACATTCTTACTGCATGCTTTTATCATTATATTCTTTCAAAACTTCTGAATCATTTGAACAAGTCCAAATGCCAGTTTTTAGATGGACAATAGCATAAATAGTAAAACTTCATTATTTTGGCATTTTCTTAATTCAGATGTGCATGCTGAGAAAAGAACAGTTTGCCAACCAGTGAAAAGCTTAAGGACTTCAAGAAGAAATTTTGTTGAGCGTCCACATATTCTAAACACTTCATAGCACTAGGCACTTCCACATACATTTTACCTGTTAAGGGAATATTTACCCAGTTAAGAGAATAAACTTCAAAGACAACTATGAAGATGTAATAAACTCTGTGCAATAATAAAGTAAGCAAATGATAAATTTAGCTGGAGTTTTGATAGTTGTATAATCATAGTTTTCATTGAGCAGAAAGCCCCACTGAGGAATGATGTCCCCGTCCCTGAAGAGATGTGAAAGTAACACGTACTTGCTAACAATGCAGCTTTATGTTTGTGTCAGTTCCCTGTTGCCACCTAACAAACCGCTCTAAAACTCAGCCACTGTACCTCCTCACAGTTCTGTGAGTCAGCATTTGGGACTGGGACCAGCTGGGCAGTTCTGTTGGTCTCTCCTCAGGTCACTCATGAGGCTGTAAATCATCTCCAGTTTCAACATGGGCAGCTTAAAAACAGCAAGGGCGAGTTCTAACACCAGGACATAAGAGGGAGGAAGCCCGTGTACAAAGCTTTTCAAGCCTCTGCTTGCATCACATTTGCTGATGTTCGCTGGGGAAACCATGTAGGCAAGCCCAGAGCCAGTGAGACAGAGGACTGCCCTCAGGCGTGCATAGGTGGACGTATCTTTGATGGGTGGGCTATCACTCTTACAGTCTACCACCAAATCTTAAAATGTGTAGTTCACATTTACTTCATTATTTCCAAAAAGACTTATCAATTCATCCTTTAACCAAAGGACTAATCTGATTTAGATATTTTATAAGTATTAGTAAAGAATTTTAATCCCAAGAGCACATACTTCTTTTAGGTCTTCATTTGCACCTGCCTAAAATTTTGTTTTGGTAAAAGTGAAGAAAAAGATGGTAGGGTGGGGGGGCGCGAAGAGGGAGAATATCAATGTCACTTTCTTATATGTCTGTTCATCTCCTATACATATTGTGTTCATGTATATTTACATGTATAACTAACCGCATCTAACCACATATTTATTGCCAGGTGGAATAAGGTATTTTTTATTAGTTAAAATATTTTTTAAATGTTTCTGATGACCATATGAGATTTGTGTGACTAACATTGTACATGCTAAGATGGTTGAACAGAAGAAATGTGTTGTGAAAGTATGCTTGTGTGTAATTTAAAGGGTCAGAAATTAAAGCCTTTGCACAGGACACACTAATTATCTTAAAATCTAAAAGGCACTGTAGGAAATCATGCTCTACTACTGCAATTCCTGACCCCTGGCTCTCATAGCATGAGTTTCCCCAAAAGGTAAAGGTACCCCTCTCTAAAAAAAAGAAAAAGTTCTATGACTAAATAAATTTGAGAAACACCATATACTATTTATTCCATATACTGTTGGAAATTCATATTGGGACTTAAAGTCCTGTCTTCAAGCAATCCGTTTAACTCAACATTTGCCAAATCAATTGGACTACTAATAGTAGGAACATAATAGATTGATCAAATGAATTCTTGTTGAACGATTACTATGCGGCAGGCTCTTTTCTAGGCACTGGTAATACCACAATGAACAATACACTGTTCCTTCTCCAATGGAGTGAACATCTCAGGAAGCACACAAGCAAATATAAAAATATGCAGGTAGTGCCATAAGCGCTGTGTAAGGGGGAAAGACAAAGTGGTAGATGTAGTGAGGTGAGTTCTTAGGGAAGAAATGACACCCGTAGATATCTGGGGAACTCGCAAAGGCCCTGAGACAGAGGCATGAGCATACACACACCCATTCAGCTCATCCGCTTATAAAATTTAAATTAAATGAAAAGACTTTTCATTTCAGGTACGATTAGTTTTTGGCAAGCACTTTTACAAATTAAATGCAAAGTATTACGTGATAAGATGGGAGCTCAACTTATATGTCTATTTGTGAAGAAATTGGAATGCTTTTCCTTATAGCTAATTGCAGCCTGTCACAATACGTCTCTGTTTGGAACTCACCTGCCTAGGAACTGGTGAGAGTGGGAAGGCTCTTCCTGATTCTAAATATGGGCCAGTTTGTTTACTTAACAGTTGTGTGCTCAAGTAGCTCACACTCTCTCGAGGCCAAGTTGAAACCATAGAATATAAAAACAAGCTGTTTTTGGCTGCTCACCTTGCCACTTGGTTCAGCTGCCTCCACCATGTGATGGGCAGAGGTGGCCTCTGAATCATGTCCTCGGCTCAAAAATCACCCCACCGCTCACTTGCATAATGAAGTAGACTCTTTCAAGTGCCTTAGGGCAGCCAGCTCTGGCCTGGAGGTGACTGCTACAAGCCATTGTAAGCCCTTTGAAGCCACTGTAAGGATGCTCTGAGTCGGGAAAAAATGAGAGTAAGTCACCGTAGGAAAGTAAGGTTCCCCTGTGAATGTCCACAAATGCAGACGGAACAACTTGCTGGATGAATTTCTACTAGACCTGATTTCTTAACGTTAGGATTTATCCCTAGGGTGAGAACCCCTTCTGTAAGAAAAATACTTCAGTGAAATGACAAGAGCAGAAAGACATCTCAAGAAATACCAGTCCCGCCCAGCCAGTGTAGCTCAGTGGTTGAGCATCAACCTAGGAACCAAGAGGTTACAGTTCGATTCCTGGTCATGTCACATGCCCAGGTTGCAGGCTCAATCTCCAGTCGGGGGCGTGCAGGAGGCAGCTTATTGATAATTTTCATCATTGATGTTTCTATCTCTCCCTCTCCCTTCCTATCTGAAATCAATAAAAAAATAAAAATAAAAGAAACAGCAGTGTCCAAACAGAAACCCTTCTTAGCAGTCATGCCAACAGAGAAAATACCTTCTGATACCAAATGTCATATATAAATTCAAATGAAGGTTACATTTTGGAGAGAAGTAGATGCTAGGCAGATTGGTGGTAGTAATTTTGATAGTTAATTTGAGGTCTTAGTCTTCAGCACTCGTGGTTCTTATATAATTTTGGCATTTTATTTCCTGTTTACATTCAAGAACTCTTAATGATTAGGCGGGTGAAAAATATTTTTATACTTTCAAAACTAATTGTGTTCACCCTGCCCACTTTGGCTCAGTGGATAGAGCATCGGCCTGCAGACTGAAAGGTCCCGGGTTCGAGTCCACTCAAGGGCATGTACCTCAGTTGCAGGCTCCTCCCCGGCCCAGGCCCTGGTTGGGGAGCCTGCAGGAGGCAACCAATCAATTTATCTCAGTTTTTCCTTCCCTCTTCCACTCTCTCTTAACAATCAGTGGGGAAAAAATATCCTTGGGTGAACTATTAAAATTAGATAAATAAACAAAATAAAACACAAACCAAACACTTAAAAAAAAACACGAATTGTGTTGTTTCTAATTGAAGAGGTAAGGTCAAGTGACGCTCTTTGGAGCATGCCCACCCCAATCTCCTTTTCGAGTGCATTTTCTTCTTCTGGAACTCTAAGGGGTCCCACAAGACTTAGAACCAGGGGAGCAATGGACAGTGGCAGCTAGTCCTGGGCAAACCCCCTGAACTTTCCCCACGGCCCCCTTTTCTCTGTCTTTCCAGTGAGCTAACAGGCTCCCTTCTTCCCCATAAGGTTTCTAAGGAGCCAAAGCAGAGCCCTGCCTAGTCCCTCCCCTGTTGCTTCTTTTATGGTAAACCCTTCCTTGATTCACCGTCCCTGGCTTTAATAAAGGTACTCTCAAACAATAAAAACATAAAAGGAAGAGTAAGGTCACCTTCATCTAGCACAGCAGTTACCATAAATAGTTTAAACATTTCAAAAGATGAAAAAAGGCTCACATTGGATTTTTTAAAAATCTTACCTAATAATAGAGAAACATGTAAATTGACCGAACCTCCACTATGCCCACAGCCAATCAGAGTGAATATGCAAATTAACCCAACCGAGATGGTGGTTAATTTGCATACATACCTGGGTCCTGGATACCCCCTCGGCACCCGGGTCACTCCATCAGACGGAGGCTTTAGGCGTGAGAAGGGGCCGAGCCTGCGATCAGAGATGTGGGTGGGGGAACCCCTTCCCAAGTCTAAAGCCTGGGGTGGAGGCTTTAAGCTTGGGCAGGGGCCGAGTCTGGGATCAGAGGGAAGGGGAAAACAAATCCATGGAAACATAACCTCAGGTGAGGATAAAAAGAAAAATAAAGAAAGAAATGTCATATCCTATGAAAGACACATCTTAAAGAAAGTTGTCATTTTTTCATGGTGAAGGGATTAGAGTCCGTGTTGATGAAAACACCTTGGTGGCTGCAGTGACTGGCAGTGGCTGCAGCAGCGGGGTGATGGGGCTGGCGCCTTCCCCTGATCATCCCAGTCACCTCCCACAAAGGGAGGCCAGACTGTGGCTTAGGTCTGCTCCTAAGGGGGAGTGGGCCTAAGCCATCAGTAGAACATCCCCTGAGGGTTCCCAGTATGTGAGAGGAGGCAGGCTGGGCTAAGGAACCCCAACCCAGGGCATGAATTTTGTACACCGGGTCCCTAGTCTAATTATAATTGTTGAATCAGAGTGCTTTATACCATCCTCTTTCTGCCTCTGTTTGAAATATTCTATAATAAAATGTTGTTAATGCTGTTTGTATCCAGACCTATAGAAAGGGTAAAACCTCGTGTATATGTAAAAGCATTTTGTAAATGTAAAGTTTTAATTTGTCACTGCTATATTTTTTTAATAGGGGCCATAACCATGGCTTTGTTGGAAAACCTAGTGGCAGGAAATGTGTACATTGTCAAGATATCTGCATCCAATGAGGTGGGGGAAGGACCCTTTTCGAATTCTGTGGAGCTGGCAGTGCTTCCAAAGGAAACTTCTGAGTCAAATCAGAGGCCCAAGCGTTTAGACTCTGCTGATGCCAAAGGTCAGTATACTGTCACAATCGCTGATTTTTCTTAAGAGAACGTTCCTCGGCTTGTTGCCAGTGAAGGGTCCGAGGCTGTGGAGCGGTGCGGCTCTTCTCTGCACCCTTGGAAGCAAAAAGACAAGCTTACCTCAGAATTAGCTGCCGATTTCAGACCACTGTGTCCCCGTTGGTTCTCTTCCCAGCTGCTCAGCCACCAGGGCAGATGAGCCACCCTGTCCCGACCTCAGGGGAGTAGCTTCCTGGGAGGTTTCGTGGCAGTAAACAGCAGTGGGGGTGTGGAGTTCAAGCTCGGAAGAGCATGATTTCCATTAAGAATTTTCACCACAGAAACACAGCTTTTCCAGAGAGAAAGTTATTTCTCTCAAGAAAAATGACTGGGAAAAATATCTTTAGACATTTACCCTCTCCTTGTCCCTGGGGAAGTGGGCCTGTGTGTTGGGGAGCAGCTTTATATGGCATAAAGAGAGAGAGAAATAGAATGAGAAAAACACCCGGGGAAGGAGAGGGGGAGAGAGAGAGAGAGAGAGAGAGAGAGAGAGAGAGAGAGAGAGAGAGAGAGAGAGAGAGAAGGGGGGAGGGCAGTCAGATTTAAGCCCAGGAAGCGGGTAGTCACAGTAACTACCCTGTTATCAGGGGAAAGAGAGGACGGTTCATACTCACACCTCAGATGCTTTGCTACTCGAGGTGTCACGGCACCGGCGGCATGAGTATCACCCCGGAGCTTACAGAACCCCCACTCCAGAACTAGTGAGTCAGATTCTGCCTTCTAACCTGTGCCCTCGTGAAGCGCATGCACCTCAGCGTTTGAGAAGCACTGCCCAGCAAATGCGTAAATGCTAATGGAATACAGCTCTGCTTTTAGATAACATGACACGAGCCTATCCTTTCGTCCATCGAGGAACCGCGGTGCCTCGTGCCTTTTAGCATTCTAAATGATAAACTGATGCTCATGCTTGGTACAGCAATACAGTATCTGGAACTCATATTTAGAAGCCTCACTGCGGGAAGATAAGCCAATCTTTCCGAGATCACCGGTAAAAGTGTAATATGTGTCTTTTCTGCTTAGACAGTGTCCAAGGTTTTCCTGTGAGAGGGAGGGGAATTATAGGAAAGAAAATATCTGTCTGAGGATTATGATAAATGGAATCATGGATTTTCTTTTAAAATTGATTCTAAGTAAATGTGTTCCCCCTTCTAGTTTATTCAGGCTATTACCATCTGGACCAGAAATCAATGACTGGCATTGCTGTGGGTGTTGGCATAGCCTTGACCTGCATCCTCATCTGCGTTCTCATCTTGATATACCGGAGTAAAGCCAGGTGAGTTTCCATTGCTGGAGATGTTGAGGTGGTTAAGGGAACATTTAAATGACAGTAACCACAGAAGCAAATTAAAACCAAGTGCCTTTTAGAGTAATTGGGATTTTCCACTTTAAAATACACATATTATTACTTGAGTTCTTAGAGCTATGGAGATATACACACTTTGGAAGATTACTTTCTTGCCACTTGAGAACTGCACTATGTCAATGAAATATTCTTAATGAAGACCTAGATTCTTTATATCCTTGGTATGTGTGTTTTTTTAAATAAAATTATGTAACTACTCACCTGAGAATATTTCTTATTGATTTTTAGAGAGAGTAGAAGGGAGGGAGAGGGTGAGAGAGAAAGAAACGTCGATGTGCGAGAGGCATGCCCCGATCCGGGCTGGGATTGGGCCTGCAACCTAGGTTCATGCCCTTGAACATGAATCAAACCCTGACCCTTTGGTCCAAGGGCCAACACTCTAACCACAGAGCCAAACTGGCTAGGGCTATACCCCTAATATTTTGAGAAACACAAAGTATATCCTTTAGATTAAAAAAAAATGTTCAGTTCAGGGCAGCTTCCCTGGTCTGTCCATCAAACTTTGGGACATCGAAATACAGGCTTAGGGAGATGACTGGATAGAAAGTATTGCTCTATTCCAAGCATGTCACACTCAAAGGCTAACATGGGACACATAAACAAGATTTAAGTTTATGCGGGCTACAAAAAAACAAAAGCTTCCATTTTTACAGAAACGTAGGTTTATTTTGATAGAGACATGCTGAATACAAAGGGCTGAAATAAATGAGTCATCGTTAACATAAAATAATAGAACATTTTAATAAAATTAATATTTTTCCTTGAACATTAACTTAGCAGACACTGAATAACTGCCCAGATTAATAAGCATAATACAAATAAACCTATTTTTCTTGTTCTCCAAAAGCGAAACATTTCCTGTTGCGCACCCCAAACAAATCAGTCCAAGACTAATGATGTGGCCTTTGGCTGCTAACATATTCGCTGCTGGTATTAGTGGGGAGAAATGGTGCGCCTTCGCATAAGACGTGTAAGGGAAATGAATGCCACACGATTATAGTAATCAGTCACTGGCAAACCTTATAGTTTGTTATTAATAATTACGTGTAACAGGGTATTGTAAAAATCAGAAATTTTTATTAAAACGTTTCTGATATACCGTTATATTGGCTGGGCCGCAAAACTGCTTACTGTGGGCCGTGTGTGGCCCGCAGGCCCAAAGTTTGACATGCTTTCCCTATTCATTTACCTCCCTGCTTACAAAAATGCTCGCACAGATTTAAACATATCAGCAGATGAAAGATGTCCAAAGGAGAAGTGGTTCTGAAGAGACTGAAAGCTAATGAGCTTGGACTTGCAGACAAGACTAAACTCATTCCGTTTTTTTAAGTTTGGGGTCTGTTGGGCTAGTTGAGATACAATGGCAGTGGATCGTGTTTGTGCCTGGCTGCTTTCCAGAAAACATAAAAATAAAGTGACACACACTGACATATCTGCTGATGAGAGGATTCCTTATTCCTTGGAGTATTTTCACATTTAAAAGCCTGAAAAGCCCGAGTCACTGAGAGCTCCTCCCCACTGCCACAGACAGATGGCTGGGTCTCTCTGGACGGGGATTGAAACAAATGTAATGAGTACGGGCTGATTCTCCGTGAACTCTGTCAGGCACTCTCACCTGTAATTTGACTTCAGCTAAATTCTCAGCATTCCATGAACTTGTCTGTTTCTAACCTTTTATGTACTTTGGCTTTTGCTTTACTTTCTTAAGGTCCTTTTGTAAATTAAAAAAAGAAGAAGAAGAAAAAAAAGAAAGCAAAGCCAAATAGATACCATTTTTAGGTGATATGCCTTACTGCTCCCTCCATCTGCCTATGTTGTCAGAGTTGATTCTGTATGTGTTTGGTACTTGACTAGGAAAACATATTAATGAAGAGTTAGTGCTAACCTGTTTTTATATATTGATTTGACTTAGTCTTATGATCCAGGTTCCTCACTTTAAGAATATTTTTTATGAAAATCTTTACGCACCATTTTTTAGCGACGCCTCAATCTTGCAGAAGTGCTACTGTAAATTTTCCATCATTAATTGGCAAGTGAAATGTGATGTTAGTGTGACAGACAGTCTGTAGACCTGAAAGAGAACATGTAAATTTAACATTTTAATTTATGCATAAGTTATAAACAACTATAATAAAAACATAGTAGTTTGTAACTGTCAAGGCTTTTAGTAGGCTTTTGTTAAAAGTATACGTAGCCAGATATTGGGACAAAAAGAAATAAAGAAGCTTTCTTAAATCATAAACATTTTCAGCAGTGAGTTGGAGTTAAAATCTAATACTCAAGTTCCTAAAGATATTTGAGAAGCGAACATTGAAGAACTTGGTGTGCAAAGTTGTGGTGATGACCCAAATTTGGTGCATTTGCCTGTATCCCCTCTGAAATTAGATTTCCTTCTCTCGCAATGTTTCAGGAAGTCATCTGCTTCCAAGACGGCACCGAACGGAGCTCAGCCGTTATCTCGAACCAGCGCCTCCCTCGCCGGCGGGGACGAGGCGGGAAAGAACCGGGAGGGGGCTGCAGAAAATGAAGACGCCTTGATACCCATGAAGGTGCCCAACAGCTTCATTGATGCAAAGGTACTGCGAGCCGGGGACCCATCTGCTGCGTGCGCCGCCTTCCCTCCACTCACCTTCTCTGTGTGTGTAAAATCTATTCAGCAAAAAATTGCATGTCAAGTGTATTATAGTCATACTCCACTGAATGAAACCTGAGGCAGTTTCACCCAGATCCTTCCTTGTACAAAATATTTGGCGAGAAGAAGATAGGGATCTATAAAAGAATTAAAGATGAAAGAGATATGGAAAGAAAGAAGGTAGCATAAATTCAATTAGATGGGGTTATGTGGAGCTAAGATGTCTTCAGTAAGGGCACCAGAATCGCTCATCTATATTGATGACAAATTGAATTGCCCTGTATTTACTGGGTGGACAGTTTTTTACTAATTCATTGTAGGTTGGTAGGATGTCACTGGGAGATGTTACTCTGTGTCCTTTCCACGGTGATAATAGTACAGTGATAAGCATTATGAATAGCAACTGAAATTATTTTTAGTCACATTGCAAAATTAAACATAGTGTACATCATTATAATAGCTCTCATAACCAAAGTGCTATAAACCCAGGTGTCAGTAAACTACAGCCAAGCCCAGTCCAGTCTCTGGCCTGTTGTTTTGTTTGTTTTTATTTTTAATCCTCACCCTAGGACAATTTCCCATTGATTTTTAGAGAGAGTGGAAGGAAGGGAGAGAAACATTGATGTGAGAGAGACACATTGATGGGTTGCCTCCTGCAGGTGGCCCTGGTAGGGGCTCTGGGGACCAGTGTGCAACCAAGGTACACGCCCTTGACCGGAAAGGAACCCGGGGCCCTACAGTCTGCAGGCCGACCCTCTGCCCACTGAACTAATCTGGCTAGGGCATGCTTTTGTATGGTCATAACCTGAGCTAAAAATGTTTTTTTACATTTTTATTTTTATTTCATTTTTTACATTTTTAAGTGGTTGAATAAAAAAGATGGAGAAAATGCAGTAGAGGCCATATGTGTAGTTGGCAAAGCCTAAAATATTTACTGTGTGGCCCTTTACAGAAAAAAAATTTGCCAAGTTTAGCTATAAATTATTTTTCCCCAACCCTTCCCTAAAATTTAGAGTAATAAAAATATAAGAAGCCTTGGCCAGTTTTCTCAGTGGTTATAGCATCAGCCAAGGACCAAATGATTTTGGGTTTGATTCCCAGTCAAGGGCATGTACCTTGGTTGCAGGTTCAATCCCTGGCCAAGCAGGAAGCAATCAATTAATGTCTCTTTCACACTGAAGTTTCTCTCCTCTCTCTTCTCTCCCCCCAACCCTCTTAAAAGATAAACCTAATATCTTTTTTTTATCACTAACAGCTACTCTGAATTGCTGTATGCTGCTATGTAAAAGAAGAACTAGTGATATCTGTGATTGTTTTCCCTTAACATTTAAAAATTTGGGGCACTACTTGTGACAAACTGAACTACATAATACTTACATTCTCCCCTTTATTTATCCAGGGAGGAACTGACCTGATAATTAATAGCTATGGTCCTATAATTAAAAACAACTCTAAGAAAAAATGGCGTTTTTTCCAAGATTCCAAGAAGATAAAAGTTGAGCAGGTAACCCACCTAAATGAGAAAAATCTTTGGCAGCCCATGGTGTGTATGAAACGGTAGTTAAAAAGAGAGGGAAATGTACGTGGATGCTTTCCTTTCCATGTTCTCTCTGTGTGTGCTTTTATTAATTTGGGGCACACTCCGTGGAAAGTCGTGGGGAGTGATCACTGAAGTGGCAGTTGGAATCGTAATTAGAACTGAGGCTTCCCGTGGGGAGAGGAGGGCAATGGAGGAAGGGATGGGGCAGGACTTTGCGTCCCAATCACTGAGGACGCCTTTGACGCTTCACTTGCCCCAGTAATTCTGACGTGTCCCCGTCCTCAGTGGGGAACCGCCCACCTAGACAGTCCCTTCCTGAGGGTGACCTTTCCCCCGGGTATCCCCACAGTTTGCTACCTCAGAATAGATGGCATAGGTAAAAACGGACAGCATTTCCCAGGAGCGTTCCACCGTCCCTAATGGTGTTTTCTGTGTTTTTGCCTAGCCTCAAAGAAGATTCACTCAGGCCGTCTGCTTTTACCAGCCAGGCACGACTGTGTTCATCAGTGATGAAGACTCCCCCAGCTCCCCAGGTCAGACAGCCGGCTTCCCGAGGCCGTTTGGTGTTGCAGCCGACACTGAGCACTCAGCCAATAGTGAAGGCAGCCACGAGACCGGGGATTCTGGAAGGTTCTCTCACGAGTCCAACGACGAGATACACCTGTCTTCGGTCATAAGTACCACACCCCTGACCTCTGACTCCCTCACTGGCAGTGATTCCGGGGGGAATCTCTCCGAGAGGAAGTGCCCAGACCCTGCGGTGGCGTCGGATGCTGAGCCAGCTACCTCCTCAGCCCTGCAGCCGCCTCCCGCCATGCTGAGCTTTGATAAAAATGATTTCCCAATGTAGGCAGCCAAGTTCAGGTATCCTCACCTTTAATTCTGTTCGAAGGACAATGAACAGGGAGCCAAAGCCTTTTGTGAAAATCTTGATGTCTTATTGGGTATTTCAGCCTTTCTTTTTTTTTTTTAATGTGTTTTGTTTTTTTAAACTCACGTATTTGAATGTTTCGTTGTCAGCAATGTGAAAAGACAGTCAAGGTATTTGACTGGATTATAAAGAAAAATATATCACTGGAGCAAAGGGAAGACTTTTGAAAGCCCCTCTGCTAGCTATCTACCTCAGTTTGCCGGGTGGCAGACTTAGAAGACAACCTTGTTACCTCATGTGTTGTGCTAGTTTATCTCAACTACATAACCGATGGTACTTCCTAGTAGCATTTTGTTTTCATTGCTGTATGTGTATGTGATGTGTATGATCGAAGGAGTCATATAGGCAGGTGAGTAAGAATGTTTATCTGAAGCTCTGATTTTAAAAAAAACACCAAACACTGATATCTGCATTATCTTTATAATTTAACACCTCTCACTGTGAAGACTGTGAAACCACCGAGAAGAGAAAAAGTGGGACTGTTGATTTTAGTGAATGACCAAGACAAAAAGTGCTCTCTCGAGAACAGAACGGTTTGGTGGCAGAGAGAGAAGACGGCTGCTTCCAGGGCCTCCGTGTGCCGGACATTAGTCTGGGTGCTTCATCTGCTGCATCCCACCCTGGTCTGCCTAGAGCTGTGCCTTTTCTACCTCCCCCTTTGCCTGACAGGTGGCCAAAGGCTGAACTGTCTAGTTTGCAAAGCAACCTCAGCATTTCCAGACTTCATAGCAAAGCTCCATGCAGAAAACAGATTTTTAAAGAAAATGGGTAGGGTTTTATTTTGTGGTTTTTGGTGTTTTTTTTTTTTTTTTTTGTAAATCCCAGCTTGGCTTAAAGGGGTAAAGAAATTTCATAAAATGTTAAAAGAAATGAAGATAAATGCAACAGTAGACGGTAAAATGAACGTGAAGTTATCATGGTAACAGTGCCTTCCATTATGTATTATGAAAGTCTTCGCCTTATATCTTTTTAATATTCATGAAGTTGTTCAGGACAAGAGTAACAGAAAGTTGCCTTAAGACTGTCTCGGATTTCATCAGTCACTATTTTGATGTACAGTATCTTATCAAAGCAGTTTGATTTGTTATCCTGCAGGTTTTATTTGGGGATTACGTATTCAGAGCTCTGCCGCCTTACTGGTCTTCTCATGAATGCTTAAGAGAATGTGGGACTCTGGGTGTAATCTTCCTTCGGTGTCAATGCTGTGAATGCGGAATGCTAGCTTCAGGAGTGAGTTAAGCCTCTTGCTGGTTTGGAATCAGCGAACTGTTTACTCAGCCACATAGAGGAGGCCTCTCTCAGGCACGAGACAGTTACCTCCGAGGTGCCATCGGTGGGAGGGGACACAGTGGTTTGTAGAGGGGGGCCCATATCCTTTTAAACGTATCTTTTTTTCAAATCACCTAGAACTGACTTTTGAGCTTCACTTTAGAAGGAATCTTAATGTGTCCCCCTTGGAAACCTTTGGTTTACAAAGGGGGAATTACGTTAAATAATGTTCTAAAAAATCAAAATAATATTACTGGGTAACAGCCCACCTCTAGCATCTCCCCTCCCAATGTCTGATGATACACCTTGTTAAATTTTCTCTCTCTCTCTCGTTTTGTGCCAAACCGGATGTGTTCAGAAGCAGACCAACATTAAGTGGTTGCCAGCAGCCACTTCTGAATGAAATTCAAAGTCCCCATTTAGCTTTCTAAGTCTGGGCTTTATAGACAAAACAACCGCCACAGAAGCAGAGCTTTGGGTGAACAGTCTGAGGCGAGGGAAGATGCCGCGCCTGCCTGTGTGGCTCCTGTTTTATACTACCTCCTTTAAAGTTGTGCTAGTGTTATTTTTTTTTCCTGTACTCAGGGAACATTGTGTTGCTTTTGAGCTGCCTCATGGAAGCATGGGCAAATTGACAGGGTATGGTGCTTTTCGGTTCGTCAGTAGAATTCTGTAGGTGGGGCCTACTTTTCTCCGTGTCTGAAATGAAAGAGTACAATGGGTTCTCGTTATTTTTTTTAAAACTTTCATCAAAAGACAGACAAAACCTAAGGCTAAGACATCATCCATCATAGTTATGGAAGATGTGTCTAGGGCTGTATGAATTTGAACCATTTTAAAAGCCTAGAAAGATGCTGAAGTCGAGGAAAGTACTTTTTTGTTTTGTTTTATTAATAGGCCCATAGGTAATGTAGATCTTTAGGCTGTCGCTATTTGCTAATTATTTACCAGTACATTTCTTACTTTTTCACCTTTTCGTTTTGGTCTTATACAATTTTTTTTTCTTCTTCACGGTAATCCTGTTACCAAAGAATTTTTCAGTATAAAGTGAAATGTTAACTATAATTTCCCCCCACAGATTGAATTAACTAGAAACATCTATAGTTAATGAAGCTTACACAAGTAGTTACTAACCCAAAATAATAGGGTTCACATTGATTGTTGTAGTTAAATAGACTAGTAATTTTAACTACCTTATTGTTACCAGAGCATTTAAAGTAAGTTCTCTACCAGTTGAAAGTTCCGAAGAATTTCTAGTGTAAATTTTTTTTCCTTCAGCAAGTAAATCTTCAACTATACAGTATTAAAGTATTTTTAAATTGTTGAAACTACTTGTTGGAGAGAAAAAAAAATCTTTTCACCAAAGAGAAATATTTTGGTCTCACTGAATAAGATAGTGTACTGCTAAGACTTCTTTTTACTTGGCCAATGCTAGCTTCTTTGAAGCCTTAAGTATGAAATTGTAGCTAACATGTGAAGGTCCTCATTTACCTCTCATAGTGGTATTACCTCATGGTATTTCACTCCAAATGGGCTAATATGCAAATGGTAACTATTTTCATTTTCAACGACTTATTTGCTATAAGTACTGATATATGCATGTCATTTTTATGCCAAATATTACAAGACACTGCTCATCAGTATTTTCATACCAAAGACCATTGAAATATATAGATTAGCCTGTAAGTAAAGATGAGCAGATTTGAAATAAATTTATTTAGAGGCTGATAGGGAATCTAGCTTTAGTAGCAAAAATATATCAAGGGGCTAAGTTTACATACTTAAAAGCAATACAGTTATATTGGTATTTATCAGTGTTTTTATTCAAGTACTTTTTATCAGCAAAAAAAAAAAATTTTTTTTAAAACCAAAGATATTTAAAGGTATTCCCACAGATAGGCAAATTTAGTTGTACCTTAAAACTGTTGTTCCTTGTTTTATGTCAAACCAACCTCTCTCCAGAACCCTGTCTGTAGACAAATGGCATACACATAGGAACTTTCCATCGAATCTGCTGATTCAGCCACGGGATGTTTTTGCCAAATGTTGTGATATTTTCCCAAGCACCTTGAGGGTGAGATGTCAGCAGAGCAGCGGCGGGCCTCCGCACTGCAGCCGTTATGGGGGCAGCCCCTGAACTAGCGTGTGCAGTCTTGCTCCTGCTCGAAGCGTCACCAGGTTTTTTTGAGAAGGCTTAGGGCAGTCCCTTAAGAGTTAAGGCAGTCCCTTAACGCTCCCACTGGAGAGCACTGGGACCTAACAGGCAAACAAATCGCACCACTGTTTTAGTGGAATACACTTGGATTGATGTGCTCCCTAGAGTTGTCCTTACATTGAAATATTTTAATTACACCCAGGGAGCCACGTATTTCAAACTCGAGTGGAACCTTGGGTAAAACAAAAATCTTTTTTTTTTTTTAATGAAATCTGAAGCTCTATATTTTGATTAGCCTAAATGTAAGGATACAGCTTTTACCCACCAAGTGGCTTTAAAAAGTCAGCGTTAGCACACCAGGGAAATTAGATCCTCAGCGAAACGTCTTCTGTTTGCCTTTGCTTCCAACAAGAGCAGTGCCAACCTTGGGAACAATGACAGCGATTTGCATTCGTTTGTCTTGGCTTTGTGGAGGATTTCTGCCAGAAACTTGCTCATGTGGACTGCTCAGGATCATTGTTCAAGTCCCTATGAAGACACCTTTAGAAACAATTCACACAAAAAACTGAAAAGTTAAAAAAAAAAAAAAAAGGCAAGAATATCCAGATGTGGCTCTACTTCAGCAGTGTCTGCAGAGATTTACGTTTATATTTCATTGAATGTAAATTTTGAATACTGAATGTAAAAACAACAGCCCAACTGTTTTGAAAGTCATGATCTTTCTGTCTCAACATGTATTTTGTAGACTGTTTCTGACAGTTTGCCACGGGTCTCTGGTCACATGGCTTTGGTTTAACTAATGGAATAATTTTTGTGGGCTGTCGAGTAGAGGGTTCTGGAGATCACCCTCCACAACCAGTTGTCTGTGGGTTCCACTGAGGTTTAGAAGAACATGTATGTAGAATTCTGTGTTTAATTGATGTATGCTCAGGATATAAGAGCACAGGCTAATGCAATGTGTGTGTTTACAGGCTTTTCTTTTCTCAGGCCGTTGCAAGTGTTTAAGATGAACATGACAGTCCTAAATTTTTACCTAACAGATACTATATATGTACCTGATAGATACTGTGATTTTTTTTTCTTATTGCTGCTATTACAAATTACCACAAACTTAGTGGCCTTCAAACAACACACATTTATTATCCAACTGCGAAAAAAGCGAGGTCTTGTTTCCTTGTCTTTCCTAGCATTTAGAAGCTCTGGACCCCTCCCTCCATCCTCAGAGCCAGCAAAGTAGCATCTCTCTGAACCTGCTTGCATTATCCTGTCTCTTTTCTGACCCCAACAAGGAAGGTTCTTTCATTTTCAGTACTCATGTGATTAGCTTGAGCCCACCTGGGTAATCCAGGGTGATCTCCTCATCTCAAAATCCTTAATTTCATCACATCTGCAGGTAGTAACGTATTCAGAGTCCGGGGGTTTGAGCATGGACTTCTGGAGGTGCCATTATTTTTCCTTCCACGGATACATTACTCCTCT
This sequence comes from Vespertilio murinus, assembly GCA_963924515.1. Classification (NCBI taxonomy): domain Eukaryota; kingdom Metazoa; phylum Chordata; class Mammalia; order Chiroptera; family Vespertilionidae; genus Vespertilio; species Vespertilio murinus. The sequence goes on along the minus strand of OZ004704.1, from coordinate 167,099,489 downwards.
AGGATTCTGATTCCCATAACACGTTGGTAGCACTGCAGAAATTAGAAGTCTGCGTTTAACAGAAAGTTTCCTAAATATTTGGCTCTAACTTTATGAAATTCCATGAGAGTCTTCTGAAAACTGTCCTTAGAGTTGAACTTCCTCCTTTTTCTCTTCCTATGGGCTTTCCTAGGGACTCTGAGGAGATACACAGGCCCATGCTCAATAAAGTTCATTCTTCATTTCCTTGTAAAAGTGTAGTAGCAACAGGAAACCTTTCTTCCTTTTAAACTGAGTTTACTTCTTCAGCTTCACCAGCTCCTGTTTGGGTTTTAGTTTGATAACCCCTCAATTTTCTATCCGTTTCAGCAGGTGCCTCCACTTACCTTCTCCACATGAGAAGTGGGGTCAAGGATATGGCCCCTTCTGTTTGGAGGGGCCGGGGCTGGCCGCACTTGAAGTTTCTCTGCCCAGGGGGCTGGATTACCATCAGCGTTAGTCTTGGAGTGGCATTCGTTTACCCAATGCTTTCCTCTCCTGTATCTTGGACATGCTCCAGGCTGCTTGTTTCCATTCCCTGCAGCCTTTTGACTTCCATTTCTAGCATTACAATCTTTAGCAAAATGCTCTAGTTTACCACTGTTAAAACATCCCCCTTTCTCTTTCTGCTTGACCAGCGAGTAACATCTTTAATGCAGCAGCTCATATCACTCCCTGAACATAGGCTGGTCCAATATCAGCACAAACACGGGTAAAATACTTCGATAATAAGTAATCTCCAGGTGAGAGACAAGCCATTGTGGCATTATTAAGCATCTGGTAAACTTCCACTGTCTGTCTTGGTTCCCCTGCCACATTCATCCGTTCCCTTTTGGGAGAGGGCTCTAGGCAGTCCCGAATCAGGGACCACAGACTGAAAGTAGAGGAACTTTTCCTAGACCTTCAACTATATAATAATCTCTAAATTGCTTTCCTACCTTCCCCCATGTCTCTACATTTACCTTTCCTTCCTCAGGAAATCATGGGCAAGTTTTATTTACAAAATCCAACAAATCGAGAAGCTGTTGATGCCTCACAGAACAGCCCCATGTTTGGAGCATAGCCTTAAACATAGATACATGTAAGTTCTTTTCTGCCATCCTGAACTTACACCTAGCTATTACTAAACTGTGCTCCTTACCTTATTTTTTGCTTTCTGCACATTCTTCACTGGAGCATCCTTTCACCTTGCAATGATAGTTCTCCCGTACTGAGGCCCCACGTTGGGTGCCACATGTGCTGGGTCCAGCACAGGCAGATTTGGTGAGCCTGAGGAGGGGCTGTGAAGGATTAAAGAAGGCAGGCAAGAAAATACAGCTGGGACTTGGTGGGACACTGCTTCTCTGATGGAGAGACAGCGCCATGGCCTGCAAGCCAAGTCTTTATTTTATAGTCAGAAGAGCACACAATGCAAAACAAGGGTAGTGATCAACATGCTTACAATGTCCTTGTAGAGTTTCACCTTGTTGTGGCAGCACTTGCTGCACCTCCCACAATTCATTTGCTACTTAGGAAGGAGCCAGGGAGCACTATAAGGTCAAGCTTAATTATGCTAAGAGAACTATGCTCTCTAAGCTGGGACTTGTTTGTGGCCCTGCTACATACAGGTCAGCCCAAGGCTTACCCCTATAGCCGCTCCCTACAGAATAAATTCTAGGAAATTGTATCGTTCTTGTCATTCTTCTTTGATTCCAATTGCCCCTTTTCCTAAAAAGTTTTTGATTCGGTAACTCTATCTTAATTCTTGGGTCATTTCAAGTCCAGTCTTTTTGTTTTTGAAGAATAGTTTCTAATTCTACCTCAATTTTCATCATTTCTTCAACAAAAGAGATGAAGCTATCTCCATCATGGGGTAACAACCATTATAGTATTCTCAGAAAGGATAAGAATGCTGGTCATTTTTCAGCTTCTTCTAACTCCGGTCTTTAGAAATGTATAAGGCTGTTCACTGAGCACGTGCAACATGCCAAGCATGTGCTTCATCCCTCTTATGTTCTGCAAAGCAAATATCTCACTATCCAGATCAGGAAACTGAGGCTTTAAAATGGCTAACTTGCCAACAATCACAGCTAGTAAGTGGCTTAGTCAAGATAGAATCCCAAGTTGGTCCAACTCCCAAGTTTATAGGATTTCTACTATGATGCATTTTCTCAGTTAAGAAATCATATTTCATTACCCAGGCTCTTAGCGCCTTCCACTGTATCAACACCACCTGTCCACATAGTAATAGCCAACCAACTGAGAGAAGTCTGTCTTAGTTACATCCATTTATTCACAGGAAGAATTTAGGAGGCTGAGCTGTAACTCAACCGTGTCATCTCACCTCCCACTTTTCCTCCTTTGAAACCTTCCATTTCTGCCCTGGCCAGTGCGCCTCAGTGGGTGGGAGTATCGTTCCACGCAAAAAAAGTTTGCTGACTCCGTTCCAGGTCAGAGCATATGCTCAGGTTTCGGGCTCCCTCTCCCTCTCTCTCTAAAAACCAATTTAAAAAAAAAAGTTTTAAGAAAAAAAGCAACACACAAAAAAAGCTTCAATTTCTCTTAGCCAAAATTGTCTGTGAACTGATGCTGTGCCAGGAGTTGCATGAAAAATAAGGTTGACATGGTTTCTGGAGTCCTTATCCGAGCATTTCCTTATTAGACTACGTGTTCACTATGTGTTCAGAATCTTTTGCAACTTTTCTGTAGTCCCCTGTATCCAAGTAGGAATTTATTAAATTGGGACAAGTATATAACCAGTCATTCTTCCTTGCTAGCTCTGAAGCAATAGTTTAAAAAAATATATATTTTATTGATTTTTTTACAGAGAGAAAGGGAGAGAGATAGTTAGAAACATCGATGAGAGAGAAACATCGACCAGCTGCCTCCTGTTACCACCCCCTTCCCCACTAGGGATGTGCCTGCAACCAATGTACATGCCCTTGACCGGAATTGAACCTGGAACCCCTCAGTGTGCAGGCAGACGCTCTATCCACTGAGCCAAACCAGTTTCAGCTGAAGCAATAGTTTTTATATGAGTGCAACGAAATTAATTATTCATACTGATTTAGGAGGGAACAAAGTGGAGGGAGAATCCTGTGATAGAACAGGTATAAGGTCAGTCACCGGAGCACCTAAATTCTAGACCTTGACAATTTTGAGACTTGTGTGGTAGGGAAGTTCTTAACCTATTTCTGTTCCTCTTCTATTCATGAAATGAGGATAATTTGTTGTGCAGAATGAAGAATAGTACTTTGAAAACAGAAATAAAATTAGAGTGTAATTATAATCTGAAAGTCATCTCTATGAGGCTGTGAAACATAACTGATTTTCTCCTTTACAGTTCAGCCTGTTCAGGTACATTTTGCCTGTGCTAAAATTTAAAATGTTTGCATTTCCAGTATATGTACCCCCCCCCAAAAAAAAAAAAACTAACAGAAGAAAGTGGTTGGTAAAAGACAGCTTTAGACACTTATCTGTAATGTAAGAAAATCTACAAGAGAAAATGGGAATTTACAGTACTTTTGAGAGTTCTGAACATGAAATCATTTTATACCAAGTTAAATCTTTCACTTTTAGAATATCTTGCTTTTAAAGATTTAAGGGCTCAGATAACCCCAGAGGGGTAGATTGGTTAGGACAAAGTGCATTTTTAGGATTCTTTTCTAACAGATCCATGATTATGGAACATTTTAACATTTCTTTAAACTATTTGGAGTAAGTTTTATATAGGGCAACACCTACTGGCACCTATTCTTGTTTTCTCAAGGCTACCTTTAAGGGTTAATGAGAGGAATTTTATGATTGCTATCTTTTCCTAGAGAAAGGAAATATTTTTCGTTCTTGCATCATTCAGTATCATATTTCTCCCTAACCCCGCCCAGTATCACTCTTAATGCATGAAATTCTGAACCCACTTACAGATTTACTCATTTATATATCTTGCGATGGTATTAGACACGGTCCTAACTTAACAGACTTTATCTTTAAAATTTTGTTAACAGAAGTTTATTTTCTGTGGAACTGCCTTCAAAAACAAACAACAACAAAAATACCTGAAATAATCTCTTTCCTGTTACTACATTTTGTTTATTTTGTTTGCAAATGAATACTGATAATTAGCAACGTGAGCCTGATACAGGTATTTGCAAAGCCTGAAAATACACACATTGCCTTAGCCTGTCAGTAGAGGACGTGTATTAAGTTTGTGTGTTTGTTTTGTTGTTGGACAAAATTTCATGTCTGTGTATGCGTGATTCTTTTCTATTTTTTTCAAAGATGTGAATTAAATGAAAGTGTGGGAGTCAGTTATGTTATTTCATATTATGGGTGATCTGGATCCTTTCACTCTTTATACAATATTCTTGTAAGGGCAGCATTTGCAGACTTGCTAATGGACTCTAGAGCTGAACTATTTTAATTTTATACTTGACTCAGGGGATCAGCTTTGTGAACTCCATTGCAGGAAGAAAGCTCATGTTTGCCTTGATTTTGAATGTACCTTTTTAATGTCTTCTTAAAACATATTTTGTTTAATAATGTGGGTTTTCTTTTTATAGCATCATAGTAAATATTGCCTAGTATTTTCCCCTTCCCCAGGGTAGTTTGTATACTACCCTACAGGTCATGCCAAAAATGAATAAAAATTTTAATGCCAAAATGTTTATGAAACTGCTGTCTAAATACTGATTGATTGCACAGTTTAAATAAAAATTTCCTTAGTTAAAAAAAGAAAGAAAATCCATGTTTTTCTTTTACTCTTTAATTTTCTTTTGGGGAATGGAGAATGAAAACGTTCAATGTATAGAACGGTGGCTTTTATATCCTAGGATGAGATGATTTATAGTTTTATAGGGTCTACTCCAAGCAGCAGGAATAGAGCCTATTTAAGGTAAGAATTGTTTTCATCTGGCATTTACTGAATAGCAGCAAGAAAATAACAATTTTCTGTTCCAGTAGATGATTGCTTACTTCAGAACCTAAATAGTAAGCAACATAAAAGCTATGGACACATCCATAGACATAGTCCCAATTCAGGTAAGAATTTTTATTTTTAGTATTATTATTTTTAAGTGGTTAAGAGAATATTGAAAAAATATTCTTAAAAAAAATAACAGAAACATTTGACCCAAACAAGCCTTTTTACATAACTGAATTCTTAATTTAAAAAAAAAAATCTCCCTAGCCAGGTTGCTCAATGGTTAGAGAGTTGCCCATAGACCAGAAGATCTCAGGTTTGATTCCTGGTCAAGGGCACATACCTCAGTTACAGGCACAATCCCTAGCCCCAACTGATTGGGGTACATGTGGGAGTAAACAATGTGTCTTTCATAGATGTTTTCTCTCTCCCTATCTCTCTCCCTCCCTCCTCCCCTCTAAAAATCAATGGAAAAGAAAATATTCTTGGCTGAGGATTAAAAAATAAATAATAGAAAGGAAAAAAAACAAAAACCTCTGAATTTTGGGAAAGGGAAACTGAAATTTTGAACAGTAACTTTTTGAAATGACAAGGTGTTGACTGTGGAGCATATAAAAGAAAGAAATGAAACATAAAAAAATAAACTATATATATTTTAAAGATTAAGTCTATTTTTTAAATAAATGAACAAAATTTCCAGAAATAAAAACATACCGTCATTGAATTTTTGAAAATCTGTTCAATCACTTACAAATACACTAAAAATATTTTTTCTAATAAGGAAATTACTCAGGATAATTTAGCACACAGATCAACAGATAGAAAAATATAAGTAAAAAAAGTAAATGAAGGATGAGCAATATTCAAAGAGAAAATGTCTAAATTTATGAAATCTTCAGATTCAGGAAGCAGGAACCTCAATATAGGAAAACATAAATATACCAAGACATTTTAGTGAAACTGCAGAACATCAAAGACAAAGAGAACAACTAAAAGACACTGGGGGAAAAGATCATATAGATTGCACTAGAAAGGTTTTTCAGTGACAATAAAAGAAGCAAGAAGATGATGGGATAACATTTTCAAAACATCACAAAGGAAAATAACTACAATGTGGAGTTCTATACCTAGATAAACTATCATTTAAATGTTAGGGTTGAATAAACATAATTGTAGATAAAGATTAAAATAATTTACCTCTCAGACACCCTTGCTAAATAAACAATAAGGGGTATACTTCAAGAAGAAGGAAATATGACAAGGATGATAGAAGCAAGAAGCAATGATAAGCAAAAAAATAAAAGTCAAAAAGAGATGTCATTCTATATCCACTAGGATAACTATGGTAAAAAAGACAGTAACAAATGTTGGTGAGGATGTGGAGAAATTAGAACCCTTATACATTACTGCTGGAAATGTAAAATGGTGCGGCCACTGTGGAAAATTGTTAAACAGTTCCTCAAAAAAGTTAAACAGCATTACCACTTGACCCAGCATCTCACTTCTAGGTATAGCCAAGAGAAATGAAAACATAGAATAGCATCTAAAATAAAATACCTAAGCATAGATTTAACCAAAGAGGTGAAAGACATATACTGAAGATTACAAAACATTGCTAAAAGAAATTATACATATAAATAAGTAGAAACATATCCCATATTCATGAGTGTTGATATTATTACCCAAAGTGATCTTCAAATTCAAGGCAATCCTTGTCAAAATTCCAACAGCCTTTTTTACAGAAATGGGAAAGCCAATCTCAAATCCATATGTAATTGCAAGGTTCCCAAATGGCCAAAATAATCTTGAAAGTCATAGGACATAGGAGAAACCAAGATGGTGGCCTAGATAAGCACCTAAGCTGCTGCCTCACACAAAAATTTCAAAGCAACAACTAAAAGGCAGAACAGACATCATCCAAAACCACAGGAAAGCTGGCTGAGTGGAAAAATCTACAAGTAGAAAGAAGAAGAGAGGCTCAAGGATCAGGGGAGCCGCTAAGCACTGAGGTAGGGAGATGTTTGCAAAGAGAGGAAGGGCAGCTGAGTGCCCTGGCTGGTGGTAGGGGAAAGGAAGCCCCCAACTGCACTGAACCACAACCCCAGCTGAAACCCCGTGGACCCAGGCTCATACGGGTGGAGTCTGGACTGTAGAGAAAGGCACTCAGAGACTGGGAGACTCGGGGGAGCCGGGAGCTGCAGCAGGCAGGGTCTAGAGGCGCCCACACCTGAATGAGTGTGTGCAGAGAGGTCTGCCGCAGCCTCCATAGTAGAAGGAGTCGGAAGCTCCTGACTGCACTGGGATTAAAAATATACAGAAACCCAACCCAATTCCAGTCAAGCCCTTGGGGCACTCACACTCTTGCAGTGGGAATCTGGACTGTCAGGCGGAAACGAGAGCTGCGAAAGGCAGAGGTCTGAGGCACACACACAGGGGCAGGACTGACTGGAAGCCAAGACTGTTGGTTCAGCCCTGAGACTCTGCCCCATCCAAGCTGAGCACAGAGGCTTTTGCAATTTTGCAAGTCTGATCCTATAAGACTGTCTCTAATACAGAAGGTATCCTGGTGTAGACACAGCTGATACTCACATCCAATTGGCCAGGAGGTCAATTCCTCTCAGTGATACCAACAACAAACAAGACTTAACAACAACAAGGCTTTACATGCAGTCCACAAAGGGGAGCACCAAGAGTGTCTACCTTGCCGAAACCGGTTTGGCTCAGTGGATAGAGCATTAGCCTGCGGACTCAAGGGTCCCAGGTTCGATTCCAGTCAAGGGCATGAACCTTGGTTGTGGGCACATCCCCAGTAGGGGGTGTGCAGGAGGCAGCTGGTCGATGTTTCTCTCTCATCGATGTTTCTAGCTCTCTATCCCTCTCCCTTCCTCTCTGTAAAAAAAAAATCAATAAAATTTATGTTAAAAAAATTTTTTTAAAGAGTGTCTACCTCAGGTAACTGGAGAGGTTGACCCACTGGGCCATATAGGACACCAAACACACAAAGCCACCCTACCAACTCAGGGAAGTAGTGAAAATGCCAAGATAAGGAAACATCTCAAACAAAAGAAATGGAGGAGAACAAAAGATTGAATATAGAGTTCAAAACCACAGTTAAAAGGTTTTTCAAGAATCTCCTAGAAAAGGCCGATAAATTTAACAAGACCCTCGAGGATATGAAAAAGGACCAACTAGAAATTAAACATACACTGACTGAAATAAAAAATATTATACAGAGACCCAACAGCAGACTAGAGGAATGCAAGAATCAAGTCAAATATTTGGAATAAAAGAGGCAAAGGACACTCCTCTGGAGAAGCAAGAAGAGAAGAGAATCCAGAAAGTTGAAGATAGTATAAGGAGCCTCTGGGACAACTTCAAGTGTGCCAAGATTAGAATTATGGGGATGCCAGAAGAAGAGAGAGTGCAAGATACTGAAAACCTATTTGAAGAAATAATGACTGAAAACTCCCTCCACCTGGTGAAAGAAATAGATTTACAAGTACAGGAAGTGCCCAGGACTCCAAACAAAAGGAATCCAAAGAGGACCACACCAAGACACAACGTAATTAAAATGCCAAGAGCAAAAGACAAAGAGAGAATCATACAAGCAGCAAGAGAAAAACTGTTAGTTCCCTATAAGAGAGCACCCATACGATTATCAGCTGATTTCTCAACAGAAACTATGCAGGCCAGACGGGAGTGGCAAGAAATATTCAAAGTGATGAATAGTGAGAACCTACAACCAAGATTACTCTACCCTGCAAAGGTATCATTCAGAATTGAAGGGCAGATAAAGAACTTCACAGATAAGAAAAAGCTAAAGGATTTCATCACCACCAAACCAGTATTATATGAAATGCTGAAAGGTATTCTTTAAGAAGTGGAAGAAGAAGAAAAAAGATAAAAAGTATGATCAACAAATACATATATATCAACAAGTGAATCTAAAAATCAAGTGAACTAAAAAATATGAGGAACCGAATAAACTGGTGAATAATAGAATCAGAGGCAAAGAAAGGGAGTGGATTGATAATTATCAGTGAGAAAGGGGTGTGGGGGTGTAGGAAGAGACTGGATTAAAATCGTACACTTTTGGATGAGGACAATTTCGGGGGGAGGGAGGTAAGGGGGGGGGGACCGGGTGGAAGGGAGCTGGGGTGGGGGGACAATTGTAATAATCTGAGCAATAAAGATTTATTAAATTAAAAAAAGTCATAGGACATATATGTCCCAATTTCAAAACTTACTACAAAGCTACAGTGATCAAAAGAGTGTGGTGCCCAGCTGGTTGCCTCAGTGGTTTAACATCGACCCATGAATCAAGAGGTCACTCACAGTTCAATTCCCAGTCAAGGCACATGCCTGGGGTGTGCAAGAAGTAGCCAGTCAATGATTTTCTCTCATCATTGATGTTTCTATCTATCTTCCCTCCTCCCTTCCTCTCTCTGAAATAAACGAAAACTTATTTTTAAAACAAACAGTGTGGCAATAGCCTAAAAACCAATGAAAGAGAATTGAGAGCCAGGAATAAATTCAGATAGCCATGGAAAATTGATTTTTGATGGAGGTGTAAAGTCCATTCAATAGGGAAAAGAACAATCTCTTCAATAAATATTGCTGAGGCAACTGGATTTCCACATACAAAAGGATGTAGTTAGGAGCCTATCTCTCCACATACAAAAATTAAAATGTATCAATAATTTAAATATAAAAGCTAAAATCATAATTTAAAAAAACATGGGTGTAAATCTTCATTATCTTAGATGCAGCAATGAATTTTTAGATATGTTCAAAAGCACAAACAACAACAAAAAAATGGACTTCAAGAAAGTTAAAACTCATGGTCATCAAAGGACATTATTAAGATATTGCCGAAACCGGTTTGGCTCAGTGGTAGAGCGTCGGTCTGCGGACTGAAAGGTCCCAGGTTCGATTCCGGTCAAGGGCATGTACATTGGTTGCGGGCACGTCCCTGGTAGGGGGTGTGCAAGAGGCAGCTGGTCGATGTTTCTCTCTCATCGACATTTCTAGCTCTCTATCTCTCTCTCTTCCTCTCTGTAAAAAATCAATAAAATATATTTTTTAAAAAGGACATTATTAAGATATTGAAAACTTACAGAATGGGAAGGATATTTGCAAATCATTAATCTGATGATGGTTTAATATCCAGATCATATTTTACAAATCACATATCTGATAATGGTTTAATATCCAGAATATATAAAGAACTTTTAAAACTCAAGACAAAGACGCAACAACCCAATTTAAAGATGGCAAAGGAGTTGAACTGACATTTCTTCAGGGAAGAATACAAATAGCCAACAAACACACGCCAAGATATTCAATATCTTTAGTCACTGAGAAAATGCAAATCAAAACCACAATAAGATACTACTTCACAGCTGCTAAAATGGCTATTATAAAAATAAACAATTTTTAGGGAAAATAAATACTGTTAAGGATCTGGAGAAATTGGAGCCTTCATACATTGGATAGTGGGATCATAAAATGGCCCAGCCACTGTGGACAACAGTTTGGGTTCCTCAAAGAGCTAAACATAATTACATAATTACATAATTACTATATGGGCCACCCATTCCACTACTAGGTATATGCCCAAAGAAATGAAAATAAGAACTGAGACAGATACTTGTACACTAGTGTTAATTTGCAGCATTATTCACAGTAACCAAAAGTCGGAAACAATCCAAGTGTCCATCAATAGATGAATGGAGAAACAAAATGTGATATATATATATATATATATATATATATATATATATATAATCTCCCTACGATGGAATATTATTCAACCATAAAAAGGAATAAAATACTGATACATATTCAACATGGATGAACTTTGAAAACATCATGGGAAGTGAAAGAAGCCAGTCACAAATGACCATATTTATATGAAATGAAATGCCCAGAGTAGATAATCTATAGAGACAAAAAGTAGATTAGTAGTGGCCAGGGGATGGGGAGTTTTGGGGGGTGAGGGAGGCAATTGGAAGTGACTATTAACCAGTACAGGATTGCACAACTCAGTGAATATACTAAAGCGTAGTAAACAAATAGAGTATACTTACATTAAAATAGTGAATATTTCCCTGGCCAGGTGGCTCAGTTGGTTAGAGCATTGTCCCGTACACCAAAAGGTTTTGGGTTCGATTCTGGTCAGGGCACATACCTAGGTTTTGGATTGAAACCCAGGTCAGGGCATTTACAGGAAGCAACAGATGGATGTTTCTCTCTCACATCAATGTTTCTCTTTCTCTCCCTTCCTCTCTAAAATCAATAAAAACATATCCTCTGGTGAGGATTAAGAAAAATAAAAGAAAAGAAGGAGTTGATAAAATCTATTCTTGAGTGGTCTTTGTTTTCAAAAAATTGTGAATTTTATGATATGTAAATTATATCTCCATAAAAATATAAATGTATAAAGATGGGGGAATTCAAAAATTATTGCACAAAGTTGTCATTATCTTGCCTCCCCTTTCCTTCTCCAGCCCTCCAAACACACATACAAACCAAAAAGCTTTAAAATTGGCACCTATTCTTTTAAAATAGATTTCATAAAATGCCAATTGTTTAATATTTACATTTTGTTGTTTTAACACCAAGATTTGTCAGATTTCTTAGGTAGTCCTGCCTTGCTGTGTTTCATTCACAAATATACACATATCCTGCTCATTCCCACATGCTCTCAAAAATTTCTCAAACACCCACAGTGTTGCAGTCTGCCTATGTTGGCAGTATTTATGCTGGAAAAAAATCTGCCTCTTTGCCATTGCTATAAGAAACAGAACAAAATAAGGCAAAAATCCCACTTTAGTTTGCCATATTGATTTTATCATCTGTCATATAAGAAGTATGTGACTCAAGATGTCTTTAGAATCAAAGATCAAAGAGGTACTGGAGGCACCTCGCTTAACCATGAATATTTTAACCAAGCTGCCCCAGGATAGATACCAGAGACCTTTATAGTATACACACACATGCATACACACATACACACACACTCTAGAGGCCTGGTGCATGAATTCGTGCACAGGTGGGGTCCTGCCAGCCATCCCCAATTGGGGCTGATCGGGCTGGGCTGGCCAGAGGGAGGGGCTTCTGATGGTTGGCCATCTGTCCCTGCCCCCTGGTTGAAGTCCTGATCGAAGGGACAATGTGCATATTAGCCTTTTTTCTTAAATAAATCTTTATTGTTCAGATTATTACAATTGTCCCCCCCCCCAATAGCTCCCTTCCACCTGGTCCCCACCCCACCCTCTGCCCTTACCTCCCACCCCCGGTCCTCATCTATAGGTATATGATTTTTCCATTCTCTTCCCGTACCCACAACACAGACACCCTTTCCCCCTGAGAATTATCAATCCTCTCCCATTCTATGCCCCTGATTCTATTATATTCACCAGTTTATTCTGTTCCTCAGTGCATATTGGCCTTTTACTATATAGGATATATAGTCAAGTCTTTGGCTATTGATTGCAAAGGGTATTTGAGTTCATATGACATACAGTGATCAAGATGTTATTTTTCAATAATAGTTATACAATAAAAATATTTATAAAATAAGTTTTAAATGTATTAATGTAAACTTTGTATGAATTCAATTTGGCTATAGGAATCTATTGCTTAGCAGACTATCTTAAATATGAATGGTTAATATATCTTAAATAATGGATAGACAAAATTAATATCAAGGCTTTGACATTAAATTACTTGCAAGTATATAGTTCATTCATTTATTCAAAAAATGTTTATTGATATGTGCCAGACAGTAATAAGAAAGAGTCAACACAACTCTTATTCATCTGAGATTCTGGAGGTGAAGACAAATTTAATCAGATATTCACAGAAATTAATATGTCATTTCAAACAGAAGTGATAAAGGAGAAGGCTATGAAAAAAACAACAAAACAGAATCTGATGTAGAGGGAGAATGAGGAGATATATACTTGAGAATGAAAGGTAAGCTTTGAGTTAATTGCACTAGACATAAAAAGAAGAGACTTCCTGGAAGAAGTAGCATTTTCAAAGCCCTCTGGCAGGAGAATAATTATTAGAGATGGAATTCTTAAAAGGCCATTGAGCATAAAGAACAAAGGGCGTTGTGCAGGATGAGATTGGAGAAATCAGGGGAAATCATACTGTATCATCTCATAGTCTATCTTTTTTAAATTATAGCACTGGAAAGCCATTGAAGACTTGTATGTAAAGTGATGACAGGATGAGATTTGTGTTTTAAAAAGAGTACTCTGCACTCTGGAAAAAGTTTGACAGTTTCTTTCAAACTAAAAATGGATTTACCATATGACCCAGCAATTGCATTCTTGGGCATTTATCCCAGAAAAATGAAGACTTATTTTCACACAGGAACTTGAACATGAATGTTCATAATGGCTTTATTCATAATAGCCCAAAAGTAGAAACTACCCATATAGTCTTTCAATCAGTGAATAGTTTAACAAGCTGTGGTACATCCATACCATGAGATAGTAAAAAGGAGCAAAATATTGGTACACACAATAGCTTAGATAAAATTCAAGGAAATTGTTGTGTGATAAAGAATCTCAATGCATACTGCATGATTTCATTTTGTAACCTTCATGTAATCACATAATTATAAAAATGCAAAATAAGTTAGTGGCTGCCACTGATGAAATCAGGAAAGTGGATTGGGAAAGTGGATAGGTATAGCTATCTATAATAATAAAAATGTAATATGCTAATTAGACAGAACATCCTTCTGGGCAAAGCCAGGACTGTAAGGGAAGCCCAGGTCCTGGGTGCCAGAGGGAAGCAGGTGCCAGCAGCCAGGGAAGGAAGGCCTACTCTTGCATGAATTTCATGCATCGGGCCTCTAGTAAAGAAATAATGGAAGGGAGTCCTGTTATCAGGGAATCTTGTGATTATTCAGTTGAGTTTCTTCATATTTTGATTGTCATGGTGGTCATACAGGTTTATATATGTGATAAAATTGTGTAGTATAACAAGTAAAAGCTGAATAAATTCTATATTTGTGCCAATATTGATTGCTTGATTTTGACATTGTATTATAGTTGTACACCTTGCTCACACTGAGGGAAGCTTGGGGAAGAATGCACAGGACTTCCCTATACATTTGTTTGCAACTTTTTGTGAATCTATACTTCTTTAAAATATATTTTTTATTGATTTTTTACAGAGAGGAAGGGAGAGGAATAGAGTTAGAAACATCGATGAGAGAGAAACATCGATCATCTGCCTCCTGCACACCCCAAGGTACTTGCCCTTGACCAGAATCGAACCTGGGACCTTTCAGTCCGCAGGCCAACGCTCTATCCACTGAGCAAACCAGCCAGGGCTCTACTTTTTTTTGTAAGAGCACTGTGGCTACAGAATGGGAAACAGGCTGAATAGAGGTTAAAGTGGATGCGGGGAAAACTATTGGGTGATTATTGTACTATTTGAGAAAGGAGATAAATGATCATCGTTAGACTTGGGTGGTAGCTGTGGTGATAGAGAAGAATGAATATGTCAGAAATATACAGGAGGTAAAATGTATAGACTCTGGTGAGTCTATTATGTCATAGAATAGAAGAGGTTCAAGAGAATGAGTTCAAAGGGTATTTTTAAAACTTTGCCCCGTATTTCATAGCCTAGAACAATGGTCAGCAAACTGCGGCTCTCGAGCCACATGCGGCTTTTTGTGTGTGGCTCTTCCACAAAATACCCACGCATAGGCACGCACATGCAGTGCGATTGAAACTTCGTGGCACATGCGCAGAAGTCAGTTGTTGGCTCTCAAAAGAAATTTCAGTCGTTGTACTGTTGATATTTGGCTCTGTTGACTAATGAGTTTGCCGACCACTGGCCTAGAAAATAAGTATGCGTTTAGGACAAGACAGCAAAAAATCAGAAGGTACCCTTTTATGACAGAGTTGCTATTGCTAGATCACTTAAGGAGTTTTGCTAGGCTAAAGTATATCCTATCATTGTGTCAATAATCAATTTATTGCCTCTCAAGCCCAACTTACCCTTCATTGCCTACTCTGCAAAAATGATGCTGTACCCTTTAAATGTTTTTCCTTTGTCAGCTAGCATGATGTTAAACCTTGTTAGTAGAGGGTGCTGGAGAGATATTGCAGGGAGAAGGACTTTCTCCCTGTCCCAGGTGCTCCTGTTGGTAGGCTCTTGCAGCATGCATGGCTTCTTCAGGGTCCAGTTCCTGCAATGCTGGCAGCTTACCCAGTGCCAGGACCCTGCAATGCAGGCAGCGGGTAGGGACAGCAGCTTCCTCTGGCACGTCCCTCAGAGTGCACGTCTGTGCATACTCCCATCAGGCCTGGGTTGCAGCCTGAAGAAGGGCCTATTCTTTGGGTGCTCTTAGTTTTACGGATCCTACTCAGACCCGCTTTTCTCATGTTCTTTAGCATGCTCTTTACTTCTTACTATCCAATCCCTCCATAGTCCAATTTCCTACTGTGGTTAATAATTCTTTGTTTTAAATTTACCCTGTTTAGATTATGCGGCTTTTCTGTCTAGATTAAATCCTGACTCGTACAAACATCTCCCAAAGTTTGCTGTTGTGATTCCCTCAGCTTTGAGCTTTTGATCATCCATCTACATTTGTCAACAGGAGGATGCTGGATGTGGCTGACCAACATATAGAGGTTGCTAAGCTGACCACAGTTTCAATTATTTATATTATGAACGTATTCAAGCCATGGTGGCAAACTTCCAAACACGTAGAATCTGGTTTCATTTTTATTTCTATTCAGTTTAAAACAAATTTATGATTTTTTTCAATGTTTGAAAATATAACTTATTTTAAGTATGACTTTATGTCTTTATGCTTAAATGCTCCACTATGCTATCTCACAATATAAACAGGTAAAAGTTTTTTTTTTAAATATATTTCATTGATTTTTTTTTTACAGAGAGGAAGGGAGAGGGACAGAGAGTTAGAAACATGGATAAGAGAGGAACATCGATCAGCTGCCTCCTGCACACCCCCTACTGGGGATGTGCCTGCAACCAAGGTACATGCCCTTGACTGGAATCCAACCTGGGACCCTTTAGTCCGAAGGCCGATGTGTTATCCACTGAGCCAAACCAGTTAGAGCTAAGCAGGAAAAACATGAGATGTAAATTACAAAAGCAAAGACTATAAAATGCTTCATAATATAAGAAATCAGGAAGTTAAGTAGATTCCAGGCCTAGGATGTCTAGATAGAAATATGACAATGTTGATCGTTTCTCCCTTTTCCTGATTGTCCTAACAAACACTCCTATCTTTTTTTTCATGCCTTCTCAATTTCCTTTGCAGGCTCCTCTATTTCTGTCCACACGTTAAAGTGCCAGTGTTTCCCTGGATTCTGTTCTTAGCTCTCCTTTCTCATTGATCCTGGGTGAGTTCATACATCTTTAGGTAAGGTCTCCTTCATTCGTAGCTGTAGCCTAGTCCTGTTCCCTGAGCTCCGACTTCCTTTATGTGATCCTCATTCTAGCTTAGGGGTCAGCAGGTTACAGCCTGTGGGCCAAACTGGGCACACTCCTAATACAAGGGCAGAGTTGAGTCATTGTGACAGAGAACATATAGCCTGTGAAACCTACAATATTGTTATCCGGCTCTCCACAGAGTAACTTTACTGAACTTTGTTCTTGCCTAAGTTGTGGCTACTATTGAGTTTATGACTGAGCGTGTATTTTTAAATAGTTGGGTAGGCCTGCCAATAACAGATTTACCTGTGTATGAAAAACGGAATAAAGATGTAGATTAACTCGGGGATTCACAACCAAGTCCCATAAAGACTACAACAGCAAGGTGAAGATACATTTTGCTAGGAATTCTGTCACGCTGGGGACATAAGGAGTCTAGTGCACAATGCTCGTTGCTGTAGAATTACCTAGAGAGCATTTAAAGGCAGATTTCAGACCTCATTCCCAGAAGATTCTGAGTCAGTAAATCTGGGGCTTGGAAATCTGAAATTTTAGAATGTAGTCCAGGTAGTTTGGATATGTAGCAAGTAAGTTGTCACAATTTGGAAGTCAAATTGATTGAAAAATCCATTAAGCAAGTAAGAGCGTCTTTTTATTCTCGATGGATCATCAAAAAGAGGCCAATTCATTTCTCTTGATTTACATAATCCTGAGTTTCTAGCTTCAAGGGAATGACAAGAAATAATTCAAAATCTCTTAGCAATGATTTTTCTCAACCTGTCTCACTAAGGATCATGTAATACAAGCTCTATGTTTCCATATTGTTTGATGTTTTCAAAGTGCTTTTCACATCTCTCAACAATCCGGTGAGATAGAGCATGAGATTCAATTTGCTTGATCGCACTGAGCATTTGCTTGGGCCTTGCCACACTTCACAAAACCCCGTCCGTCAGTCTGCCCAGGGCCACTTCCGTCCTGTTTCTTCATGCATCCATCCAACAAGACTCCTCTCAACACCTGCCAGTAACTGTTAGTTACCAAGGCCCAGCAGTGAACTGGATAAAACGCCTGCGTGGAGTTTACATTCTGGTGGGTGCCTGCTAGATGTGCCTCCGGCAGGCACAATTCCCCCAGCCTCAGTCTTCTCACCAGGAATTTCCCTCAGCACTGATCACAGGAAGGGTAACATCGGTGCTACACTGGCCACACCGTTTCCTGCCATGGAAAGCCGATTCTGCTGCTGCTGCTTCGTGTCCACAGCTGCTCTCTCTGATGTCCTAGGCGCAGGTGACCGAGTTACTGGTCTTGTCCCCTGAAGGATGCGACGCCTGTTGGTGGTTAGCTCTACGTCCTCTTATGAGCGAGGAGGGCTTTTTTTTTGGTGATCCTAACACCACAATGAGCCCGGAGCCCTCGCCTGGTTGAAGACTGGATCCTGCACTGACAGATTCTCTTTCGAGGAATAGCTGAAAAATATAACAAACGGGGGGAACCGTTTAAGTAGAAGCCGGAGAACGCCGGAGCTAGAAGAGACCTCAGAGACGGAGGTCGGAGGTGGGAGGCTCAGAGAGGCTGTCTCCCCGCCTCGGGTCACACAGCCCCGCAGACGGGCGGGCCCCGGGCCACGCGCTCCCTCGCGGCCCCGTCAGGCTCGGCCTTCGCGCCGCTTCTTCCGCGCGGGGCTCCTTCTCCCCGCCGCTCCGCGCCGCGGCGGCTTGAAGCGCCGAGCGGTTAAAAACGTAAAAGTTGAGGCAATTTCCACAAACAGGTGTCCAGCCCGCAGACACGGAGCCGGGGGACGCGGGCGTCCACGCGCCCGCCGGCAACTCTCCGGCTCCCGCCTCCAAAGTTTCTTCCGAGCGCCCGTCCCCCTCAGGCCGCCGGCTGCGAGGCCGCGGCGCCTGCGGCGGCCCCCGACCCGCTCCGGAGGGAGAAGTCCCCGCGGCGCCGGAGCCGGGGCAGGAGCCGGGGAAGAAGCCGGAGCCGGGGCCGGGGCCGGGGCCGGGGCGCGCGGGCCGCCGAGCGGGCGTCCCCGGGCCCGGCGAGCGGCGGCGGGGGAGCGCGGGGCGCGGGGCGGCCCCTCGGCGCGCGCGGCTCGCCCGGGCGACCAGGGCCGCGGGCCCGCGAACCCCGGCGCGGAGCGGGCGGCGCGCGAGGGCCGAGGGGGCTGGGCCGAGGCGGAGCGCGAGGCGGCGGCGGGCGGCGCGGTGGGACCCGGCGGCGGCCCCCGCCCCCCCAAGTCCGTCCCCGCGCGGGGCTGGGAGCGCGGGGCGGGGAAGCCGCGGCCGCGCCACGTCCGTCGCCCGCCCCAGAGCGGGTTTCGCAGGCGGCTCCGCGCCGGGGGCTTTTGTGTCTGCGACTCGGGAGCGGCGCGGGCGCGGGCGCGGACCTCCTCCTCCGAGGGCGCCGAGGGCCGCCAGGGCCCGGCCGCCAGCCCGGCCGCCCGGCTCCCTGTCAGCGGCTCCGGCGGCCGAGGAGAGGGAGGAGGCGGCGGCGGCGGCGCTCCCGTCCGCACGTGCCGGCCCCGGGCGGGGGGCCGCCCCCCAGGCCGAGCTCCCCGGCGGCGCCGCGGAGCCCCGGCCGCCCCGAGGCCTCGTCCTCCTCCCAAACTTTGCAAAGTCGGCCCGCGTCCCCGCCGCCCTCGGCCCCGGCCGCGCCTGGGCTCGGAGGCTCGCCTCGCCTCAGCCGCCTCAGCCGCCGCCGCGGCCCCGCGAGGAGGAGGAGGAGGAGGAGGAGGCGGCGGAGGAGGAGCCCTCGCCGCCACCGCCGCCGCCGCCGCCGCATCAAAGAGACCGAATTCCCGCGGCCTGGGGGGGAGTCATGCGCCGCGGTCTGTAATGTCAGCGGAACAGGAGAAGGATCCCATTGCGCTGAAGAGAGTTCGAGGTAACCGAGACGGGCGCCCGGCGGAGGGGGCCCGGGCGGCGGGGGGCGCGGGGGGCCGCGGGCCGGGCCGCGGGGAGGCCACCCGGCGCGGGCCGGGCCTAACTCCGCGCCGCCCGCGCGCGTCCCGCCGGCGCCCGGGGCCGAGGCGGCCGAGGCGGCCGAGGCGGCCCCCCGGCGCCCCCCGCTCGCGCCCCGGACCCCCGCGCCCCGGACCCCCGGGCGCCCCGGCTTGGTGCCGGGGAGGCGGCGGCGGGCGCGCCCCGCGTCCCCCGGCCCCCCGCTCCTCGGCCACCTTCTCTCTCGTTCGCAAGACACAGCACAATAGGTACACCCTCCGAGGCTGAGACAGGGACACCCCCCTCCCGCCCCGCCCCTCCCATCCCCGCCGAGACCACGGACGATGTCCTCCCCCCCCCCCCAAAAAAAAAGTAAGTTGGACTGCACGGGAGCGAGCCGAGGTGCTGGACGGAGGTGCCCCGGCCCCCGCGGCTCCTCCAGCCCCCTCCCCGCCCCCCGGAAGACTACAAACACACAGCGGTATCTTCCCCCCCACCCCCAGGCCTAACAGGAGAAACTGTCCACCCAAAAGGCTTATGGTGGATGAGAATCGGACCACCCCAGCTCCGTTTCATACATGATTGGTTTGCTTCTTCCTTGTTACACGTTAGGCATTTTGGCTGCCGCCTTACCACTCTCTAAGAAAAATCAGAGGGAGCGATGTACCAGACAAAAGACGATGCATGTAAGTTGACAGACCGCCCACCCCCCCAAAAAAAATGCAGTCTGGAAACCTGGAGGATACCCACCAGCTTTTTACTTCCAGCCCTCGGTAGAGCTAAGGTTGGAAACCCCCAGCATGGATGCAGTACCGTTAGTTCATTCAGCGCATGTTTATTGAGCACCTACTGTGTGCGGGGCACGGTTCTTGGCCCTGAGACGTGGACCGTGAGCCAAGCCAAGGACAGCCGTCCCCCAGCAGCAGCAGCGGCCGCTCTGGTGGGGGGCAAAGGGCCGATGAACAAATGGGAGGGAGAGAGGGTCAGTGGCTAGTGCTGTGGAGAGAAGCAAAGCAGGGAATGTGGTGAGGGAATGGTATGGGGGCGAGGGGGTGGCTATGGCGTGTATGCGGTGAGGGCTGCTCCTGGAACTTGAAGTTCGTGTGGAGACCCAGAGGAAGGGATAGAGCAGAGCTTGATGAGTGGGAAGATCAGCATGTGTCTGGGCAAAAGGACCAGCAGGTGCAAAGGCTCCAGGTCTGGAATCTGCCCGGTGCACTCAAGAAACAGCAAAGAAGCTAGTTAGCTGGCGCTGAGAGAGCAAAGGGAGAGGAGTAGGAGCTGAGCTTGGGCTTAAGGAGATTGATTGTGTATTGGGGACCTGGGGGCCCTTCAAAAGACTTCGGCTTTTATTCTGACAGGAACTGGACGTTTTGAGCAGGAGAGTGACTGGTCTGACATGTTGACAGGTTTCTCTGGCTGCCGTGTGGAGAAGAGACTGTAGAGAACCGGCGGGGGAAGCAGGGAGGCTAGTTAGGAGATGATTGCAATAATCCACTCACCCAAACAAGATGGAGTGCTTTATAAATCAGTAAGCAGTCAGGTAAATTTCCCATTGGCTTAAGTGATGTAGCGATCAAGGACCGTTGTCATTCATCTGTGTTTTTGTTCCATGGAACCAGAGATTAGATGTATGGAACTGGCTGGTGACACAGTAACAATGTGGTATTCAAAAACCATCCACTCAAATATTTAGAGATTGATTTTCTTAGCCATTTAAGCAAGCACATAATTTAGAGCAGAATATTGTGTTTAAAGGGTTATTATCAGCACAATCTTTCATTTGGGGACAGTTTTCTTTTTTTTTTTTTTTTTTTTTTTTTTTTTTTTTTTTTAAAGTATTTTATTGATATTTTACAGAGAGGAAGGGAGAGGGATAGAGAGTCAGAAACGTCAATGAGAGAGAAACATCGACCAGCTGCCTCCTGCACACCCCCTACCGGGGATGTGCCTGCAACCAATGTACACGCCCTTGCCGGAATCGAACCCGGGACCTTTCAGTCCGCAGACCGACGCTCTACCACTGAGCCAAACCGGTTTCGGCAGGGGGACAGTTTTCTATTTCAACTTTCTTTTCTGTTTGTGGTTGTGAGTTGCCAAAGCGATTTAAGGAATAGGCCTTTCTGAAATGCATTGATTCCTCTGATCTTTTTGCCATATCGTTTTTTTTCCTATTATTATAAATTATTTTAGGGTTGAAGGAAAGGGAACAGAGCTATCAAGTTTATATCTTTGAACCCAATTATCAGTCTTAAGTGTAATTTCAAATAAAATGGACATGTATTTTATTGTGGGTCAAGAGCACAGACCAATCTTCATTTTTTTCCAACTGCTTGCTGCTTTTAAGTTTGATGCTTAACTGTTGGGAGTTGGTGGCTCAGGTGTACCAGAATACAAGGCAAAGTATTCTTTAAAATAAAAAAGTCAATGTAAAGAGGGTTTTTTTTAAATAGCAAGTCGTTTTGTAATAATTAGAACATAAAATTTTAAAAACAATTTTGGATTATTTTATAATCCATTAAAGGTACCAGAGTATCTACAGGAGCTCTTCTGCTCTTATTCAGTTCTGTGGAACTTCACTGTCCTGGAACTTTTGGTTGTAATTTGTGTCCTCAGACTGCATGCAGGATGTGGGGTTTACAGAGCATAAACTCTTGAGCAGTGCTCCTCAAATTTTCCCATCTCTTGTATATACAGATAGACTTTATAATAGTTACAGTTATTTATTTCATGTGTATTATAAAAAGAAGTCAACAAACTTCTTGCTTAGGATAAGGCTAAGATATTATAGGTGTAATTCAGATTTGGCAAAATTATGACGTGATAAGGACTTTCCAGTAGTATACTCTGCAGACCAAATGCTTCATAATCCTGTGGGATGCTTATTAAAAATGCATATTCCTGCACCCACAGAATCGGGATTCTGGTAGATTTTTCTCCACCTTTTATCAAGATCCCTGGTGTTCCTATGCACACTAAAGTTTGAGAGCTGCTGCTTGTTGACCTAGATTGCAGAAGTGAGTGGACCAAAGAAAGCTGATTTGTGATCTTCTAAACTTGTCCCCATATTTTAATATTAGATTCAGAATTGCTCTTAAATGGTAAAGTATCTTACTCCTACTGTCTATCAGCTTACCACTCCCAGACCCTCGACCCTTGATTGTAAAACACATCCATGAGGATAGGTACAATATCTTGAGTGTCTTTCTGTATCTCCCCTAATTGCTTTGTGAATGAATGAGTGAATACATGAAGTAATTCATTTATCTTTTTTTATTCATACCTTTATGTTGCTTTCTGATTGTTCATAGCCCCTTATACTACTTTTACTTGCTGTTTTTTTCTCTTAGAATGGTACCTATCATACTTATTTTAACCAACACTCCCATTCCCCAGTGTTTTTAAAACTCTTAGGTGTCGATCTGATGACAATATTTATTTGATCACTCAACAAATATTTATTGAGCACTCATAGTGCCAGACAGTGGGAATATATTGATTAAGAAAGCATGACACTGGTATTTTAAGACATTTCTAATCTAGTCCTGGATACTGGCATAAACATTCATTTATTAAGAGCATGATAAGTACTGTGGCCATCTACAGGAAATAAAGTTACATATAATCTATCTTTAAAGAAATCATGAAAGACATCCTGGAAAAGAGTTCTAAGAAGTAGTTGATAAAACTATATAGAAGTGTAAAACTACATAGAAGTGCCCTAGCCGGGTGACTCAGTTGGTTGAGTATCATCCCATGCACCAAAAGGTTGCTGGTTCGATTCCTTAGTCAAGGCACATGTGGGTTTTATCTCTGGCAGGATGTTTCTTCCCTCCTTCCTTTCCTTTCTCCCTTTCTCCTCCCTCTCTTGCTCCCTCCCCACCTCCATCTACTCTCTCCCTCTCAAAAAAAAAAAAAAAAAAAAAAAAAGTCAAGCCGAAATAGGTTTGGCCCAGTGGATAGAGCATTGGCCTGCCAACTGAAAGGTCGCAGGTTCGATTCCGGTCAAGGGCATATACATTGGTTGCGGGCACATCCCCAGTAGGGGGTGTACAAGAGGCAGCTGATCGATGATTCTCTCTCATCCATGTTTCTAACTCTCTATCCCTCTCTCTTCCTCTCTGTAAAAAAATCAATAAAATATATATTTTTTAAAGTCAATAAAAAACATTAAAAAAAACTATGTAGGGGAAATAAAAAGAGCATGAGGGATGAGAAAAAGGTATAAGAAATCAGTGATGATTTTGAGGAGGCACTTTGGGAGAAAAACCACATTTTGAAGTAGTAAAGTTAGTGGTGCAGATGTGACTTAAATGAGCGTGGTGGTACGCCTGGCGGTGTGACTCAGTGGTTGTGTGTTGACCTATGACCCAGGAGGTCATGGTTTGATTCCTGTCAGGGCAGATGCCTGGGGTATGGGTTTGATCCCCAGTGAGGGTCGTGTAGGAGGCAGCCGATAATCATTCTCTCTCATCATTGATGTTTCTTGTCTCTCTCTCCCTATCCTTCCTCTCTGAAATCAATAAAAATACATTAAAAGAAGAAGAAGCTTGGTGGTAGAAAGAAAGACATAGACAGTAGCTTGGAAAGATAGAATCAAGAGAATGTTTGTATGGGTTTCTTTATTTATTCTCTCTTGTAAAAAGATTTAAACATATTTGTAGACTTAACAAAAGAATTTGATGTAGAGGGAGAGGAGTGAAACTAAAAAAAGCAACAGAAAAAGAGAAGTAATTCTTTAATAAAGCATTCAGTACATGTTTTTTAATATCTACCATGTGCTAGGCACTCACTGTTCTGGAAATGGATGAAGCAGATAAGGCTCCTATTCTCATAAATTAGGTCTCTGCGATGAAAGAAGGGGAATAACATCAAGAATGCAAATGAAGAGTTAGTTTTGGATAAAAAAGAGAATGGAGGAAGAAAGACAAATTTAAATATGGAGGAAAAATGACAGAAATTTAAGGATGAAGAAGGAAGCCAAGACATTCATTTCAATTGAAATGCTTTTAACCAGAGTTAGAAATTACATTGGAAAGGTAAGGGTGTTTTTAGAATGGGATAATAAGACAAGTGTCAAAAAAGTGCTAAAAAGTAGACTTTACTAAAAATATATAGATTATATAGGTGTATGGAAGATTTGGATTAAGATGGGAGAGGAAGCATAATTTATGTAGTCACAGAATCAAGGAGATGAGAAATTGAGAGAATGTCTAAGGGAAGATTTTTTGTTTTGTTGTTTTGTTTCTTCATTGGTACAGGTAAGGGCTAGGCAGATTAGTAGGAGAGTGAGTTTGGTTTTCAACACATTGAATGAAAACCCCCATGGGATGTTCCAGGGTACACAACAGATGTAATGGTTTGGAACTTAGGCAGGTGATCAGAGTCAGGAATAGGAATCGGGAAGTTATCAGTAAACAGGTGAATGCTAATTAATGCCTTGGGAGTAGATGAGCTCTCTCAAGAGAGTTAAAAGTGAGGAGAGAAAAGAAACTTGGGAAACACAAATATTTAGGAGACAAAAGAGGAAAGAGGACTCTGAGGAGTAGAATGTGACAGAGTAGCTACAGAGTTAGAGGAGAAAAACCATAAAGAATGGTCTCACAGATTATATATATATATATATATATATATATATATATATATATATGGATTTATATATATATCTTATAAATCCACTTTGGATTTATAAGAGATTAATGAATTTTGTTTCTAAGTTATTGAATGAAAATTATCTATCTGTGAGATGTCCAGTTTTCTTTTTCTCCCATAATCCCTATCATTTATCCAGTGACCCAAACTCATCCCTCACTCCCCTCCCAATAGTGTTCCAACTATATGCTCCTTAATATGTGTGGGGTTTTTAAATATATTTTTATCGATTTCAGAGATGAAGAGAGAGAGAGAGATAAAAACATCAATGATGAGAGAGAAACATGGATCTGCTAGCTTTTGCACGCCTCACACTGGGGATGAAGCCTGCAACTCAGGTGTGTGCCCTGACCAGGAATCAAATGGTGATCTCCTGGTTCTTAGGTTGACCCCCAACCACTGAGCCACGTTTGACAGGCAGCTCCTTAATATGTTTTTAAAATATATATATTTTATTGATTTTTTTTACAGAGAGGAAGGGAGAGGGATAGAGAGTTAGAAACATCAATCAGATGCCTCCTGCACACCCCCTACTGGGGATGTTCCCGCAACCAAGGTACATGCCCTTGACCAGAATCGAACCTGGGACCTTCCAGTCTGCAGGCCGACGCTCTATCCACTGAGCCAAACCAGTTTTGGCCCCTTAATATGTTTTGAACCCATCATTTCCTGGACCTTTCTATCACCACTTTAATTCAAATTTTATCTCTTTGGTTATTAAGGTAACTCTCTCACTGGATTCCTTACCTCCTATTTTGTCCCTGTTAATCCATTTTCCATATTGCTACTGATAGCGATAAATGACTACCATCTGCTAAGTACTTACCAAACAGTTTGCTGGCTGGTTTAAATAGATCATCTTGTTTTATCCTCTCAATAACCCTGTGAGTTACTAGTACATGTTATTATTATCCTAGGTTTACAGTTGAGGCACTGATGCTCAGAGAGATTAAGTAATATGTAGTTAAGTAACATATTCAAGCTTACCCAGCTATTAAGTGGCAAAGCTAGAACTTAAATTCTGAAGCCCAAAGTCTTAGTCACTGTGTTCTATTGCCATAGTGCTCCCCAACACAATTCAGTCATGTTAATCTTTTTGTAAAATTCTCCAGTGGTTCCCATTGCTTTTAGGATAAAAATCCAACCTTCCTATATTGGCCTTTTTTTATTTGGCCCAGGCCTACTGCTTAGTCCACCATCCTTTGTGTTCTGTGAAATGTTCTCCCTTTTCTCCTATGCTCCAGTACTGAAATATTCATATTTCTCCTCTAGGTATACCATGGTCTCTCTTGCCTATAAATCTTTCTTGGCACATTCTGTTAAGGCCTGCCCTCTTTCCCCCCACCTTTGGTAAGACACTCATCTTCAAGCATCAGCTCAGTTGAAAGCTGCAAGGATACCTTCTCCCTCAGTGAAGACTTGCTTGGAGTACCTTTTGTTCCTTCAACATCTTGTGCTCATCTTTATCATAGCACTTAGCATGTTAAGTTAAGAGTTACGATAAAAAAGAAAAATTTTCCTCTAGATTATGATATGCTTAAAGGAGAAATTACTACTTTTATTTCTATACTTACAGAAGCTCAACAAGTGTTTCTGAGATCTAATTTGATGAATGTTAGCGAAGAGGTTTTGGTAACTTCAGGTCATGTGGTCTCCCTTGTTTGTTGTCACCAGAGGTGTAGAAGAGTTACCTCTTGGAAAGATTACAGGTTCTCTCTTATTCCAGGCAACGCAAGACGTCTAAGTCATCTTTTTGTTTGTTTGTTTCATTACTCTTCACCCGAGGATATTTTTCCATTGATCTTTTAGAGAGATGGAAGAGAGAGGGAAAGACAGAGAGAAACATTGAAGTGAGAGAAACACATTAATTGGTTGACTCCTGCACACTTCCTGACCAAGGCCCCAGCCATGTTGGAGAGGAGCCTGCAACCAAAGTACATGCCCTTGACAGGAATCGAACCCGGGACCTTTGGTCTACAGGCTGATGCTCTATCCACAGAGTCAACCAGAGAGAGCACTAAGTCATCTTTATTATCAAGGTGAACTGTAGGGTATGGTGAAGAGTGATTTAGATCTTCTTGTTCCAAGTCTCTATAGACATGCTAGTGGTAATATTGAGAAACAGTACAGCATTTTGACTCAGAGCCTGTCTGCCAGGGTTCTTATCCCAGCTCTGCTATATACCAGCTGTGCCATCCTTGACAAGTAACTTAATCTCTCTGTGCATCAGTTTCCTCAGCTACAAAATGAGAATAATACTTATTCCATGCAGTTGTTGGAAGGATTAAGCAGATGAATATATATAAAGCACCACTGACTACAGTGTCTGGTACATTATAAGTTATCTGTAAGTGTTTACTTTTTTTAAATCCTCACCCAAGCATGTGTTTAGAGAGGAATAGGGAGACAAAGAAAGAGAGAAAGGAGGAAAGAGAAAGAGGGTGAGAAAGAGAAACATCAGTGAAAGAGAAAAACGTAGATCATTTGCCTCCTGTACACATGCTGACCGGATATGGAACCCACATCTTAGGCATATGCACTGATGGGGAATTGAACTGGCAACCTTTTGGTGCATAGGACAACTCTCAACCAACTTAGCGACAATGGCAGCGCCATATAAGTCTTTACATTTAAAATCAGGAATAGAAAGTCCAAAATATAGTAGTAATGTGGTCAGCATTCACTTTTAAGTATATTGAGTCAGTTAATAAATAAATAAATTACCTAGAGCATATTCTTTCTTATTTTGATTGGAAGTACATATGGAGTGAAAAGCAATGAAGGCTTTCTTCTCCTAGGGAGAAAGCAGTGAACAAAAATATATTATAAAAACAGAAACTTCTCAGATTTGACAGTTTTGCTGAGAAAAACAAACACAAGCTGTTTATTACATGATTTTGTGAATATTTGCATCTTTGTCCTCCATAATTTCTTAATTTTTTTTTAAAAAAATTTAGCTGTCATTGTTAATACAGTAAGTTTATTATTAGAGATATTATTGTATAGAGTCAGCTTAAACATAGATACCATCCACTCATTTTTATAAGCTTAAACTAGTAATACAAAGACCACTAGTTTGGGAAGACAGCTGGCACAGGAATTATGTGTATTAGAAATCTTAAATACCTGATGTTGAGTGCTTTCTGAATTTAATTTTATTAAGTACACAGATTGATCTAGGTGCTGAGCATCAAAAGAGGACACTTTCTGCCTTGCATTCTAAAAAGATACGAATTCCGTCAAGCATTTGGCAATGCTTGATGACTGAAACAAAAAGTCATCAACATTGCCAAATGATAGACAGGATTCGTATAATACTATATTCACACTAGAGGCCCAGTGCATGAAATTTTTGCACTGGGGTGGGGGCGTCTCTCAGCCCAGCCTGCACCCTCTCCAATATGGGACCCTCTGGTACCTCACAGGAATAGGAGCTAAACTGGCAGTTGGATATCCCTCTCACAATCCAGGACTGCTGGCTCCCAACTGCTCGCCTGCCTGATTACCCCTAACCACTAATGCCTGCCAGCCTGATGCAAAGTGTCCCCTCTGGAATTCAACTAAGAGTTCGATTGCTCGCTATGATGTGTGCTAACCACTACCCTACCAGTCTGATTGACACCTAACTGCTCCCCTGCTTGTCGGATTGCTCCCAACTGCCCTTCCCTGCTGGCCTGGTCGCCCCCAATTGCCCTCCCCTGCCAGTCTAGTCGCCCCTAACTACCCTCCCCTGCCAACCTGGTCACCTCCAATTGCTCTCCCCTACAGGCTTGGTCCTCCCCTCCAATTGCCCCCCCTACAGGCCTAGTCCCTCCCTAACTGCCCTCTCTCTCCTTCAGGCCCGGTCACCCCCAACTGACCTCCCCTGCCAGCCTGGTTGCCCCCAACTCCCCTCCACTGCTGGCCTGGTTGCCCCTAACTGCCCTTCCCTGTTGGTCTGCTCACCCACAACTGCTCTCCCCTGCCAGCCATATTCTGGAGGCCATTTTGTGACCACATGGGAGCAGCCATCTTGTGCAAGGGCATGGTGGTCAATTTGCATATTACCCCTTTATTACATAGGATATTTATAATACTTTCATTCCATGGTAGAGACCAGTATTACAGAAGTATATGTTCCAAGTCAAGACAAAGCTGTTAGCTATGTCACATCCATAGTGTAAATGATATAATAACCTAACATTATGGCCCAAATTTCTATGCCATCATGAAAAACTGATATTTGAATGTCCATTGAATGTGTTGACATTGCTGAATATTAGATATTTTAATAGGTTGTTAAAATACTATAGAAAGTGTAGTGAAGTGAGCTTATGGTTTAGCTTTGTTTAAAAGAAAGCAAACTGAGAATTAGTATTTGACTGCCTACTATGTGCCAGGCAGTGTGTTAGGCACTTAGTTCATTCAGGCTATTATATCAGTGACAGAAGTAGAGGCCCAGTGCACTAGCCTGGCCAGTGATCAGGGACGATTGGGGCATTCTGGCTGCCTGCTGGGGCCTGCCTTCATTCCACCCGGGCACCTGGTGGTTAGCACACGTCATAGCGAGCAATCGAACTCTTAGTTGAATTCCAGAGGGGACACTTTGCATATTAGCTATATATATATTATAGACTGGGTGGCTTATAAACAATAGAAATCACAATTCTCTAGGCTAGGAAGTCCAAGATCAAGGTGCCAACAGATTCGGTGTCTGGTGAGGATCCACTGCCTGGCTCAAAGATGGCACCTTCTCCCTGTGTCCTAACATGGGCAAAAGGTGAGGGAGCTCTCGCAGGTTTGTTTTATAAGGGCATTAACCCCATCTATGAGGGCTCTGCCTTCATGACCTAATCACTTTCCAAAGACCCCACATCTTATTGCCATCACCTTGAGGGTTAGGATTTCAACATATGAATTCAGAGAGGTGGGGGAAGCACAAAAACTTGGTCTGTGTCATTTAATCAGAATAAGATACACACTTAAACCAATCCATACATGTATTAGAATGTGTACTTACTTGGAATGATGATAAAGTAAGTTTAAAGGAAAATCCTATCTAATGAAAAGGGAATATGAAAATTGACCATCACGCTGTCACAAAGATCGCTGTGCCCATAGCCACAAGATGGCAGTGCCCAGTCCCCCCAGCCCTGCTGGAGTCCCACAGTCCTTTCAGCCCAAATTGAGGGGGGGCGGGCGGAAGGCGAATCTCAGGCCCCCAGCCACCCAGGGCCGCCCGAGGTTCAGGTAACCAGGGCCAGCCGAGGCTTGCACTGCAGCAGTAGCAGCAGCAGAGGTGTGATGGGGGCATCGCCTTTCCCTGATGGCCATTGCCTCCCGCCCCTGAGGGCTCCCGGACTGTGAGGGGGCAGGATGGTCTGAGGGACCCCTGCATCCAGTGCATGAATTTTCATGCACTGGGCCTCTAGATTAATTATAAAATACTTTTATAATTAATATTTAGGTTGAGTGTCATCCCATGCACTGAGAGGTCTTGGGTTTTTTCCTGGTCAGGGCACATGCCCAGGTTGTGGCCTCCATCCCCAGGAGGGAGCATGATGATGGCTATTTTCTCTCTCTCCCTCTCCCTTCCTTCCTCTCTCCCTTGGGAAAAAAAATATAAATGAAAACATTAAAAAAATAAGAATAAAATAGTGCAGTCACAGTACTTATCAGTATCACAAACCATTATTATAAGTAAAATAAAAAATTTAAATTTAAAACATAGAAAAAATGCTTCTATCTATAATACAGAATAATGCTTTCATTCTCTTTGAAGGACTTGGGGGTCAAAATAGATTGAGTCTTCTCCCCCTTCCCTACCCTAAGGATATGTTTTTATTATTTTTACTAGAAGCCCGGTGCATGACATTTGTGCATGGGGCGGAGGAAGGGGGCTTTGGGTTCCTCTCAGCCCAGCCCGGACCCTCTCCAATCCAGGACCCCTCAGGTGATGTCCAACTGCTGGTCCAACATTCAGACATCCCTCTCACAATCTGGGACTGCTGGCTCCTCACTACTTCTGCCTGCCAGCCTGATTGCCCCTAACTGCCCACCTTGTAAGCCTGATCGCCCCTAACTGCCCCCCTGTCAGCCTGGTTGCCTCTTAGTACCCCTCCTGCCAGCCTGGTTGTCCCCAACCACCACCCCCCCGCCAGCCTGGTTACCAACAACTGCCCCCCTGCCAGCCTCATCACCACAGCTGCTCCCCCCGCTGGCCTGGTTGCCCACGACTGCCCCTCACCACCATCCTGGTTACTCCCAACTGCCCTCCCCCTGTTGGCCTGGTCACCTTCAACTGCCCCCCCCCACTGGTCTGGTCACCTCTCACTGCCCACTCTGCTGCCTTGGTCACCCCTAACTGTCCCCCCTGCCAGCCTGATCACCCCCCAAAAGCTCTCCATTGGCCTGGTCACCCCAACTCCCCCCCCCCCCCCGTCCCGCAGAACTGGTCATCCCTCATTTCATTACCCCCCTCTTCCCACCTGGTCACCCCTCATTTCCCCCTTCTGCCGGCCTGGTTGCCACTCTCTGCCCCCCTTGCCGGCCTGGTCTCCCCACACAGCCTGCTGTCAGTCCTTTGGTCGTCCCTCACTAACCCCCCCTGCCAGCCTGGTCACCCCATGCAGCCTGCTGATCAGTTGTTTGTTCTTCCCTTGCTAATCCCCCTGCTGGCCTGGTCGCCCCACGTAACCTGCTGGTCAGTCGTTTGGTTCTCCCTTGCTAACTCTCTTGCCAGCCTGGTTGTCCCACACAGCCTGCTGCTCAGTGAGGGCATCGTGACCAATT
Source organism: Vespertilio murinus (assembly GCA_963924515.1). Lineage (NCBI taxonomy): Eukaryota > Metazoa > Chordata > Mammalia > Chiroptera > Vespertilionidae > Vespertilio > Vespertilio murinus. The sequence goes on along the minus strand of OZ004704.1, from coordinate 167,067,776 downwards.
TGCATATTGCCCTTTTATTAGTATAGATTGTTAATTTTAGAGAGAGAGAGAGAGGAAGGGAGAGACAGAGAAAGAAATATCCATGTGAGGGAGAAACATCAATTGGCTGCCTTTCATACTCAATGCTCAAATGGACTGAGCTACCTGGCCAGGATTGAGTCTTTCAAAGGAGGAACAAAGCCCTTGTCATCTTGAGTGTGTTGGCCTAGGGTCTGACTAAAGGGTTTCAGGTTTGATTCTAGTCAAGGGCATGTACCTCAGTTGCAGGTTTAATCCTGGCCCGGATTGGGGCACATCTAGGAGGCAACTAATCAATATGTCTCTCTCACATCTATGTTTGTCTCTCTCTGCCTCTCTCCTCCCCTTCTACTCTTTCTCTCTAAAAATCAGTGGAAAAATATTCTTGAGTGAGGATTAATAAAAAATAAATAAATAAAAGGAGAAATAGATATTATAATTAGACCCAAGAAAATAAAAGGCCTAAAGTAAATAATCTACTGTTTAATTTTATACCTATAAATGATTTCATTTAAAATATATTTAATTTGTGGAATTTTTAGATGGGAAATAATTACTTCATTTAATAGAATAGCCTCTTCTATAAGACTATGAGAAGAAATACAACTTCAGTTTCCAGCTCTGTATAAAGTTTAAAGGGCAAAAAGAGAGGTTAAGAGTATTATTTTGCTTACTTGAGATTCATTGGCATAATACAGGATGATAATATGTAGACAGATAGACGTTCTTAAAATGAAAGAGGCTTCTTGTTCCATTCTGACATCATACTTTCCCAATTCTGTTTCCCATGTCCATTCAGAGGGCAGGTAGGAGTGAGGAGATGAGATGAAGAAATTTAAGTATCTATATAAAAGCCTAAGCAACTATCTGACTGACCCTTTGACTGGTAACTATGATGCACATTGACCACCCAGGGGCAGATGCTCAATGCACAGGCATGGAAACATGGAACAGACTGATGAATCTTAGAGGGAAGTGACGAGGACAGGAAGAGATTAACCAAGATCTTATATGCATACTAGAAGCCCAGTGCCGGTGGGATCCCTCAACCTGGTCTGTGGGGATTGGGCAGAAACCGGCTCTCCAACATCCATTGAGGGATCCCAGATTGCAAAAGGGTGCAAGCCAGGCCGAGGGACCCCACGGGTGCACGAATCTATGCACTGGGCCTCTCGTTAATAAAGAAAAGGACCAGAGTAGACAGTGTTACAATAAGCTTTTAGCAGTTCCCCTTTTCTTGGTTCTGTGCCCCACAACTCTCTATTTCAGGCTGAATTGTCATTGTTTACCTTGCAAAGTTAGCACCAGCAGGTATATAGAGCAGACAGGGAGAAAGAGGCTTTGGTACCAAAAGTTAGAGTAACCTAAATAACTGGTTCTAAACCACTACTTCCCCTCCCCTGGATTCCGACCTTTCACTTCATTTTTAAAGAGTGAGAATTATAGAAATTTTTGGTAGTCTATGCTCTAATTAGCCCTGATGAATATAAATCTGGTCTATCATCACTGATTATGTCATGGGGAAGAACCACCGGTATTACAGATAGCAGCAGAAGGGACTTAGGTGAGGCCAAGAGTCAGAGCCATTGGAAGTGTTAACCGGTTCCCAACTTAGCAGTAGTTTGACTTACAATTTTTCAGCTTCATGATGCTGTGAAAGTGATATGCATCATGAAACCATAGTTTGAATTTTGATCTTTTCCTGGGCTATCAGTTTTGATCTTTTCATGATGCTGGGCAATGGCAGTGGCCACAGCTCCCAGCAGCCGGGTGATCATCAAGGTATAGTCTACAGTGTACCAGGTTTCCGGTGTGTCTGGATATTACGTTTTGAGCAAGTTTAAGGTAGACTAGGCTAAGCTGTGATATTCAGTAGGTTAGGTGTATTAAATGCATTTTGACTTACAATATTTTCAACTTATAATGGATTTATCGGGACATAACCCAACTGTAGTTTGAGGAGCACCTGTGTAGTTTATTATTTGGATAAACAATTAAATGGGGAACAGAGACCAATGGAAACTTGAAGATTTGTTGTATGGGGGGAAATGTTAGACTCTTAAAATTGTATTTAAATGATTCTAAATGCAGAGCTTTGCCTTAGAATAAGTATAAGAAATTATTAAGTTTTTGGAAAGTAAACAGAGGTGGTAAGTACTAACCAATAAGAGTACATTTTGTTCATCTTAAATTACATTACATTTTAATTATAAAAGTACAATTATTCAGTCATCTTAATAATGCTGTGAATGGTAATTTATATAATCTACATTAGAGATCAGACACACACACACACACACACACACACACACACACACGCATATAAAAGGCTAATATGCAAAGTGTCCTCTCAGGAGTTCGACCCAGACTAGGAGTTTGATCACTCGCTATGATGTGCGCTGACCACCAGGGGCAGCGCGGAATGACGGAAGGCCTTGAAGGGCAGCTGGCAGCCAGGGAAGGAAGGCCCCCCGCCAGCAGCAGGAAGGCCCTGATTGGCCCAGATCGTTGGCCAGGCCTAGGGACCCTACCTGTGCACATATTTCGTACACCAGGCCTTTAGTTCATTAATCATTGTTTTTATTTTAAGAATAAAACTTTATCTACTTGTACTTTTATTAGAAGTAAATACCCATGACAGATGTTAGGAAAGACAGGACTTTGATGTTTGACACTTTTGTTTATGCAACTACTTTATTATTTGACCTCTAAGACTTTGGTAATTCTTTTTCCATATCAGAGGCATCAGAATTTCTAGGTATTCAGATTCAAGAACAACACATTTCTCTATTCAGTATGTCAATATATTTTGTTAAGGACATCTACATACAAATTGTTAATGTGAAATCATTAGTTCATTTTACACAGGCTACTGGAATCATTAGTTCATTGGTAATAGTTTTAGTCATTCCTAAACCATTTTTTTTAAAGTTAATCCTCACCTAAGGATATTTTTCCTTTGATTTTTAGAGAGAGTGGAAGGGAGGGGGAGAGATAGAAACATCGATGTGAGAGAGACACATTGATTGGTTGCCTCCTGCATACGCCCCAACTGGGGCTGGGGATCAAGCCTGCAACTGAGGTAGGTGCCCTTGACTAGAATCACACCCAGGACCCTTCAGACAGCAGGCCTATCCTCTTATCTACTGAGCCAAACTGGCTAGGGTTTAAACAGTTTTTAATAAATGACCTTAAGGAACAGACTGGGTCTCACTATTAGTTGTTTACTTAGCATCTACTTAAATGAGATATCCATATCAAATTAGAATGAAAAGATATGAATTCCTTTAGTTTAAACTGGAAGCTTTCATTTTTGCCTTTTATGAGCCATTGAGGAAGACTAGTTTCATAGAAGTTGATAAACTTAGTTTTACTCAAGCAACCAAAGGGAAAATAAATAAATTGGATTTCATAAAAATTAGAAACTTAAGTGCATCAAAGGACACTATCAAAGTAAAAAGAGAACTCACAGAATGGAAGAAATATTTGCAAATTATATCTAATAAGAGTGTAGTATCCAGAATATATGAAAAATTCTTACAACTTAACAAAAGAGACAAACAAAACACACACAACAACAACAACCACCTAACTAAAAGGCAGAGAACTTGAATAGACATTGCTTCAGTGAAGATATGTATGGTCAATAAGTACATGAAAAGTTGCTTAACATCAGTAATTATGGAAGTGCAAATTAAAACCACAATGATATATTACTTCAAACAAAGAAAAAATAAATGTTGGAGAGGATGTGAAGAAATTGGAACCCTCTTCTTGTAGGAACTTAAAATGGTATAACCACTATGGAAAATAGTTGAGCAGTTCATCAAAAAGTTAACCATAGAGCCCTGGCTGGTGTAGCTCAGTTGATTGAATGTCATTCCATGTACCAAAAGCTCACTGGCTTGATTCTCAGGGCACATGCCTGGGTTGTCAACTCAATTCCCCAGTAGGGGGCATGCAGGAGGCAGCTAATAGGTCAGTGTTTCTCACATCAGTGTTTCTTTCTCTCCTCCTTTCTCTCTCTCAAGTCAGTTTTTAAAAATGTGGTCTCCCCATACAGTGAAATAGTACTCATCCATAAAGAGGAATGGAATACTAATGAATAAATGCTATTGATAGAAATCAAACACAAAAAGCCACATACTGGCCTGGCTGGCATGCTCAGTGGTTAGAGTGCACACCCAAGCACTAAAGGCCTGCAGATTCAATTCCTGGTCAGGGGCACGTACCTGGATTGTAGCCTAGTCCCCTGGCCCTGTTTGGAGCCAGTGTGATAGGCAACCAGTTGATTGTCTCTCTCAAATCCATGCTTTTTTCTCTTTCTCTCCCCCATTTCTCCCTTCCCTTCCTTACACTCTCTCTGAAAATCAATGGGGGGAAAATATCCTTGAGTGAGAATTTAAACATTTTTTAAATTAAAAAAGCAAAATGTGACATTTTATGATTCCATTTATATTAATGTCCAGAATAGAAAAATTTATATAGATAGAAAGTACATTAGTGATTTACCAGGGGCTGTGTGTTGGGGAATGAGTACCAGTGGTTATGGGGTGATGATAATGTTCTGGAATTAAATAGTAATGATGATTAAACAACCTTGGAAAAGCTCAAAAATCACTGGATTGTACACAAAAGCCAGAGAAAAGAAAACCTTAGTTTTATATTTCAGTGCTGCTTTTGACCCATGGTGACCCCTTCACATTGCAATTCTTCTTCTTTCTTTTTTTTTTTTTTTAATGGGGATGAGTTAGCTACCTCATAGGTTTGTCATGGAGACTGAGTGAAAGATATAGTTAGATATAAACTTCTAGTTAAGATTCTACTTTTCAGAATATCTTTTTAATTCCAAGCCAAATGAACCAAAATAACGTTAAAACGAACAAACAAAAACACAACAGCAAAAATGTTCAGTAACAGCAGCCACCAAGGGAGATAGCACAGCACAATACCATACATCTAGAACAGGGTGGATGCACTGTCTAAAGCTTTTATGACAACCCCTGCCCCTTGGAAGCTGGTGGTGATTTATAGAATTTTGAAAATTCTCACTAAAAACCCCAAGTCTGCAGGGAAGCAAATTAAATCAGTATTTTTATTTTCTCCTTTGAGTAAGGAAAAAAAAAAGGGTGAAATATAGAACATTAAGAAAAAAAAATAAAGGCCTGACTGTCTCTGACAGAAGTCTCCAGGGCACATACACACTGAGTTAGGGATCAGGGCACACAAGGGACTTCCCCCATGCAAACGGGTTGTTGCACCCCCAATAGGTTTATCTTGCTAAGAGAGGCAGGCATCCTAAAGAGATTATTAGCATATCCAGTCATATTAGACATGATAACATTTATATAAAAATGAGTAAGTTTGGTTTACGTAAGAAATAAATACAGGAGCTGTATGAAACATTAAAACAATTTAAAGGGGAAAAATCATGACTATCTCAATAGATGCAGCATACCATCTAGATCAAGCAAACAACCTTACATGTGAATACAAGGGAGTCAAAAGTCACCTGTTAAATCAGAGCAAATAAAAGTTTTGGGCAAAGTTGCAAGATAACTATGTAAACATGCTGTGGCAAATGAACTAACAAAAACAGAAGACAAAAAGAAGCAGCATGCAAAAGATAAAAAAACCCGTAACCTACAGACAAGGAACTATCTCACATGTACTTCGAGTGGTAAAACTTAATAAAACAAGAGCTCAAAGACAAGATTATGATACAACAAAATAAGATGAAAGATAAATTGTGGTCCTAAGGAAACAAATTGAGGCCCCAAACCATATATTTTCAGAACAAATAAATTGGAAATAGGGAACAGAATAGAGATAGTTAGCAATTAAATTACATAATAGAAAAGCTTTCTTCAGATAATCAGAATACAGATGAAAAAAGACAAAGAGATTAAAGTCAGAAAAGCTAACTAATAAGCATGGAGCTAAAAATGTCTCGTGTAATAATGAGTGCCCCTGAAATAGAGTATTCAACAAATGCAGCAGGAAATTATTCAAAGATACAATAAAAGCAAGCTTACCTGAAATGAAGAACTGACTACAAATAGGAAATATCCTGCTAAAGGGGGAAAAGCAGAATAAGAAGGGATTATATATTATTCTCAGCTTTCAAAGCAGGAAGTCAATCAATGCTATCTAAAATTGAAAAAAGAAAAGCCATAATTTCTTCCACTTAGTGCTTTTCTTTTCTTTTTAAAATATATTTTATTGATATTTTACAGAGAGGAAGAGAGAGAGATAGAGAGCTAGAAATGTTGATGAGAGAGAAACATCAACCAGCTGCCTCTTGCACACCCCCACTAGGGATGTGCCCGCAACCAATGTACATGCCCTTGACCGGAATCGAACCCGGGACCTTTCAGTCCGCAGACTGACGCTCTACCACTGAGACAAACCGGTTTCGGCCACTTAGTGCTTTTCTTAATGTCTTTTCTTATCCTTAGGAGATTCTTTTGCAAAATTTCTATTTTGGTGAAGAAATATTTAGCATATTCTTCTGTTTTACCTTATTTCTTTTATTAAATTATAATTTAATGCTTTCATTTTAAAAATAGCATATTATTTTTGTAAAGGTATTGCTTTTACTCTATGCAAAAGGAAAAGTTGGTAGGTAGATAGTAAGCTAGGTGTCTGGAGTGATGTTAACTTAGTAGTAATGATATTTCTGGTTGGTGAGAATTGAGATATATATCAGAGTCTAGTCAGGAGGCAGAAACCAATTGTTTTTAACAGAATATATTTAATATAAAGTATTGTTAAGAGATACTAAACTAAACTTAGCATATCCAGTCATATAAGACATGTAAAATGGGATACAAAAGTTTTCTCAGAAATATCAACTGGGGGAAGCAGTTAACATTTTTAAGGCTATGGGACAAAGGAAAGAGGTTGGAATTACCAAAATATATAAACACACAGGAGGGAACTAAAATTTATGGAGCTAAAATTCAGATCCCTGAGAAGGGGCTGCTACTTAGGCTGGTATTAATGCCTCTGGGATGGAGCCTGGGTCCTGTGGGCCTGAGACTGAGACACCTGGTGCTGGTGCCTCTGAGGAGGGCACAACAGGCAATTTGGGATAATATGTGAGGTAGAAAACAATATTATTTTGTTCTAGATGGCTAGCCAGAATAGTCAATACCTTTCCACTTAGAATTTTCCCTCTGTGTCTCTCAGTAGGGTTTTTAAAAAGCTTTTTATTCATACTGATCTTATGCATTTTTTAAATTCATTGCTAACTAGTTTAGTTTTATTCCTGTAAATGAAAACAACTCTATTTTATCTTTGTATCTAAGAAAGCTTGTGATGTTTAATTATTAATATAATATCCAGAAACCTTGCTAAATTTTATTGTCTGTCATAGGTTTTTACCTATGTTATTTAAGCTTCTCTAAATGGCTGCTTTTAATTTTGTTATGTGGAAAACTATCTCCAATACACTGATGTCTGTTTATTGACAAGTACCATTTGGACTACTCTTATAAAGATACACACTGGTCTTCGATTCTACCCCTATCTCATCACCAATTTATTCTTAACACAGCTGGTAATGTAATCTTTTTAAAAATATAAACCATATGACTTTCCTGCTCAAAACCCTTAAATGATCAACCGTTGTTCTTCAAATACAATCCAAATTTCTTATCATAAACTACCGAGTTCTAGGTCTTAGTCTGCTTAAGCTGCCATAACAAAATACCATAGACTGGTGGCTTAACCAACATAAACATTTTATTGCAGTCTGGAAGCTGGGAAGTCCAAGATTAAAGTGCCAGCCAGTTCATTTCCTGCTGAGAGCTCTCTTCTTGGCTTGCAGTTGCCCACCTTCTTGCTGTATTTTCACATGGCTTGTCCTTGGTGTGGGCACCCCGGGGGAAAGACGTAATGTAACCCTAAGTACCTTTCAAAGGCTCCACCTCCAAAATCTACACATTGGGTTAGAACTTCAACATATAAATTGGGGGGTGGGAGCAGACATTCAATCCATAACAATCTAAAATGATCTGGTCCCTGCCTATCTCTTCAAGAGGCATTCTCCATAATCCCTTAAAACACTTCTTTTAAGTTTTTAAAACACATAAAGCTCATTTCCACTTAATTTTTACACGTGCTGTTCTGTCTGCCCAGAGACTTTTCCTTCTGCTCTTTACATGAAAGGTTTTATATCCCTTAGATCTCCGTTTAAATAGCCCTTTCCCAGAATCCACATATATGATCACGTCTTCTCTATTACCCGTCAATTCATTGGATTTATTTACTAACCTATTACAAATGTGTATCTGTATATGTGTGTACATAATTTTATCTAACTTTTGTATATGTTTGGAATTCTCCATAATGGGAAAATTTTCATTGGTAAACTTTTTTTACTCTCTTAAGTTCAGTTAAGGTTTTGCCTTGGTATACCATAATTACAATTCTAGAAATGATTTGTATATAAGGACATTTATACATGGATTTTTATTCCAGAACAGCAAAGATTTAGAAACAACCCAGATATCAGTGCGGGAGGGACCAGTTTAATAAATTTCGGTATAAAATCATATTATGAAATACTACTCAGGTATTTAGAGAATGGACCAGTTCTATATGTAATGAGTAAGAAAACAGGTATAGATAGACCATTGTGTATAGTGTGCATACCATGATTTGTGTCCATATGTAACCAAAAGATACAGGGCAGCCCTAGCCAATTTGCCTCAGTGAATAGAGCATTGACTTATGTACAAGAAGGTCATGGTTTGATTCCCAGTCAGGCCACATGCTTGGGTTGTGGGGTCAATTCTTAGTAGGATTGACTACCGTGCAGGAGGCAACTGATCAATGATTCTTTCTCATCATTGATGTTTTTATCTGTCTCTCCCTCTTCCTTCCTCTCTGAAATAAATAAAATATATATTTTATTAAAAATATATAGGGAAGGGTGGGCAAGAGGAGGTTCATAATTGTTTGTATGAAAAAAGATATGCAGGTTATGATTATTAAAATAACTTAATTAACTCAAAAGAATGTTACAGTAAACCTACCCTTGCCTACCCCTTTGTTATACTGGGATTTATCTGGATTATCTTTGCAAATATAGACCAGAATCTAGTAACAGTGATTACCTCAGGGACAGGGAATCAGATGACTGAAGGTTTAAAGGCAGGATGACCACTTACTTTTTCACTAAAAGAATAAAAATACTATGGAGGTAGAATGAATGACTGTTTCAGGCTGGAATTATAGGGAAGACTTTTCAAAGAGCAAAGATAATAAAAATTTGGTGAAACCGGTTTGGCTCAGTGGATACAGTGTCGGTCTGTGGACTGAAAGGTCTCAGGTTCGATTCCGGTCAAGGGCATGTACCTTGGTTGCGGGCACATCCCCAGTAGGGGGTATGCAGGAGGCAGCTGGTGGATGTTTCTCTCTCATCGACGTTTCTAGCTCTCTGTCCCTCTCCCTCCTCTCTGTGGAAAATCAATAAAATATATTTTTTAAAAGATAATAAAAATTTAGTATTGCTTTTATCTAACAAAAGTAGAAACTATATAAATGGGTAATTATAATAGATATTGCTATGATATAAAATGCTTTCACATACAAATGGAAATATCTGGATTTTATTTGTTTTTAGGTGGTGATAGTGGACTGGATGGGTTAGGAGGACCAGGTGTACAACTAGGAAGCCCAGATAAGAAAAAGAGGAAGACAAATACACAGGTAAATTAACATTTTCTTATAATTGCAGTTTTTCCTTGCTGATATGATCAGGCTGTTGAGGTAAATTAAAATTTGGTCCTGAGACCCAATTGGTTATAACATCATCCTGATCTGCCTAGGTTGCAGGTGCAATCCCTGGTCAGGGCACATACATGAAGCAACCAATGAATGCATGAATGGGTGGAACAGCAAATAGATGTTTTTTCTCTCTCTCAAATCAGGGTTTTTTAAAAAAGTTTAAAAAAGAAAAAATTAGCCAAAACCGGTTTGGTTCAATGGATAGAGTGTCAGCCTGCGGACTGAAAGGTCCCAGGTTCGATTCTGGTTGAGGGCATGTACCTTGGTTGCGGGCACATCCCCAGTAGGGGGTGTGTAAGAGGCAGTTGATCGATGTTTCTAGCTTTCTGTCCCTCTCTCTTCCTCTCTGTAAAAACTCAATAAAATATATTTTTAAAAGAAAAAATTAAATTTGGTCATTGTTTTTGTTTCCTATCCTCATTCAGAAACTAATAGTGAATTCTGCAATAAATGTATTTTTTTTCTCTGCAGCTAATGGCTATTGTGGAATTGTAGGCCTTGAGTGTTTATTGCAAGTGGGAAATGTAGGTAGACAAATTAAAATGTCTATAGTTCTATTACAAGACATAGATGGAGACAAGTTTAACTTGAAGTAACAGTGTTCAACTATTATAATTCAGTAGAATGTGTATATCATGAAATAATCATGGTGGAGATACCTTTTGTCTATAACCTGTGGTTGTAATAAGCAATACAGGCTTTGCAGGGTTTATTCTCTATAAATTTGGACCATTCTTCTTATGATATAGACTGTGAATAAGGATAATGTATAGACAGATTACTTTTTTCTATTTTGGCCACCATCTGTTAACCTTGTAATGTGACTAAACTGGAAGTTTATTTTTCCATTCTGCAGCCTAGAACTTTGGGGATAAATTAATAGCTATTTCTTAAAATTAAGCTAGAAAAATATTTAGATCCTGTTCATTTAATTTTATGGTTATTTAGGGGTATAAGAGGTATTTTTAGTTAGAATTTTACATGAAAGATTCTAGAGTTATAAGCAAGTATGTTAAGTGAAAATTATGGTAATGAATTGTCTTAATGGTTAAATACTTTTGGAATTTGAAGTAACAATGAATTCATGCTCATAAAAACATTACTTATTTCCTTTCCTAAATGAAAGAAACCTATACATTTTATTATAACATATAATTATATATAAATATTGGAATTTAAAGGTCAAGTGAAGAAGGAAATATTCATAACACTATAAGTGAAATTTGACTAAAACTAAGTTCATAAGTGTTAAGATTTTATAATGGGATGATTTTAATAACTGCTTTGATCAGAAGCATGTATTTTACTTTACATTCTCATTTTAGGGGCCTTCTTTTCCTCCATTGTCTGAGTATGCTCCGCCACCGAATCCAAACTCTGACCATCTAGTGGCTGCTAATCCATTTGATGACAACTACAATACTATTTCTTATAAACCACTACCTTCGTCAAATCCATATCTTGGCCCTGGGTATCCTGGTTTTGGAGGCTACAGCACATTCAGAATGCCACCTCACGTCCCTCCAAGAATGTCTTCCCCATACTGTGCTCCTTACGCGCTCAGGAATCAACCGCACCCATTTCCTCAGAATCCTCTGGGCATGGGTTTTAATCGACCTCATGCTTTTAACTTTGGGCCGCATGATAATTCAAATTTTGGAAATCCATCCTATAATAATGCACTAAGTCAGAATGTTAATATGCCTAATCAACACTTTAGACAAAATCCTGCTGAAAACTTCAACCAGATTCCTCCACAGAATGCTGGCCAGGTTTCTAATCCTGAGTTGGCATCTAACTTTATCCCTGGAAATAATTCAAATTTTGCTTCTCCGTTAGAATCTAATCATTCTTTTATTCCTCCCCCAAATACTTTTGGTCAAGCAAAAGCACCACCCCCAAAACAAGATTTTAATCAAGGATCAACCAAAAGCACTAATCAAAATTCCGCTGCTCAGCCACCTCACTTAAATATGGATGACACGATGAATCAGAGTAATATTGAATTAAAAAATGTTAATCGAAACAATGCAGTAAATCAAGAGAATAGCCGTTCAAGTAGCGCTGAAGCTACAAACACCAGCCACGCGAATGGGACACAGAATAAGCCACGCCAGCCCAGAGCTGCAGCAGACACATGCACCTCTGAGAAAAGCAATAAAGCCTCTCTTCACCCAAGCCGCCGTGGGCATTCTTCTTCCGACCCCGTGTATCCTTGTGGAATTTGTACAAATGAAGTGAATGACGATCAGGATGCCATCTTATGTGAAGCCTCTTGTCAGAAATGGTTTCATCGGGTCTGCACTGGAATGACTGAGACAGCCTATGGCCTGCTAACTGCGGAAGCGTCCGCAGTATGGGGCTGCGACACCTGTATGGCTGATAAAGATGTCCAACTAATGCGCACGAGAGAAACTTTTGGTCCACCTGCAGTGGGCAGTGATGCTTAATCACAGGCATTGACTAAAGTGAGGGGTTTTTCCTGTGTGTTACAGAGGTTCACTGACACAGGATTTTAATGTTTTACTTTTTTTTAAATGCACATGCAAAAAAGATGATTTACCTTTTAGTTTTTATTAATACTCCACTTCATTACTAGTGCAAATTTTGTATTATCTTAGTTTGTTATCTAGGATAGTATATATAGGGGTGCTTTAGAAAGTATTTTACAAATAAATGTTAGTTGTTGTTAATCATAAAAGCCTCTTGAAGCTTCAAAATAATATGTAGCAAATGTAGGCAAGTTTTGACTTAAAAGTTAGAACCACTGAAAAGTGTACATTTCAGTGCTGAACTTTGGCGATATCACAAACATTTAGTTCAAAAATATTTTTGAGGATCCATTTAATGTGTTTGGAAAATATATTTTTATTTATTTTAGAGAGGGAGAGAGAGAGAAACATCAATGATGAGAAAGAATCACTGATCATCTGCTTTCTGCACACCCCCTCCTAGGGATCGAGCCCACAACCTGGGCATGTGCCCTGACTGACCAGGAATCAAACTGGTTCATAGGTCGATGCTCAACCGCGGACCCACACTGGCCGGGCACCCATGTAATGTGTTTTCAGAAAAAAAAAATGTAGCTATAGTATAGAAGAAAACCTACATTTAATTGGTGTTTTTAAAAATAATAGCGTATACACCTGATTCCTAACTAGGAATATAACCTGAATCCCTAACTAGGGTTCTTGAAATTAGTAACTTTCATGTTTCAAGTCAGTCTCTTCAGGATATGTTTGTACAGATATGAGACATATGTTAGCATATAGAAGATGCTCAGTAAGTATTTGTGGATTAACTTGTAGATTGTACCACATGAAACTGCTATTGTTAGATAAGTTGAAAATTGACTTCAGTTACTAGAGTGGATATAAAGTGTGTTTTTAGCTGTGCTATTTAGAATTGTAACAGTATTATGCTTTTCTCTCTTCCATTTTTTTATTATTGGTTGTTATTGTTTTCCAGAGAAATAAATAATATATCCTTGGGAGAATTATGAATACTTTTTAATGCATGATTTCAAACTGAGACATATTGCAAATAAAAGTGGTAGAAACATAAATTTCACTTTAGAGCACTCTGCTGGCGAAAGACATTTATTGATTGATTGAAAAATATTGTTCTGGGAATGTGAATTCAAAATGGAGACTCAAGGGAGATCAAAATCCATTGTAAGCAAAGATCAATTAAGAGCCACAGTGAAAGCTAACGTACAAACAACTCAAGTCCTCGCAACAGATAGTTTGTGCTATGACTTGGGAAGGTGTAAAAATGGACCTGAGAGTATCCTCTTGAAAGATGACACAGAATAGAGACAGTTGGAGGTCTATTCATTAAGATTCAGCAGAAACTCAGTTTTGGGGTGGAACATCACCTGTGAGCAGAAAAAGAAAAAAAGGATACCGTGCAGTTGGTAGTAATTTACACAGTGGTTGGGTGTTGATGAAACTCCCAAACTTGCATCATCACCAAAAAAACTGAAGGCCATATGGTGACCTGTGAAAGGGATAATGAATCACTACTATTTAAACCCCGGTGAAACGACAGCAGCAGCATATGCCACGAAATTAAAATTAGGCCAGAAAAATCTGACTTAAAAATTATCCTGTGGTTAATAAACATGAACCCACACTTTTACGTGACAGCACTTGGCCTCATGTGTCTAAAGCTACTAAAGCAAAGTTAGCTGAATTGGGCTATTTTATCACATCCATTTTAGTCACCAGGCTTTATAAAATGAACTACCATCTTTTTCATCATTTGGAGCTTTTTCTGAGAACATATTTTCCAATTGAGAAGAAAATTGGAGAATTTGGACATTTTAAACAGTCTAACAAATGGTGAATTTTATAAAAAATGAAATATTTAATCTTATTAGAAGAAAATTATTAATCCTCATGGTGCATAATTTGAAAAAATAAAACTTATTTTTATAGAATATTTTAATTTTGACTATAAAAACAGCAGTTTCATATGGTACAAGGTAATATAAGTTTTTCTCCATTTACCTGTAACTAGTTAGAAGTGAGTACAAAATATTTTAAGTAGCTGTAAAATAATGTATCTTTACAGTTTTAGGAAATGAAATGATATAGACTCTAATAATAGGTACTCTTTTGTGTGGAAACTATCAGTTGAAACAGTCAAGTTGAAATGCAATATTTTGGGCTGACTCTGAAATTTGATGTGTTCAGTAGCATACTTGAAGATCCCAGTGTGCTTACACTGTAGCTTTTGTTAGAGATAAAAAATTTTCTAAAGATTTAAGGACTTAATTATGTTGTTCTTGAAATCCTAGTGAGTGCTGATTTTAAGACATGATGCACTGCATGCTATATGCTCAGTATTAGTATCAGATCATGATTTTATGACTGAATGCAGTTAGATATTTAGTAGAACCTTCCAATGTTTGCAGTAATTAACACTTTACATGGTAATACTTGAGTTGTGCTCATTGCTAAAACTGATTATGCAGTCTTAACCCTCTGTTGCTTACAGTTTCAATAGTTAGTTTTATAAAAAAGAAACCACCTCTCCCTAGTTAGCCAAAAGATACTTGATTTGTAATGCAATTATTTCATTTTCTATTTCTAAGTAGTTGTCTTTAAAAACTTACAAGTGGATTTTTCTTCAGGTATGTAGATCTTCAGAGTACTTTATGTAAATAAGGATTTGTAGTTATTAAAAATAAAAACCAGTGGTTGATTCTGACAGTGAATCATAGGCAAACTATACTAGTAATAATCATAGCTGTTGAATGTTTTCATGTATTTTGCATTTTTTTGCAAGTTCTACCTTTGTCTCTATATAACACTAAGTCAAAAATTATCTAGATATTTTTGGTAAGAAAAGTGATGAACTATAAGAATGGCCAGATAGTAATTTGTCCAATTTGACCCAAAGAAGGCTGTTACACAAATTGGTGTGGCTTTTTTAGGACAAGCAATGAGCTGCCCTAAACATTTAAAAATATTCCGTGACAGAAAGAAATGTACATAGGTGAGATATTCTTCCAGCAGCATTGTACCTTTTTGTTGTAATTATTTACCATCACACACGCACATGCACACATGCACACATGCACATATGCACATATGCATACACTCACGCTCACAGGAGGGCAGGAAACCTTGGAGTTTCTCCTACATTCTCATTTGCCAAAGTTCATCCTGGCTAACCAGCCACAGTTAGGCTCTCCCCCCAAGGCCAGGTTACTGATGGAAAGTTCTAAAGCATCATCAGTTCCTTTCCGAGAATTTGCTTTGTTAATTTCACTAGCCTTCCTGTGCACTTGGCTGATGCTACTGGACTAATACTGAAATAGCTTAGCTTACAAAAGAAAAATATTTCTTCAGATAAAGTGCTTAGAATTTAGATTTGTGATCAGTGCTTTCCTTTTGTGTGAAATACTTTAGAGTATTGCTATTATGATTCTTGTTATCCAAATTAGAAAATTATGTACATATAACTGAGGATTTTCTTGACTACCGTGTTTCCCCCAAAATAAGACATCCTCCGAAAATAAGACCTACTTCATGGAAACATAATACATCTCCTGAAAATAAGACCTAGCGCATCTTAGGGAGCAAAAATTAATATAAGACACTGTCTTATTTTCAGGGAAACAGGGTAGTACTTATTCATAAATTAACATAATATAAAGAAATCCAATTTTGGGGTGTTTGGAATTTTATTTTTTTTTCCTTTTTATTTTTTAGACTCCCAACTCTGACTAGTGATAGGAGAAAAAAACTCAGTAATATGGGTCACCATTAAATCTGCCAACTTTAGTTATCCAAATAAGTATCAGGAGTCTTTATCCAATATTCTTTCCAACTTGTTCATCTTAAACAAATTAAGAGTGCTACTACTTTATCTCCAACATACTATAGAGGTTGTATTTAGTTGTAAATATATATATATATATATATATATATATATATATATATATATATATACACACACAATGAGAAGGGAGCTCTAATTAGTTTCTGGGTTTTTTGCAAAGCATAGAGGTCTCAGATGCATGAACATTTAGGCTATTTTAGTGTGTTTTTTTTAATTTAAAAATTTAAAAGTATTGAGGCTCCCAAAGTTTATTTGAAAATAGTGGTTTAGAACTCTATATAAAGTTAATTAGATTCTTAGGGAAGCTAATAAAGGCTTATTAAAGCATGGTGTAGTTAACCAATAGTATCATGCTGCACACTCAGCTTCTTTAGGGAACTAGTCAGTATAGGTGGGAAAAGAAGCAGAGATCTTTCCTTTTTCCTGATGTGATTCAGGAAGGTTAAGTTCTTTGATGTGAGTGTTCCCCAGTTGTCCTCTTACTGTCCTAAACTCTGCTGCAATGCTATATAAGCCAACTTGCCTTTTCCCTTCCTGGATGCTCTGTGCTTCAGAATTTCGTATCTTTCCTCCTATCAGAATTCCCATTTCTCTGTGTGGCTGTGGTTGACTAAATTTTAAGAGAAAGATGTTTTCTACCAGGATGTGTGAATGAAGAAAGTAGAATTAAATTTCTTTTTTTTTTGAAGGGTGTTTATTAGTTCAGAATGAATCTTTAATATGTAAGGTTTCAAACAAAATGATCACATTTTAGGCACCATAGAAAGCAGTATTTTTGCCGAATTGGTGATACTTTCTTGAGAGTATTTCCCAATTTCCTTTAGATTGTTGGGATTAAAAAGTTTCCTTTCTTCTACTTCTCTGAAATGAAATCAGAGGTTTTCTTCTCATTTGTAAATATTAGAATATCACCTTTTTATGTATTCCATTTAACCAACAGAGCCGTATGGAAGTCACACCTACATTTTTCTGACTCTTGGTACAGTGATGGGAGTTTAGAGGTACCCTCTTTGAGAAAAGAGGCTGAAGGTAACATTAACATCTCCCAAGACAAGTGGTCTAAGGGAAATCAAGGGAAGAAAATGGCTATATATAAGCCGAACATTAATATATCAAAAACTGCCTGCATTGAAAATTTTTCATGAAACCCAATGGATAAGGTTCATCTTTGTCATAGTTTGTCAGATTACTTGCAATTATATTAAAATGTATTCTGAATACCTGTACTTCCTTGTTCTGTAGATGATGTTGCTTGTTAGTTAAAATATATTATAAAAGAAAGTCCTGCTTCTTATCATGATGTATGTGACTTAAATGACTGTTTCATATTAAAACTATTTCTTCCTTATGTACTGTTTACATATACCTCTTTTTGGGATATTAGTTCAGTACTTTTATACAAATCTGAATGTGTTCCACATTGGTGACATGTATTTTTGCAGTAATTTTTTTGTTTTATTCATAGAGCATGTCTAAAGTAACACATGCACTAGTGCTGTGGCCTGTTGCAAAATTACTGTAATTCAAATTGGAAAATAAAATGTTTCCAGACTTTGTCCAACATTTATTCCTATGGCAAAGGAAATTACTATGTAATACTATTTCTTATGCTGTTATGTTTAAGCTACTCTATGAAGTATGTGAAACATCAATATTTATGGAATAGTAGATGGCCTGATATCTTTGAAGTAGGTAAAATTTGGTATTAGCAACTCATAACACTCATAATACAATAAATACTTCTTAAAATTTTTATCTTTTACAGTTATAACTTACTAAAGAATTGACAGTGCATATTAGGATATTTTCAGCCAATACTGTTTATATACTAGACTTTGAACTGAATCTGATATCTTTCAACCAAAGGGATATCATTCACTCCACCATAACCAAAATACTAATCTAATATTCATTTATTAAACTGTAGGCATACCTCAGAGATATTGCAGATTCCATTCTAGAACATATAATAAAGCGAATGTCATACTAAAGTGAGTCAAGCAAACTTTTTTGTTTCTCTGTGCATATAAAAGTTATCTTTATACTGTAGTCTATCGAGTGTGCAATAACATCTAAAAAACAATGTACATACCTCAATTAAAAATGCTTTATGCTTAAAAATGCTATTGTCTGAGCCTTTTGGGAAAATGGTGCCAATAGACTGGCTCGACACTGAGTTGCCACAAACCTTCAATTTGTTTAAAAAAAAAAAGCAATATCTATAAGACGCAATAAAATGAGGTATGCCTGTGTTCCCATGAAACTCCTCTAATTTACTTAGAATTTGTATCCATTGATACAAGGACTTTAATTTGGTGTTTACTTTGGACTATCTAATGAAAAGATTTGTTAGTAGGAGTCAATCAAAATGTTAAAGAAAAATGTTTAATCTTGAAAAATGTTTAAGCTTTTTAGGTGTATTTCTTTATGAATATTAGTTTAAGAGTATTCTTTTGTCATGCAAACAAGTACCCAAAAAATTACAGTAGGTAATACTTGGCCAATGCAAATATGTATATTTGAAATTATATGCTTGAAAGAAAAAGAATGCTCATGAGTGCTTAAACTGCATATCTTTAAAATATTCAAATTTTAAAACTTTTATCAATTCAAACTATCCTGAATTAATAATTTTTACTATGTCAGTGATGTATATAACAATATAAATGTCTACCTATGCTATGTTATGATATCTCTATACATCATTTTTTGGGCATGGTTGTTGTGCTATATTTTGTACATTTTATTGTCAGCTATTGCTAAGTTTGATATAGCAATAAATCTGATTCAGTTCTTAATATTTTTTAAAAATGCCAGATGCCATACTGTATCATTCCATCATATTTTACTTGAATACCCAATGCTTTCATGGGTCTATTTTTTGTGTTAAAAGTTAAGCATTACATGTTAGAAATTTTTATTCTAGTGTTTTCATATGGGTTTGTTTGTATTTAATACAGGTTTCAAGAAGTATTAGTATTAAGTGATTCATGAATTGCTTTGTGGAAAAATTTAAGCTATGAATTGATTAGGTTATTCCCATATTGTTTATTTTCTTTATGAGGTTAATGTGTAGGCTACAGCTTTTGGATAAATAAAATTGTATTGGTAACTGATTGATAGAATATACTAGCAGTTAATGGATAGTTTGAGTGTCTAAGGGCTTCCAAGTATTAAACCAAATAATTCTCAAATCTGAATTACTTTTTAATAAATACTATAAATCTGGTAAGCCAACTCACCCTTTTTAAAGATACTTAACTCTTAAAATTTTCTCCTCCTGATGTCTTTCTTAAACACCATGCAAGAATTTAGAATTGGAGTTTAATTCATCTTCTACATTGTAGGGGTTTTTTTGTTTTGCTTTGTTTTGTGGTTTAAAGTATTACACATGTCTCCTTTTTCCCCCATCGACACCCCCCTGGCCACTCCCACCCCCAGGACAAGCCCCCACTGCCCAGTGTCCCTGTCTATTGGTTATGCTATACTAGTATGCATGCATAAAGTCCTTTGATTAATCTCTTACTTCCCCCACCACCCCCACCGTCTTCCCTCTGAGGTCTGTTCTGTTTGGTGTTTCTCTGTCGCTGGATCTATTTTTGTTCACCAGTTTGTTTACACTGTAGTTTTTTGTCCTGTAGAGTAGTTATATCAGTAGAGATTTTACTCTCAAAACAGTTCATGTTATTGTTGGTCATTCTTTTCAGGGATCATGCTAAATGTTATTTGTGCGTTGTATAAGGAATGTTATTTATACAGTATTTAGACTGATTAGTAGAAATTATGTATGGCAGGCTTTCTTGAGCAATATGTATTGTAAGTTTGTTTCCTACAGTGTTATGCTTCAGATTCTTTTAAATAAAGCTAGTTTTTAAAAGAAAAATGACTTTTTTAGTTGCTTAACTTTCATCAGACAAGTAGATGTAACAATTTTTGCTTTAGGTGGGAGATGTCCCAAGAAACATTAAGCAGAACAATAGCCTTCAATTTACCAGGAATTTAATTTTATACCAAGAAACAAAACAATATTTGGACAGGCCTTTCTATACACATATTCCGCCACCCTGCCTGCCACACTGTGAAGTTTATCCATAACATTGAGTCCTGAGATTCCCTAAGAAAATGTGAACATAACACACCTCTATTTTAACAAATTAGGACTGAAGTTTTGTTAATAGAAAATTAATTGGAGAGACGTTCCACAAACTCAACAGCTTAATAACTATCCCTGAAGCAGAGACACCATTGTAGCAATACTAAGAATTGACGTGCTTGAATGACAAAATTAGGCTGTCAGACGACCTTCAAAGTTTGTCTGAAGCAACCATCAGGTGCCTTGAGTCTCACATGAAAAGAGACTGCATAAAATGTAAATGTGCCAATTGATACAACTTGGCTTTAGGGGTATAGAAGTGCCAAGAAGATCAAATTACATCAAGATAAAATTGGAATGCATTAAAGTTCTATTTACACACATAGAAGGAAAAAAGTCAATAAAAAATGTATCTTACCTGCTGTAGGAAAGAGAAAAAACGTACAGAGACCTCTCATCAAATAACATTGTGAATTGATGCTCCAAGGTATCTATAATTTAAACTGAAATTGGGCTCAAAACCAACTTAAGTATATCCAAGGACAAGAAGTATAGGAAGAAGGCAAAAACCATGCTGACACAGCAACCTGCATGACTGGGTCCAGGCAAGTTTGCAGTAACAAGTTGTAATATGGCTGGGTAATGAAGTCTTAAAAGTGATACTACTTTATAAAACTGACTAGAGGCCTGGTGCACAAAATTCATGCATGGGGGGAAGGTGGGTGTCCCTCAGCCCAGCCTGCACCCTCTCCAATGTGGAACATCCCTCTCACAGTCCAGGATTGCTGGCTCCCAACCACTTGTTGCCTGCCTGCCTGCCTGCCTGATTGCCTCTAACCACTTCTGCCTGACAGCCTGATCACCCCTTAACTACTCCCCTTCCAGCCTGATCAACATCTAACTGCTCCCTAGCCAGCCCAATTGACCCTAAGTTCCCTCCCCTATTGGCCTGGTCACCCCTAACTGCCCTCCCCTGCCAGCCTAGTCACCCCCAACTGCCCTGCCTTGCAGGCCTGGTCCCTCCCAACTGCCCTCCCCTGCCGGCCATATTGTGTCCACATAGGGGTGGCCATATTTGACCACATGAATAAACTGGTGAATATAATAGAATCAGGGGCAAAGAAAGGGAGTGGATAGATAATTATCAGGGTGAAAGGGGTGTGGGGTGCAGAAAGAGACTGGATTAAAATTGTATAACCTATGGATGAGGACAATAGTGGGGGGAGAGGGTTAGGGCAGAGGGTGGGGTGGGAACTGGGTGAAGGGGAGCTATGGGGGAGAAAAAGGAGAAACAATGTAATAATCTGAGCAATAAAGATTTATTAAAAAAAAACAAAAAAAACCCAAAAAAACATTTATTGAATTTTTTAATGTATCAGTACTAGATGCTGTAACAGTAAATCAGCCAACAACCACTACTTGGGTTTTTATTCTACAGACACAAAATAAGTAAACTCTTAAAGTATGTTATGGAATTCGTGGTATGAAGAAATAAAAAAGGGGAGAATGGGAATAATGGCTGCTGGGGCTGATAGGGCAAAAGACAAAGCTCATACTTTTTAAATAGCTCAGTGAAAGATACTTACTACATAATGGATTGAAGGAGTAAGAGAGACAGTCATGCAGATAGCTGGGGAAGAAAATTCCAAACAAAGGAAACAACAGGTCCAGTGTCCCTGTGGCAGAAGCAGCATGCTTGGCACATTTCAGATATTTCAAGGAGTCCAGTGTAGCTGGAATGAACAAGAGGTAGGGTAAGAGGAGATGAGATTAGAATTTTAGCAGGAAACAATATTATGTATGACGTTGCAGGCTATTGTAAATTCTTGGCTTTTACTCTGAGATAGAAAATGATGGGGAAATTTTCAGGAGAGAAGGATCATTCTGACTGCTGCGTTGAAAATAAAGAGGCAGCACAGGTGAGCCGTGTGCCCCAGGTGAGCCGTGTGCCCCAGGGGGCCGTGTGTCCCAGGAGAGCCGTGTGCCCCGGGAGAGACATGTGCCCCGAGAGAGCCCTGTGCCCCGGGGAAGCAGTGGGACCCGGGGGGAGGGGCGGTGAGAACCAGAGGAGGAGTGGACTCTATTCGTGTGGTCCTGAGATAGTCACCATAAAACAAGCAGATTGCCAAATGAGGAGCGGATTCTATTTGTGTGGTCCTGAGATAGTCACCATAAAACAAGCAGATTGTCAAATGACAGCGGGGAGGGGAAGGAGACCTGGGGGGAGATAAGAGATCAACCAAAGGACTGGTATGCATGCATATAAGTTCAACCAACGAACACAGAACTCTGGGGAGGAAGGGCATGAAGGGGGGGGGGCAATGGTAAGCTATGTACACATATAATACCTTAATAAATTAAAAAAAAAAAAAGAAAAGAAAGAGGCAGCATAGATCTATGGAACAGACTGACAGATCAGAGGAGAAGAGGGAGACCAGGAGAGACTAGCCAAAGAATATGTATGCTTAGTCCATGGACCCAGACAACAATGTGTGAAGGTGGGGGGTGGGGAGCTGGGTAGAGGGGGACAAAGGGAGAGAACATGGGGGACATCTATAATAGTGTCAACATTTAAAAAAAAAAAGAGTTAATATATATGAATAGAATTAAACAAAATGACTTTGTGTGTTCTCTATGGGTTTTTCTAGGGAAGAAACCAATAGGACCTGGACCTCCTGTCTCCTCGAGGGAGGGCCTGCATCTGAATTCAGCTCGCCATGTACTTTGTTCCAAAACTTCCCATGCGAGTCAAGGTACCCGGGTCGCATGTCAGATCTTTCAGTTTGCACCTAAACCAAGACTGCCTGGTTGCCTGGTAGTTGTCCTACTGATAAGGTTCTTCTCGTGTTTGTCCCATGAAAAGGGAGAGCAGCCAGGGGATGGGATTCCTCTCCTGTGATGCCGACACACTGCACATCATGCTCTGGCCCCGGTATGCTTCTCCTTGGGATGATGGGAGATTGGGCTAACCCAGTGGCCAGCAAACTCGTTAGTCAACAGAGCCAAATATCAACAGTACAACGATTGAAATGTCTTTTGAGAGCCAATTTTTTTAAACTTCTTCTAATGCCACTTCTTCATAATAGACTCAGCCAGGCCGTGATATTTTGTGGAAGAGCCACACCCAAGGGGTCAAAGAGCCACATGTGGCTCTCGAGCCGCATTTTGCTGACCATGGGGCTACCCTGTGTTTTTTCTTGGCTTTGTAAGTTTTCCCTTTTCCCCAAAGAAAACCTACCCCTTGACCTAGTGGTTCTCAAATTTTATTTATTTATTTATTTATTTATTTATTTAATATATTTTATTGATTTCTTACAGAGAGAAAGAGAGAGGGATAGAGAGAAACATCGATGAGAGAGAAACATTGATCAGCTGCCTCTTGCACACCCCCCACTGGGGATGTGCCCACAACCAAGGTACGTGCCCCAGACCGGAATTGAACCCGGGACCTTTCAGTCTGCGGGCGATGCTCTATCCACTGAGCCAAACCGATTTTGGTGGTTCTCAAATTTTAGTGTGTCTCGTAATTACTTGGTGGGCTTGTTAAAACAGAGTTCTGGGCCCCACTTCCAGAATTTCTGGTTCAGGGATCCTGGAGTGGGGTCTGGGAATCTGCATTTCTAGCATGTCCCCAGATGATGTTGATCGTGTGGTCAGGGGACCACTGAGAACCCATGCTAATTCATGTAGTGTGCCTGTGATAGAAATCAGCTCTGTTGCCTACCACAAAAAGTCCCTTTGCATCACCTTCACCTGTGTGTAATCATTATCCTTTCTTATGCCTTACATGCCTTTATAGTTTTACCACATAAGTAGGAATCCTTAACCAATAGATTTGATCTTTATTTTAAAGTTATTGTTTTAAAGTTATGAAAACCACATTATTCCTTAAGGGTTTTATGTAGCTTGCTCTTCCCCCCTCCACTCACATCCAGGGTACAGCTATAGTTAATTCAGTTTTGTTGCTGTATACTATTCTTTTGTGTGAATATACCTATTGATAGATATTTGGCTTCTTATCAGGTCTTTGCTAGGAAAATGCTTTGAACAGCTTCTTATTTACTCCATCATAGCATCACTCTCAATTTATGAAAGGACCCAGTCTAGAGAGAACCCTCTGTCCCTTAGATCTTCCCCAAATCCTAACATCCCCAGTGGTGTGTGTTCTCCCTTGCTCAATGAGTAATGAACTCAACTTGTTTCACTACAGGAGACCCTGTGGTCTTTAGCTGAAGGGCATCCTATATAATAAAAGGCTAATATGCAAATTTCCCCCTGGACCGGGAGTTCGACCTGGCCAGCCTCCCACATCCCCCCGCCCCTGCCAGACCAGACCCCACCAGTGCATGAATTTGTGTAAAATAAAATATGTTAAGTACGTAATTAATATAAAGTTAGAATATCTTAATATTCTTAATAATGCCTTTTGGGGAACAGTAGTTCTTAATTTTAGTTCAAGTTTTTAATCTCTTCCTTTATGATTAGTGCTTTTTATGACATATTTAAGAAATAATGCTTTGACCACATAGCTCGATTGGTTAAAGCATCATTCCGATACACCAAGGTTGTGGGTTTGATCCCTGGTCAAGGCATATAGAATCAACCATCAATGTAAATAAGTGGGACAACAAACAGAGGTCTCTTTCTCCCTCCCCTCCCCCCTTTCCGCTCTCTCCCACACTTAATTTCTTTCTAAAATCAATCAATAAATAAAAAAGAAATACTCCAAGATCATTCAGGTATCTATTTTTTAAATTTCAAACATATCTTTAGTTCATCTGAAACTCATTTTTTCTGTGTGACACCATTTGTGTATAGAGATCCAATCTTGTATTTTCCCATGTGGTAATCATTTTTCCTAGCACCAATCTATCCAATAGTAATTCCTTTTTTTTTTTTTTTTTTTTTTGCTTTCCCCCACATATGCAGAGCCACTTTTTACCATATATTAAATTTCTAGCTATTCATGGGTTGGGTTTTAGATTTTTAAAAATCTAATAACAAATATAGATTAAGACTTTAAGATTGAAATTTACAAGTTTCAAGACTCGTAAAAATACTTTTTAGATTAGTACATAAGTCACAAAACTCTGTATAAAAATCAACTCGGGTCAAGGGCATGTACCTTGGTTGCAGTCACATCCCCAGTGGGAGTGTGTGCAAGAGGCGGCTGATCAATGTCTCTCTCATTGATGTTTCTAGCTCTCTATCCCTCTCTTCCTCTCTGTAAAAAATCAATAAAATATATTAAAACAAACAAGCAAACAAACTGTGAACAGTGCACTGGGGAGGGGAGAGAGGGGGCGGTCGTTATCACTGGTCCCAGGACAGATTATCGGATATGGCCTGGGGACCCCCAACATCTGGGGGCCTTCCTGTAAGCCCACGAAAAGGGGCGGAACCATATCTGCAAGACAGAGACCCCAGAAGGTTATAAAAAGTGAAGCCCTCTGCATGTTTCTTAACTCAGATTTGGAAATTATTCCCAAAGTCCACTACTGTTATTAAACGGGGTCCCTCCCTTTCTCTAGGAAGCGTGCTTAGTGTTTCTTTGGTCTTCTGCAACAGTAAGAATACATAAACCTTGTCTTTTGAAGACACAGGGGAGTTTGTAATAAAATGATAAAAGTAGGAATAGAACGGAAGGGTGGGAGAGAATGACAAAAAAAATAAACACACAAAAATAAAACATGGATTGATTCATAGATTTCTGCACTTAGGGGGCAAGAGAAAAGAAGTCTAATGGGGCCCAGTGTTGAAAGTTACAGAACCTTGAGATGATGAACCACTGACATATTTGAGTAAGGTAGTGAGGGGGTGGCCTGTTTGGAGAAAAATATATATTTTTTTCCCTCCCAAGTCTGTTGCTTCTAAACTTTCTTCAGGGAAATTTAAGACCTTTGAAATCTTGTTAAGCCTCCAAAAGTATAAAGTTTAAAATCAAAAGTTTTAGATGGCTAATTAAAAAAATTTAATCAGCCCTAACTGGAAGGCGGATGCTCTTCGGACTGAAAGGTCCCAGGTTTGATTCTGGTCAAGGGCATGTACTTTGGTTGCAGGGACATTCCCAGTGGGGGGTGTGCAAGAGGAGCTGATCAATGTTTCTCTCTCATCAATGTTTCTAACTCTCTATCCCTCTCCCTTCCTCTCTGTAAAAAAAAAATCAATAAAATATATTTTAATAAAAATTTAGTCAGTTTTCCTTAATTAGGTAACAAGTGCCTAATTTTCGTGTAAATTCGTTTGTTTTTAACATCAGATTCCAATAATATATAAACCGGATCCACAAAAAGCAGTCTAGGGAAGAACGCTTGGATGGGAGTGAAGAGATCAGGATTTTCTTCCTTGAGGTTCTGCCACTCATCTCTGTGGCAATGGGGATAACGTGTACCCATCCGAGATTCCAGTATGGCCTATGGCTATCTATAGGATCCCTGCACTTCCTACTAGCGCGAAGGTTGTAAGTCTCCCTCCTTAAGCGACAGTAAAATGTATCCCTGTGAATTCAACGTTTCCTGCGGTTGAGCTGCAGCCAAGCATTTGTCGGGGGAGTCACAGGACCATTCTCCCCAGTTCTCAAACCCTGGAGCCTCCGGTGGCCTGGCAGTGGACAGGCTCTGAAGGACTCCAGCGGTACAGGTAAGACCCTCGGCCAGGAAATGTCCCAAACAGGAACCCCACAGGGTGCGTGCTACCTCTTACAGCCCCATCCCAACAAACCACAGCCCGGAGCCGCAAAGGCGCGCGGGCCTCGCACCTGTTTCCTGCGGGTCCCGCTTCCCACCCGGGAAGCCCCCCCCCCCCCCCCCCCGCTCTTTTAGTCCACTTTCCGGCCAGAAGCTCTTTTCCTGCCCAAGCCGGGGTGGGCCCACGTCCTCGGAGACTCCCTCGGACTTCAGGGGAGTCCTAAGAAGCGGCCTAAGCAGGATTGACTCCGCCCGGATGGATGCCCAGGCAGCGCGGAGCGGAGTGCGCCGGGGTCGCAGGGGCGCGCCCCGGGCCACGCTGGGAACTCGGGGCGCGTCGGCCCCGCCTGACCCGGAAGGGCTGGCGCGTGGTAACCCCGGCTTCCCTAGCAACCGAGCCCAGCGCCAGTCCCCACCGGCCGCGGCAGCCTCTCGCGGGGCCCGCCTCCCGGGATGCCCCTGCAGGTCAGCGACTACAGCTGGCAGCAGACGGAGACGGCGGTCTTCCTCTCCGTGCCGCTGCGGGGCGTCTCCGTCAGGGACGCGGACGTGTTCTGCGCGGAGGACTACCTGAAGGTGGGAGCGCGGGGGCGCCCGGGGGCCCCATGCTCCGCGGCTCCGCGAGTGCGGGGCCCCTGTGCGCGCGCATCGGGCGCGTCCTGGCACGTGGCCTCCCCAAAAGTCAGTGCTATTGAAGCCCGCAAGGAAGGCGTTCCACACCAGGGGCACCAGATGCTACCAAATCGGAGAGCATTTTTATGCACAGCTTCCCACAGAAGCCTGGCGAATCTTCCGCGGCCTGGATTAAGTTTATAGCATTTATTTAAGAAATGATTGTGGCCGAAACCGGTTTGGCTCAGTGGGTAGAGAATTGGTCCACTGAAGGGTCCCAGGTTCGATTCCTGTCAAGGGCATGTGCCTTGGTGGCAGGCACATCCCTAGTAGGGGGTGTGTGCACTAGGCAGCTGATCGATGTTTCTCTCTCATCCATGTTTCTGGCTCTCTATCCCTGTCCCTTCCTCTCTAAAAAAATCAATAAAATATATTTTCTAAGTAAGAAATGATTGTGGTCTCTATCATGTATTTCTTAATGGCTGTGTTCTACCTTTAGTTTGTGGAACCAAATTAACTTTCGTTTCCTCCCCTTCCGAATAGGTCAACTTCGCTCCATTTTTGTTTGAGGTGTTTCTCTATGCTCCCATAGACGATGAGAGCAGCCAGGCCAAGATTGGAAATGACACCATTGTTTTCACCTTACGCAAAAAAGAAGCTGTCATGTGGGAGGCCCTTTCTGTGTCAGGTGGTAAGTTCTTTATTAAAAGATGTTTTTATGTTTTATGCCTTTGGAAAAAAATTTGTCTTTTGAAACAATTATGTTGCTCTTCTAGGAAAAAAAATAGGCACACGAGCATGATTCAAACGAGATAGTGCTTCAGCTGCCACTTAACTAACCTAAAAATGGAATGATTCAAAAGTTAGAGCATATTAATAATTACCCTTGCCCTGGCCCGTTTTGCTCAGTGGTTAGAGTGTCGGCCTGCAGACTGAAAGCTTCCGGGTGGATTCCTGGTCAAGGGCAGTTGCAGGCTCAATCGCATAGTGGTGTGTGGGAGGCAATCAGTCCATGTGTCTCTCGTGAATAGATATTTCGCTGTGTGTGTGTGTGTGTGTGTTTGTGTGTGTGTGTGTGTGTGTGTGTCTCCCCGTCCCTTCCATTCTCACTAAAAAACACACACACAATAAAAATCAATTTAAAAATGCCCTCAGGTGAGGATTAACAACAAAATAATAATAATAATAATGATAACTCTTAAGCAGAAAATGTGGGCTTATAACCTTTATCGAGCACTTATTTTGTACTAGGAATGAACACATCTGCTAATCCTCATAACAACCTATCACTTGGGTATACCCCACTGCCTGCCTTTTGTATTTATTTATTTATTTATTTATTTAAAAATATATTTTATTCTTTTTTTATATATAGAGAGGAAGCAAGAGGGATAGAGAGTTGGAAACATCAATGAGAGAGAAACATCGGCCAGCTGCCTCCTGCACACTCCTTATTGGGGGATGTACCCGCAACCAAGGTACATGCCCTTGACGGGAATCCAACCTGGGACTGGTCAGTCCACTGAGCCAAACCGGTTAGCCCTGCCTGCCTTTTTTAAAGGTGAGGCTACTGTGGCCCTGAGAGTTTAGTAATTGACAAAGGTCACTCAACTAGTAAGTGCTGGATTGAAATTGGAGCCTTAGCAGTTTGATTGTAGAATGGTGGTTCTCAATCCTGGCTACATAACTGAAACACCTTAGATCTTTTAAATAATACAGCGGTCTGAAACCCTAGGCCAATCAAACCAGTTTCAAGGAGTGGGCCCCCAGTGTTGGTAGTTTATTAAAAAGCTTTCCAGGGACTATAATGTGTAAAATTAAGATTCCTTATTCTCTGTACTCTTTGTTTAAAATATATTTTTATTGATTTCAGAGAGGAAAGAAGAGGGAGATAGAAACATCAATGATGAGAGTCATTGATCAGCTGCCTTCTGCAGACCCCACACTGGGGATTGAGCCCACAATCCGAACATGTGCCCTGACCACGAATCGAACCCTGACCTGATTAATAGGTTGATGCTCAACCACGGAGCAACACCAGCTGGGCCTCTGTACTCTTAGTCTTTATTCTTTTCTTCTGCCAAGACAGCTTTGTGGGCTAGCACTTGCCCTCTACTGCTTTAGCTCTCTCTTCTTCCTACCTCTTCTGGTTTTCATGTTTTACAGTATTTTATATCTGCTGCCTGAAATTTCCCTTAATTCTTTGGTAGTGGGGAATATTAAGAATGGAGAGATTGCCCTACCTGATTTGGCTCAGTGGATAGAGCACCGGTCTCCGGACTGAAGAGTCCTGGGTTCCATTCTGGCCAAGGGGGTTGCAGGCTCAATCCCCCACCCTGGTTGGGTCACATGTGGGAGGCAGCCAATCTATGTGTCTGTCTCACATCAGTGTTTCTCTCTCTGTCTCTCCCCTCTCCCTTTCACTCTCTCTAAAAATATCAATGGAAAAATATCTTCTGGTGAGTATTAACAACAACAAAAGAATGGAGAGTTTGCAATCACTCTTTATATGAATACTTTATTGGTATCTTGCAGTGGAATTTAATTTTTTAATCTTCAGGACCGAGAATGTACACATTAATGTAGGTTACCATAGCTAGGTTACATTTGTGAGTCCCGGACTAACAGGAGTTCTTTTTTAAAAAAAACAACAACAAACAGATTTCTACTCTCATACCCCAGCCTTTTTTTGTGATTCAGTAAACCTGAAGTGAGACCTGGGAATATGTCATGAAACACACCCAGGCTGTTCCAGCTTCTTACCTAAGATTAAATGTAAACCCTTTCATTCATTTCAGTTCTTGTTGATGATCTTAATTTTGCTAGAACTGTCATCTACTATAATGGCTTATCCTATATAATAAAAGAGTAATATGCAAATTGACTGTCACTCCAACACACAAGATGGCAGCCCTCATGTGGACATAAGATGCCTGCCACAAGATGGCCAGCAGGGGAGGGAAGTTGGGAGGGACCACAAGATGGCCTGCAAGGGAGGGCAGTTGAGGGGAGGGGGACCCAGGCCTGCAGGGGAGGGCAGTTGAGGGGGACCCAGACCTGCAGGGGAAGACAGTTGTGGGGGACCAGGCCTGCAGAAGAGGGCAGTTGTGGAGGACCAGGCCTGCAGGGGAGGGCAGTTAGGGGCAACCAGGCAAGCAGGGGAGGGCAGTTGGGGGTGACCAGGTGGCAGAGGAGGGCAGTTAGGGGCAATTGGGCTGGCAGGGGAGTGGTTAGGGGGTGATCAGACTGGCAGGCAGAAGCGGTAGTAGAGGCAATCAGGCAGGCAGGCAGGTGAGTGGTTGGGAGCCAGCAGTCCTGGATTGTGAGAGGGATGTCCGACTGTCTGCTTAGACCCGATCCCAGTAGAATCAGGCCTAAACGGGCGGTTGGACATCCCTCAAGGGGCCCCAGATTGGAGAGGGTGCAGGGTGGACTGAGGAACACCCCCTCCCCCCATGCACAAATTTCATGATTGGGCCTCTAGTCTATACTAATAAAAGGGTAACATGCTAATTAGACCAGGAGACCTTCAGGACAAAGCCATGGTGGTGGGGCCGAGGCAGAGGCAATTAGAGGCTAACAGGCCAGCGGGGGGTGGGGGAGTGGGAGGATGAGGAGGGGCAGTTGGGGGCGATCAGGCCAGTTGGGGGTACAGTTAGGGGTGATCAGGCCAGCAGGCAGAGTGGTTAGGGGTGATCAGGCAGGCAGGCATGTGAGCAGTTAGGAGCCAGTGGTCCCAGATTGTGAAAAGGATGTCCGACTGCTGGTTTATACCCGATCCCTGAGTATAAACCAGCATCCGACAGCCAAGACACCCGGAGTTCCCGCGTGGCCCGGGCGTGCCCTTACGACCCCGGTGTGCTCCCCTCCTGGCCGCCTGGGCATCCATCCTGGCGGAGTCAGGGCACATGCCCGGGTCGGGGGCTCAATCCCCAGTGTGGGGTGTGCAGGAGGCCGCTGATCAATGATTCTCTCATCATTGATGTTTCTTTTGTTTAATTTTTATTAAATTTCTTTATTGATTAAGGTATCACATATTTGTCCTCAATCCCCCATTCCAATCCCCCACTCCTCCCCACTCATGCCCCCACCCCCTATTGTCCTTAACCACTGGTTAGGCTCATATGTATGCACACAAGTCCTCTGGTTGATCTCTCCCTTTTGTCCCCACCCTCCCTTTGAGGTCCAACAGTCTGACCCATGGCTCCTTATCTCTGGGTCTGTTCTTGTTCATCAGTCTGTGTTGTCCACCATTTTCCCTAGATGAGTGAGATCATGTCCTACTGGAGATATAAGAATCCAAAGTAAGACAAGCAATAATGGTTATGCTGAAAGGCATATGAATCACATCATTGATGTTTCTATCTCTTCCTCTCCATTCCTCTCTGGAATCAATAAAAATATATTTTTTTAAAAAGACATTATGAGAGGTCTATAAGGCTTTAACTATTCTGTTAAAGGATATGCACCAAAAAGATTAGGAACCGCCGAAACCAGTTTGGCTCAGTGGATAGAGTGTCAACCTGCGGATTGAAGGGTCCCAGGTTCGATTTCGCTCAGGGGCATGTACCTTGGTTGCAGGCACATCCCCAGTAGGGGGTGTGAAGGAGGCAGCTGGTCAATGATTCTCTCTCATCGATATTTCTAGCTCTCTATCTCTCTCCCTTCCTCTCTGTAAAAAAAAAATATATATATATATATATATAAAAGGTTAGGAACCCCTGCCTAGGACCTGCTTCATCCCCACCCTCCCTCTACACTTCTCTCCCCAGGGTCACCCTCTACCCTCAAGTTTCCTCCCCTGTTTTTTTTTTTTTGCCCCTCTAAGCCTAGCTTCCTTTCCTGATCCCACTTCCCCTAAGGTAATTTACCCTCTCCCTAATGGACGCAGCGTGTGTATAAAACACATAAAAATGGTAAAATTCTATATGTAACAAGTCATGCTACTTTATAATTTTTCCTAGGGCTGGCTCTGTACTCATATGTATAAATTACCTTTTATGTTTGAAAAGGTGATTATATCAAATAGTCTCAACTCATTTTTTTTCTAGGCCTCATATTGCTGATTTATTGCGATCAGGTTTATAAACAAATAGCTTCCTCAACAGAGAGGAGGGTATATGTGTTTCTCCTCAACTTGTCTCCTCCCCCCAACTTGTCCTTCTCCCTCTCTGATCCCCTCTCTTTCTGCTATCCTTTCCCTCTTGTATCTCTCTGTTCTCTCTCTCTCCCTCTCTGCCCTCCCTCATTTCCCCCTTTATTCCCCCCTCTGTTGTTGTTCCTCTCTTTCATTCATATTCTCCCCCACCCCCTTATTCTGTAGTAATTTCTGTGCAGTTACTCACCTTTTAATGTTAGCTTCTTGACCAGTATAATATCGAGAAACGTTTTCAATTCTCCATGTGAAGTTGGGTCCAAAAAATATATCACCCCGAGTCATAATCTTAAGCAGTTCTCTCCTAAATACTAGTGACACAAATTTATCAGAATCCTAATTTGGTGATATTCCTTCTGTTTTAGTTGACAAAGAGATGATGCAAAGAATAAGAGAAAAATCTATTTTAAAAGCACAAGAAAGAGCAAAAGAAGCTACCGAAGCAAAAGCTGCCACAAGGCGGGAAGATCAAAAATATGCCCTAAATGTCATGATGAAGGTAAGATGCAAGGAGGAAAGCCCTCTAATTAAAGGGACGATGATAGACATGTAAGGATAAGTAGTCCTAACCACTGTACTTCCTCACCTCTTTGTTCATACGTTAGTTATTGGACTTACTAATAACTAAGTCATAGAAGTTATCTACTGCTTACATGTGTTCCTGAAAATATTTATGAAAGTTGAGGGTAAAAATGTTGAATAATAATAGATTTACTTGTTTCAGTGAGAATTTTGTATTTCCAGGAGAGTCAGAAATGGAAAGGTTTTATGGTGTATTTTACCTCTTTCTTAATCTTGGGATAATGAACAAAATAATTTAAAGCAAGAAAAACACTAAATATTGACAAATTAACATCTTTTTAACTGTTGAAGCTTTCAAGTTAAAGCTTCAATCAGCAATATTTTTTGAGGTATAACTCACACACCATACAATTCACCCATTTAAAGCTTACAGTTCATTGGTTTTTAGTATGTTTAGAGTTGTGTGCAACCATCATCACAAACAATTTTGGAACATTTTCATAATCCCAAAAAGAAACCCAGCCCAGCCAGTTTGGCTTAGTGGTCAGAGAGTCCGCCTGCAGACGTGGGTTCAGTTCTGGTCAAGGGCACGTTCCTCTGTTACAGGCTCTATCAACCCCCAGTCCTGGTTTGGGTGTGGGGGAGGCAACCAGTCAATGTCTCTCTCACATAGATGTTTCTCTCTCTGTACCTGTCTTTATCCCTCCCGTCCACTCTCTGGAAAAATTAATGGAAAAAATATCCTTGGGTGAGGCTTAACATACATACATACATAAGTATTTTTTAGTTATTTGCATAAACTTTAATTATGGAATCAATCTAGTCTCCCTTGGATATACAGCTGCTGATGTCTATGCTATGGTTTTTAGTTCATGTTTTTTAGACTAGCTTCCTTAGAGGGTCCTCCCTGTGTCTGTATAGCTTAAGTGTTAGCTAATGGTTTGAGCAGAGGTGGTAAAGGCTCCACCCTTTGCCAACTGATGCATGTGTAGGTTTGAGAATACTTTCAAAGTTGGAGCCAGTACTCATGCCTCCTTGACTTCATTTTATGCCAGTTTTCCTCAGGTCTTCCCATAAATACTTAGCTTTCTGGTTAGCCAGGGTTGTATGGGGAGTTTATCACAGTTTTTTAATTTTTTTTTACAGCTCTCTCATTTATATGATCTTTATGTGAATTTTCTGTCTAGTCAGGCACTTACCCTAACCAGGAACACAACCTCAGACCTCAACTGCAAATGTTTCCTGTTTATTCATTCCCAACCAAGTCTACCGCTTTTATCCACCAAAGCCGCAGGGTTTGGCTGCCCCACCCTGAAGTGGGTCCACCCTTTTTGCCAACAAAGCTTCTATTTTTTTTTTTTTAATTGTTGTTGTTGCTAGCTTCATGTTGGTAACTTCCAGTCTTGTTATTCTAGCTGAAAGTTGGTGGTTGAGAGCAACCTCAGGCAGAAAAACAGTCTCCCACTGTTCTTAGCTGTAACTTGTGCAGTTTTTCCAAAACAAACACTTCTCATTTTGCAGGCTGTCTTTGGTTAATTTCCAGTGCCTTGAAATGGTTGTTTTCAATAGATTTTTCCCAGTTTTATACTTGACTAGAGGCCTGGTGCAAGAAATTCATGCTCTCGGGGAGATCCTTCAGCCTGGCTTGTGCCCTCTCGCAGGCCAGGAGCCCTCGGGGGATGTCCTAAGCCGGCAGTCGGACATCCTTAGCGCTGCAGCAGAGGCGGGCGAGGCTCCCGCCACCGCCACTGTACTTACCGGCTGTGAGCCTGGCTTCTGGCTAAGTGGAGCTCCCCCTATAGGAGCGCACTGACCACCAGGGGCAGCTCCTGCATTGAGCGTCTGCCCCCTGGTGGTCAGTGTACATTATAGCGACCTGTTGTTCCACTGTTTGGTCTATTTGCATATTAACCTTTTATTATATAGGATGTTTGTAGGTGGGAACTGCCAGCCTCTTCATGCCTCTATAAAACTGGAACATTTTCTTTTGCAGATGAATTTTACATTTATTTATCAGAAGTCTAAGAAGTCCTCTTGGTATTTTGAATAGATTTATGTTGATTTTAGAAATTCATTTATCATTAACATATTTATAATAATGAGATTTCCCTCCAGGGACATACAATTTATCTCCATTTCTTCATACTTACTTGCTATCCCCAGCAAAATTACTTAACATACGTGAGACTTGCTCAACTATACATAAGCAAAATGTCCCCTCTGGTGTTTGACCAGGAGACCAGGAATTCAATCCCTCGCTATGATGTGCACTGACCACCAGGGGGCAGCGCAGAACATGGCGAATGCCCAGCAGCGGCAGTGGCCAGGTGCTGAGGGAGCAAGGGCAGGAGGAGGCAGGGAAGCAGGGGGAAACATGTGGCGGCGGCGTGTGGGCCGGCAGTGAGGGAAGGAGAAGGCAGGGAAGCAAGGAATCTGATCGGCTCTGATTGCTGGCTAGTTCTAGGGACCTTACCCATGTATGAATTTTGCGCACTGGGCCTCTAATATTTCATAAAGCTTATTCTTAGCCTTTTAAAGGTTTTTCTGGCAGTTACTAATGAATGATTTTCCACTGTATTTTTCTAATCGTTTATTGCCAGTTTGTAAGTAAGTTAGTTTGTTTTTATGAGTTTGTATGAGTTGATCTTGATAAAGTGAATGCCTTGCTGCACTTACTCTTTGGTTGCGATAGTTTGTCAGTTTGTTATTTTGGTTCTTTTAGGTATTCTTGTCATATTATTTGCAAATAATGACATTCTATCTCCTTAGAATCTATATTTATGTTTCTTATTTTAAAAATTCTATTGAATAGGTTACCGCTAGGAAAATAGTAGGCATACTGGCCTTAGTGGCTTTGCTAGTAGTACTTCCAGTGCTTCTCCATGAAATTGGACATTGTGTGGGTCCTTTAGCAAGCTAATTTTTTTTCTGTTGTTTCAGGTATCAACTAATATTTTTCCATGAACTGAGGTCATGCTGTTTTTCCCTTTAGATTTCTCATTATCATAAATAAGAAACACCCTATTTGATCAAGAAGTGTTATTTAATACTTTCCTCAGATTAGTGTGCTAATATTTTATTTATGGATTTTTGCATATAGTTAATAAGTAACATCCATAATAATAAAAGCATAAAATGCAAATCAACCAATGGCTGAACAGTGGAAAGACCATCTGGACGGCCTCCTGGATGAAGCCGGGGCTGCGAAGGCCAAGGCAGCCGCTGGGACTGCAGCCGCTGGGGCTTCGGAGGCCTAGCTTTGCACAAATTCCGTGCATCAAGCCTCTAGTTGGTTTATAAAGAATATTGCCTGGATAAACCATTCATTCTAAATTAAAAGAAGTACAAACTTTCTCTTCAGGAATTACTCATCCATCTCCTATTAGTTAAAGTTGCTGTCTGTAGTAAAGCTAATACCCCATACTTTATGGCATCCTTTTTTGAGCAATACAAAGAACTTAAATTCAGTTTCTTCTTGTGTGATGACTGTTTTTCTAGCCTTCTGAGTTTTTCTGTTATTAAACATTCCTCCTCTATGTGGTATATTCCCCATATCACTTTGTTTTTAAAGAAGAGAACTTCAAGGATTGTTTAACATCTGTCTGTCTTTGTTTCTCTTTGATGTAGATAGTCTCTCTTTTCCTTTTATCATAGCGTTATGGTGTTACCTTCCTCAGGTTTTTCTCTTATTTCTAGTTTCTTCTGTCACGTGCTCTGTGAAGCTTTCCTTAGTTCTTCCTCTTCCCTTTGACTCCCTCAAAAGTTATACTATTTTTTTTGTCTTTAAGTTAGTTAATACACACACACACACATAAAATCTTTCTTAACTACATATTGGCTACCATAACAGAACATTCCCTTTTCTTTTGATTATAAGAATAGTCTCCTTTTTGGTAATTAAGACTGTCTTAGCAGTTTTTAAAACTTTCACATTCACCCCACTTGCAGGGATTATGAAGAGTGAGGGCGTTCTGACTTTCCCCTTCTTCCACGTGTCGGGGAAGAAAGGGAGGGAAGGGAGAAAGGCAAACATATCATTAAACTGGGTGAAGCTGTCATCTTCTCCTTTTAGGTGGCGGCTGCCTCTGGCTAACACTGACTGGCCATCATGCCCTGTTGTCGGGCACTAAAAGCTGGCTCGTTGCTACATGCAGATTCTTCCTGGCCCAGCCCACTGGCAGCTCTTTGAACACGCAGTGATTAGCATCTTTTGTGCTTAGTTTAGGCCTGAGGTGCAATTCTGGGACTACGGGAAACTCCTGTTCAGTAATCCGCGAAATGTATTTTAAAGTCAGTGCTACACAGTCCAGTAGGAAAACAGCCAGTCTTCCAAAAGAGGGCATGGCATTAAATCATGCAGATGTTACAGAGCACTTCTTCAGGGTAGTTTTCAAACGGATAAGCTAATTCTATATCTTAGAGTAATTCAGCCTCTAAGAAACTTGGTTCCAGCTTGTCATTCTTTTGCTGTGCCAGATGTATTATTTAAATGTATGTTAATTTAAATGTAAATTAATGAAGCACATAAAAATAAAAATAACTTTTTTTGGTCTTTTTTTATCAACCTTCACCCAAGGATATGAAAGAGTGGAAGGGAGAGAGGGAGAGGGAGAGAGAGAAATAGAGAGATATATTGATGTTAGAGAAACACATCGATCAGTTGCCTCTCACATGTGTCCCAACCAGGAGATCTGAACCTGCAACCCAGGTATGTGCCCTTAACCAGGAATCGAACCAAAGACTTTTTGATATTCGGGTCAATTCTCTAACCACTGATCATACCGGCCAGGGTTACACTAGTCACATTTTACATGCTCAATTAACAACACGTGGTAGCAGCTACTGACTTGGATTGCACAGAACTTTACCATCATCAAAAAAAGTTTTGTCAGACACTGCTTCTCTAGAGGAGAGAGGTATGAATTTTTATTCTGCAGAGGAGAAAGATGCGAATGTTTTTATTTGTTATTTATATATTTTAATTCTCATCTGAGGGCATGTTTTTATTTATTTTAGAGAAAGGTAGAGAGAGAGAAATATCTATGTGAGACAGAAACAACAATTGGTTGCCTCTTATCTGTGCCCCAGCCAGGAATCGACCTGCAACCTGGGCATGTGCCCAGCCTGGGAGTTGGACCTGAGACCCTTCTCTCTCTCTAAATTCAATAAAAACATTTCCTTGGGTGAGGGTTTTAAAAAAAGTTTTGGTAATTGTAATTTTTACAGATTGAAGACAAAGAGAGGGAAAAAATAGAACATATGAAAGAAAGTGAACGAATAAAGGCAACTAAAGAGCTGGAAGCCTGGAAGAGACAACAGAGAAAAGCTGAGGAACAGAAAAGAGTTAAAAGAGAAGATAAGTTACACCAACAAGAAAAGCAAATAGAAGAGGGAAAGAAGTTAAAACATGAAAGTTTTCCTAGAAATTCGACATCTAGAAATCTTGCCACAAAAGGTACAATAATTACTTTAATACTTTTTGGGACAGTGAGTCCTGGTCCTGAAGTATATAGGTTTTTGTTGTTGTAATCAGTTTACAATATTAGTTCATTATTTTGGCATATTAGAATAGTATTGGGGGGGGAAAGGATTAAGGTGAAATTTATTTTTTTTATTTTAGGAAGTAGTGACTTTTTAAAAAAATGAGCAAGGATTCAGTGTTGGTTTTGCTTGTGTGCTTTCTTTTGAAATTTATGTAGGTATTGTTAAATAGGTATTTAATTCATGTCCAAAAAGTCTTGGAGTGGCCTGATTGGTGTGACTTAGTGGTTGAGCTTCAACCCGTAAAGCAGGAGGTCACAGTTTGATTCCTGGTCAGGGAACATGCTTGGGTTGTGGGCTCAATCCCCAGTGTGGGGCACGCAGGAGGCAGTCGATCACTTATTCTCTCTCATCATTGATGTTTCTATACCTGCATTCCTCTCCCTTCCTCTCTGAAATCAATAATATATACATTTATTTTTTTTTTAATTCCTGTTAGTGCTAGGAACATTCATTTATTCCTTCGGAGATAATAAACTAGGAATATTGTTAAAAGACTTTTTCCTCACATGACTCAAGAAGATGAATACTACTAAGCAAACTTAATATCAAGCAAACAAGAGTTCTTCTGGACTTGGATCCTGATATGTTAAAAAATATTTTAAAAGAACATATTTCTTTATTGAAGAGGTTGATTTTATCTCATCTTAGAATATTAAACTTTATTTTGTGTATATTTAGCAAATGGAACATTTTGTAGTAAAATCACTTACGTAATTATCCTATTTAATAAAACCCAATATGCAAATTATCCCCTTGGGCAGTCGATCAACCAGAAGACTGGGAATTTGACCACTTGCTATGGGTGCATAGACCACCAGGGGGTGGCGCAGAGGCCGGCAGGCTTTGGAGACACTCTGCGACCTCTTGTTGGCTACCTGGGGTGGGGGTGAGAGGAAGGAGGAGCAGTGAGAATGCGGCGTATCCGCCGAGCTCCCTCTCACTCCCTCTGAAATCCTCCCCCGGACACCAGGGCTCTTGTCCTGGGGAAGCCCCACATTCAAGTGCCGGGTGTCCACAAGGGGCCTGCCCTGTATCAGGATGATGCTCTAGCCAATTGAACTCACCCACCAGGGTAGATTCACTTATATTTTCTTCTTTCCCATACTGTCTTTGTCCAGATTTGATAGCAAGTTATCCTATAAACTATGGAACTTTTTTCTTTTTCTATACCTTGAAAAAATTTAGTTACATATGAAATATATGTCGCTTGAAGGTTTAGTAAAACGATTTCTAACACTGTCTAGGTATGGATTATTTATGGAATTACATTTAGTTTCTTTATTGTTATCAGTTATTTAGATTTCCTGTGTTTTTTTTTCAAGTCAATGTTGTTAATATTTTTTCTAGGAAATTATTCATATTATCTTTTCAAATTTATTGGCATAAAGTTTCTCTTATTTGCTTATCTCTGTTCTGTCTATACTGATATCATTTCATTATTTCTAAAACTATTTTATTTTTACTTGGTC
The DNA here is from genome assembly GCA_963924515.1 of Vespertilio murinus. Taxonomy (NCBI): domain Eukaryota; kingdom Metazoa; phylum Chordata; class Mammalia; order Chiroptera; family Vespertilionidae; genus Vespertilio; species Vespertilio murinus. The sequence goes on along the minus strand of OZ004704.1, from coordinate 167,027,531 downwards.
AACTATTGCAACATTTTGCAAATTTTTGTAGTCTGTTAAAAAAAAGTAATTTTTGGTTTTGTTGATCCTTCCTATTGTGTGTGTGTGTGTGTTTCTGTTCCCTTAATTCCTGTGTTTGCTTTTTTTTTTTGCTTTTATTTGGATTCTTCTTTTGGAGTTTTCTCCGTACTTTGTCCAACTTGTTTTAATTAAGTTTTTTTTTTTTTTAACATTTTAACACATGCATTTGAAATTATTTTTTCTTTTTATTTAATATATTTTAATAAAGGAAGAGAGAGAAATATCAGTGATGAAAGAGAATCATTGATAGGCTACCACCTACATGAGCCCCACTGGAGATCAAGCCCACAACCCGGGCATGTGCTCCGACAAGGAATCGAACTGTGACCTCCTGGTTCCTACCACAGAGCTACGCTGGCCAGGCTAGCTGCCATACTTTCAATGATGGATTTTACATTCCTTCTTGTCAGAAGTATCTTTGGTTTATTTGTATAGGATTTTAGAAGTAGCTTTGATGGGTAATTTTTAAAAAAATCATTTTGACTGTTAACTAGAAAATGAGAACTAAATAACTAATACTGTTTTGAAGGGAGAAACTTAGAAAACATATTTTCTGAGAAGTTAAAGGAAGACAGTATTCCTGCTCCTCGCTCTATAGGCAGCATTCAAGTCAACTTCACCCCTCGAGTATTCCCAACTGCTCTCCGGGAGTCCCGAGTAGCAGAAGAAGAGGAGGTAGGTGTACCTGCTGTTAGTACAATGACCACAGTGAAATTCTTTATTTTTTTATTTCATCTGTTCAAAACCACTAGTGTGTCTGAAATTCTTAATTATTTATCAAACTAAAGACATTACTTCATGAGTGTATTTTAGTATTTCCTTATGAGAAAAATATATTTTGCAGGATTATTTTCTTGGCTTCAGAATGCTAATGAGAGAACACTGGTTTAATATGCAGCAGTCTAGCTTATTCCAGGAGATAAACTATTGCATGTGCCATTTATTCTATCAATCACCATTTTCTAGAATAAATTTGTAAAGTTTAGATCAATATATGTTGTGGTAAGAATAGATTTGGAAGTTTATTATTAATATATCACAATTATTAATGTCAGGTATTCTAATGTTTGATGCTTTGGAATTAATATCTTTCATTCATTTATAAGTTCCTGAGCTTTAAGATTTTAAATATTGTATCTTTAGTTATATAAGCACTAACAACTGCATTTCTTTATAGTAAGGTGTGAACTTATACCTCTTTCAATTGAAAAGTTGTGGAAATAGCTCTGTCTATGTGGCTCAGTTAGTTGGAGCATCATCCCGCACACCAAAAGTTTGTGGTTTGATTTTCCTGGTCAAGGCACATCCTAGGGTGTGTGTTTGACCCCTGGTGGAGCACATAAGGAAGGCAGCCACTTGATGTTTCTCTCTCACATCAATGTTTCTCTCTCTCTCTCTCTCTCTCTCTCTCTCTCTCTCTCTCCCTTCCTCTTTATAGAACTAAAATCAATAGACATGTCCTTAGGTGAGGATGAAGGGGGGGAAACGTTGTGTAAATAATTGAAGATACTTAAGGCATGACAATTTATAAATATTATTTTTTTATTAAACAATGTATTACTTTTATATTGTATGATAATTTTATTTTGTGTTATTGTAAAATATTATATTTTTTCAATATTGAAAAATAAGAACAAGAAAAGTAAAATAACACATAAACTTCCAAATTTGGATGAAATTTGGACTAGAAAATTTTATATACTTAATCTTAACCAGCAAGTTAACTTTTTTTAATGCATAAAAATTAAAAATCACCTTCAAGTACTGTATCAGTCTGCTCTGGCTGCTATAACAAAATACCATAGACTAGGTGTGGCTTAGACACTAGGCATTTTGTTCTGGAGGTTATAGTTATGGAGGCTGGAAAGTCCAAGATCAGGGTGCAGGGGTTGGGTGGTGGAGAGGAAAAACATGAGTCTCTTCCTCTTCTATAAGGACACCAATCCTATCATCTGGGCTCTACCCTCATTAACCCTCAATGGCTTTACCTCCAGATATCATCACATTGGTGGTTATAACTTCAACATATGAATTTGGGAGGACACAAACATTCACTCCATAAAAAATAGTATTTCTGTTTTTGCTTTTCTCTTTCTTTTTTAAAAATCCCCACCCAAGGATAGTTTTTTTCAATGGCTTTTAGACAGAGTGGAAGAGAGAGGGAAAGACAGAGTGAAATATCTATGTGAGAGGAATACATCAATTGGTTGCATCCTACACAAGCCCAGGCTGGGAGAAGCCTGCAACTGAGGTACGTGCTCTTGACCAGAATTGAACCTAGGACCCTTTGGACACTCTATCCCTGAGCCAAACTACCTAGGGCTACTATTTTTGTGTGTGTTTTTTTTGTAGGAAGGTGGAAAATCTAAAAGACTTCATTCTCATTTCAGTGGCTACACAAACAAGCAGAGGCAAGAAGAGCAATGAATACTGATATTCCTGAACTTAGTGATTTAAAAGAAGAAGAAAAGAACCCAGAATGGTTGAAGGATAAAGGAAAGTAAGTTTGGACTCTGACCATGAGATTTAAAGTAAATTTATGTAGCCATTAGTTTTTCTCACATTTCCCAGATATCTTGACATATATGTTTGTGTGTGTGGCTGTTAGGGAGAGATAATGCAAATAAACAAATTAGGTAGGGAGGGCCTCCATATTAAAAGGTCAAATCAGCCTGGCTGGTTGAGCATTGACCTATGAAGCAGAAGGTCATGGTTAGATTCCTGGTCAGGACACATGCCCAGGTTTCTGGCTCAGTCAATGATTCTCTCTCATCATTGATGTTTCTCTCTCTCTCTCTCTCTCTCTCTCTCTCTCTCTCTCTCTCTCTTTCTCTCCCTCTCCTTTCCTCTCTGAAATAAATTTTAAAAATATATCAAAAAAGGGTCAGATCATATAATAAGTAAGGCTTTTTAAATATTTAAATGTTATAGAAATGAAAAATATCACATCACATCTTTTGGATTGCTTATTAAAATCCCCTTTTCAATCACATTTTAAATAAGTTCTACCTAATACCTCACTTAAAAACTTGTCTCTGAAAAACTAGAGCTTCTTTGATTATTCATATCTATATTTTAAAAGGTTTGCAAATTATCTTATAAATTGTTATTTTATATTCAGCAATCCTTTTCACATTTACATATATGTGACTCTACATGTGAACATTTTTATACAATCATCAAAAACAGTTCTGGTACATTCTGAGTGGCAATTTGAATTCATATTTTAAAGTAATGGTAGACATTATTTAATATATATCATATATACTTTTGTATTTCCTATTGCTGCGATAACAAATTTAGTGGCTGAAAACAATACTGATTTATTATCTTATCAGGGTTTTTTCAAGTTCCTTTTTAAAAAATTTTTGTTGTTTATTGATTTGAGAGAGAGAGAGGGAGGAAGGGAGAGAAAAACATCTCTTTGTCATTCCATTTATTCATTCACTCGTTGGTTGATTCTTATATGTTCCCTGACTGAGGCAGCCATGACTGATAGATTGTAATTACTTTACTGTTTTTATGTTTTTATACCATTTTGCCTTACAGTCTTCAATTATGTAGAAAAAGAAAGAGAAGCAAAATAAGAGGACATGAAGAGAGTTAAAAATTAGGAGAGATGGAAGAAAACTTAGTAACTAATGACATCCAGAGAAACAGAGCAAAGTACAGTTAATCATAATGCCAAGTGCAAACAGATAAAAGGAAATGTAAGAATTGTTAGAAGTGTATCCTCTCTAGCAATGTAATGTAATACAGAAGATAGAAATAGTCATTGTAGAACTGATTCAGCAGCAATGGGTTGAATTTAAGCCAAAGGATGAAATACTTTCCTTTTCAGAGGCTGTGTTTTATGGTAGCCTTCTATCTTATGGAATAAAGAGGGAATATGCTAATTGACTGACCTGCCCTCAAAGATAGTGGTGCCCACAGCCAATAAGGAGGGAATATGCTAATTGACTGCCCCACCCTCAAAGATGGCAGCATCCATAGCCACAAGATGGCAGTGCTCAGTCCCCTTAGCCCCATCAGGATGGCAGGCGTGTGGCAAGGCCAGGCCTGCCTGCCTGCCTCTGGAGTTCCCTGTCCCCTTAGCCCCCCAGCTGCCCAGGGCCAGCCCGAGGCACAGGCAAGCCTAGGATGGTGACTGCCCAGCCACCCAGGGCCACCTGAGGCTAAGGTAACCAGGGCCAGCCAAGGCTTGCGCTGCCAGCAGTGGCAGCAGCAGAAGTGTGATAGGGGTGTCACCTTCCCCTGCTTGCCAGGTTGCCTCCTGCCCCTGAGGGCTCCTGGACTGAGGGACCCCCGCCTCCAGTGCATGAATTTTCATGCACTGAGCCTCTAGTATTTACATAAGCAAAAATAGTCCAGCTGTCCTTACAGTGCTATCCTTTCAGAAAGGGTACAGGTGGGCATGCCTTTCAGAAGTGCAATAGCTTGAGGGAAACTCTTTAGGGCAGCGGTCGCCAAAGGATGGTCACCACTGGTGATCCATGAGGACCGAAAGGTTGGCGACCGCTGCTTTGGGGATTGTGAGTCAAATTCGACTATCTTTGACTCATTTGGACTCAAAATGATCTTGTAGAAAAAGCCACAGAGTGTTTTCATTTTCTTTACCTAGCCTTCCTTGCTGTGACCTAGCTTTAAATGTCAAATCTCTTTCAGGAAAATACATAGTCTTTTTCTTTTATTTCTTTTATTTCTTTTATTTATTTTTATTGATTATGGTATCACATAATTGTCCTTATCCCCCCATTCCCATCCCAAGCCCCTCCCTACATATTCCCCCACTCTGTTGTCCATGGCCACTGGCTAGGCCCATGTGCATGCACACAAGTCCTTAGTTAATTTTGTATGTTCACGTAAGCTTTTTACCTCTTTCAGTTAACCTTATGTGCCAAGAAGCTTTTTACTCAGAACATCTCACATAAAACAGAGTCTAGGTGCTCTTATTTAGCTATGACGTTATTTACAGCCTATGTGACTTAGAGTCTAAATAACTTTAATTGCTGTCCTTCCAGACACTTGTAATCATACAAGGTAGATGGACCATTGTTCTGTCCCACTGACTTTACTCTGTGATTGATTTTTATCATAAGTTTTTTTGAATTAACCCTGTCTTAACCCCAAGCTTCAAGCCTATTTTTCTCCCACAGTGGAATCCCATCTGCATAACTCCCCCTCTACAGCAAATTCCAATGTTAGATAGGAAGGAACCAAGGACATAGAATCAAGGAATGATTCTATAATTTAGCATCCAGCATCGTGGTACTGTTGCTGCATAAGGTCGCCTACCCTAATTCTCGTGTCTGAATTTTCTTTTTATTCTCTTGGCCATGTGCCAGATTTTGTATCCTCACTGATACTCCAGTCCTTTAGAGTGAGGCTCTGCTTTGCTTTCTCTCTTGCCACTTAGGTTAATTCTACTTCTGAACCCCAACTTTGTATGTAGCAGCCTCCTGTTTGCTGACAGACTAAACTAGTCCCAACTTGTCTGAATTTCTGTATGATTGCAGTTTCTGAATTTTCTGAATATGGATTTTATCTTCCTGTCTGGATATCCTTTTAATTTATGTTGGGCTTTTAAGAAATTAAACTTATTGAAGTATCACTGGTTAATATTATAATGTTATAATATTGTATTATAATGATATTATAACACTATAATTTGACATCTGTATACTCTATTGTGTGCTCACCACCCAGTCTAGTTTTCTTCACGTTGTAGTTTTTGATGCTGATTGTCTACTACCTGCTACTTTCTTCTCCCAACACAGCATTCCATTCTACTTGCCAAATTGAATTTCTTTGTAATACTTTGGTTTGAGTCCATGCCTTGGCAAGACAGTAATAGGTTACCCACCACAGTTTAATGGCTGCTGGCAGAAGACAGGAGACTCATGTGTCAAAGACAAAAGACTTTATTGTTCAAGGCATGGCAAGCAGTATGAGCTTCATTCATGTTGGTTCCTTTTGCCTTGCAAGCCTCACAGGCCGTTGCAGAGGCGGGGCTGGGTGGATGCTATACGTCCAGTAGTCTAGCACTATGGCAGAGAAGGCTAAGCTTATGGAGCACAGTTTCCTATAAGATTGTAAGCAAACCTGCCCAACCTTTGCCTTGCAGGGGGGTATTGTCTGTATCTTACTGAGCAACAACAAATCTGCCCTTTGCCCCAGAAGGAGGCACTATCTTTGTTTTTCAAGGTTGTGTGCTATACAAAAACTAATAGTCCCAAACAAAATCTGTCAGTGGATCTGACACAAGACATGCAGGAGACTCACAGAGAACTGCCTCCCATCAGCCCCTCAGACCTGCCTACATTTTTACTACAGATCTGCCAAATATACCTTGCTGCTTTGCTGCATTTTAAAAGCTCCGTTTGTTTATGATAGTTATTTATGCTGCTACCTTTTACCTGACTGAAAGAAGTTTAGATTTCATATTCTAAGATGACTTACTTCGATGTAATTATAATTCTGTTCAGTCGCTTGTTTATATGGGTCTTACAGCCCATAATATTGTGTTGCACTGCACCTGTTATGGCCTGAGTTGTCATTTTGTTTTTATGCGATATCCTTTTCCTCCTTCCACCCTGAGTGCTAAATTGCAGTGGTTGGAGTGCCTACGGCACACCTGTCAGTTTTAGAAGCTCTTGAGATACTCACGTATATTTTATACCCAAACAAGATTCTGAAGGAGACAAGGATTTTCAAAGTTCTTTGAGGGGACAGGTGGATGCTACAGTTCCTATTGCCCACAAAACAAAGCCGTTCTGTCTTCTGATGGAATGTGTTGCTCCCCGCCCCTATTCCAGTTTGTAAGCCCCACTACTTCTGATTTCTCCTCGTTTTTCCTTTCCTTATTTCCCTCCACTTTGCTTCTTCTTACCACCCTTGCTCTTGTTGCTTCTCCCACACTCAGCTGTTGTACAGAACGTTTGACACTTTGGGCCATTGCCAGTTAGAATGTTTCTTTCTAAAAATTAGAGGAGTTTGCAATTGTCCGTGTCTCTTGAGTACAATAAGCACTCAATATGTATTATATGAAAGAGTGCTTTTACATAATTCTTTTCATTAGCATTGCCTTATTTGGGGCATCTGGGTAGACTTGATGATTATTAGCTTCTCTGTTTATGTATATATTATTTTATTTTTTAAAATATATTTTATTGATTTTAGAATGAAAGGGAGAGGGGGAGAGAAAGAGAAACATCAACGATGAGAGAGAATCATTGATCAGCTGGCTCCTGCATGCCACCTACTGGGGATCAAGCCTGGAATCTGGGCATGTGCCCTGACAGAGAATCGAACTGTGACCTCCTGATTCATAGATCGACGCTCAACTGCTGAGCCACGCTGGCTGGGCATTAGCTTCTCTGTTTAAATGTGGTGTTCAAGGATTATTTTAGAAGAGGTTTAATTTTTTTTTCTTTTGAAATTCGACTATTTCTGAGTTCAGACCATTTTTGGTTATTTAAAGTAGCATTGAACTTTAAAAAAATGTAGCCCTGCCAGGTTGGTGTGGCTCAATGGTAGAGCACTGACCTATGAATCAGGAGATCACAGTTCGATTCCTGGTCAGGGCACATGCCCTGGTTGCAGGTTCAGTCTCCTGTAAGGGGTGTGCAGGTGGTAGCAGATCAATGATTCTCTCTCATCATTGATGTTTCTCTCTCTCTCTCTCCCTCTTCCTATGTGAAATCATACTATATAAAATATAAAAATAAAATAAAATAAAATAAAATAAAATAAACGAACCAGTGTTTTTTAAAAATAAGGATGTAGCCCCGGCTAGTGTGGCTCAGTTGGTTGAGGGTCAACCTTTGCACCAAAAGGTTGCTGGTTTGGTTCCAGATCAGAGCTTGTGCCCTGGTGTTAGGCTCAGTCCCCATTAGGGAGTGTGCAGGAGGCAGCCAACTGATGTTTCTCTCTCATTGATGGTTCTATCTTTCTATCCCTCTCCCTTCCTCTCTCTAAAATCAATAAAAAATACATATTTTTTAAAAACTCAGCCATAATTTGGGCTGTGTGCTTTCTTCATTTATATCCAGGAGGAGGAGTTTATCCAATTTTTCATTTTCTAATTTGAAAACAAAGTTATAGGCTTCATTCTTTTAAAAAAAATACCATATATATATATTGATTTCAGAGAGAAAGAAAGAGGAAGAGGGAGATAGAAACATCAATGATGAAAGGGAATCATTGATTGGATGCCTCCTGCATGCCCCACACTGGGGATTGAGCCTGCAACCTAGGCACGTGCCCTTGACTGGAATCAAACCTGGGGACCTTTCTGTCTGTCTGCAGGCTGACGCTCTATCCACTCAGCCAAACTGGCTAGGGCAACAGGCTTCATTCTGAATAGACCACAGGTCATAAGACCATCCCTGAGTCAATCATTGTACAAGGAGGATGGAAACGTGTATATGAACTTAAACTACTTATGTCTACCCTTGGGGGTAGGGGTGAGGTCATGCTGATTATATCCTGATGTATGTAGAGTCAGTATAGCCTATAACCTCCATTATACAGGGAATAGGAAAGGAGGTAAGCCATTTCCTTTGCCACATATCATTAGATATTATTTCTGCTTCAAATTATATTGTTTATTTTTATTTTGTTTTTGTCTCATTTAGCAAATTGTTTGCAACAGAAAACTATTTGGCAGCAATTAATGCATACAACTTAGCCATAAGACTAAATACTAAGATTCCGCTATTGTATCTGAATCGGGCTGCTTGCCACCTAAAATTAAAAAACTTACACAAGGCCGTCGAAGATTCTTCTAAGGTATATATATTTATCTACATATGATACTTTAAAATTGTTATACTCCTATTTATTGGTATAGATGATGACCTTACCTTTTATGTGTCAAATTTAAATAATGGAGAATTATTTAAATAATAAAGGATTTTAACAATCATTTTGCATAGTACATCTCTTTTTCTGGGGAAAAAAATTTTTTTTGCATGGACAAGTTTCCTGAGCTTTCAAGTTAAATTAGAAATCCCCTATCAATTGCTACTAAATTGCTCTGGTCTATCAGTTGAAATTCACATGGAAATGAGTAAATTGCTGGCAGTTTGTGCTCACCCTTTTTATTATTAAAATTTTGGATACACACAATCCAAGATGGAAGGAAGAACTCTTGGTATCACTGCCACTTGGACAGTAAAAGCCTATCTCAATAATTTTCACATTTTCAGAGTAACTTAGTATATCTTAATTTTCATGACTGATATCATGTCATTATCTTAAACTGCTAGTTTTTTTTTTCTTGTTTTTCATATCAAAGTAATTTGTTTTAAGGGAAAATCAATGCAAAATATCTTATGTGGGTCCTTGAAATTGAGGATATGGAGGAAACTACTACTAAGTCCTCATACTCTGATCTCATTAAGCTACTGAACATCTGACAATATTTTAAATCTATCTTTCCTTTTACTAGAACAATTTGTACATAAACAAATACTTATTGAATAAATGAATAACTGAATCATTTAATTTGAATATAAAGAGCCAAAACTGCTATTTATAATCATTCTTGCTAGTAAAGATAAAGCTTTAGAGGTTTCAAATGACAAACCAAATTAAAACTTTGGAGAAGAGGGGGTATGAGTCTCATATAGGAACAATTGAACAATTCCTTAAATTGCTCAACTTAAATATATGTATTTAATAAATTCCTATGGTAGCTAAGCCAGAAGTTTAGGTGGGTGAGAGTGTGAGGCTTGTTTTTAAAGTTAAAGTTTTTACCATATTTTTGTTCAGATTTGAATTAGAAAGTTACGTTTTTCCCCTCATTATTATTCTTACTTTGTCAGGCACTGGAATTATTGACACCCCCTGTTCCAGACAATGCTAATGCAAGAATGAAGGCATATGTACGACGTGGAACAGCATTCTGTCAACTAGAATTGTATGTAGAAGGTAAGAAAATGAAAGAAATATTTCAAGTTTCAAATTATACTCTGGAAAAATGTTATTGGGCTTATTTAAGATCATGGCTGTTTAGGACTCATTATTTTATATTTTATTACTTAATTTAATCTTAATTTAATCACTTAATTTAACTTATCTAACAAAAAATGATTTTGAAATATTGTTTAAAAGGTTCTTGCAGCCAAAACCAGTTTGGCTCAGTGGATAGAGTGTCAGCCTGCGAACTGAAAGGTCCTGGGTTCAATTCCTGTCAAGGGCATGTACTTTGGTTGGGGGCACATTCCCAGTAGGGGGTGTGCAGGAGGCAGCTGATCGATTATTTTTTCTCATCTATGTTTCTAACTCTCTCTCCCTCTCTCTCTTCCTCTCTGTAAAAAATCAAAATATATTTTTTTAAAAAGATTCTTGTAAGGGAGTTAGAACAAGATGGGGGAGAGAGGGGAAGAAGTGGGGAGCAGAGACTTGTTGTTCCACTTATTTATGCATTCATTGGTTAATTCTTTTATGTACCCTGTTGGGACCAAACCTGAAACCTTGGATTATTGGGATGACACTCTAACCAACTGAGCTACCTGGCCAAGGCCCGTTTATTACTTTTTCATTGAGGTGATAAAAATGTCCTTTTATTATATTACTTTTATTGATTCTGTTCATGCTTTAATGACTTTAATCTTTAGCTTGTTCTTGAATTATAAATAATTGCTTCTTACTGAATCCTAAATGAACTTATAATTATTCCCAAAATCACTGAAAATTTTCTGCAGTCTGATAGGGTTACTACCATGTGTGTAAAGATGTGAATCTGTGTAAAACCTGCTACTGGTCCTGAACCATGTTCTTAGTGGTAATTTGTATTTTTAAAAAATATTGTCTAATCCCTGGCCGGTGTGGCTCAGTTGGTTGAGCATCATCCCATGCACCAAGAGAGTTTGCCTATGAGATTCCTGATCAGGGCACATGTCCAGGTTTCGGGCATTATCCCCAGTTAGGTAGTGTGTATGAGGCAGCCAATTGAGGTTTCTCTCTCATCCATGTTTCTCTCTCTCTCCCTTCCTTTCTCTCTAAAAACATATTTTAAAATATATATTTTCTAGATAATACAAGTAAGTATTTATGAAATATTTTCTTGATCATTATTGCTATATAAACATAGGCCTACAGGATTATGAAGCTGCACTTAAGATTGATCCATCCAACAAAATTGTACAAAATGATGCTGAGAAGATTCGGAATATAATTCAAGGAACAGAAGTAAAATCTTAATGACTACTGGAAGCAACTAGATACTATAATGGGTTTGGTTTAAAGTTTTTTCAAAATAATCACTTTTGATTATTGAGCATTGGGAATCTTTGTACACATTATGGGTAATTGTGCAGAATCATTTTATTTTAGTGCTCTAGTTCTGTTGGAAGGAAAATATTGTAAGTCTATAAAAATTTGTTTGAGAGTCATGGTTTCTGATTAAGTAAATCAAAATAATCTATTTCAGTTCTTTATCTCTTTATATTAATATATAATTTACATGTTTTTGTTACTGAATTCAGCTTGCTCTTATAACCAATAAAATACACGTTGGTGTGATGATTACCAGGACACTTATTTGTTCATTTTTAACAAGGTAGAATTTTAAAATTAGAGATTGTGTTTGTAAGTATTTTGTTTGTATTACATATGCTGTTTAATTGTCTGAATGGTTGACATTGGTATAATCAGTACTGATGTTTTCACATAGTTTCCGAGTGTACAGGACCTGTTTTATTTATTTTTCTTATACTCACCTGAGGATATTTTTCCCATTTTAGAGAGTTGAAGGGAGAGGGAAAGACAGAGAGAAACATCAATGTGACAGACACACATTGATTAGTTGCCTCCTGCATGCCCCTGACCAGGGCCAGGAGCCTGCAGTCGAGGTATGTGCCCTTGACCAGAATTGAACCAGGGACCACTGAGTCCGCAGTCTGACATCCTATCCCCTGAGCCAACCCAGCTAGGGCCCCCTTTTTTTTCTTCTTTTTTTCTTTAATGTCTCTACTACCTGTTGTTTGAGGTTGGGTCAGCCCAACCAAGTAAAACAGCTTTTTGGAAAATCTTATTTTCATATTCAAACACTGTCTGGTGAAGATACATTTTCTAGTACCCTAGGAAAAAGAAGAGCAAAAGGTAAAATGTTAAGTTAGAATGTTATGTTATTAGCAGATGAATGTGGTAAATCAAATCATAAAGTTGCTTGGCAAACATGGAATGGGAACAAAGGAGAAGTAGTTGATGGGTGGAATGTGTTCATGGCATCATGTATCCAATTCTACACAACAGGCTTCTTTCCTATAAAGAGCCTCCACAACTTGAAATACTTGGGCTTATCACAATTGGACGCAAAACAAAACAAAACGAACAAACAAAAAAACAAAGATGGACTTGGCACTTGTCTAAGACTTTGGCAACTTTGAGAATTTGGCTGGTCTAAAAATCAAACAGACATGAGACAGATTACCAAGAGAAAAGGAGGCGTTGGGGACAGGTACACGGGGTTTGTCTGGGACGAACTGCTGTAGCTCATTGCCGTCCTGGTCCCTTGAGCTGAGGAGATGCATGCCGTTAGGGAAGTAGAAGGGTGTGCTCCTGGGAGGAAGAGCATGCTGGCCCTTCGTTTTGAAGGGTTTTAAAGGCTGAGCATTTAGGGGAGGTCTTATGGGAGGATTTCAATAAAACGTTCATCAAAATGAGGTCTATTCTCTTAACTTCGTTTGTCCTTGGTTGGCAAAATGACACTAATTGGATTTCTGCTGTCTTCCTGAGTCTGGTGATTTAACCTACTTACCTTCTGGTTGGGGAGGAGAAGTGCAGTGTCCCTGGTTTAAGGAAGATAGGATTTCCTGGATGGCTACACACTGCTTGGCTGTAAACTGCTGTTTAACTATCTCAGTTTCCTTCTTCTGCTTGTCCTGACTTACTACCTATTTCATCAGGTTGGTTTTTGTGGTGGCAGGCAGCTGAACCTTGGTTTTGGTTACAGCAACAGCTGATTCTCCTGATACAGTCCCTTCACTTCCTTCAGGGCTGCGGTCAAACCTTATCAGAGACCTTCCTTGACTTACTACCTAAAACAACTTCTTGCCTGAGCACTCCCTCTCTCCTAACCCTATTTATTTTTTTCATAACATTTATCACCTGGCATGTTTCATACATATAGTCATATATACAGATACTTACATGTAATATATATGTATAAAACATATAAAATAAGTGCATATATGCTATATATAACTACACACACACACACACACACACACACACACACACACACACACACATATATATATATATATATATATATATATATATATATATATATGGCTAAGTGACTGTCCATCTTTAAGGTAGGTATGACACGCACTGAGCTCCAGGAGGCAGGCGCTCAGCACAGGAGCTGCCAAGCTGCAGTGACTTGGCAGCAGCGTTCTCGGGTGACGCACCCCAGAGCCAGAGAGCTTCCTCGCAGGGCTGTGAGATTCCACCTCAGGCTGTGGGTTATGTTGTTGCTGGGGCACTGTCGGCCCCAAATCTGGTTTACTGCATGCTTGTGTTTGTTCCACACCCTGTATGACGGCAACTTTGCAGAGTGCCCTCTTGCACTCCGGGACCCCTTGGAAGATGTCAGAGAGCTGGTTTCGGCCTCACAAGCCAGGCCGAGGGACACCACCTGCCAGAGGGACCCACTCACTCCACAGACGCCCTTCCAGCCGTGGCTCCACCTCAGGTGCGCCGGCCGGGGAGGGACTGCAGGAGGTTGGCTCCAGGTCATGTCCAGCCCTTCTCACCCAGCCAGCCATCTTCTAATTAATTTCCTTTCAATGTGCACAAATCCATGCACTGGGCCATTATTACACATATATTTATATATAAATATACATGCATAATTTATAAAATATTTGTCTAAAAGTATATGAATACATGTTTGACATATATGTGTAACTTTTCAGGATGTCCACAAAAATGTATACACACTTTAACAGCTGATAGCTTAATTTTGAAAATAAAATGTATTTTAATAAATATTGTCTTCATAATTATTCAAAGTGTGAGATACATTTTTGAGGACACCCCATATAAATAAGTATTTTAAAATATTTACATTATATATGTATACATGTTTTTACTAGTAAATCTGTTTTGCCCTATTAGGACTTATTAGAATCCCAACTCCATGAGGGCAGGCTCTTAGTGCCTACTAGTCCCTAGACTTTGATAGGCACTGAATGACTACATAATGGCATTCCAGATAATATGCTCCATTTGGAGATATTCATATGAGAATTTTAGCAATAACAACAAAACTAAAGGCCTACCCACCTGCCATAGTAAAGAACATTAGGCTAATAACCACATATCACATATTAAAACGTTGACTCCACTTGTTACATAGTGAGCATCTACAGGGGAGAAAATGGTTTGTATAGTTTAAGTGGAGAAAAGGCTAGTACATTCAAATTCTGTTGCATTACTTTTCTGACAAATCTTGTGCAGAGCTTCAATTTAGAGGAAGTGAACAGAACCCGTTTTTCTTCTTGAGCCATTACCAAATGACACATGTGGGGGGATCTGAAAGAGTTCCGTGAAGCTGCAGAGTGAGTGAGCCATTTATGTAAATAGGTGGTCAAGCTTTGCTGACCCCCCAGTGACTCACAAGATTATTCACTCCAACTGAGGTTCATATCCTGAGCCTAACACACAGAGAGAAATAGAAACAGTGACAGCAGCAGCTTTTTGGTAAAAACAAAAATCCTCTTTGGATTTCTTTCAGTTAGAGAAAATGGGCACTAATGTAGGTCATTTGCAAAAGCGAATTGGTGTAACGCAAACTTCCAGAAAGTATTTTAAATAAACATTGCTTTTATGGTTATTCAAAGTGTGTTTAGCCGAAACCGGTTTGGCTCAGTGGATAGAGCGTCGGCCTGCGGACTGAAAGGTCCCGGGTTCGATTCCGGTCAAGGGCATGTACCTTGGTTTCGGGCACATCCCAGGAGGGGGTGTGCAAGAGGCAGCTGGTCGATGTTTCTCTCTCATTGATGTTTCTAACTATCTATCCCTTTCTCTTCCTCTCTGTAAAAAATCAATAAAATATATTTAAAAAAATAAAATAAAAAAAAACAAAGTGTGTTTAAACATTTTTTGGGACGCCTCATATACACATAAATGTTTTAGAATATTTTATTCCCCAATGCCCCCTTTCTCTGACTTCTCAGTGAGCCAAAACAGGCCAGCCTGGGCGCCGTTCCCCATCTCGTCCCTCCCCTGTTGTTTCTTCTGTCATGGGCCCTTCATTGCTTCACTGGCCCCACGTGAAATCTTTCTTGCACGAAGACAAGAATCTACCCACTACCAGTGGCCATAGGCAGACCTGCTCAGGGCCAGACCCTGTCTGGTAACAAAACAACAAAAGACTGTCTTTTATGTATGTTGCATGTACATAGTATAGTGTCTGCCATAAGTAGGTGTTCAATAACTATTTGCTGGCCTGGCCAGTGTGGCTCAGTGGCTGAGCATCAAGCTATGAACCAGGAGATCACAATTCGATTCCCAGTCAGGGCACTTGCCTGGGTTGTGGTCTTGATCCCCATTGTGGGGTTTAGGAGGCAGCCCATCAATGATTCTCTCTCACTATTGATGTTTCTCTCCCTTCCTCTCTGAAATCAAGTAAAAAAAATAATAATTACTTGCTAAATGAATGAATAACAAGTCCTTTCACCCTATCAGGGTAGCTCAGTTGGTTAGATCGTCATCCTGATCCACCAAGGCTGTGGGTTAAATCTCTAGCCAGGGCCCAGATAACAAGCGACCAATGAATATATAAATAAGTGGAACAACAAATTGATGTTTCTCTCTAAAATCAATTTTTAAAAATGGGGGGGGGAGTCCCCTCTTCCATGAGCTTGGCAGAGGGAATTAACATTTCCCCAGGTTCTAAGCCATTAACTTGAAATAACACACAAGTGGGAAATTACTGGTCAGAGTCTTCCTTCAATCTTTTTCTTAGAGTTCCTGTGTTCCTTTGTCTTGATAAATATATACAGTAGACAATTGAGATCATGAAAGTTTTTTTTTTTAAGATTGTGGAATTCATGGACTAAATAAAGATAGGATGTACAAAAATGCTTCTACCTTTTATTCTGCTATTCTAACATATGTTTAAGAAGTCAATGTCACTCAGTTATCAGTTGCAATACTTTATTTCTTGAAGGCATTTTTTTAAAATTGAAATCTTTCCATATTCCCAATTAGGTATTCTAGCCTTAGACTTAAAACTCATTTTTTTTTCCTGAGTATATTTCTGTTAAATATACAAAGAAATATATTTTCATAGAGTATGTTGAAAATTAGGAAAATCAAGGGTTCTAGTTCTGTCAGGTGCAGTATTTAGAGTGTTATTTTGATAAAGTCCCGTAATTCTGATGAGCCTTGAAAATTCTTGTTCTTTTGGAGTAAAAATGCAGGGGAAAAACTGTGGCATGGGTGAAAATTCACCATAAGTACTTGAATTGGTTTTATACATAATCATCTTAGGCTCTGATAGTGAGGTAGCTGTATGGAGTGTTTTTGGATCCAGCATACAGGAAAACACAGGATTGCCAGGGTTCACACAAGTAGGCAGTTGTTGAAGTTTCATTTCTGTGTCTGAAGTTGAACATAAAGTACTTTTCTTATCCTAAAATATAAACACATCAAATCATTCTCAGTTATAAAGTTCTTGGCGGGGGGACCCCAAAACTATTTAGACCTAGCCCCAGCCCTAATTTAATACCACTCACAAAATTGACTAAATTTTTTTTTTTTAACTCAAAATGAAGACTTAAATGTAAGGCCTGAAACTGCAAAACTCTAGGAAAAAAATAAGAAAAAATCTTATTAGTCTTCACAGCAGTTATTTGGATATGACACCAAAAGCACAAGTAACACATGCACAAGTAAACAAGTGGGACTATTTCAAATCAAAAAGCTTGTACACAGCATAGGAAACCATGACCAAATTGAGACAACAACCTATAGAATGGGGAAAATGACTGCAAACTATATATCCAATAAGGAGTTAATTTTTAAAAATATATAAGGAACTCATATAATTCGCAAGCCCAAAAACCCACACAAAACAATGAATTGTCTAATTAAAAAATGGACAGAGGAAATCCAAAATGTCAGCAGAGTAAGTGGAAACTACACTTACACTCTCCCAGGACCAAACTGGAAATACAACTAAAATACAGAAAAACTACCCCCGAAAATCAACTGAAGATGAACTGGAGAGAACCCTGATAACCAAGGAGGGAAAGTGGAGACTGCATAGAGACTGGTGGGAAGCACTGAGGCATGAAAGGGCTGGTCGGGCTCCCACGGGCAGTAACTGAAGTTCAGGAGGGATATCTCAGCTGTTACCACCGAGAACTCTGGGATCTAAACCCCAAGCTTGGCTCCCCAGCCCAGAGCGCCAGAACTGAGTAAGGTGCCCACATAACACCTGGCTGTGAAAAGCAGCAGTTTTTCTGCCTGACAAGGAGAGATGGCTTGAAATACAGACACCCTCTTAAAGGGCCAATGCATAAAAATTTTATGTGCAGCCGCTCTCCCTGGGCTCTGGCAAAGGGAGGGCAGAATGGACTGGAGGTGTGTGAGTAGAGTCCCGGGTTGGGGGCTTTGGGGTTGGATCTCAGAGGGTAGCCACCTTGGTTTCCTGTGCCGAGTCATTCGCTCATGCTGCTGAGGACATTTTTCTCTGGCAGAACTTTGTTATCCAAGTGGTTTTTGCCTAGGGGAAAAACCACCCAGTTGGAAGTCTTCTCACCCCACACACTGTGGTCAATAGCCTGAGGTTAATGAGTGTCAGTCTTGCTGCAGGTAGAGGTGGATTTCTGGAGGCTTTGGGTCTTTGCCCGATCTCCTCCCGGGCCTGGGGCTAGGTAAAGCAGACCCTGGTGCATATCTTGGTCTTTCCAAAGGCACCCAGCCCCAGCAGAGGGAGACACAAGCTGTGGATTGCTGAGAGCTCCTAACAGAGTACTTAGCGCCAGTCACAAACATCTCTGACATTGTCCTGCACTAGAGGTTTGGAATCATAGCAAATCTACCCAATACACAGACACAAACCCAAACAGGCAGCCAAAGTGACGAGACAAAAAAACAAGCCCTAAATGCAAGAGAGTTCTCCAGAATTAGAACTAAATGAAAGGGAGGTAAGAAACTTATCAGATATAGAGTTCAGAATAATGATGGCAAGGATGCTCAGTAGCATGAGAAAAGATACAGTAATTATGAAAAAAGACCAGTCTGAAATGAAGAATGACATAACACTAATAAAGAACACATTGGAAGGAATACACAGTAGATTAGGGGAAGCCAAGGTTTGAATTAATGAATTAGAAGACTGTAGAAAAAAATCACTCCATCAGAGAACCAAAAAGAAAAAAACAATTAAAAAATAGGACAGCTTAAGGGAGCTGTGAGACAACATAAAATATAACAGTATTCGCATCACAAGAGTGCCAGAAGGGGAATAAAATGAGCAAAGGATATAGAATTTGTTTGAGCCAAAACCAGTTTGGCTCAGTGGTAGAGCATCGGTCTGCGGACTGAAAGGTCCCAGGTTCGATTCCGGTCAAGGGCATGTACATTGGTTGTGGGCACATCCCCGGTAGGGGGTGTGCAAGAGGCAGCTGGTCGGTGTTTCTCTCTCATCGACATTTCTAGCTCTCTTTCTCTCTCCCTTCCTCTCTGTAAAATAATAATAAAATATATTTTTTTAAAAATAGAATTTGTTTGAAGTAATAATAGCAGAACATTTCCCTAACTTGGTGAAGGAAAAAGTCATACAAGTTCAGGAGGCACAGAGTCTCAAGCAAGGAGAATCCAAACAGGCCCATACCCAGATATATAATAAAAATGCCAAAAATTAAAGAAACAATCAAAATTAAAATGGAGCCAACTGTATGGGAGAACACACTTGGCAATGATACATCTGATAAAGGATCAATATCCAGATATATATAAGGAATTCACTACAGCAGATTGTAATTCATGAAACTGAGACCCTTTAAGACTTCTAAATCCTTAAAATTTAGCAAGCATATAATCTCAGTTTCTCCAATTCTAAAAGGAGATATAAATGTTTAGAGAGCTGTTTTGTCAGACTAATGTGAGGACAAAGCCTCTTCAAAGCATATTTGGATCAGATTAGTTAGGTTCCTCTTAGTGTAACCCAACTCACCCTGAATTCCTGGGTTATCTATAATAATAAAAGCATAATATGCTAATTTGACTGGACATCTTTCTGGGCAAATTGCAGTGGCAGAGGCCGAGGCAGAGGCAGCTGCTGTGGCAGATGGCGGCCGAGGCCGAGGCTCCTGGCTGTGGTGGCAGAGGGGGCCAAGCCCCTTGCATGAATTTCATGCATTGGGCCTCTAGTTCTATATAATGTCTCAGCAAAATTAAATTTACCAATGTCCAGAACCTATTAGTTGTGAAAGCTTAAGTTCAAATCTGTAAATGTGAAGTATTTAGTACACTTTTTCTTTTCCTTTGTTCAGATTTAAATGATTATCAACCTATGATCCAACCCTTCATCATTATCATTTCCTCTTTGTATATCATATGTAAAATTGGTTTTAAAAAAATCTGCCCTAGTCTTATGGAGATATACTGGGGGGAAAATAGACGTAAAAATAAATTGCTATGTAAAATGGAATAATTTTCTTTTTTGCACATTTACCTCAATGCTTTTGGATGCTCTTCCAGAATTCAGTTCTGGAATTTGCAGGTTAACAAATTAGTATACTACAATCTATATATATAAAACTCTAATACAAAAAGTGTCCCTTTGGGAGTTCAACAGGGAGACTGAGTTCAGTCGTTCGCTATGATGTGTGCTGACCACCAGGGGGTGGTGCAGAATGAAGGAAGGCCCAGGCAGGTGGCCACCAGGGAAGGGAGGTCCCAGCCAGCCCCCGTCACTGGCCAGGCCTAGGGACCCTACCCATATAAAAACTTCATGCACCGGGCCTCTAGTTTACTAATATTCATTTAACAATCATATATCTTATAGGAAGGTGACAAAATTAGAAATAGAACTCATCAGATCTTGCTCTTTATTCTTTTTGATGCTGCCTATTAAATTTTTTTTAATATCAAGATCACAGACATTGAATAATAATAAACTCCCAGCATCCTCTGGTGTGTCAACAGGACAGCTTTTCTCAAAATGTCTAGGTTTCCTCTGCACAGGGAAAGCCTCTTAGGTGGAAGGTGGCTGTCCTGTGATTTGTGGGGGAAAGTACCAACTCTTATTTATTTTATGGACACCCAGTCAGGTTGCCCAGGAGAACCTCCTCATTCACAGAGGACTCTCATCAAATCACCCACTACTCCTGGTTCTAAATTCCAATCAGCTTTGGTGCAAAATGTAATACAAAAAAAAAAAAACAATTATAGGTAAAATAGAGGATAAGTTAGCTAATAAACTTTGTTGATATAATTCAGTGGTTGGCAAACTCATTAGTCAACAGAACCAAATATCAACAGTACAACGATTGAAATTTATTTTGAGAGCCAAATTTTTAAAACTTAAACAATATAGGTAGGTGCATTGTTATTAACTTAATTAGGGTACCTCTAAGCTGGCCTTTGTTAAAATCTCAAGGGGCCAAAGAGCCGCATGTGGCTTGTGTGTCATGGTTTGCCGACCACTGGTATAATTTATATCACACAACATAGAAATTAGTGTCTACCTAAATCTTTTAGACTTCCAGGATAATTCACAGAGATTTATAGACTTAGAAACAAAGTACACATTGTTTTTTGCCATAGGCCTTCACTGCAGCTTTCTATTTGGGTTTCACCTTCCTCAAATCTGATATTCTTAAAATGTGGAGTTCAAACTATATACAGTTTAAAATAAAACTAAACAGTCTAACACAAAGAATAATAAAATTATTATTTTAAGTTCTCTGTTAGTTATGCATGGGATCAGCAACTGTTTTTTACTTAAGGATAAGAAGGTAAATTAAAATTGTAAATGATTATTTTTAAAGTTGACTATGTTTTAGAATTGGCCTGGGAAAGAATGCAAACCTACAAATAGATGGTAGTAGCTTTCTTACTAATTTAATTTGTAAGGCTTCCCTAGAATTAGGAAAAGCCTGGCCACTTTTATTTTTCAAAGTACTTCGGTATAAACACATATTAAAAAACATAGAAGCCATTGAAATAATAAAAATATTTCTTAGCCCTAGCTGGTTTGGCTCAGTGGATAGAGCGATGGCAGGGTTCCAGTTTGATTAGGGTCAGACACATGTCCGGGTTGCAGGCCTATCCCCAGAAGGGGGCGTTGCAGGAGGCAGTCTATTGATGATTCTCTCATCATTGATGTTTCTGTCTCTTTCCCTCTCCCTTCCTCTCTGAAATCAATAAAAGTATATTTTAAAAAATATTCCTTAGAGAAGCTATACTTATATAGATTTTTCTTTTTTTCGTGTCACAGTTGATGTTAACTATAGTGACATCCAAAGTAAAAACCAAAACCAAAACAAGCACACACAAAAAAAAGATAACTTGTTTGAAATAATAATGTTTGAGACACCCTTTTATTTCTGTTGAGGCCCACTATCTTTCTTGTTAATGTTTTTCTTAACTCCCCCCCCCCACACACACAATTGGGGGACAGTGAAACCTTAGTTTTCTAGTTTCCATCAACAGTATGAGTGCACATATTTTTGTAGCTCGTATCTTTCTTTGAGCAAGGTGCAATGTAAATAAATGCAAAATGAACAAGGTACATTTTTTTTTGTTGTTGTTGTTGTTCAAAGCCATCACCTCATGGTTTGGAATAGGGCACGAGTTACATACCATCCCCAATCACCTTTACACCTTCAGAACAATTCTGGCTTAAATCAACATTGTACATTTGCATCTGTGGCTGCCTAGGAAGGTTTTTTAATTTAATTTAATTTAATTTAATTTTTTTAGGGTGGGTGCCCCAAATTTAAAGCAAAGTAGACCAACATTCAAAAACATCCAGCCCCCTGTCCAAACCCACTCAGCCGTACCCGGTCGTTCTCCATATCTTTCTTTTTTCGTCAAAGGCAGTCTTTTTCTTCAGCGGATGACGAGAAGGCCAAAGGATGCGGCGTTTTTAGTACACCCAATTAAAGCCTGAAAGAGAAGGGGAAAAACGTGGGCTAGGCATCAAAATCCCTAGCAGTCCTCAGGGTGGAAACCATGAATCCTCTGGAGCAATGGTTGTAGCCCGTCTCCATAGCAACCTTCAGCGGCGCCTCTCCGCCTTCCGAGCGCCCGGACCGGATGTTGTGAGGCTTTCGGCTTCCTGCCGCCTCCCTGCAGCGGGCTGCGCTGCTCTTCGGGAGTCGTAGTTCTTCCCTCCGCTGCCACCCGATGTAAGGCTGGGGGGCGAGACTACGAGTCCCAGCATGCGCTGCGGCGCTCGGTCCGCCGCCTCCTCCCGGGAGCGGACGCCCTGCGAGCAGGTTGTTGTTTTTATTAGAGGCGTCACTGGGCTCGGAGCTGTGACCAACGCCACCGCGACTGCTAGCACTTGAGGGCGGAGGTGGCGGCGCCCCTTCAGGTACGGCCCTGGGCGGGTTTGGACCCCAGGAGAGGAGTCGCGGCCATCTATCTGTCTGGGCCCAGGCTGGCCCCCGCGGCTCAGACCCGCGGGCGGAGGCATTCGCTCGGTCTCCCCTGAGGCTGAGCTCCGAGTTCGACTCCCGCCGCCTGGTGCGTGCGGCCGCCGCGGTGGCCGCGGAGCCGGAGCCTGCAAAGAGCCGGTGTCGTTCCCTGAGGCGTCGGGTCTGGCGGCCCTGCAGCCTCCGACTGCCGCGTGCAGACCCCGGCGCGGCGCCGGAGGTGCGGGGGAAGCTTGCGGCTCGGGGGACCCTCCCTCCTTCGCCGGGCTGGCTTGGGTGAGAATCCATATGGTGAGATGTGCTATGTGCGTCACCCCGCCGGGTTTTCAGCCGGCCCATCTTTTTTTTTTTTTCCCCTTTGGTGACGTTTGAACCCCGTGATGCCAGGAATAGAAACATTAAATATTAAATAATGCAGGTGAGATTTCTGCTCGCACACCAGGCGCTCCATCTCCTTGTCCTCCTCCAGCGGCCCCCCGTTAGCGTCGGCCTTTCTAACCGAGGAATCCTCTGGGTTAGCCATCCAGATAGTGCCTTGCAAGCCTGACATGTTTTCCTTGTTTAAGGAATCCAACCCTGCCGTGGGGAGCGCCAGTTTTAACGAACTCGGTCCATGAAGGCGCTTTGTGGCGGGGATGACATGTACACTGCTTGGCTCCAGCTTGATTGAAAAAAAACGGAATGGAGTTTTCTTGCAGCTAGTACAGGCATTACGAATTTTAGGAGATTTGCATCTTCCAGCAAGGTCGCATCCCTTGGATAGTGCTTGAAATGTCACTCTTAGCCTATCATATCCTTTGGCTTAAGGTTTTAATATTATTAGGCCCCAGATTTTCGGTGATATTTATCACACCCCATCCTAGTGTGAACGGTTTATTATTCGTTCCTGAGCTCTGAGCCTAAAAGGGAAGGGAAAGAGGAAGTAGGGGGTGGGGTGTGTGATTATTTTATTATTTTTTAAATTAATTACTTGATTACTTATCATAACTTGAAGTTAACAGAATTCGAATCCTTTTTTTTTTTTAAATAGGTTTTTATTGAAACATCAGTGATGAGAGAGAGAATCATTGATCGGCTGCCTCCTGCACACCCCCT
This sequence comes from Vespertilio murinus, assembly GCA_963924515.1. Classification (NCBI taxonomy): domain Eukaryota; kingdom Metazoa; phylum Chordata; class Mammalia; order Chiroptera; family Vespertilionidae; genus Vespertilio; species Vespertilio murinus. The sequence continues at coordinate 167,003,745 of OZ004704.1, read as the reverse complement.
ATTGGGGATGGAGCCTGCAACCCTGGCATGTGCCCGGAAGGCATCTAACCATGACCTCCTGGTTCATAGGGCCATGCTCAACCAGTGAGCCACATGGGCAGGGGAGGCGGTTATCCTTTTGAAGTATAATTTTACCCTTTACCTAAGGGTGGGATCTAATTAAAGAAGCTATTAAAATCATTCACAATGTTTAGCCGAAACCGGTTTGGCTTAGTGGATAGAGCGTCGGCTTGCGGACTCAAGGGTCCCGGGTTCGATTCCGGTCAAGGGCATGTACCTTGGTTGCGGGCACATTCCCAGTAGGGGGTGTGCGGGAGGCAGCTGATCGATGTTTCTCTCTCATTGATGATTCTAACTCTCTCTCTCTCTCTCTCTCTCTTCCTCTCTGTAAAAAACCAATAAAATATATTTTTAAAAAATCATTTACAATGTTTAAAATCATTCTTAAATATTATTTTTTAAGTAAAATAGGTTAGAGAATAGTGTGGTTCTAATTTTGGAAACTACATAGAATGTAGAGCAATTATATGCCTTTGAAATGCCAGTGTTAGAAACGTTCAATTCTGTAGAGTTTTATGAGTTTATTTGAGCCAAATTGAGAGTTGCTGGGAAGCAAAATCTCAGTGGATTGAGAAAATGGTCCAGAGAATGGAAGCTTTGCACCTTAGTTTATACATTCTAATCAAAGGAGGAGGAATAAGGATTGCATGAAATCCATTGATAACAGTATGAAGAAGGTGGGAGAAAACAAAGCAGGCAGGGGCATTTTGGGATTGGATAAAAAGTAAAAAGAATAGACATACACTTTTACATTTGTGGATATAGGATTACTTCCGTGCTTCTCCGAAAATAAGACATCCTCCAAAAATAAGACCTACTTCATGGAAACATAAGACATCCTCTGAAAATAAGACCTTGCGCATCTTTGGGAGCAAAAATTAATGTAAGACACTCTCTTATTTTTGGGGAAACAGGGTAGCAGTTAACAATTAACACGGTAACAATAACAATGAGGAGTTTTGTGATCTGTGCTCTGATGCAGTGAGAGGGTTCGGTAAAAGAAAATTAGCCTGACATTGCAAAGGTATGTTATGACAAAAGACCTCCCCTGAACGTGTCAGGTTTAGTATGTGGTCCCTTTTTGATCCACAGAAATAAGACTGAAAGGATAGTTTTAATTATAAAAGTGAAATTACAAATAATTTTTTACTTTTATTTTTAAATATATTTTTATTGATTTTAGAGCGGAAGGGAGAGGAGAGGGAGATGGAAACATCAGTGATTAGAGAGAATCATCAATCAATTGCCTCCTGCTTGCCCCCTACTGGGGATGGAGCCTGCAACCCTGGCATGTGCCCTGACCAGGAATTGAACCGTGACCTTCTGGTTCATAGGTCAGTGCTCTACTGCTAAGCCATGCTGGCCTGGCACAAGTAATTTTTCTTTATACTTTCTGGTATTTCCCAAATTCTCTATAGAAAAAGAACTTAACTTAAAAATGGAGATAGGTGTAGCAATTCTAGTTATAAAGATTCTTTTTTAAAAATATATTTTATTGATATTTTACAGAGAAGGGAGAGAGATAGAGAGCTAGAAACGTCGATGAGAGAGAAACACCGACCAGCTGCCTCTTGCACACCCCCCACCGGGGATGTGCCCGCAACCAATGTACATGCCCTTGACCGGAATCGAACCCGGGACCCTTCAGTCCGCAGACCGACGCTCTACCACTGAGCCAAACCGGTTTTGGCATAGTTATAAAGATTCTTTAAACACTACTTAGAAAAGCAAATAAGTAACAACAAAAAATGTAAAGTAATGGTTGAAAGGGACAAGAGTTCATTTATTGGACTGGAAAGGTAAAAAAAAATGACAATAATTCTTAGTATTTGTATATCTCATCTGAGTTTGCTCTGTTTTCACTTTGTAGTGTAAAATTAAAGAAAAATCTGCTAAGCATTTCTTCAGTTAAGGCAGTGCAATCTTGATTATTTTTATAAATCTATCAGGTGATAAATTTGGGGATATTAATCTGCAAATATATCCAGATCTGGATATAGCAAACCTGTCATTTGTTACTTTGTAAGCACTTGACAGTGGAAATGTTAAGCAATTATTTTAAAATAGGAATTTAAAATTTGTTTTCATTGAATCACTTTGAGTACTATGTTTAATATGTTTTATATTTTGAATTTATGTTAATTTTTGTTTCTTATTATGGGTTTGTTAGATATGGTAGGTAAGTAGCATATTATTAAGCCTACATTTTGTTTTTGTTTTTTGTCATACAGGAGGGCCATATTGTTCTTTAAGAATAGTCCATGTATTTTTGTAATTATTAGCCTTGAAAAATTGGGGTTTCTCTCTTTCCCATTTTACTGTGTTGGCTCAATATCTTAATAGATATTTGGGTCCATTTACAGGACATAAGCCTTCATAATTAACATGTCTGATTTATGAACTGTTCACAGTATTGTGGCTCAGGTTGCATAATTGTATTCTTATCCAAATTAAATAAGATTTCTAAAAATTAAGTATGTGCTGCTAAGATCATAGAAGTAGCCGTTTCTGAGCATGTAAAGAATGTGGACACAGCAGCAAGGCCTGCAAGCCCAGGGTGTTTTAAAACAGAAAATGCAGACTCATCTAACACTGCGGAACTACTAGAGGCTGGATTGTTGTTGTGTTCGTGTGTGGTTAAGGTGAGGAAGTTGCCAATTGTAAGTGATAATTCACATTTTCAAGAATTGTCTTCCTGGCAGTTCTGCAATTTTGACTAGATTAAAACAGCTAAAAAAAATATATGGGTCAGCTTCAAAGATCATGTCCAATAAACTTGAAAAAACCTCAAATGAAGTTCTAAAATGAAATTTAGCTCTGTAATATGGGGAGGATTACAACTAACTGATGAATTTTGGGATTTTTATTTTAAGGGCATTTAATGTGTGGATACCTGTTTAAAGGCCTGTAGAGTTTTCTGACAGAAGTATTAGAAAGTGAGTAAAAGAATTTCCTCTGTCGTCACGGGAAGTCAAAATCTAATTTTTCATTAGTACTTGTCTATAAATCACTTTCCTGAAACCTTACTTTTGGTTCATATTGTCAGTGCAATGGAATGTAAAAAAAAAAAAAAATTGGATTGGGAGTCAGATGTTTAGTTATGTGGAGCAAGTACTACATACAGTGTTATGGGTCCCTGTTGTTTCCATTTGTGTTGTAAATAATAACCAATTCCTTTACTTCATGGGGTATTTGTGAAGATCAATCAGATATGAAAATGCTACCACTTTGTAAGAGTGACTCATGTAAAGTATTATTGGCCTACTAGCATTTACATAAAACATGTATTTGAAGTGTGATGACTCTATGTAATATATACTTTTTGACTGGGAGGTTTGGAGAAAAGTCAAAGGTGATCTTCATTTGATATTTCTGGTAGAGCTATTTGGCATGGTTTTGTTTGTTTGTTTGTTTGTTTTGTTTGTTTGTTTTGATTGAAGGAAACTTGGCTCCTCTCCTGATTGTGACTTTGCATTCTGCTGCCTTAAAGGTCTGAAACTGAAGTGTGCTTTGATGGTTGTGCTTTTAATTTTGGTTTTGATTTGTTTTAATCGCACATCTAAAGTATAAGGAAGATAAGTTTAACTTAACAGTAGACAGTGGATGTTGTTTTTAATTTTTTAAAATAGCACTTTGAGTTGAACTGGTCCTCTGAGAGAGATAAATTCTGTGTGTAAGCACTGGTCTTTCAGTGCAAGAATTTGTTTAGGCCCTAGCTGGTTTGGCCCAGGGGATAGAGGGTGGGCTCCGGAGACTGAAGGGTCCCAGGTCCCATTCAAGTCAAGGGCACATGTACCTGGGTTGCAGGCTCTGGCGGAGGGCGTGTGTGGGAGGCAACCAATCAATATCTCTCTCCCACATCCATGTGTCTCCCCCTCCATTCCACTCTCTAAAACTCAATGGAAAAATATCCTCAGGTGAGGATTAAAAAAAAAAAATAGTTTAGGACTTAGATGCCTCTTTCTGGGGAAGTCAGCTTTGCCTCTTAGAGCTAGGTTCACATATTATATATAAATAAAAAGGTCTTTAGAAACTTGTCAGTAAATTCTGATGACTTATGAGAATAAATACAAGTAAATCAGAGTAAAAGAAGAAAAACAGGTAATTTATCATGGGTTGTTAAAACGCTTATTTGGTTAGTTAATAACGCAAATAACATCTTTACTAACATTTTTATTTAATTTTACTACTACCGTAGAAAGTGACAATGAATATATATTTAATTATTCTGTAATAAGGTGTGCAAACTTTGAAAAAATTGAAACAATAAAAATTTTAAAATTCCTTTGTTTTCCATCTTTTCATCTTTTTTTTCCTCAAATGAAAACGCTGAAGAAAATTGTAAAAAAAAAAAAAATTAGGACAGGCAATCCTTTTGTGAAAAGTATGTTTAAATAAACAATATAGCTTACTTGGCGCTCTCCCTCTGGAGTGCAGGCCCGCGTCTTTCCCTTTCCCTTCTCCCTCCCCTTCCCTGCAGATAAATAAGTAAATAAATAGGTTAGGTGATCAATATGTATATTTTAACAAGTGAAAACAGATTACTTTTTAAGAAACAGAACAGGAGAAAACAAAGAGCCAGGACCCTTGCTTTCCCTAATAGGGAAAAAGGGCCCCACCAGGGACTGTGGTGTCCAAATAAGAGCAGTATGGACCTGAGTTGTTTAGATATTTGTTTGTTCTTTCAGGTTTGTTCAAAAGTAAGATATAACAATCCCGGAAAGTCAGGATTTTTCTCAGAAAGAATACCTTGTGAAAGGAATATTTCCATACTAACGGTGTCTTAATTTTACTCACTTTAAAATATATTTTATTGATATTTTACAGAGAGAAAGGGAGAGAGAGAGAGAGAGCCAGAAACGTCGATGAGAGAGAAACATCGACCAGCTGCCTCCTGCACACCCCCCACCGGGGATGTGCCCGCAACCAAGGTACATGCCCTTGACCGGAATCGAACCCGGGACCTTTCAGTCCGCAGACCGACGCTCTACCACTGAGCCAAACCGGTTTTGGCTAATTTTACTCACTTTATTTCAAACTTTTTGTCAAAGGTGTGGCTTCTTTTAGATTGTGGCAAACGGGGATACTTTTATCTTCAGATATGGCAATCGTTGCTTTTATTTCCAAATTTGAGGGATGTTGCATCATAGGAGGAAACTCATGAAGAAATTGTATATTGACTCACTTCTTACAGAGTATATTTCCTGGATCAGAAGTTTTATCTGTTGTTGTAACAGTATCCTGGGCATGAATAAAACGAAATTACTGCTCCTGTTCAAGATTTTTCCCCAGATGCTTATCTTTAGTGATAGATTTCAGTGTTTTCAATGGTATTCCACTCCATTAGAAGTAGATGAGCCTGCTTACTATAGATAGGTTATCTTTGCATTCACTTACATGACAAATATAACCAGGAGGCAGGATAACTATAGGACCCACATCTTAATGCTAGAAGTACTGAACTGTGGACTCATCAAAGCCCCAAGCCTTTTCTCTACTATCAGTACTCCATTGATAGCTAAGATTGTAAATCCTCCTATATAATAAAGAGATAATATGCAAATTGACCATCACTCCAACACACAAGATGGCTTCTCCCATGTGGTCAAAGATTGCTGCCCCCATGTGGACACAAGATGGCCACCACAAGATGGCCAGCAGGGGAGGGCAATTGGGAGGCACCAGGCCTGCAAGGGAGGGCAGTTGGGATGATCAGACCTGCAGGAAAGGACAGTTAGGGGTGACCTGGCTGGCAAAGGAGGGCAGTTGGGGGGGGGGACCCAAGCCTGCAGGGGAGGGCAGTTAGGGGCAATTGGGCTGGCAGAGGAGCAGTTAGGCATCGATCAGGCAGACAGGAGTGATTAGGGGATGATCAGGCCGGTAGGCATAAGCAGTTAGGGGCAATCAGGAAGAAAGGCAGGTGAGCAGTTGGGAGCCAGCAGTCCTGGATTGTGAGAGGGATGTCCCAGATTGGAGAGAGTGCAGTCTGGGCTGAGGGACACACACACATCCTCCCCAACCCCCTGTGCACGAATTGTGCACCAGGCCTCTAGTGTTTTAATATGAGTCCCTTGAAGAAACTGATCACCTGGAAGATTTGATTTGTTTCAGTCATTCACTATACTTAAAATTGAGTTTGTCTTTTAATTTTTAAAATTTTTATAAAAAAAATGTATTTATAAAAAATGTTTACTTTTCCCTGACAGTGTAACACAATTGGCTATGGTACCATCCCCATATGCCAAGGGGTTTGACTCCCCTCTCTGGGCACATAAAAGAACAAAGCAATATTCTCTCTCTAAAAAAATCAATAAACAGCCTTCACTAGTTTGGCTCAGTGGATAGAGTGTCGGCTCTTGAACTGAAGGGTCTCAGGTTTGATTCTGATCAAGGGCATGTACTGGCCAACAGAAAGGACATTGCAATTTTTCATTAGTTGGGAGATTGAATTTTCTTCCTTTTCTCAAATGAAGTCCAGTTTAGAGTAGACATTTTCATATCCTTTTGGGGAGTGGAAAGTTTCAGAACCTTTGAAAAACATTATAGAAATAGGTCCTTGAAAGCTATCTAGACTGACTCTCATCTTTGATCACATTTATAGCGCGCAGCACTTTTGGGACCTTTGCTGTCAGCCCATTGGTTGTCTTTCATCGGAATTATAGACTTGTGGGAGAATAATGCCCCTATTATTCCTCATCATATCTAATTCTAGAAGATACAGTGATGGAAACCTTACCTTTCCCATAGTAAAATGTAGCTGCTATCCAGGAATGATGAAGGGCGCCATCATGTCTGGTAACATTCTCTTAGATTATACTTTTAAGTAAAATTAATGTTGTTGCTGTGTTGTCAGTTTTGACAACTACCACCTAAAGAGTTTTAAAATTACATTTTTGGCCCATAACTGTTTCCCAAATTCAGCCTACTTGTTGTTTCCATTTAGATGTGATAATAGCCATCTCAAATTTAACATGGCCCAAACTGATTTACCAATTTTCCTTTTATAACTTACTGTTTTTGAAGTCTTCCTGTCTCAATTCTTCTATTTATTTAGGCTAGGAGTCGTTCCTCTTACCCACTGTTCAGTACATCAGGAAGCACTGTTGACTCTACCTTTTAAAATATATATATATGTAATCTGTCCACTGTCTTCACTGCTGCCAAACTAGTTCCAAACCACCATCATCTCTCATCTGAATTATTGTAGTCGTTTTGCAAATGTCTTCCTGCCTCTGTCTTTGTCCTTCCATAGTATTGTCTCAGGAAGGCAGCCAAAGTTAGCTTTCTATTCCTTTCCTCAAAATCTTATGTGACTTTTAGTTTCAGTAAAAAGCTAAGGTCTTAGGATCTATAATTATTATTGTAAAGCCCTTAAATGCAGAAGGGTTTATGTAATTACTTATGGTCAAAATAATGGGAGAGGAACCTCAGGATTTCTCCAGAATTTTGAGTTCCTTGAGGAACAATTTGGAATTGGACCACATCACTCAAGAAATCTGTTTACCTTTATTGAGTGCCTAATATGTGTTAAGCACTGTGCTGTTTTGGAAGTCCAATATAATAAAGAGGTGATATGCAAATTGACCATCACTCCAACACACAAGATGGCTGTCTCCATGTGGACACAAGATGACCAGCAGGGGAGGGCAGTTGAGGGCAACCAGGCTGGCAAGGGAGGGCAGGTAGGAGTGACCAGGCCAGCAGGGGAGGGCAGCTAGGGGTGGCCAGGCTGGCAAAAGAGGGCAGTTAGGGGCAATCAGGCCAGAAGGGGAGCAGTCAGGCATCGATCAGGCTGGCAGGGGAGTGGTTAGGGGGTGACCAGACTGGCAGGCAGAAGTGGTTAGGGGCAGGTAGGCAGCTGAGAAGTTGGGAGCCAGCAGTCCTGGATTGTGAGAGGGGTGTCCCAGATTGGACAGGGTGCAGGCTGGGCTGAGGGACACACACACACACACACACATACACACACACACACACACCATTCACGAATTTCATGCATCGGGCCTCTAGTATATGAATAACAGGCAGGTAAATAAGCAATTACAGCCCAACATTTCATTTTTAATAGATTAGGGAAACTGCTGTAGTCTTTGGGACTGAAGTCAGGGGATGGTTCACAAAGAAATGATGTATTAGCTGAGATAGGAAGCAATAGGCACAGTATTTGGGTTGAGATAAGGGGTGGGGAGTATGCAAAAGCCCTAGAGATAAACTGAAAGCTAAGTATTTTGGAGGAGTTGAAAAGTCTGAGGGGAAAAGGGATTTGCTGGAGAGAAGACAAGATGCTAGAGATAAACTGAAAGATACTCCACACCTTTGGGCATTATCTTGAAGACTACTTGAAAGCTTAACTTTAAAATTTAATAACTTTATATGCATGTATATAAAAGCCAAGTGACTGGAACCACCGGAATAACCAGATTGGGGGCAGGACTGGCCAGCCAACCTTCTGAAGTCCCTCCCTCCAGCTGTCCTTCCCCAATTGGCCCCCATTGGGGGAAGCTGGCAGGACCCCACCTGTGCACAAATTTGTGCACTGGGCCTCCAGTGCATGCAAATCCACAATCCAGGCCTGTGCCCTAACTGGGAATTGAACAGTGATCTCCTGGTTCATAGGCTGACCCTTAACCACTGAGCCTTGCTGGGTGGGCAAAAGCTTAACATTTAAAAAAATTTTAAAAATTGATTTCAGAGAGGAAGGGAGAGGAAAAGAAAGAAACAATGATGAGAGTGAATCATTGACCAGCTGCTTCCTGCACGCCCCCCACTGAGGTTTGAGCCCACAACCCTAGGCATGTACCCTTAACCAGAATCAAACCCAGTACCCTTCAGTCTGCAGGCTGACACTCCAGCCACTGAGCCAAATCGTGGTGGGCTAAAAGCTTAACATTTAAAAATAATAATAATTAAAAATACACACACACACACACACACACACACACACACACACACATATCATATATATATTATTATTTTATAAATAATATATATACATATATATATATATATATTATTTATTTATTTTTTTACAGAGAGGAAGGAAGAGGGATAGAGATTTAGAAACATTGATGAGAGAGAAACATCGATCAGCTGCCTCCTGCACCCCTCTTACTGGGGATGTGCCCGCAACCAAGGTACATAACCTTGAAGGAATCGAACCCGGGACCCTTCAGTCTGCAGGCTGAAGTTCTATCCACTGAGCCAAACTGATTAGGGAAAAGCTTAACATTTTTACAGAATGATGTGAGGTTATCATTTTAGGAAGATCACTTACAGTGGTAGTTTTCAGAGTCAGCGCCTCTAGGGCGGGGCTCAGAAAGTTACTTTTTAAGTTTTGCTTTAATTTTGTAGCACACGCAACTTTTTGAGAACAGCTGAATTAAAATGGTTCTATAGTATGACGGAATTTTCTTTAACCAAACTCTTACTTTGGTGTTATGGCCGGTAAGAATTTTTTTTTCTTATTTGGACTAGATGTCAAGTTTGTCTTTCCTCCAAGACTTTAAACAAAGAATCAAATTGGGGCTTGATTAAATTGGGATCTTTGATTTGAGAAATTCAAATATGCTGAAGCTGTCTCAATTTAGCAATTTGTATTTAACTTTCTTTTGAGATGTTTTTGTTTATTTAATCGTCTGAGCTATTATTTTATTACAAAGCAAAAGTTAGGAACTATCTGTTTAAAAGAAAATTACTTAGAGAAGGGCAAGAGATATACATATATTAAATATTCCTGATTGGTTCTGGCAACTCAGAATTTTGGAAGGTTATTAAGAAAATAAAGCATCCAGGTCTTAGGGGTGAGTTATGGAGGAACAGTGAGAATATAAGCTACTAGGAGAGGTTAGAAGAAGGGGTATGCAAAGGGAAAGAGAGAAGCTTTCATATGGTGAAGAATGATCTAGGCTTCACCCACTTACATTTATGTTAAAGTCATATCTTTGTTCCATAGAGAAAGGTTTTTCCAGTTAACCAGTCACTTTATCAGAAACCTGCACTAACTATATTGGTTATTTCTCTTTAAAGAAATCTTTTTCCATCTTCTCAAATTTCTCCTAACTCTTCCCTTTCTCTTTTAACCCCTCCTTTGTCAATACTGTTTAAATTTACATGCTCACTTTTGTCATGGAATATTGCACTGATTCCTTGCATCCCATAGGTCTAGGTGCCCTTTAGTTGCTTCCCCACCTTAATATGTGCCTTTTAAAAGATTTCATATCTGTTCTTCTAAAACTCAACTCACTCTAGAATAATTGCCTTTTAAAAATTTTTATATTCTTTAACTTTTTCTGCCTTTGCTTTTTTTTTTTTTTAACCCCGATGAGGACTGAGACTTTGTCTTGTTCTCATATTTCCAGAGCCAAGAACAGAGCCTTGTATACACTTGGTGCTCAATAACTAAAGGGCTATAAGACTTCAGGAATTTTAACAGGTTGATGCTCTTTAAAAATCAGTTATATATATAATTTATACTTGATTTAAATATAATTCTACATACATAGTATTTTATTCTTTCCTCATTGATACAGCAATCAAATATCTCATGATAAATTAATTTCTTTAGGTTTTCCTGGTCTTTTCAGACTGTGTTGTTGTTTTTTGTTTTAATCATTTGTTCTCTTCTTAAGAAGGTAGAAAAAGCAATGCTATGACTCATGTTGGTTTGTTTCCTTCAAGTGTTTCATATTAGTCTCATGGCTGTTCATGGTTTGGTTGTTAGAATAAGCATAGTTTAGGCAGGATCTGTAACAGTGCCCTGGAGCTATTGTAGAAGAGCATATGTAATAAATACATAATTGTGAACTTGTTAAAAAGATACATTATTTATTTACTTGTCCAACATGACTACTTTCAGTCTAGCTGGTAAGTAAATATTTAGCCAAACAGTGTACAGTTTAATGCTCCCATAGAAATGAAATACACAGCCCTGGCTGGGTAGCTCAGTTAGCTAGAGTGTTGTCTGCCGATAAGCCAAGGTTGCAGCTTTAGTCCATTGTCAGGGCACATACAAGAGTCAATCAATGAATGCATGCATAAGTGGAACAACAAATCAATGTCTGTCTGTCTGTCTCTTTCCCTCTTCTTCCCTCCCCCCTCCCTCCTCTCATCTTCTAAAATCAATAAATATTTTAAAAGAAAATAAAATACACCATTAAAAATACGTTGACATACTTATCAAATCTAAAAATTCATAAGTTACTAAGAGGTAATATTCTCAACTGATGATCCTCACCTATATATATATATATATAAAAAAGGCTAATGTGCTGAGTGTCCAACTGTCTGACCAGTTGCTATGACGCGCACTGACCCGGTTCACCTGGAAGGTGCAGTGCCGGTGAGGGGCAGGGCAGGCTCCGTGTCATCCTGGGGAGGGTAGCAGGGGGAGTGAGAGTGAGTTCAGCGAATTGAGTTCCGCATTCTCACTGCACCTTCCTCGTCGTCGTCCCATCACCCCTGCCCACCAGGGCACCTTGGGAGGTTGGTCTCCACCACCCATCCCAGCCCGGTGCCTGGCCCCATCAGGTGATCAGGGCCTGCTGGCAGTGCTGCTGGTTGCTGTCTGCAGGACAATCAGTTGGGGCTGGACATCCCCCACCCCCTGCCTGGCTCTCTCAGCGCCTGGGAGCCAGGCAGCAGCCCTGCCCCCCGCCGCTGCCGCCTGCTCACTTGCTCACCTGCTCCACCATCCCACCACGGTTCTGCTCTAGTTGGGCCCCATTAGGGCTGGCAGTGCCTCCACTACTGCCCGCTGCCAGCACTGCATCACCAATGCCCGCCATGTTCTGCACCACCTCCTGGTGATCAGTACATGTCATAGCGGTCGAACTCCTGGTTGAACAATTTGCATATTAGGCTTTTATTATATATGATATAAAGCTCTCACTGGCGCCATTTGCATGCATGTGTTTCAATCTCTTGTTGATCGTGAATTGGGTTGACACTTGTATTATAGAGAAAGGGTGAATAGTGATATTAAATTATTTCTTCTAATTAATTTCCTTTCAATGTACACGAATTTGTGCACCGGGCACTAGTAGTAAAATAATACTCAAAAATTTTTGATAGTAAGATTTTAAAATTATTTTAATTTAAAATACTTTTTTAAAAAAATAAGTTTTATTGATCTTTTACAGAGAGGAAGGGAGAGGGATAGGAAGCTAGAAACATCAATGAGAAAGAAACATCGACCAGCTGCCTCCTGCACACCCCCCACCGGGTATGTGCCAGCAACCAATGTACATGCCCTTGGCCGGAATCGAACCTGGGACCCTTCAGTCTGCAGACTGATACTCTATATACTGAGCCAAACCGGTTATGGCTAAAATACTTATTTTTTTTAATCCCCCTTCCCTTTGGCAATCATCAGCTTGTTCTATATATCTGTGAGTCTGTTTCTGTTTTGTTTAGTCATTTGTTTTTGTTTTTTTGGATTCCACATATAATGAAATCATATAGTATTTGTCTTTGTCTGTCTGACTTATTTCACTTTACATAATACCCTCTAAGCCCATCCATGTCCATCCATGTCAGAAATGGCATGATTTCATTCTATTTTATGGCCAGATAATATTCTATTGTATATATGTTCCACACTATCTTGATCCAGTTGTCTATTGATGGATACTTAAGATTGCTTCTATGCCTTTGCTATTGTATAGGGGTTCATACGTCTTTTCAAATTATTGTTTTTGTTTTCTCAGGATAAATATCTGGAAGTGGTATTGCTGCTTAAGGCAGCTCTATTTTTAATTTTTTGAGGAACCTCCATACTATTTTCCAGAATGGCTGTACAAATTTACAGTCCCACCTATAGTGTAGGAGGGTTCCCAACAGTTATTTGTTGATTTTTTGATGATAGCCATTCTGACAGTTCTGAGGTGCTGCCTTTGCTTTTGTTCTGTAATGATTTTGTTCTCTTAAGAAATCCTTCCAGTGTTATCATATCTTTTTTATAAATAAGGAACCAGAATTTATTTTGTGTGATTTCTCTCAATTTTTAAATGTTGACAGTGATTTCAGTTAAAGACCTGCCTAGCATGTCTGAAAAAACAATGTAACTCATTTATAAAGCCTTCTTTGACCTTTCTTCTTTCCTGCTGCAAAATTAATTCCTCAGTTTTTGTATAGTCCCATATGTCAGCCCATAATTTTCAAATGTTAAAAATTCAAATACCAGTAGTAACATATCAAAAAGTTTTTAAAAAACTCATGTAAATGTTCAATGAGTAATTGGGGTTTATATAGTCAATTAAATAAGGGATGCTAAATCCAGCTTGTGTGGCTCAGTGAGTTGAGTATCATATACCAGGAGGTTGCTCACTGTTTTGATTCCAGGTCAGGACACCCAGGTTGTAGCTGGATCCCCAGTAGAGATATGCAGGAGGCAGCCAATTGATGCTTCTTGCTCACAAGTGTTTCTATTTCTCTTTCCCTTTTCCTTCCTCTTTCTGAAGTCAATACAAGTATATTTTTTAAAGGAATACTGAAATAAAATTGCTAAAATATAAAATTGGTTTATCCTATAGGGTTTTGGACTATAGTCTTTGGAATAATCATCTTTACTAGGCAGAAAAAAATTTTGCTGTAATAGTTTTTTTATAAGTTTACCATTAAATTTATAAACTGGCCTCTAATCAGTTGTAAATAGGAAATCAAACAATCAGATGGCCTCAAATGAACTTAATAGAAAATGCTCTAGCATGACCTTAAAAGCAACATAATCTTATTTTAGATTGAGAACTTTATCTAAAACATGGTAATACTTATACTGTAGTAACCAACCACCCCTTTGTATCTTCTCTTTTAAAATATTAATTTATAAATTACTAGAATCATCAATGGAAGATTCAGATATATTTTTCCTCTGTTCTTATTTGACTATCAGTTCCATATTAAATTTTCTGCAGTAGAGTTCTATTAGAACACTAACCATCAGCTTCGATCTAATCTTTTCTCAGTATTTATATGATAAAAGCCTAAGCAACCTTTACAGTGGAACGACCAGAACTACTAGTTGTTATGATGTGCACTGACTGCCAGCGGGCAGACGCTCAATGCAGGAGTTTTACCAGCTAGGGCAGGAGGAAAGCTTGGCACACTGACCACAGGGGAAGTGCTGCTCAGTCAGAAGCCGGGCTCATGGCTGGGGAGCATTACGGAGCTGCCGGGAGCCTCTCTTGCCTCCACGGCAGCATTAAGGAACAGTGAGTCAAGTAGTAAGGATCAGCGAGCAGGTGGGCGGTAAGGAGCAAGGGCTCCTGGACTGCGAGAGGGATGTCCGCTTGCTAGCTTAGGTCCCATGCCTGCAGGGAGTGGGCCTAAGCTGGCAGGCGGACATCTCCCTAGGGTCTTGGACTGTGAGAGGGTATAGGCTGGGCTGAGGGACTGATACTACCCCTCGTGCATGAATTTCATGCACTGGGCCTCTAATACTACATAATAAAAGGGTAATATGCAAATTAATCATCACTCAGCTACACCCACCAGCCAATCAGAGTGAGTATGCAAATAAACCAAACCAAGATGGCTACAGCCACAGAGAGCAGGAGGGAGGCTTGGGTTTCCCAGGCAATGGAAGAAGCCAAGCTTTCCTCCTGCCCTAGCTGGTCTAAGCCTCCATTAAAGGCTACAAAGTTTCAATTATAGAAGGTAAACAAATCCACACAGAAATGGCGGCAGCCACAGAGCAAGCAGAAGGCTTGGCTCCGCTCCAGGCTACAAAGTTTCAATTGTAGAAGGTAAATAAATTCCAGATACAAGGGCCTCCGCTTGTGTGGCCAGGACATGTGGCTGGCCTGCAAACCACCATAGGCCCCTCACTCAGGCCATCCCACGCCCCAAGGGAACTCCCACCCTGATCCGGGATACCCTTCAGGGCAAACCAGCTGGCCCCTACCCATGCATTAGGCCTCTATCGTACCTAATAAAAGAGTAATATGGAGATAGACCATCACTCCAACACACAATAGCTGCCACCATGTGGTCAAAGATCCTGCCCCCATATGGACACAAGATGGCCACCACAGGATGGCCAGCAGGGGAGGGCAGTTGGGATGCACCAGGCCTGCAAGGAAGGGCAGTTGGAGGCAATCAATCCTGTAGGGGAGTGTAGTTAAGGGTGACCAAGCTGGCAGAGGAGGGAAGTTGGGGGCAAATAGGCTGGCAGGGAGCAGTTAGACATCAATCATGCTGGCATGGGAGTGGTTAGGGGGTGATCAGGCTGGCAGGCAGAAGTGGTTAGGGGCAATTAGGAAGGCAGGCAGGCGATCACTTGGGAGCCAGCAGTCCTGGATTGTGAGATGGATGTCTGACTGCTGGTTTAGGCCTGATCCCACTGGGATTGAGTCTAAATGGGCAGTCAGACATCCCTCGAGGGGTCCCAGATTGGAGAGGGTGCAGGCTGGGCTGAGGGACACCCACCCCTCCCCCCAGGCCCCGTGCACAAATTTTGTGCACCAGGCCTCTAGTATGTACAATAATTGTGTTCTCAGTATATGTGCAATAATAGAAGTACATATACTGTACAATAAGAGTTAAATGTGTAGAACAGAGTCAGTAAGGCTTGGTGAGTTTAGTTTTGAAGTGTAAATATATATGCGTATACTTATGCATATACTAGAGGCCTGGTGCACAAATTCATACACAGGTGGGGTCCCTCAGGGAGGCCTTTGGGGATTGGCTGAAACCTGCAGGCCTCTCCTGCCTGATGCTCCTGCTCATCCCGGCCCCACTGTGCCTGCCACGGGCTCGCACCCAGTCACTCCCAGTCAGGAGAGGCTCGCGATATTATAGTAGCGCTCGCCATCTGTGAGCCCTGTGTCTGGCCCCCATCCCGAGGAGGGTAGGGGGGACCGGGATATGATCAGCTTTCCAGGTAAGTGGGACGCCCTTGCCATCCAGGAATCTGGATCCGTCCCGCTGATGTTCACACTGGTTGTTGGGAGCCACCTGGCAACTGCTTTTATATTGTTTTTTCCTTGCGGAGTATCTAGGGAGGGGAAGTGATCATGGTACCTGAGGCCAACTTCCAGTAGATTGGCGGTGCTGGTCTGTTGGTGCCTGGCCCATTCTCCAGAGATTAGACCTGTAGGACTTCTGAGGGACTGAGTGGCTGCCACTGGGATGATGGGCCACTCGGACAGGTTGGTCAGCTGAGCCACGCTCCCGCTATGGGAGTGCACTGACCACCAGAGGGAAGCTCCTGTGTTGAGCATCTGCCCCCTGGTGGTCAGTGTGTGTCATAGTGACTGGTCAACTTGATATTCAGTCATTCGGTTGCTTAGGCTTTTATACATATAGATACTTTATTTTGGGTGGAGGAGGAGATAGAAATATCAATGATGAGAGAGAATCATCAATTGGCTATTTCCTACACACCCCCTATTGGGGATGGAGCACTCAACCTGGGCATGTACCCTGACCAGGAATCAAATCATGACCTCCTGATTCATAGGTTGATGCTCAACCACTGAGCCACGCCAGCTGGGCAGATTTGAAGTTTAAATAAGTTTCAGAAAGAAAGGGGAGGACAAACCAGGTAGAGACAAATGTATGTTGTTTAGTACTAGGTCTAGGTACTGCCAATGACAACAGTTTCTAACCAACTTTTGCTCCCAAACCCCTTTTCCACCCCATTTTAATTTTTCAATTGAAGTATTTGCTATTTAGACTATTTCTAGTTTAGGAGGATCGCCTTGTTTTAAAAGTTTGGTTGTATTTATTTATTCAGGTATGCAGTCATATCCTGTATGGTAAATTCAGGGCTAGGTTGTCTCAGTTTGAAATGAGAGAGAGAAAGTCACTTTTCATATTTAGATCACATATAGTACTTCTTTAGGATTTTAAAAAAATATGCCTGCCTTCCTGATATGGCTTGGTAGTTGAACTATGAACCAGAAAGTCATGGTTCGATTCCTAATCAGTGCACATGCCTGGGTTGTGGACTTATTCCCCATTGAGGGGTGTGCAAGAGGCAGCCAATCAGTGATGCTCTCTCATCATTGATGTTTCTGTCTCTCCCTCACCTTTCCTCTCTGAAAGCAATAAAAAAATATGTTAAAAGATAATTTATGTCTAACATGTCAATGTATTTTTGTGTTTATAGACCTAAAAAATGGCTGAAAACTCCAGTGACAGTGATTCATCTTGTGGTTGGACTGTCATCAATCATGAGGTATGCTATTTAATAATTTTTATAAGGCAATCCTATATATGTAAAAGGCTAATATGCCAATCAACCGAACGGTGGAACGACTGGTCACTATGACTACCAGGGACAGACACTCAATGCAGAGCTGCCCCCTAGTGGTCAGTGTGTTCCCACAGGGGGACGTGCTGCTCAGCCAGAAGCTGGCCTCATGGCAAGAGGGTGCAGGCCGGGCTGAGGACCTCCCCTTCTCCCAGTGCATGAAGGTCATGCACCGGGCCTCTAGTTTGTAATATTACTGTATTAGCAGTGATGTGAAAACTGAATTCTTTGAAAGTCAGTATTTATTTCTACATTTAAGCATACGGTTTCATTGTCTCTAGCTTGGACATTTTCTCAGCTACATTCAACTTCATTACTGAAAACTCTCAAGAGTCAACATCTTCTACATTATTGCACATTGCTTTTCTCAGCTTTGAGACAGTAGGAAAATATTTATTGAGGGTTTATTATTAGTTAAGTTCTGTGCTTTACCTACATTCTCATATATATTTTTTTAATTTTATTGATTTTCTTACAGAGAAGAAGGGAGAGGGATAGAGAGTTAGAAACGTCGATGAGAGACAAACATCGACCAGCTGCCTCCTGCACACCCCCCACCGGGGATGTGCCCGCAACCAAGGCACATGCCCTTGACCAGAATCGAACCTGGGACCCTTCAGTCTGCAGGCCAACACTATCCACTGAGCCAAACCAGTTTCGGCTACATTCTCATATTTTAAATATCTGGTATAGATTACTTTCAGCTTTCATTCTCATTTCATAGTTAAGAAAAGTAAAGCTTAGAGAAGTTAGATAATTTTGCCAAAAGTATGGAACTGGGAAATATCAGAGCCTGAATATAAAAACACCCAGAAAGGGGCAAGGAGAATATCTGTTCCACTTGTGATATGTAGTAGCAGAACTTGCTAGGAAAAACACTATGGCTAGAGCTGTATCACAGAATGAATTTTATTATAGAAGTTTGATGTTTCATAATCTACACTAATAGAGGAGTAAGACGCAAATTGACCATACCTTTGCGATGCTCACCAGCCAGTCAGAAGCGAGTATGCAAATTAACCCAACAAAGATGGCAGGGTAATTTGCATACACAGGTGCTGAGCGGCCAGGGGTGGGGCGGGATGCTTGTGTTCCACACTGCCCCCGTCACTCCGGGCCTCTGGGCAGCTTGGGAAGGTGGAAAGGTGGCTCCATTCCGGGGCAAAAAGGCGGCTCTGGCTGGAGTGAAGGCGGTGCTGACAGCCAGGGGGAGGAAGGCCCATTCTTGCATGAATCTTTGTGCATCGGGCCTCTACCCTGTTTCCCCAAAAATAAGACAGTGTCTTATATTAATTTTTGCTCCCAAAGATGTGCTAGGTCTTATTTCTAGGGGATGTCTTATGTTTCCATGAAGAAGAATACAGTACACATTTATTGTTAAATGAAAATAAAGGAAATTTATTACCTGTATATGGTACGGTAGTACGGTAGTTGTCAACACAAACCAGACAAACTGTGAATCCTAGGGGCGTTATTTTTGGGGGATGCCTTATATTTCACTCAGAAGGAAACCTGCAAGTAGGTCTTATTTTCAGAGGATGTCTTATTTTGGGGGAAACACTGTAGTTAGTACAGAATAAACATTATTTTCTCACTCTGGTAATATATGTTCATTATAGAAAAATCATAAAATATTGAATAATAGAAGTGATATCATAAAAGTCTTATACCTATTCAAAGTTCAATGGATTTATCTATCTCTCTTAAGCCTCACTTGTTTTTCTTCATTAATAAGGATTTTAATGACTAATTTTGATTGCTTAGAGCAGTGTTTCCCAAAGTGTGGTACCTGTACCCCCGGGGTATGGGAAAAGTTTGGTGGGGTACGTGTTGCACTGGAGTTTGGTGGGGATATGCACTGCACCGTGCTTAGCTGTGCCTAATTCTACGTTCTCATGAATCAAGACAGTCTTGTGAGGCGTGAGATGGTCCGGTGTGCAAATAAATGTTATTTATAATATAACTTTTATTTATATTTTATTATGTATAATTTTATTTTTCGTTTATTATTTTGTGTATGTACCAAAAAAATAAGAAAATGAAAATATTTTGATTGTTATTAAAATACATCATTTTTTTATTTTTTGACGAGGAGTACTCAGCGTTATGAAAATTATAGAAGGGGTACACATATGTCAAAAGTTTGGGAAACAATGGCTTAGAGGATCTTTCTGCTACACCAAAGTTGTGGGTTTGCTCTCTGGTCAGAGTACATACAAGAAACAACCAATGAGTGCATACATAAGTGGGACAACAAATTGATATAACTCTCCCTCTCTCAAATAAATAAAAAGTAAATAAAAAGAAACAGTATGTCAAACTTCAAAAATATTTTAGATGGCATTTTTTATAATTACTTTGATAATGTGAGGTTTAGACAATTAAGTCATATCTTCTAGAAAACAACATTAACAAAAAATTATTGCTTTTCTGCAACTTTACCAATTGAGTTTGAGTTAGTTTCTTTTTTTTCTTTTTTTCTTTTTTTTTTTTTTTTAACCCTCACCCAAGGATATTTTTCCATTGATTTTGAGAGAGAGTGGAAGAGAGAGGTGAAGACAGAAAGAAACATCGATGTGAGAGAAACGCATCGATAGGTTGCCTTCTGCACCCGCCCTGACCAGGGAGGAGCCTGCAACCGAGGTACGTGCCTTTGAGCGGAATTGAACCTGGGACTCTTTGGTCCAAAGGTCAGCACTCGGTCCGCTGTGCCAAACCAGCTAGGGCGGTTTCTTTTCTTTATTTGGGTGAGGTAGTTTCTTCTTTTTTAAAAAATAAGTGACTTTTCTAATTTTAACCTGTTTTCTATCAAGCTAAGATCAACTCCCGTAGCAACAACTTTTCCTTCAAGGATAATTAACTAGGCAGCTGTGGGGATTCTTACTTGGGAGTGCAGTGTGAAGCAAGACAGCAAGTAAACCTCTCTGGCATGAATCAACTAGTGGTTAATTTTATTTCACTAATTAAGACACAAGGAAAAACCCCTCAAAATCCACTAACTGTTTATTAAGTAAAAGTCAGTCTAACATCAAAGTAGGAAGGATAAGCTTGGAAGAATAAAAATACTCTAAAATTTTATAAGAAACCCCATTAATCTAATGGGTTCATTGTAAGCCTTACCCTTAAACTTTTTCAAGAAGCTATTTGCATGTGGCTGTTTCTTTGAATAGGCTGTAAATTTAAATTTTTTATTCAAATTTTTATACCTATCTTACCTAATAAACTCTGTAATCTTGATTAGAAGCAAATTAATAGAAATAGTTGACAAACATTTATCCTTTGGGATTCAAATTTATTGTTTGGGTTTGGGAAATAGAGTAGTTAGAGCATTCACTTTTTAATCTGACTTCACTTTTAGAATCTAAACCTGTTCTCCATTTTGCTGTTTCCCTGCCATAGGCCTTTATGGAGTAAATTGAACAAAAGATAGTCAGATTAGATACTGCTCTCTTTGGAGTATAGCAGCATTGGGACTTTAAATAATGGATGCATCTACTTGTTTCCAAAATCAGCTTTGATGAGCTGAAAGACAAATAACTGATTTTCACTTTTCCCTAGGGGTCTGATATAGAGATGGTGACTTCTGAACTTGGGACAGCCAGTGACAGCTCTGAGCTCATCCCAGAATATTCATCTTTAGAGCAAGAGGAGCTACAAGTATTGCAGTTAGAACAAGGCGGTAAGATGTTTAATAAGTCAATTTTTTATTTTTAAAAATTGGATGTGTTTGGGACATTACGAATCTTGCCTTCTTTCTAGGTGGACAGCTAAGCGATTAGGCCATTGAAGGACTAATGTGTTGGTATGGACTAGGTGGGCAACCCTGCAGAGTCTGGCGGTACCAACCTTCCCAGGGCCTTGTTTATTGCAGCTGTAGTATGTGTTTGAACCTCTAGATATCCTCCAGATAATATTGAGTTCTTCAGTAACTTAATGTTATCAGTCTTGATTAAGACTAGTGATGTACAAAATTATTAAATTATCGCAAGATTTACCAGACTTTTCCAGTTATTGTCACACTTCAAAGTATTTTGGTTAGAAGTGGTAAATGGCATTTAACAACTGTGTCACATCTATATTGTGTATAATCCCACTTGTTATGGGATTTGATATTCACATTAATTATATGAAGAAATATGATGCCCAAATAATGAATATATACTCTAATCTTTGTATTTAAATTACTTCTAAACTTCTTTTAAAAATTACTAAAAATGTAAACAGAGCATCTCCCCCCCCCCCCCAAAAAAAAAGCAAATGGAGAAATGGAGGTATCCAGGCTAGAAATACAATAGGTTATACCTGTTAACCTTGTTTTTAGCATACTTGTTGATTACTAATCTCTTTTGAAAAGTGATTGTCAAGTTTCATGGGTCAGAGATCCCTTTGAGAAACTGGAAGCTAGGGACAGTCCTCCCAAAAAATGCTTATACTCGTGTATCTAAAAAAATTTCCATACTTCCTTAGGAGTTCTTGGACACAAGTCCACCTTTGTTGAGGAGTCTTACCTTCAAATTAATATTCTGTTAGGGACTATAACATACAAAAGCAGTGGGTGTTTTTTCCCTTTTTTTGGTATGGATTAAATTATAAGTGAAATACATGTTAGAGAAAAAATGATGAGAAAAAATAAATTTAAACAACCCATAATTTTTTGGTCTGAACATAATTGCTGTAAACATTTGGTATGGAGGGGCAGAAGTAGGTTTACAGTTTTGAGTATGTAAAACACAGAGTTTATTCTTGTATTTTAACTTATTATTGTATTAGAGGCCTGATGCACGAATTTCATGCAAGGGGCTTGGCCCTCGCAGCCCCGGCTTCATGCAGAAGGTCGTCAGGACGGTTGCCCAGAAGGTTGTCTGGATGGTCATTTGCTGTTTGGTCTAATTAGCATATTAGCTCTTTATTACATAGGATTATTTCCCATAATAGTGTATTGATTCCTGCACATTGAAACAAAATTAATTAGAAGAAACCTCTCTGGTTCCGGGGTGTGTCACCTGAGAACTGCTGCTGCCAAGTCACCACAGCTTGGCAGCTCCTGCATTGAGCATCTGCCCCCTGGTGATCAGTGTGTGTCATGTGTACCAGCTGGTCGGATATTTGGATGGTCAGACAGTCACTTAGCCTTTTATATATATATATATATATATATATATATATATATATATATATATATATGAAAAATTATAAACCTACTTTTGCCCCACCCTATATTTTTTTGCTATGCATAAATTTACATTTATTATTATACTAGAGGCCCAGTGCACGGATTCATGCACATTGAAAGGAAATTAATTAGAAGGTATCTAATGGAGAGTGACTGGGCAAGACGGGCTGGACATGCCCTGGAGCCAACTTCTTACTGTCCCTCCCCAGCTGGCTGCATCTGGGGTGGCTCTGGGACTTGAAGGGCATCTGTGGAGTGAGTGGGGTACTTCTGGCAGATGGGGTCCCTCGGCCTGGCCTGCGGGGATCAGGTTGAAACCAGCTGACTGACATCCCCTGAGGGGACCCAGAGTGTAAGAGGTCACTGCAAAGTTGCTGTCACTTGGCAGCTCCTGCATTGAGCGTCTGCCCCCTGGTGGTCAGTGCACATCAGACCTACCAGCCGGTCGGCCAGTCACTTAGCCTTTTATATGTATATATAGATAATATTTTAATACTTTCAAGTTTTGTTAATATCAGATAGCCTTTTTAATATGAACTCATACATTTTTCCAAGTCTTTTTAAAAATATGTTTTGATTTTTCAGAGAAAAAGTAAGAGGGGGAGAAAGAGAGAAACATCAACATGAGAGAAAAACAATCCATTGGTTGCCTCTAGTACAGCAACCTGACCATGGACTTCAACCAGCAACTTGGACATGTGCCCTGATTGGGAATCAAACAGATGACCTTTTCGGTGCAGGGATGACACTCAACTAACTGAGCCACCCTGGCCAGGGCTCAAGTTCGTGTTTTTTTTTACAGTCTATTTTTTATTATATTTTTATAATTCAGAGCCATAGTTTTGATTCTTGTGTTGTCAGACATTGATAGTCATTAGAATAGTGGTACCTTTAGCTTAAATAAACTTTAACAATGCAGGATATGTTCATCAGATATCTGAGAATTTGTTTCCAATATTAACAGATTTTTATAAACACCTTGCTTTAAAGCAGTATTTCCCAAACTTTTGACATATGTGTACCCCTTCTATAATTTTCGTAACGCTGAGTACCCCTCATCAAAAAAAAAAAAGATGTATTTTAATAACAATCAAAACCTATTTATTTATTTATTTTTGGTACATACACGAAATAATAATAAACAAAAAGTAAAATTATTCATAATAAAATATAAATAAAAGTTATATTATAAGTAACATTTATTTGGATCAATGAGAAGGATGAAATTGACTTGACTCATGAGAATGTAGAATTAGGCACAGCTAAGCACGGTGCAGTGCATATCCCCACCAAACTCCGGTACGAGTACCACACTTTGGGAAACACTGCTTTAAATTAAGTACTATGGTATTGTAAGGTAGAGACTGTTTACTTAGAGATTATATTGCTTTAGTTGCTCTTTACTGAATTCAGTTCAGTGTCTAAAATTATCCCCTGACAATTTCAGATATTGAAATAATTATACTTGAAATACAGATCTTTTTAGCAATACAAGAATGACTTTTGTTATTTGATTAAATCCACTTTAAGAAATCGGGAATACATTTTTTTGTACCCAAATCATCATATATGAAGACTGCCAAAGTGATAAAATGTAATTGAATTGATTTTTGCTTTATATCAGAGAGCAGCCAAACTGTCACAATGGAAGAAACTTCTTATCCACCTTTGGAGGAAAGGAATTTAGCACTTGTGGTAAGCTTGTGTTCTACTCTGTGGAAATATGGTAAACATAGAGAATGCTAATTAAAGCTTCCATTTCTAGTTGTATATTCTATTTGAATTAAAAATAAATTTCATTGAAGATTTTGAGATTTCCCAGATTGATCAATTAAGGTTAAAGTTGTTAGCTTTTATATAAACTCCTGATTCAGATGTGTTTTAAATTAGAAAAGTAATTTATTGGCAATGTGTTAAAGACTTATTCATTTAACTGCTAATATAATTTTCTTACAAATAAGGTTGTATTTTTTTTTTTTGGTAGATAATTTTTATAAGAGTGTGAGCCAAACCCCTGACATGCAAGATCTCAAATGCTTCCCAGAATAAGTTTTGCATTTTCTTTTACACATTTGAAATTAAGGAAGATTATGTGGGGGCCAGAAAAAGTAAGGTAATAAAAGAGAAAAAAGAAAAATGATTAGGTAACAAGGTTATGTACTATCTTGGGTGGTTACAGTTTATTTCTTAGGTGCGTTGACCTAGATGTGCAGATATAATGGATAGGGCTTGTTTATATGCCTGGGGCATGACTACCTACCATGACCTGCCCAGTTAGGAATTTATGATCAGATCATCTTATGAGGTTGTTTTCTGTAGAACCCCTTTTTTTCATCTACATTTTCCCCTTTTGATCATAAATCTGAAGGTCGAATAGTGTGGTCTCAGTTCTAGGAAGGCCCATTCCTAGGAAGTCTCAGTATGGATGTCATCTTGACTGCTTGGTGATGGGGAAACACTGTAACCAGAGGGTCTGAGTTTTGGCTGCATTTTCCCAAACCAGGAAAGGCAGGTAAATGGAAGACAGTCAGGTTTTATGGCCTTCATTAAAAAACAAACAAAAAAAACCACTCTGGACCTGAGAACTATAATGATTCTAGTCCTGCCTTCTGTCATTTTTCTGTATTTGGCATCTAGTATAACACTTATGAAAGCCATAAAAAGAGTATTAACAGTTACACATGTTCAGCCATCATAAACAGTTGAGCTATGTAGAAAAGCCCAAAGAACAAGTACAGTAAGATGACCAGATTTTTGGTAAAGTGGGACACCATTGACCGGGGTGTGGGATGGGGGTGAGATTCTTGATTAAAAATTTGGTCTATATAGAGCAACAAAAATTTTCATAGAACGCAAAAATAGTATTATAATATATTTTTTTAAATTTCAGCATATGTACAATTTACAAATATAACAAATAAAAGTATGTGTAGTTGTGTCACTTTCAAAGCCGGGACTAGACTTTTTGCCGCCACTATAAAATATAAATAATACGAGTACTATCTGCTAAATTCAAGAAAATGTATGTATTTATGAAATAAATAAATTAGTTACCTAAATTATCTGAATAGCTGATTTGTAATGACATCATTTGATTAACTAGCTTACTAGCCACCCAGTACGATGTGTATCTCTGAGAAACAGTTACAAAATGTTTTAGTCGTTGCCAATCCCCAAAAAACGCCATTGTTCATTAAGTCCAAACAATGGTGGTCGAATTCTAACTTATCAACAATGTGAACTTTGATAAGCAGTTCTCAATAATCAGTTCTCAACAATTATTTGTTATTATTAAAGTTTAACATTATAAAATCAACAAAAATAATATAAAACTCATATCCTGGCTAAATAGCCACATGGCAGCTGAAAACCTAGATTATATTCTTGAATTATATTGAGAAATTAAGCTAAAATCAAGGTCAGTTTTTAATTTGAGGACAAACTAAATCTTATCCTTTAGCATTTACCTGACTTCTAGATAAAACTAGATAGCTAAATGATCTTTACATGGCATAACTGTTCAAGTTCAATACATATATAACCAGGAAAATTTCATCAGTCTTTTAATGGGCTCCCTGACTACAGAGTTACACATAAATAAACCAGTAAGAGATCCTCTCCTTTCTGTGTTCATTTGGGTTGTAAAGGTGGGCTCCTTAGCTTTTGCAGCCTAGAAGGAGTAGTCAGTAGTTAGAGTCCCCAGGGTTTGAAAGGGTTTTCATACTAAAAGATGAACCTACTATTGAGTAGTCCTTTCTTATTAGACAGGATTCATATATTTTATTTCAAGCCTAAATTACTATACTACCTAAGTAGCATTTTACACTTTGAACTATGTAGAAAATATAAGGCCCTTAAATAATTGTTGACTTTACTATCTCTCAAATTATGATTCCTCAGAGAGAGGAAGAAAAGTCACTTGAAGACAATGTTTCTTTTGGAACTGTCAGTGATGATTCTGATATTGTGACCCTTGAGCCACCTAAGTTAGAAGAAATTGGAAGTCAAGAAGAAGCCATAAGTGTTAAAGAAGCACAGAGCCCAGAAGACTTTAACATGGGCTCTTCCTCTAGCAGCCAATATACATTCTGTCCACCAGAAACTGGTAAGAACTATACAAGGAATACACTGATAACAGACTTACAGACTCCTGTGACCATATTGTATATAATGACTTATTTTTTAATCCTAAATCTCAAGTTTTGAAATATTTGAATTAAACTCAGGAAACGTTTTTATAAAACTTACTGTTATATTTCATTTTTTCTTAGGGCCTAGAGCACAGTCTTTTGCTATAACAATAAATGCCATCTCTTACTAAGTAAAATACCAAAAAAAAGCTTCAAGGAGAAGGAGGTTTGTTAATGTCTCAAACACTCCCTTTGACATGTTTTAGATCTTAGAGAGTGGAGATAGAGCCATTATGCCTAAAAGCAGGAAAATGTTAAGATTTCTGCCTACAATGATAAAAATTTTATATTGTAAAAATAGTGAGACTTCTTTCTCTTCAGTTATTAGTCATTTAACAAACAGTTACTGAGTGCTACTATGTGCAAAACAGGGCTCAAGTAGCTGGCAGTACAGCAGCAGCCCAAAACCCTGGCCTTTGGATCATTCATTTTAGATTGAGTTATGAAAATGTGCTATTGTAAGTCATGTTGTTAATGCAGTTAATGTCTGTTGTTCAGACAGAATCATTTGGAGGTTAAAATGTAAGTTACTGAACTAATTCCCTTGTAGAATTTTTTGGCTCAATTAACATGTTTAGGGACATATAACATCTTTCAATATGGTATAACTATTTAGACACAAGTTACTAGAAAATATAAGAAACAAACCTGTAATTAACCAACAGTTACTAACCCACAAATGGAACTTAAGAGTGAATTATGTGAGAGACACCTTGGAATACTGCCAGTGATTCCAGTAATTTCTTAATTTGATGTAGAAATAGGAACATGTAGTATTTATTTTAGATAATTTCTTTAGATTTCATTTGCCAAAATCAGACAATGGAATTTTTATTCAGTTTAAGTTAATAAAATGTCTACAAGTAGAGATTTTTAGTTAACTCATTTAATGAGTTATTTTCAACTAGTGTTTCAATAGTTTGACTATAAACAAGAGCTTGAAAATAC
Source organism: Vespertilio murinus (assembly GCA_963924515.1). Lineage (NCBI taxonomy): Eukaryota > Metazoa > Chordata > Mammalia > Chiroptera > Vespertilionidae > Vespertilio > Vespertilio murinus. The sequence goes on along the minus strand of OZ004704.1, from coordinate 166,976,126 downwards.
TTTACTCATAATGTTTAAATACTTATCAGGTGTTCTTAGTGATCAGAGAGAAACTTCGGTGTTGGCTAGAATAGAGCAAATATAATTGATTTTAGAATCCATTTTTGTCATCAAATTTCATTTTATTTATTAAAATATAGGATTCAAACTATATACTAGTATTCTATTACTTTTTTTAAAAGGCTTTGCTGGTTTAATGTGAGGATATTAGTAGGCCAGAAAAGGTAGCTGAATGAAGTAGGAGTATTGGAGAAGGGTCCAAGTAGACATTTAAGAAATTGGCACTATACATGCTGTTATTTTTTTTCCAGATACTTGGACACTTCAGAGCACATTATTCTAGTTTTAATCTACTTTCTAAATTTGGACTTGGGAATTTTATAGATTCAGTTAAGAGGTATATTTTATTAGGTATTTTTATCAATTGCTATCCCTCCCAAAGGAATTATTTTAATAAAGAACATGTTAAAAATAATAAAAAGTTACATCAGGCTGTGTTGAAAATACTACATATACTAGCATATATCAGTTGCCCAGAGTTTTTATTCTCTTTCCCTTATCCCATATTTTTCTCAGTTTAATTTCCTCCTACCCATTGCTTATTTTGGTTTTTTCCTTTCTTCATCTGTGTTGGATTTCAACTTCAGTTTTTTTCTTCTTCTAAATTAAATTCTTGTGACAATTATCTTTTGTTGATGTAAGAACACTCCCCTCTTCATATGAGAGCAAAGTTGGTAGTTGTAGAAAAGTTTGTGTTGTATATGTTTTTTAAAAAGGCATAATTGTTAGATTTTGATGGAGCACAAATAATAATGTTAAGTGATAATTAAAGTGAGTATTTTCAGTTCTTTTTCCCTGTTATTCTTTATAATAAAGCTTTATACATCTTTTTTCCTGTTTATTCACAAAAGAAAGATGGTGGGAGAAGCTGTGGAAGATTCCTGAATGCATAAGGGGATGGGCTGATCAGCTGAAACACCATGTTCCTAGCCAACTCGCTTTCCAAGGTGGTGTGACTAAATCTGTCAGCTTTCTAGAGCTGAGTGTGCCTAGTCACATTTACTACTTACTTAGTGCTTTAAAGATATCTATTGTCAGCTATGATACTCTAAGTAGGTGATCAAATTTATTTGTGATAAAGCTGGCTAAGCTTATTGCATGCCTTTGCATTGCTTGCATTTTGGACTGTGGGCCAAATTAAGCTTTAAAAGACTTAAAAAATAAAAATATTTCAGCTATCATATGTATGGGTTAAAAAGATGGACGCATTAGATAAGGATGTAAATTTATTAATACCGGTTAGGCTGGTTTACTTGGAATATATAATGAAGTCAATATGTTAATGTAGAATTGAAAGTTTATTAAAGGAATTTTGACTGAAGGTTTGTTTTTACATTGACCCATCTTAATACTGTCAGAAAGTCTGACTTAAAATACTCCATCCATGATCATGAATGCCTTTGTATTATGTAATGCTTTATTTAAGTCTTCCCTTCTTTTTTTTTTCTTTCTTTCTTTTTCTTTTTTTTTTTCTTTTTTTTTTTTTTGTCCAAGAAATGTAACCTCACACCTGAGGCGGCGGCATCTTGGAAAAACTAGTGGTCAAGAATAACCAGACAAACATGGGCATAAGGGTCATGAACAAAAGATCTCTCAGTAACTTCTGTATCACTAAATATTAGGAATATTCATTCAGTAGTGCCTTCTCTCTTCATGTATTTTGTTGTAAATGTGAAAGTTAACTGAACCCTCCATGATCCTTCTTTAAAAAGTATTGCCTAACTTAAATCACCAGCTTTCCTGTGGCATGGATAACCTGCCTTCTGAAGAACTGTGTTGCTTTTTTAAAGCATGAATGTTTGTTGTTTTGGAGCTCTGTGTATCAAGTTCAAGCTCACATCTTATCCTTACTTTTAATGCTCTTTTCCTTTCTAACTGGCCAGGGGGAATTATTTCTTAAGTCATGTAATTTTCTGTCCACATACAATTTATTTGATAATATGAAACTGTGTTAATAAATTATACATGTGAAAAAACTGAAGATAATTTTTCTGGTGTACACTGGTATGTTTCCAGGACTTGAGATTTCTTGTGAATTTTAAAAGTTATGGTTTACTATTTTTTTCATAAAGGAGCTGCACCAGATTATTCCTTAATATCGGAGATAGCTGTTGTGTCACTTCCTCATGCTGACATATTTACTAGAGGGTGAAATTAATAACCTTCTAGTAAGAGTGGCAGTTGAAGGGAAGGGCTCATCTGACTTCTGGAAGTCTGTGTTTAACTAGAGTGCTCTGAACCTTGATTATGGACTCAAAATGGAAGTGAAACTAGAAAAACACCCAAGGAACTGCTTGTATATGTCCCTGTGTTCCTTAAACAGCTGAGCTTAAACTGAAATTGAAGAGATACAGGTTTTTCTTTTTCTTTTATTCTAGAAATAATATTTGTTTATAGCTCTGCTATCAAATTTAATAGACTGAGAATGATTGCTCTGATGGTATAAACTATAAGAAAGGTTTAACAATAAGCTAGACCTTCAAAGGCACAGAATATGATTAACAGATTCCTGTATGTCACAGTTGAAATATGTTATGTTTTGGCATTATGTTGATAAACTTGAATACTTGACTTCATGTTGTGTTGTTTTTGGCTGTCTTGTATAAAAATAAAGCATGTAGGGTTGGCATTGATTACTGTAAGTCATATATACTAGGGAACCTTTTATAAAATTTTTAATATTTATCTACTTTATTTTAATAGTATTTTCATCTCAGCCGAGTGACGACAGATCAAGCAGTGATGAAACCAGCCATCAGCCCAGTCCAGCCTTTAGACGCCGCCGTGCTAGGAAGAAAACTATTTCTAGTTCAGAATCTGAAGAACGATTGCTTGCTGACCAAGAAACTGAACCCTCTAAGGAGCTGGGTAAACGCCATTTCAGTAGTGGCCTCAATAAGTGTGTCATACTTGCTCTGGTGATTGCAATCAGCATGGGATTTGGACATTTCTATGGTAAGTAAGTGAAAATTTGTTAAACATAAACTGATGGCTTTAGGGTAGAGGAATTTACTAAGTGAAGAATTTTAGGTCTGTTTTAGTGTCATTAAATATATGACCTTGGAAAGCTTATATGTTTAATGACAAAGCTATTTTCACTTAAAGGAAGTAGTATTTAAGAAATGTAAGGATTATTGGCATGCATGCATTTAAAAATATATATATTTTACTGATTTTTCACAGAGAGGAAGGTAGAGGGACAGAAAGTTAGAAACATCGATGAGAGAGAAACATCGACCAGCTGCCTCCTGCACACCCCCCACTGGGGATGTGCCCATAACCAAGGTACATGCCCTTGACCGGAATCAAACCCGGGACCCTTCATTCTGCAGACCAATGCTCTATTCACTGAGCCAAACCGGTTTCGGCTGTATTTTTTTTTTAATAAGGAAAATATTAGAAGATTAAAAATCTGAAATGCTTACAGTGAGGTAAATAGTTTATTTGAGAACCACAATTAAAGTAGTTTGAACTCTGACTTTATTAGGAGAATTATCTAAATCCCAGCTGAAATAGTTACAATTGAAATGTCACAATAATTGGTGTTCATTATTTCTGCCTTCAGGTTTTTGTTTGTTTTTTTTCCTTCAGGTTTCATTCAAGCTTTATATATTGTTCTTTAAAAAAATTTATTTTTCTTTATTGTTTAAGGTATTACATATGTGTCCTTATCCTCCCATTGCCCTTCACCCACCATCTACTCATGTCCTCACTCCCCTGGTGTCTGTGCCCATTGGTTAGGCTTATATGCAAGTCCTTTGGTTGATCTCTTCCCCTTACCCCCATCTTCCCCTACCTTGTTAACATTTGTTGTTTTGTAGTTTAGCATTATACTCTGCTCACTGTTAATCTTGTTAATGTTTGTGTACATTGATTATCTTAATGAAAAGCCTGTGAAAGTCTCTTGGGTAAAAAGAGGAAGGACTTCTATGTAGTATTATTTTTCATTTGGGAGCCCAACCATTGAATCTTTTTTCCCCTCAATATTTTAATATGTAATTTATTGATTTCAGAGGGAGGAAGGGAAAGAAAGAGATAGAAACACCAGTGATGAGAGAGAATCACTGATCAGCTGCCTCCTGCATGCCCCCTACTGGTGATCTAGCCCACAAACCAGGCATGTGCCCTACCTGGAATCCAATCATGATCTCTTGGTTCATGCCAACCACTGAGTAACATTGGTCAGGCCAAACATGAAATCTTATTTAAGGTACTAGAGGCACAGTGCACGAATTCATGCATGGGTGGGGTCTGGCCAGCTCGGCCCCAATCGGGGCAGTTTAGGCTGGGCCTGTTGGGAGGAGAAGGCAGGAAATTGGCTGGCTGGTCCCCCTTGATCGGGGCCCTATCAGTGCTGGGCTCGCTGGAGGGAGTGATTGGCCAGTGGGCTCCACTCCCCGATTGGGGTGGTAGGGGCCCATCTGGGGCAGGGCCAGCCAGGGGGAGGGACCTCAGGCAGTTGGCTGGCTGGCCCCGTCCCTGATCAGGGTTGGAGGGCTGATCTGGGATGGGGCGGGGTAGGGGGAGGGGCTGCAGGAGGTTGGCTGGCTGGCCCCACCCCTGATCGTGCTGGTTCGCTGGTCACTGTGGGCATCATACAGGTCATTCCTGTCGTTAACAGCATTCTGGTCAGTGGCTTTTTATATATAGAGATATATATATTTGCACAAACTTGAGAGTAAGAACTGAACAGTCACACTCTGCTATATTAGAATCAAAACAAATGTCTTAGATCTTGTCAACAAATTTCAGTTTGCCTTCTGTTAACTACTTTTAGGATTGTTTTTTACTACATAATCCACACTTTAACTTTCTGAAGTATTTCTGTTTTGTTAGTCCCTTCTACCAATGTGTTCCTTATATAAAGTTTGAAGAAATACTCCATGTTGATTTGTGGGAAAAATACATTATTCAACGTAGTAGAAAGTGAGGTAACTTACTAAAGATAGTCAATACTTATTTTAAACCAGAGTCAGTAAAATGTGTTTCTTCTTGTATTTAACTTTATATAATAAAAATAAGTAATTACACTCCTGCTTGAATTTATTACTGAAATACTATAATTAGTATCCTTCTTTGAAATTTGTTGTGATGGGATTTGACTTAACTTTTTTATTATCTAACTGGAGCAAATGTGTGAATATATTTTATTTTTTGAGCATGATTTTTCCCCCCACAGGTAAACCTGGAGATAACAAAGGAGAAGGTCTTATCTTAATCTTTTTTCCTACTAAGAATAAAATTAATAATTTAACATTAATCCAGATTCCATTAAAACCTCACCAATTGCATGAACTTTTAAGTATTTTGTAGAAAGACCAATTTAGAGAGGAGTGCTTTCAAAATTGAGAAATTATTGTAATTATTTAGGATTTTGGTCATTTGTAAAATTTACTTTGATAATTATATTTACTAAAACATTTTCCTGTACTTCTTGAAATTAACTTTTCAGAATATGAAAAGACTTAGTATAAACATAATATGAAGAATATTTATATAGTAATAAGACTGGCTCAATGAACATACAAAAACTTACCTGAATAATTATTACTTTTTTAAGATCACTATTTAAAGTACATCACATTTTTAAAAAATTCTGTCACTGATCTCAACACTTTGAGCTCTTTAGAGTTGACTTCAGAGCATTTTTAAAAAGTCCCGATTTTTTTAAAGATTCTTTTAGATCTTTTGGACTTTTTTAAAATGCCACGGGACGCAGAACAAATTGTTAAAAATCGGAACTGTCCCGCCAAAAGTGGGACATCTGGTCACCTTATATTAAGAGTCACTCAAAACATGTACCAACTTTGGCTCTAAATAATTTTGGAGTTTCAGACCTATCATGAAGGAAGAGAAAAGTAGTTTGAGGATAGTAAAGTAATGTACTTACAGGTATTTGCGACTGCTTAAGGTTCTGAAACTACTTACAGAAGTTTAAAGAAAAATCTTCATGTATGATGCACCTATCTTCCTTACTTTTCTTTGTTCACCAACTATCTTCTAAATCATTAGTGAAGGTCAGTTGATTTAGTTTTCTCATGAAGTTGCTTTAAGTGTTGGTAGGCTGCCCAGCTCTTGGACAATAGCATAACAGAATGTAAGTAGGTGCCACTTTATGTAGAACAGATGTAATTTATAGCTCAAAGGCTCCACTTAACTGAGTCATCCTAGAAATGGTAGGATTTGAGGGGTGTTTTATCTTATTATGCTTATAGAGGTGGAAGGAAAGTGGAACATTCTGATAACTTGAAAGTAAACTTGCCAGGTTTGGGAACAGTGAGAAGACTGCTTGGACCAGACCAGAATTTATATTTAGAAATAATGGAGTGTAAGATTGGACTTTGTGAGATGCTGTTATATTGTAAAACATCTTGGAATTTGGAAGGAGAGTTTGATTTATAGAGTTACCTGATGGCAATAATTTTAGAGAAAAAGAAAAATGGTATGGGGAGAATTAGAACAGTCGTTCGGGAAGTTTTGTAATTTAGATATTCAGTGACCAGGGCCTTAATTGTAATGATAGTGCATATGGAGAAAAGGTTGGTGAAATAAGGGAGATTGAACTAATAATGGAAGAGAGAACTTTGAGCTGGGATAATGGAAATATTGGTGGTTTGTTTTTTAAATTCCAGTAAGTATGCTAGGTGCTTTACTTTTGGAGGTGGGAGTGTTAATAGGGAACAGTTTTATTAGATGATAAATAAATAGATGGTGAGCCACTTTGGTTTGTTTTTACCCAACTTTAGAATGATTTAGGGCAGCAGTTAAAGTTTTATTTTATTTTTATGAAGTTGTCCCCAAAATTGTGCCCAACAGGCAGCTGATATGTTGGCTGATATGATTGGTAGAGAAGTCTTAACAGCAGTGACAGCAAAAACTGACAGTGGGTTAATACGATTAAGATAAATGGGCTTGTATCGGAAGTCCAAAGATTATACTTTGAACACTAACACTTCAGAGTTAGGCAGCTGAAGATGTGTATATATGGTGGGAGGACCAAAACTTCAGGGAGTGGCTGCCACCTCACTTTTGGGGAAAAAACAAAAACCTAATAGGTTGAAAATGGCCACATAAAGACAGTCATCAAGTATATGCTGTCTAATAGTACTGTCAAATCAGATATCAATACACAGTTTTAGGTTATTTTCCAGTGATCAAAGGAATTCATCCTATTAGAAGTTTGAAAAGAAAGATTTTTCAGTCACTCTGGGAAATACAGATGTATTTATTTCAACAATTTAAAAAATCAGATTCTTTTGAGTAATACTTAAACAAATTTGCCATGCTTTTATAAATTAGAAAATTTAAAGGAAATCCTAATAGAGTATCAGCTGTTAATTTGTAACAGTTGTCTAATTTGGCAAAAGTTTTTAGCTTTTTTCAAGATGTGTTGAAGAAACTAAAAATTAATTTTTTTTTTAGCAGTAGAAGAAATACTAAACTGTCATTACATCCTTTCATTACAAAACTCTGTGATATCTTTACATAATGCTATGCCACTCAGTAGACGTAATATTGTCAAATGCGTTTTGCCTTATTTTTCATTTCCTGGTGTTTTTTTCTCATGCATGAAGCATGTAGCAGCATGTGAAAAGGCATGTCTTGGCAAATAAACATTTTGTATTTTAAGGTTAAAATAGATAGCATCCTAGTTAGTGTAAGATCCCTTTATGACTGCTGGGATAGGGATGGTGGTACTTCAGTACAGACCTAACCAAGGCAGTTTTAAAAGATTCGGGCTGAGACTGGTGGATAATCAAAGCCAATTCTTTTCCTTTTTATACCTTTTGGGTTTGTGCTATATTATTTAGGTGAAATATAGAAATTTTTGTTTTTCCTTATAACTTGTGAATAGACTTCATGCTTTCTTTCTCTTTATGGGGGAATGCAATAATTGATGAACTTCAGAGATCCCTCAAAACCAACAGGCCTAAGTGCTCACTTTGGCAGTATATATACTAAAATTGGAACAATACAGAGATTAGCATGGCCCTGTGCAAGGCTGACACTCAAATTTGTGAAGCATTCCATATTTTTAGTTACCCAGTGGGCATCTTCACACACTTTCATTAGCTTGGAAGAAATATGAGTCAAAGCACAACATGTGACACTCAGCAGAAGAATTGTGACTTTTCATTATAAAAAAAAAAATCCCCCAAACCAGACCTGAGTGCCTCTATAGAGTAAGATAAAAACATTAAATAAGTTGTTTTCTTTGTTGGGTAATGTGGGCTGCTTGTTTTAGTCAAAAGGATTGTGAACCACTTAAATGTACCTGGTATAATAAAACAAAAAAATATATTAACCTATTTGGCTTGATCTGTTTATATTAACATTCATCTACTACCATTCGATGAATGACAGCATGAGATTTTACTTATTCTTTGTTTATTATATAATGAGAATGTTTATAGAACTGAAATGCTGTTATTTTGAAGGAAATGATACTATTTTGATTAGTAAGCATGCAGATTAAATGATTTATGTTTCAAAATATTGGCAATTATAACATGATACAAATCTCTAATAAAATGTTCATTTTTAGGCACATTTCAGATTCAGAAACGTCAACAGTTAGTCAGAAAGATACATGAAGATGAACTGATTGATATGAAGGACTATCTTTCCCAATGTGATCAGAAACAAGTCTCTGTTACAGATTATAAGGTGTGTACTACTATTCCTATATAATAAAAGGGTAATATGCAAATTGACCGAACAGCAGACTGACCAGAATGCCTGCGGCCCCTCGCTCTGGCCAGCCCCGCCTCCCAGCAGGCACCCCCAGTGCTGCCCCTGATTGGTCCCTTGCCCCAGAAAGCCCAACCCCAATGGCCCCCATCTGGAGCAGGCTGGCTGAACCCCACCAGGGCATGAATTTGTACACCCGGCCTCTAGTACATTTTATAAAAATGATTAGCCCATAATTAATATACTATTCAGATGTACATATAGTATAGATTGGAAAATCAATAATATTAGTAATTGTCAATTGAATACTTATTGTGTCCTTGTCACTTTTGTGAGTACCTCACATACAGTATTTCTCATCACTACCCTGCGAATTAAGCACATTTTAGCTTCATTTCAAAGACTGGAAAGAGATTTTTAAAAGTTAAGTAATTTTCCCAAGGCTAGCAACTGGCAGAGCTTAATTTAATTTTGACATCAAAGATGTTAGTCCTAATCACTTAATAACCTATTTTAAATTGACATTATATATAAAACATTATTATTAACTAATTTTTACAGAGCTGAGCAAAACATTTTCATTTAATGAGAAAGAGGAGTGTTTGTATCTTAAGCCTTTCCCTTGATCAAGGAAAATAATCAGCCAGTTTTTTCCCCTCTAAGATTTCTTGTTAGTTCTGATGGAGGAGATAGCATGTTATATTTTACCTAACTCCACAGGACTGTGCTTTCATTTTGTCCAGTTTCCTAACACATTTGTGGTTGATGAGGACCAGCAGAACAGCCGGTCTCCTGTTTAGTTCTTCCCTGGGAAGGGTGTAGGGATTATAGATAAAATCAGATTAGAAAATAAACTGTTCCATTTTTTTCAATTTCCCCAAATTTCTTTTATACTTAATTTATGTAGGTATACCATAAAAGGTTCTGGTTATATTTCTTTGGAAGACAGAATTCCACCTGATATCTGAATTATATATTCCAGGGAAGGACTACTAAAGTTAATTGTAAATAGTGTAGTTTTCCCTACCTTGGTCAGAGGATATTTTCAAGAGGAGCCATTTTCTTCACTATCATGGTTTTGGTTCCCTAGGCCACTGGCTTTAGGAGACCTGCCCTGCATAAGTCTTTACTGAGTTGCTTCTTATAGAGCTTTTGTCTCCAGCTGTTAAATGCGGTTTGAATTTTTGTAGATCTTCATGGAGGGCTTGCTGAGGATCCGCTTACCAGGCACTTAATTCAAGAATATACAGTTTATTGGATAAGGAATGTTGTACCCTCTAGTCATTCTGTGGCTGCCTTTGCCTGTGCATTTAAAGATATGACCGTAATGAAACTTTAAATTTTAATTTGTTCTCTGAAGATTCATAAGCCAAACAGTGAAATATCCATTTCAGGTAGTTATTTTTCAAGTAGAAAATACTGTCATTCTCTTAAAGGAGATACATATATATGAGAGGAAGGAAGAGGGGCAGAGAGATAGAAACATCAGTGATGAGAGAGAACCATTGGTTGGCTGCCTCCTGCATGCCCCACACTGGGTATCCAGCCCGCAACCGGGAATCAAACCGTGGCCTCCTGGTTCCCAGGTTGTCGCTGAAGCACTGACCTACGCTGGCCGGGTGAACATGAATTTTTTTAAATCAAGGGTGCTGACCTGGAATTAATTTAGTTGATCAGTTTTTTCAGATTATTTGAATTTGGGAGAATTAGTTATAAATGTTACCAAGATTCATTCTGTACTTTTAAGGGCAAGATAAATTATATGATTTATCAGAATTTAGAGATGTTAATTTGCATAGGACGAGGGTGTTTCAAATAGGATAAAGATTATTGAATTATTTTTCTTCTGAGAATTTTTTGAAGCATGGTGTAATCTCTCACTTTAGCTTTTTTACAAAAAAATAATCTCCCTCACACAAGGATCACAGAAGCCTTTAGTCCTGCCTACATTCTCTCGAGGAGTCTTCTGGTGAGAGATTAGAATCCTGTAGTCAACAGATAGGAAGCCTATTTCCTTTTCTCCACTAAGGATTTCAGATGACTGGGGAACACATGGACACAGACAATAGGGTGGTGAAGGTCTGGGGTGGGGCGGGATCTAGGTGGAGGGGGGCAGATGGAGGAACAGAGGAGGAATCTGTAACACTCTCAACAATAAAGGTTTTAAAAATTACATGTCTTAAAGATTTAAATTCAGCTTTTAAAGCACTTGCCATTTTTCTTTCTTCTCTTTTACAAAAATTTAGTCATTGAAGGAGAATCTTGCAAAGTGTTGGACCCTTACTGAAGCAGAGAAGATGTCCTTTGAAACTCAAAAAAAGAGCCTTGATACAGAAAATCAGTATTTAAGAATATCTTTGGAGAAGGAAGAAAAAGCATTGTCTTCATTACAAGAAGAGTTAAGGAAACTAAGAGAACAGATTAGGATATTGGAAGATAAAGGGACAAGTACTGAATTAGGTACTGAAAACCAAAAACTTAAGCAATATTTGAAAGAAGAAAAGCAGAAAACACGCAGCATCCTTAATCAAAGGGAGACTCTGTTGGCGGAAGCAAAGATGCTGAGGAGGGAACTGGAGAGAGAACGACTAAAAACCATGGCTTTGAGAGTGGAGCTTCAGCAACTAAGCTCTAGGCAGGCAGATGGCAACCCAGATTCTCCCAATGTATTGACAGAAAAAAAGGAAGTAGAAATCTTACGGGAAAGACTCACTGAGCTAGAACGGAAGCTAACCTTTGAACAGCAACGTTCTGATTTGTGGGAAAGACTGTATGTTGAGGCAAAAGATCAAAATGGAAAACAAGAAACTGATGGAAAAAAGAAAGGGGGCAGAGGAAACTACAGGGCCAAAAATAAGTCAAAAGATACATTTTTGGGTTCAGTTAAGGAAACATTTGATGCCATGAAGAATTCTACCAAAGAGTTTGTGAGGCACCATAAAGAAAAAATTAAGCAGGCTAAAGAAGCTGTAAAAGAAAATCTGAAAAAATTCTCAGATTCAGTTAAATCCACTTTCCGACATTTCAAAGATACCACCAAGAATATCTTTGATGAAAAGGGTAATAAAAGATTTGGTGGTATAAAAGAAGGAGCCGCTAAAAAACCAACAGTTTTTAGTGAGTACTTACATCCACAGTATAAGGCACGCACACAAAACCAGAATAGAGGCCCTGCCATGGAAAGAGAGGGAAGGAAGGAAAAGCCAGTTCACTTTGAAGAATTTGGGAAAAACACAAATTCACAGAAATGCAGTGCTGAACATGGCTGTAGTGAAAATTATAATTCTTTCAGAAAGGCTTGTTCTGGTGTATTTGAATGTGCTCAACAGGAATCCATTAACCTTTTTAATATGAAAGTGTCCAATCCTGTAAGGATAGATGAATTTAGACAGTTAATTGAAAGGTACTTATTAGAAAGACTGGATAGTTTTCATCACTGGAAAGAACTTGATCAATTCATCGATAAGTTTTTCATACATGGTATCTTTATACATGATCAGAAGCTCTTCACTGACTTTGTTAATGATGTTAAAGATTATCTTAAAGACATGAAGGAATATCAAGTAGATAATGATGGAGTATTTGAGAAGTTGGATGGATATATATATAGACACTTCTTTGGTCACACTTTTTCCCCTCCATATGGACCCAGGTCGGTTTACATAGCACCATGTTATTATAATAGTTTTTAACATTTGTAGATTGGATAGCATTTTATTTGATAAGTTTCTTAGATGTTATTATAAAGTACTTTAAAAAATAATGCTATTTGTAAAAGTACTTTGTCAGAATTTAGAATAAATTAAATGGAAAGATATAATTTCTATAGCTTTTACAGACTGAAAATTTCATATAATCAGCTTGACTTAAGCAAATAGTTTCATTAGCTTATTTTGTTTTCATTTTAGTCTATATGAAAAGGTAATCACCTTATGTGAAATTTTCCTTTAATCTTTTATTTACTCACTTTTGGGGAGCTAGGAGTGAAGAATTCAAATTAAATTCTGAAGTCAGAAGGGCTCACATATAATGATTTGGATGTCCCACTTATTTTCATTTGTCTATCCCATTCGTCAACTAAATTACAATATTTAATTCACTTATTACAGAATTATTGTAGTGATATGATTAAAGAGGCAAACTTGACAAGCCACAAGTTCTAATGTGTGTGCTTTGTACATAACTTCTAAAAATAACTATCTTTGCTTATCACCTTTATATTCAATCATATGAACTTGACTAATCTTCAAATGTTAGCTTTATTTTTTACATTTGAGATAGTTATACAGAGTGTCCCAAAAACATGTATACATACTTTAACAGCTAATAGCTCAGTTGATGTTTCTTTCTTTTTAAGCAGACTAAGCTTTGAACAAAGAAAATTAAATCTACTAGACTTTTTTTTTTTTATGATGATACATAAAAGATGAAGTTTACGGCACAAAACAGATGAATTGAGGGCACACAAATAGTGAACAAAATGATTCTTGATGTTTGCTTTTCCATTGCTTCAAGTTACCAGTAGTGCCTGGACCAGAATGGTCATTGGTTTGAAAACAGGCACTGACAAAAACCATTATTCATTTCTGTAGGTTCTTTTAATTTTTAAAATGAGTGTATATTAATAAATACCACCTTTATAATCATTCAAAGTGTGTATACATTTTTGGGGGACGCCCTGTATATCTGAATAAAAGTAATGTGTCATTAAAATAATGAGACTGACTCGTGTCATTGGTCATTCAATGAGTATCTAGTGCTTATAATGAGTAAAGCACTGTGAGGCTACATTGAGGAAACATGAAAAATTCTTGCTGTGAAGGAACTCACAAGCTTTGAGAGTTAGAACTCAGCTTTTTAAAACTGGCTTTGAAGGAGAAATGAATTTGCCAGCAGACAGGTACTTGGGAGATGTGAAGACACGCCACTTCAGGGAGGGAAGAGGTGCTGGGGTATGAACAGAAGACAGTATTTAGCTTACTACATTGAGCCACATTTTATGCTCAAGTATGTGCTTTACGGCATTTTGGATCACTGACAATAGCTGTGGGATTTATTGGAAAGGATGAAGCTTAGGTGGTTTTTAAAATAATATGGGTATGAACAGAAAGAGAAGATATTTGAGTAATACATAGTGAGTAAAATTGGTGGTTTTTGTGAAAGAAGTAGAAAGCAACAATTTCCAGATTTCTGGTTTAAGGTTTTGGGTAAGGGGAATTGGAGATGAGTTGTGCTCGGAGGAACCTATTGGCATCCAAAGGAGAAGATTAGTTGGCCATTAGTTTAGCCCAGACTGTGTGTGTAGTTGAGGCTGGAAGTATTTAGCAGACTCCTGGGGAACACCAACATATGAGGGGTTGTAGAAAGAAGGCTGAGAATGACAAGACAGAGTGGCATCATGAACATCCAAAGATGATCTCAAGTAAAAAGAATATATGTACGTATATGAAACGCTTTAAAAAAAGGATTAAATTTCTTGGGTGGGGAATTAGGTAGCCATGGATGGCATTATGGACTATTTCCAGGGAAGTAGTGACAGAAGTCTAGTGGCATTATGGACTGATTGAGTGACACTGGCAGAAGCCTCATTATAGAGATAAAGGAAACCAGTAAATGTAGACATGGGTTAACTTAAGCTGTAAGAGAGAGAAAGAGGGACTTTATTTTGTAAGTGGTATATAAACATTTCTGCTGAGGGATGAAGCCAATGGAGAGGGATTGATTTTCTTCAGGAAAGGAAGAAAAATAGTGGAAACATCTCATTATTTTATTGTCACATTTCTGGGGTGTTTTGTGTTTGTTTTTTCTTCTATAGGATAAAAGTAGACTGAATCTGGCATGGCTATACTATGATTATACTTCAGTTTAATTTAACATCCTTTCTCAGTGTGTTCAGATAATAGATTAATGGAGAAAAAACATTTAAATTGTTTTTGTTTAAATAAATTTAACTCTAACATAGATGAAAAAATGTGTTTACTGCTTTCAGTCGACCAGATAAAAAGAAACGTACGGTAAATATTGAAAACTCCAGGCATCGAAAACAAGAGCAGAAGCACCCTCAGCCACAACCTTATAAGAGGGAAGGTAAATGGCATAAATATGATCGCACTAATGGAAGACACATGGCAAATGTCGAAATAGAATTGGGGCAATTACCCTTTGATCCTAAATATTGATCATCAGGATTAAGTTAAATTAGAAAACCAGCAAATATGGATGCTTTCTACAATGTTTGTGTTGAAACTAGGATGAAAGGATCAAGATAATGTCTTTTTATCTTTTCTAAGTATCTATTTGATGACTTTATATTATTACTCAGAAGCATCAAGCAAAAGCTTACTAACCTGCATTTTCCTGTTTAGCTTTGCTGCATATTTTTTGGCACTGGAAATGTTCAACTATAGTTCTGTTAAGGAAGCCAGGCATGCAATAGGTTTTGTGCATGAAATGAGACTTCCTTTCAGTGTATGAGCTTAAAGCAAGCTCAAGTCATACATGACAAAGTGTAATTAACACTGATATTTGTGTGAAATTTGTAGTTGAGCTTGAAAAAAAGTACATTATGATGGAATTTCTTCTTTAACATTTTATAATCTTACTCTTCTTGTCTTTTTGTGGGTTCAAGAGCCCGTTGACTTGTGAAGAATTTGCTGCCTTCTTATGAGCTTGCTGACTTGTTCTCTTGTGAAATTTCTTGCACATCTGAATATTGTGGAAGAAACAATAAAACTACAACATGAGGAAAACTAAAGGTCTTTATTTAAAATCTGGGCATTGTATTAATAGACAATTTTATACTTTGTGATAATTTTCATACATTTCCTCAGTAGTAATATTTGGTAAAGCAGTTCAGAGGTGTTTTGCTAGTTCCATGAATCTTACCCAGTGTTTACTAGTGTATTTAAGCAGCATCTGAGTATTTTTACCCAGGAGTGTCTTTTTCTTTGGGAAAGATATAAAAGCAGTTCAGAATTTCATCTTCTATAGAGTTTCTCTTTTAACTTCCGTTCATAGATGTATATGTGACTTCCGGTTCGACCCTCTGGCAAGTGAGTGTGGAAGAAAATAGCAGTTCTCTCATAGTTTCTTGAAATTAAGAAAGCACTAATTTCCTAGAAATAAATGTTTAAGTAAATAAAGGCTACATTTTGCTCAGTACTGTTTCAAGAATTTTAGAATGACTTATTCTGATTTGCGCCTCTACAACTTAATAAAACAATGCAGTTTCTTAAATCATGGTAAGGAATATATATGCCTTGATATACATAGAACTGGAGCTGATTTTGTCTAGGGAAAAGGCCAATTACAAAATTATAGGTGTTAAAAAGGACCATAAAAATTACATTGTCTAATTCCTTGAGCATTTACTAAACTTCAGGTAAAATATTTCATATTTCCTTACCTCTTCCAAAACGTTGAAAATGATCAAGTAAGTAGGCAGTGTTGAATTGTTGTGAAACTCTTTATCCAACCAGCTTAAGGGATTTTGATAAAATACATCTGCTTCATCAAGATACTGATTTTTTCCAGTCAGGTCTGGGGGACATTGGAGAAATCTCATTGGAAGTGGGTGGTGGACATGGCTATGAAAAGAAAGTTATTATGGAAGTTTTCAAATTGCTCTTAAGATATTCATGTTTACATAACAAAATGTGAAATCTGAATCTATATTGGGTTCCAATTTAGGTGAAGAAGCAGGTCTTTAATGCCATTTTCTCAAAGTTGGAGAATATGATTTTCACACCTTGTACCTGTGCAATGGCACCTTTGTAAGTAAGAGTTTGTATTAGAGAGCAATGTATGTTCACTGATTAACATCCAAATGAGTAATGGTTTTACCATGGCCTAGAAAGATTAGAGAATGTATAAAAAGATGGATTGATGAATTATGACAAGTTAATGCCAATTACTTGAATCATGCAAAAAAAGCATGTTTATAACTTTGCCTTAGACAAATAAAAATAAATATATGATAGAGGTTTATTTTATCTATGAAATGCATACAAAGTAAATTCACACAAGTCACATTATGACTCATAATTTTGGAGATAATGGGCAAAGCAGAAACATCTGGCAGCTTTATATTCCACAACAGACATCAGTTATTTTTTTACTGCATTGTATGCTTTGAAAAAGCCTGTGATGAGAACTTGATGACATCAATCACAGCACCCACGTATAGAAAGCAACTTGGTATCTTTAGAACACATGTTCTCTGCAGTGTTGCCACTAAGGTGAGCAGGGAGGGGGTGAGTGTTCCTCTTTCACCGTTAGTCTTCTTTATATAGTAGGGGAAGCTGAAGTTGAAGGGACATTTGGGTCTTAACATCTAACATGTGGACTTTTGCTAGGTAATCCTAATTTTCCAAATTGTCTATAAATTATTGACATAAGTAGATATTAAAAAATGATAAACTACTTTAAAAAGATAACATTGATAAGTTATCTTTTATAACTGGAAGATTATACACATAGAAAATTAACTTCAAATTGTTTAAATCCAGATTAAGTTAAATAGGTGTAGAATTTCCTGCAGAAAAGCTGTTTGCCCTAGTACTACTAGGCAATTAGTAACGCATACACTTTGCTGAAATAACACGCATTGGACTAAATGGATGTCTTTAAATGTCCTGCAGAGTTAAGACAATTTTATTGTTATATTCCCAGAAACACTAATTCAAGTATTAGGATATCATCTAATCGAATTTCTCTAACTTTTATAGGTGAGACAACTGATATCCAGAGTTTTAAAAATCTGGTTTAAGACTAGAACAGTCATCCAGCAGTAAATCTGGACGAGAAGCCAGTGTTTTGAGATTAAAATTGTATAAATACAAGATGTATCACAAAGATTTGTGATAAAGTCAGTGATAACTCTTAATTTCTTTACTAAGAATGCCAGCAAATAACCTATATAAAACTTATGTTATATTTGAATCTGATCACTTAAATCTAAGTTGTTTAAATTTTTAAAAAAAGATATTGAAGTTAAAAATAGTATATGATTTTCATTGATATAACTTAAATGCTTTTTAAAATTTGGTGAATAAATATGGAGTTTCAAAATTTTTATAATCATTTGATCAGTGATCAATTAATTTAAACTCCTAATTCTGGCTGAGGTCGGTTTGGCTCAGTGGTAGAGCGTCGGTCTGCGGACTGAAGGGTCCCGGGTTCGATTCCGGTCAAGGGCATGTACATTGGTTGCGGGCATATACCCGGTAGGGGGTATGCAAGAGGCAGCTGGTCGATGTTTCTCTCTCATCAACGTTTCTGGCTCTCTATCTCTCTCCCTTCCTCTCTGTAAAATATCAATAAAATATATTTAAAAAAAGTAAACTCCTAATTCTGGAACCTGAAAGGAATTTTAAAGTAGTTTAATTTTCTTAATGATTGCATATAGTGGAACAACTTTTATTACCTATAAAAAGGAGTAGAGTGGCAAGGCATCATTATGAATATTGAAGCTTCAGATTTATTGAGATTGTTGTAACCAAGTTCTTGAATATGAGTCATGACATCAAGAGTACCTCGTTGATGAACTAAACCAGTATAGAGGGCAAGGAGCACATTTGATAAAAACAGGAAACTTAGAGCTGGTTTCTTCCACATTTTCAGGTGGTTTAGTGAATGCCCTGTATGAAGATAGATAGGACATCTTTTATAATCTTTTGTAGAAGCACAGCTGTAAGGCTGTCATGGACAAACAAGGTGTATACCAGTATAAACAGTAGGTCACCTTTATAATTGACAATTCACTATTATTGTCTGTTGTGATCTCGGTCTTAACCTTCTTATAGAAAAAGGAATTGAAATATAGTGGAAAGATTATGGCCAGAGAGTCTAACAGACCCAGAATTGAATTCTTACTCTGGCAAAAGTTCCTTTACTTTGCTGAGCATTAGTTTCTCCATCTGCAAATGGGATAATGGTGCCTTTTTCAAGTATTAGTAAAAGAAAAAAGAAAAAAAAAAAAGGTATGTCCAGTGCCTGTCCTGATACATAGTAGTTGCTAAATAAATAGAATCATTGATCAGCTGCCTCCTGCATGCTCCTTTCTGGGGATGTGCCCTGACCGGGAACCGCAACCGGCTGGCTCACAGGTCTATCCTAAACCACTGATCCACACTGGGTGGGCCAATCCCCTTCCTCCCCTTTTTAAAATGTGCCAAAAACACACACACACAAAAAAAACCTGGCAGAAAAAACAAGGATAAATGAAAATCCCTGTCTCCCTCCCATAGTCCTCTCTAGCAAGTCACTGATAATGAGCACATTAGAGTCTGTTGAAAATACCACCAAACAATAGGACTTTATACTAGAAAGAAAATAAACTTTTTTTGTAATTGATTTCAGAGAGGGAAGGATATGGAGAGATAGATAGAAACATCAGTGATTAGAATCATTTATTTGTTGCCTTCTGCATGCCCCCTACTGGGTATGCCCTTGACTGGAATCAAACCTGGGACCCTTCAGTCTGCAGGCCTATGCTCTATCCACTGAGCAAACCGGCTAGGGCAAAAGAATAATTTTATTAAGTTCTTTGACATTAGGTTTCATACTCTACATACACTGTCTTCACAGAATAAAGTTCTTTTGGAATTTGGGTATCCAGGACTCAATCTATGGCCTGCCTGAAATTCCAGCATTAATTCCCACGGGGACCAAGGCACTGTTTTCCATCAGCTATCTTATCCTGAACATGAATATTAATTTAGGGCTGTTTCCATTTAACTACAACTAACAAAGTTGTCCCAGGAAGGATTGATGAAATAAAATTTGAGCAGGAAATCTTCAATGCTCAATTTTGTTCTGTGAATATTTTAGATAACATTACTTCTGGTTCATTCCATTCAGTAATTGGACTGTCACATCCATTCACCTAGTACTGTTCTAAATAACTCCGATTATCCAAAGAACATTGTGAAGAATGGTGATGAAAAAAAACATAGCCAAGTGAAGAACCCCAAACTTTCATTTAAAACTAACATTTGTAAGATGTTTGAAATGGTAAAATTTAGTGGCTTAGCTCTACTGGTGTGGCTCAGTGGTTTAGAGTTGACCCATGAACCAAGAGGTCACAGTTAAATTCCCGGTCAGGGTACATGCCCACGTTGTGGGCTTGATCCCCAGTAAGGTGAATGCAAAAGGCAGCTGATCAATGATTCTATCACCAAAAGGTTGTCAGTTGATTCCTGGTCAGGTTGCAGGCTTGACTCAGTAGAAGGTGTGCAGGAGGCAGCTGATTGATGTTTCACTCTCACATCATGGTTTCTTTCCCTAACTTTCTCTTAAGAAAATCAGGGGGGGTGGTGGGGAGAGAAGGAGGGGGCATTAGTGGCTTAAAGCTCCATTTATTTTTACTTACATCAGCTGGGCAGTTTTCATCTCCACCGAGTTCACATATACAAATGTCATCAGTTTAAAAATGCTTTGTTATGGCTTTGAAACAATGCACTTATGTAATTTTGATAAATTTATCTTACCTTGAGTATCTTTACAATTAAAAATACACATGGTTCTTATCAAATCACTCTCATCAGACTGTAAGCTAAGCACCTCGCTCTCCAGCAGGCTAACTAGGGCTTGCTCACTTGGGGTAGGCAGGGCTCCAGGGAAAGGAAAAGTGTACAAGGCCCTTGAGGTGCAAGCATGGAACTGTTGCTTCCAGCACATTCCCAAGCCAGGGCAGATTCTTTTTTTTTTTTTTTTTTTTAATATATATTTTATTGATATTTTACAGAAAGGAAGGGAGAGAAATAGAGAGCTAGAAACATCAATGAGAGAAACATAGACCAGCTGCCTCTTGCACACCCCCCACCGGGGATGTGTCTGCAACCAATGTACATGCCCCCGACCGGAATCGAACCCGGGACCCTTCAGTCCGCAGACCGACGCTCTACCACTGAGCCAAACCGGTTTTGGCGCAGGGCAGATTCTTGAGATGAGAAACTGTAGGCTTGTGTAGGGATTGGACACAGGAAGAGGGATAATTTGAGCCATTTTTCAATCTGCAATTACTTTTCTCTAGTTTGAGTTTCTTGCAGTCCTATCCAAAAATGACTAAAGTCTAGAAAACATATCTTCTGTAATTGCCTCTGACCCTTACTGACCTGTATAACCTTGTGCCTCAGTTTCCTTTCCTTAAAATAAATTTTCCAGTAGTCAAAAGACTCAAACATTAAAAACTCCAAAGAACTTTTGTCTGACATCATTCCAAAAACCAAGTTGAGGTGAGTTCACTACTTCATTGGTCCTATATTGTTGGGACCTGTTAGCACTAAAGAGTTTTAACTCTTAATGGAAGTATGAGTCTCCTAAGAATCAGAACCTTTTGGCTCACTCAGAGGCCTTAGGGACGTGTCTGCAGGAAAAGGTAACATCCTGTGAGGAGGGCAGGGGTTTGGGTGGGTCTCAATCCTTTAGGAATCCTTTAGGGATCCTTCTGAGTGGACAGACACAGTATGGAAGAAAGTCTAATTCTTGTCCATGACAAGAAGAGCTCAGTCCTCACCAGCATTTTATCTAAGTCTTTGGGCCTGGGAACAAGAGTTTTCTGGGATCATAACACTTTAAAGATGATATCTTTTGGACTGGGAAAGGGGTTCAGAAAACTCAGTTCCTAAAGATACACAAGTGGAAATGCTTTTTATAACTCAGGTTATAAAAAGACCAAAACAACTTCCTAAATTAACCAAACTAAACAGCACACATTTGTCTTCCAATAGTCTGACAATACCCAGGCAGAAAACAAGTTTGGTTTAACTATAACTCAAACTTTAAAAAAAGATAAGAATAGTGACTCATGAACAAATTTGCTCATTATTCTTAAAAGACTTGGCATATAGTTAGATACCTACATTTTTATATGTGCCTACATTGTATATAAAGCAAGATCATAAAATAATGATAAAGCCTGGCTGGGTGGCTTGGTTGGAGCGTCATCCGGTACACTGAAAGGTCGGGGGTTCGACTCCCAGTAAGGACATATATACCTAGGTTGGGGTACCGTCACTGCCCCAGGTCAGGGTGTGTGCAGAAAGGAAGAGATTGGTGTTACTCTCTCACACCCATGCCCCTCCCCACTCCTTCCTATCTCTAAAAATCAATGAACATGTCCTCAGGTTAGGATTAAAAAAAAAAAGTAGCCAAAACCGGTTTGGCTCAGTGTATGGAGCATTGGCCTGCAGACTGAAAGGTCCCGGGTTCGATTCGGGTCAAGGGCATGTACCATGGTTACGGGCACATCCCCAGTGGGGGGTGTGCAGGAGCCAGCTGGTCGATGTTTCTCTCTCATCGATGTTCCTGACTCTGTCCCTCTCTCTTCCTCTCTGTGAAAAATCAATAAAAACATATTTTAAAAAAGTAATGACAAAAATTAACTTTGGTTTCAGTACTCCAGATATAGAAAATAGACTGTTTTTGAATACTTGAAGAGAGTGCATCTGAGATCTGAAGGTCTCGACTACTCCGTCAAAGAAGGCTAAGTCTATGGGTTCTTTGGAGTTCTTAATTTTTAAGTAAAAAGACTGACAGTATTAACTCCCTAGCTTTGCCCTGTCTCTAGTCCCTGTTGATTACTCATCTAATCCCTCTCCAGTCCAGTGATTTTTAGTAATTAATATTTGAAGGAAATCAAGTCATTCTGAATTAAATGTAAAGTTAGCAAAATTTCAATTCATAAATTTTCCAAGCCAACTGATACAAAAATTCAAGTTTTCCAGAGCTGAATAATATAAAACTTTAGAAGTCACATGTAAAAAAAAGTTGCAAATAATCTAATGGGAAAAAAATGGAGAAAGGACCACAAAAATTAGGTGTGAATCACTTTTAAAATTACATATGCATTACAGTGAGCGTTAAAGCATCAAAAACATTAAAAACTAGTTTCAACAGCTATAAATATATTTTCATTTATGAAACAAAGAACTGACTAGTTTAACTATAAACTTAAAGTAGCTATTCTAAAATATATTATTCCATTACTTTTTTTAGTGAGAGATTTCTAACAGCCAGGAATAGCACCACCAGAACAATATTGGATCCTTATGATTTGGATATTTGGTCCTTATGATTTTATCTCACTTTACAGGACACAGGAAAAGGGATATTTAGGCTGCAGAAAGAATACTGCAGTAATATAATTATTTTGAAATTAAGCAATTCTCTTAGCCTAGTTGAAAATATTTTATAGTGTAATGAGCTTTAATGAGAGCTTATCTTTTACCTACTTCAAGTATTATTTTTCTATATTGAACAAAAATACTTACCACAGAACACCATACAGAATGGTAAAACAGGATAGATAAACCTGAATTCTTTGTGGCTCAACATGCTATAATAAAAAAATAATAAAATATTTTCTCATATCACATGACACTTTGAGAACCTTATATATTTAAAATGAAATATAATTAACATTACCTGTTCTAAGTATTGAGACTGAATTTCATGCTTCAGGGATCTGTTGGTTTTTGTTTTGTTTTGTTTTTTTAGTTATAAGGTGATGTGTTAAAATTAATCCTAACATTTGATGTCAATGTCTAAAGTTATAATTACATTCTAAAAAGGGGATTTCTATTACTAATCCAAGTCATTACTCAAATTTGGAAGAAAGATGCATACATTTTCACTTTAAAATATTTTTCTGGTCCTTTAGTATTTAAAATTTTAGTCATTTCTAAAAGCAAATGAAAATTGTTCAGCTTCTTAAAAGTTGAACATAACTCTTAAGTAAATATACATATCAGAAGTATTCATTCTATCTAAGTACCAACATAATTACTACCTTTTCTGCTAAATAATCCCAATTACCAAATCCTAATAGTTAATGGATCTCCAAAAGATAACAGTTTATTTCTTGAAGAATTTAGTTCCTTGGTAATATCAAAATTAACTACTTGAATAAATAAAATCTTACCTATAAATCAGAAGTGTCCACAGCACAGTTACCAAAAGTATCCAGTACCTCTTTGGGGCTAGAAAGCAGCCATGGATAAAGAAGGGTAGGTGAGTACCCAGAACAACTGGAAATCCTTGACTGAAGTACCAATGCCACGGATGAGAACCATAGAATGTCCCCAAATTCTGCAGCACGTTAAATTTCAAAAAATTATATTGAACCAGAGTCCACTGGCATAGTTGGAGAAAAGAGAAACAGAAATGTGTTAGTGCCAAGTTTGAGTCTTTGGCATTAGGGTATCTGGCAGAATCTTGATATTAAATCAGGAATGATCTAAAAAATAAACAATAGTTTACACTAATAATTTGATTAATGGCCATATGAAAGTATTTTTATATGTTCTAAGTATTTGTGTGTTCTTTGTTCATTTGTAAAACACTAGGTTTCTGAGATTCAAGGAAGTCTGAATAAACATTGAAATTTTGATGGTGTAAGTTTTACATAGAGTTAGAGCTAAAGAGAACACTTACAAAGGTTAAAAATAACCTTTATCACCATAGCCAGTTTGGCCAGTGGACATAGCATTGGCCCATGGACTGAAGGGCAGTGTTTGGATTGCAGGTTCGTTCCCAGGCCCAGCGCAGGTGTATGCAGAAGGTAACCAATCTGTATGTCTCACATCGATGTGTCTCTCCCCACCCTTCCACTCTAATAATCAATGGAAAAATATCCTTGGGTGAGGATTAACAACAAAAATACTTTGTAAAATTTATTATTTATCAGAATGTATATATGGGGTACCCACATTAAGAATTTTATTTAGTACCTTACATCATATATTACCTAGTAAATAAAGCTTTGAAAAGATTACAAGTGGAATTATGGCACAAAGCAGACAAAAAACAGCAACAACAGCTAACATTAGGAGCTCACTTGTGCCAGGCCCCATTGTAAGCACCATACATGCAGTATCTCATTTAATCCTCCAATGTTGAGACCATAATTATTTCCAGATAAAGAAACTGGTAAGAAAGGTGGTTGGCTTCCAAGCTCACATAGTTTGTCCAAGTTCACAAGGCTAATGAGGGTACTAGGCTTCAAACTGTGGCAATTTGATTCCAGAGACCATAAGTGACTTAAAAACAGGGAACTTAGAAACAGCCTACAGTTGTGAGATTATTATGTCACACCAAATGCTTGAATAATATTCTGGTTAATTTGAACTTTGTATTATTACCTTGAGGACAACTAAAATAATTTTAATAAATCAAACTTTTATTGCTATAAACCTGACAAAAATATCTTTAAAAAATGGACTCTTTTGAACTTCAATTGGGAATACACAATTCTGTTATATAGAAAGCATAACAAATTGAACCAAAGATATATGCTAGCAGTTTTTTTAAAAATTTAATCCATATAATTTAAATGTTCCCAAATATTCACAAATCAAAAAATCAGGTTGAACTTTTAGTGTAATAAATGGTTAGACTAAAAATAGTTTAATATATTTGACTTACTTGACCAAAAAATATACGATCAATTACCAGAGACCAACTCAAAGTGACAAATCTGAAAAACAAAAAGGATGATTAATATTCTGAACTCACTGAAAATCCATATTGGCATATGTCCTTGCAAATGCCATACATCAAAGCCATTTCCAAAAAACCTTAAAAATACTTTAGTTTCACATATTGAATATGGATTTACACATTTTCAAAGATCTTTCGTTACATAAGCTGAATTTAAACAAAGTTTTAAAAAGTAATAAACACCGCATGATCTATTGCTGAATAACATGTTATCCCAAAACTTGGCAACTTAAAACTAAGAATACTATCTCTCTGTTTCTTTGAGTCAAAAATACAGCCAGGTAGAGCTTAGCTTGGTGCTTCTGGCTCAAGGTCTCAAGGTGTTGGCTAGGGCTATAATTTCATCTGAAGGCTTGATTTGGGGGGGGGGGGGGTAATGGAGAAATTTGCTTCCAAACTCACATGGTTGTTGGCAGAGCTCAGGCTCCCACATGTGACCCCCTCCTTAAGACTGCCTCAAGTGGCTCCCCTCAGCATGAGCCAGCTGGGTGAGGCAGTCACCCAAGATGGAAGCCACAGTTAATATTTATAATCCAATCGTGGAAGGGACACCCTTCTGTCACTTCTGATTGTTAGAATTAAGTCAAAATGTCTATCCCCAGCTCAAGACAGGGGTATTGTACAAAAGCATTAATATCAGATGATGGGATTAGTGGGGGCAATCTCGGAGGCTGCCTCCCACAAAGGTATATACAGAAGAGTACACTGTGATGATAAGGCTCTATGAACCATCTCTATATGAACACAACTGTGTAACTGTCATAGAGAGCAAAATACAGAACATCGGTAGCACTTCAGAAGGCTCCCTCATCCCTCCAACCAATCTCTACTCCCTTCCAAAGGTCAACTATCTTTTTTGTTGTTAATTCTCTCCTGAGCATATTTTTTCTATTGAGTTTTACAGAGAGTGGAAGGGAGGGAATGAGAGAGAAACATCGCTTGGTTGTCTCCCTCATGTGGCTCAATCAGGGCTGGGGATTGAGTCTTGACTGGAATTGAGCCCAAGACTCTTCAGTCCACAGGCCGATGCTCTATTCACTAAGCCAAACCAGCTAGTGCTGATGAATGCATTTTTAATTTGCCAAGCCGGTGTTTCTTCTATAAAACAAAAACAACTACAATTGCCTAGATCTAAGAATTCTGAAAATCGTGAGGCAATATGAGAATGCCCATTATAAATCACACAGCCCTATACGAATGTAAAAGAATCAAGTATCTCTAAAATGTATTTGAGAAATATTTAGGAAATAAAGTATAGGGAAATTATTAGAAAAAATTGCAAAGATTCTTATTCACTTAAGCAAATAAAAATACTTACGTTTAGTCAGAATCATAAGTATCCTACACAATAAAGAGGTAATATGCAAATTGACCATCATGCCCTCACACAAGATGGCCACCACCATGTGGTCACAAAATGGCTGGCAGGAGAGGGCTCTTAGGGGTGACCAGGCCTGCAGGGAAGGGAGAGCAGTTGGGGGGGAACAGGCCTGTAGGGGAGGGCAGTTAGGGGGGACCAAGCCAGCAGGGGAGGGCAGTTAGGGGGGACCAAGCCAGCAGGGGAGGGCAGTTGGGGACAACCAGGCCAGCAGGGGAGGGCAGTTGGGGGCAACCAGGCCAGCAGGGGAGGGAAGTTGGGGGCAATCAGGCTGGCAGGGAGCAGTTAGATATCAATCAGGCTGGCAGGGGAGTGGTTAGGGGGTGATCAGGCTGGCAGGTAGGCGAGTGGTTGGGAGCCAGCAGTCTCAGATTGTGAGAGGGATGTTTGATTGCTGGTTTAGGCCCGATCCCACAGTGATTGGGCCTAAACCAGCAGATGGACATCCCCTGAAGAATCCCAGATTGGAGAGGGTGCAGGCTGGGCTGAGAGACCCCCCCCCCCGCCCGCAGTGCACAAATTTCATGCACCAGGCCTCTAGTTACAATATAAATTTGGAAATATTCTGTTTCCTTGGTCTGACAATTTTCATTGACATTAGAAGATACAATAATTGGCCGAAACCGGTTTGGCTCAGTGGATAGAGCGTCGGCCTGCGGACGGAAGGGTTCCGGGTTCCATTCCGGTCAAGGGGCATGTACCTTGGTTGCAGGCACATCCCCAGTAGGGCGTGTGCAAGAGGCAGCTGATCGATGTTTCTCTCTCATCGATGTTTCTAGCTCTCTGTCCCTCTCTCTTCCTCTCTGTAAAAAATCAATAAAATATATTTAAAAAAAAAAGAAGATACAATAATTGACTCAAAGATGTAAAATCTTATTTGAAATATATTTTGCAGGTTATTAAAATTAATAGATGGATTGTAGCAATACTTACCCAACAGGTAAAAACTGATGTAGAATAAGATCAAGCTTTCTCTGTGCTTGCCAGAAATGTCTGAAGAGCAAAGGTATCCATGGAATGACTGCTGTGGGGCGAATAATAAAGGCAAGTGCCACCAGGGAGGAGTACTTGACACTGTAGACAAGGAAAATGTATTGTCAAGACAACTAGAAGTGAGTTTAGAAGTTACCT
The DNA here is from genome assembly GCA_963924515.1 of Vespertilio murinus. Taxonomy (NCBI): domain Eukaryota; kingdom Metazoa; phylum Chordata; class Mammalia; order Chiroptera; family Vespertilionidae; genus Vespertilio; species Vespertilio murinus. The sequence continues at coordinate 166,948,366 of OZ004704.1, read as the reverse complement.
ATTTACACTGTGATATCACCTCTTTTTTATTTTTTTTTAAATGAGAAAATTTTTCTTTTGGTATAAACAGCTATGTGAACTTAGGAAAGTTACGTATACTTCTGGCTCTCAATTTTTCTCACCTATAAAAAGAGATAATATCTAAGTCTTTTCCAGCTCTAATATCCCAATTCTAGTATTTTGAAATAAGCAATTATTTTATGTTTTAACTAGATGCCTGGTGCACGAAATTCGTGCACGGGGGAGGGGGTTTGAGGGTCCCTCAGCCTGGCCTATGACGACTTCAGCATCCCTCACCCTGGCCTCTGGCCAGAGACCCTTCCCCTCCTTCCAGATGTTGGGCTGGTGCTGCCAGGGGCTAGGCGAGCCCAGCATCCTGCTCCCAGGCCTCTGGCTAGAGACCCCTCTCCTCCCTCCACACAGCCTCTGGGAATATGCTTGTCCTGGGGCCTCCTCAGGGCCCTGGCCTGCAACATCTGGCAGCTCAGGTACTTGGGCCCCCAGGTCCCACTTTCCCACCAGTGTGGTGCGCATCAGCTGCCCCCTTGGACCATACTACTTGCACGTGTGTGTTGGGGGGGGGTGGCCACGGCAGCAGCACTTTGATGTCTGTAGCATGGCCCCCAGACCTTCCCCCGCTATGGCGCCTCGCTGGTAGTGTCTGCATTGTGGGCGGGGGACTTCCAGTCTGTGACTGGGGCTGCTGGGCTGCGAATGGGGGTTCTGGGCAGAGGACCCCGGCACCCGTAGGACTCTGTCAGCATCAGGAACTGAGAAGATCCATTTTTGTGGGCCGCCCTCTCCCTCCACATGGGCTCCTCCCCTTCCTCTGCAACTGAGAAGCTGATGCTGGGCTCGTGTTGCCTGAGTGGCCACCAGCATCTGCCCCAGCTGCCACCATCTTTGTCACGAAGTGACGACTAATTTGCATATTACTCTTTTATTATCTAGGATGTTGGTTGTGTTTGCTGATAGGTGTACTAGCTTTTAGCCATACAATTCTGCCAGTTGCTTTCCTGATGAAAAATGATCAAACCTCTCATAAGGATATAAAAGTCACACAAAACCATTCTCTAAGAAAGAAATCAGATGCATTTAAAGAAACATTATTATTTAGGCTATAATGGGCTTCTTTATTTGTTAATCCTCACCCAAGGATATTTTCCCATTGATTGCTAGAGAGTGGAAGGGAAGGGAAGAGACATAGAGAAAGAAATATCTATGTGAGAGACACCTTGATTGGTTGCCTCCCACATATACCCCAACCAGGTGAGGAACTGAGCCTGCAACCAAGGTACACGGCTTTGACTGGAATTGAACCCAGGACCCTTCAATCCTCAGGCTGATGCTTTACCCATTGAGCCAAACCAGCCAAGTCATGAGGGGTTTCTGAGTCCATATGGTTTTATTTTGAAAGTAAGTTGCTAATTTTATCCAACTGAAAAATATGTATAACTGATAAAAGCCTGCTATGAAACCTATATGATCATGGATAGAAATGTGGATTTTTACTATTAGGACTCCTTTCAATAAGTAGCTAGAGGAGATTATGGATAATTAAATCTAGTCCTAACCTTACTGCAAATTTTCAGACGTGGATTATTTACTCCTTTCTGAATATTTCTACACAGATAGCTTAGTGGCCTTCAAAATCAGTGTCTCAAATAAGCCTTATAACCTTCCCTAAAACAGGTTCAGGGTCTAGTAAAGCCATGGGCAAACTACGGTCCGTGGGCCGGATCTGGCCCGTTCGGCTGTTCTATCCGGCCCTCGGAGCCGAAAGAGCAGAGGGTTCTCTTGCTTTCCCCTTCGCTCCTTCACCGGCAGCCCAAGAGGAAAGTGCCAGCATGGTCAGGTTGCTTTTGTTCCGGCCCTCCAGTCCAGTTTAAGAACCCATTGTGGCCCGTGAGTCAAAAAGTTTGCCCACCCCTAGTCTAGTATGTAAGTTAATAGTATCACTCAATTTCTCAATCACCTTAAATAGCAACTTCTCATCTATACATCCACTTTGTTTCTCTCCCATTCCCACTGCCATCATTTCACATCAAGTTCTGTCATTTGCCTGGAATCTTTTCATAGTCATCGTAGATTAATACTTATTTAGCATTTACTTTGCAATAGGTCCTATGCTATACACTTAAATAGAAGTCAATGCTGAGATAGACTCATACCACCCTTAAATAATCTTTCATTTATAATACTTGCATTTAAAAAAATATATATATTTTATTGATATTTTACAGAGAGGAAGGGAGAGAGATAGAGAGCTAGAAACGTCGATGAGAGAGAAACATTGACCAGCTGCCTCTTGCACACCCCTTACCGGGGATGTGCCCGCAACCAAGGTACATGCCCCTGACTGGAATCGAACCCGGGACCTTTCAGTCCGCAGGCCGAGGCTCTACCACTGAGCTAAACCGGTTTTGGCAATATAATACTTGCATTTTTAAAGGAGGTTAAAATTTTATATTTATTGTCAAGCCAGGAATAGAACCTGTCATGGAAAGTGGTCGTTTATACCCCATGACTCTCCTTTCCTGACTGAACCAGGCAGCCAGTCTAAGGCTGGCCAGTGTGAAAGCTATGTCCAAATAAGGACAATGACATTTAACAACCGAATCAGAGTCTCTCGAAATGAATGTGAGATACACAGGAAATGGGACAATTGGTAATGAGACTAGAAGTAGACAGAGAATGGCTGAGCCTCAAAATGATGGATCCCTAAAACAGGGATTCACAGGCTGGGCTATAACGGCACAAGAAAACAGCCCATTCCTCAAAACTACCTTGCATTCTGCATAACCTAATTCATTTGTGTGGCTAAGATATTTTATAATTTTCTTCTAGGTCTGGCCACAAGCCTAAGATGCCTATTTTCCTTATTTTCACTTTTTTGCCTTGTGATAAAGTTCTCATCATAGAATTTAACTGAATGCCATTCTTTCAGTCAAGAGTCTAATGCAAAACTGATCTTACTTAATGTCATCCTTGCAACCACCTTTTAATATCAGAATGGACACTAGCTTCTTAACCAGATTCAAGTTCTGGCTTTCTCCCTTTCATTATATCCTAAATATAGCTTGCATTTTTAAAGGAGGTTAAAATTTTATATTTATTGTCAAGCCAGGAATAGTACCTGTGACAAGAGAATTCTTTCTAAATCAGAAATGATTATGCCATGCTTCGTAAGAGCCTCCAAGGGCTTTCTACAACCTAGAAAATAAAGCTCCCATTCTGGAAAAGGGCAAAGTCCCTTTTCAGCTTCATCCCTTACTCTTCTCTTCTCCCATGCAGCCTACCACACCTTAGCTACTCTGGACAAGTTGCCCAGAATACAATGAAGCCCCTTTATGGTTTTATGCCTTTGGTCACGTTGTTCCCTTGGCTGGCATTTGCTTCCCTAGCTTCTATGCATATGCCCAAATCAGGTCCATGTATTTTCTAGTTGTCCTTCTAGACCGGATTTCCTCCACCGATCACCTACTTCACGTGCAGGGCAGCTGACCTGTATGGACTCTATCAATGGGCTCTTTTGCTTTTTTATTGGCTTTGGCTAATTGGAGGACAGAAGAATTAAGTCAGGGTATTTTATTCTCCCAGCTCACTCCTTGCTGTGGCTGAAGGTTGGCTGTGCCTGTCTCCTATTGGGGCCCTCTCAAAGTTTCAGCTCTGTAACATTTCCTCTCCTTGCTCTTTGGGGCCAACGGGTAACGGAAACTTCCTGCAGAGACTAGTCCTGGGACCCCTCATTGACTTTTCTACACATTGTCTACATCTTTGTAGACGGTCTTTTTAATAACCTCTTCTTAATTACTAGTATATCCGTTTCCTGCTATAATAAATGTTATCAATTGAAAATTTGTGGGTCTAATAACCTCCATAAACATTAGGGATCCACTCGACATTACAATGTGTTGATATTTAAGATCTTTTCAAAAGCATGCTCTAGAATTTTATATATTCACAGCAATATATCTCACCTGTTCATAGACTTTGAACCTTCCAAAGGGTAGTAGAAAAGAGCAATTACAGTGAGAACAGTTTCCATGGTGTTTGTAAGAGTTCTGGTACAGCAATACCATGTGAACCAAGAGCATAACTGGCAAAAAAACTAAGAACAATTATGAGCAAACATTTCTATGGAAAATAGCAAGCAAGTCTAAATGCTGCAAAAAAAATCACATCAAAAGGCAAGTAATGTTAAAAGTAGGGCTGCCCAAACATTGTTTCTAAGAATTTATATCAAATACATGTCTATATTAAATCTATATTTGTTAAATTTAACTTTACACTTTCAAATACATTTTTATGGCACTGCATTTTATTTAAATGTCACTTCCCACTAATGAAAGACACAAAATACAGATTATTTGATGGTATAGTTTATAGAGAATTGAGATTCATAACTACATTGTCCTAATCAGTATTCCTCAAATTGTCTTATAATATTGACAAGTGAACTGAATGTTTTTATTGATTTTTATTGTTTGGAATGTTGCCCTATTTCTTGATGAAAAATTTAGAAAACATAGGTAAGGGGAAAAAAAACTGTTAGGAGATATCATTAACTTTTAACTTGAAAACTGATTAAATTAATAAGCCAGTTTTTAAAAGACTATGCAAACAGTAGCAACATTAATTTACAAAACAGCCATCTTAAAAGAAGATTGTTAGTTGATGCAAGGATGTTAAACAGGTGTACTAACTTCCTATCTTTTCAAATAAAGCCTTTAAAAATTGTTTCCAATTTTTGTGGAGTAAAAGGCCTTTCCTAAACTATAAGAACCCAGTGCTGCTACTTTGGGGGAAGGATTTCAAAAGCCTGATGCCTTTGCCATTTAGGCTGAGCCTTTGGTAGTGTATAAAGGCACAAAATAGACACTGTCTTTATCCTGAAATCATTAACAAGGGCTCATTTGCTAAACCAATCTGTCTTTTTAATGCAAATCAACATGCTACCTGAAGAAATATGTCCCATTAATATTTAGTAAATTCTTAATATTTATTAATACTTATAATAAACTAGTGGCCCAGTGCACAGACTCATGTACAATAAAGGAAATTAGAAGAAATATTTTAATATAGCCATTCGCCCTTTATAATAGAAATGTCAACCAAATTCACAATCAACAATGACAGATGGAAACATGCGTGCGATTGGTGCCAGTGAGAGCTTTATATGTATCATGCATGCGCAAGACAACTTAGCCTTTTATACGTAGAGAATAAACTTGCTTACTTAGACCTGCTTTTTGACTTAGCTAAACTTTTTCCATCCCAGTGAAGCACCTCAACTTCTTTTTCAGGTAACTGTCAGCAACACAGCAGTAAATATTAACATGAAGTAGATTATTACCCTGTTTCCCTGAAAATAAGACAGTGTCTTATATTAATTTTTGCTCCCAAAGATGCATTAGGTCTTATTTTCAGGGGATGTATTATGTTTGCATGAAGTAGGTCTTATTTTCGGAGGATGTCTTATTTTCGGGGAAACACGGTATTGCAGATTACACAGGGAGAACAAAGGGTAAAATATTTAACTGCAGCAGTGTTTGACTATATTCTGTGCAGTGAGAAAACCTGAAGTCATTTTCAAGGTCCACAATTTCTTACTTCTTTTCAGTTGGGTCAAGTTTCTATACTTTCTAAATCTTTGTTTTCTGGCTAAGGAGAAGAAAATAGGATTCCGCCGAATCTCCTATCTACCTATTCCAGGACTTCTGTGAGGATCAAATGAGATGAGGCATGGGAAAACATTTCACAGACATTTGGTTAAAGTGTGAGATGATTGCACCTGGCTATAAAGCAAGTCGTGTTTCTGGGCTGAGAAACTGCAAGGATTAAAAAAGGTTAAAAAAAAAAAAAAAATAAATAATAAACTGCAAGGAGGCTAGTCGTCGCTCAGGAGAGGAAGCCGGTGGTCACTACGTGACATCCTTACCCACTGCCCACAGTGACCGTTTCTGGGCTGGGCTGTGGGCCGTATTTTGCACCATGGGCCCTTGCCAGTGTCAGCTTCGATTTGATGGACTGCCGCGCTAGCGTGGTGGCAGGGCCTGTGTCCCACTTGGGGGAAGCCGAGTGTTGCTTTGTGGGCACCAGGTCCTCGGGGCCAGGGTGCATCTCCGCAGCTTGGTGTTGAGCATATGTCCCCTGGGGGTTAGTGTGCGTCATAGCAACAAGTTGGATGGTTGGACATTTGGCATATTAGCCATATATATATATATATATATATATATATATATATATATATAGATAGATAGATAGATTATATTCCAGAAATGTGTTGGTAAATTGGTACCTTGGAATTTGGAACAAACTTTCCAATAAAAACAGTGCAAAAAAGGTAGTAAGATTTCTAGGGAGGTCAAATTTAGGAAAGTAACAACAATACTACAGTATCTGATTACTCTTCAGGATATGGCTTAAATGGGAAAATCCATTCAAGGTTTGAATGGGAGATCAAGAATCTATCTCCCCACTGTGAAATAAGCTAAATGACAAAAGACAGCCTTCTACACCACATCCTCTCCCTTATAGAGTCCAGCTGTTTTAAACACTAGCCAGAGGTGGGCCAGTGCTTTAATGAAAAGGAATTTCTCAGGCTGAGTGTCAGGTAGCTGGAGGAATAGTGGACAGGGTTGTAAAAGGTTGAGGCAACTTGTGAGGTAGGCAATGATTTAGAACTATTCCTACTGACTTTCACGGAAAGTGAGGCAAGGATTCTGACGGTTGGGAGGAGTGAAGGTGCTTTCAGAGGAGACACCCTAGGTTCACCCTCTCACTGGGTTTGAGGGCTTCAGTGACTCCCACCACCTAGGCCCCATCAGAAGAGAGATGGTACGCCATTTGCATTTTACTATTCCTAATTATGGAAGTACTCTATAAAATTGTATGAATTATCTTCTGAAACTGGTTTGGGAATCGATACTGTTTATGCTCATAGGAATGAAAATAACTGGCATATATAGTTTCTAAAGTGTTGAGGACTTACCACCCATCTTGCTACTTGCTGATTTTCTAGTTGCTTCATCAATGAGTAAAGCCTCAAGTCGGCTATAGCAGACAGAAGTGCTTGGGCAAGTCTAGGAATCCAAATCTTCATTAAAAAACAAAAAACAAACAAAAAACAAACAAAAAAAACATTTGTTGGTTTATACTGAATCATCATAAGAAATCAACAAGGTAATCCAACTATCATTATACATACACACACACACACACACACACACACACACACACACACATTTTAATTTAAATAGCCAACAAACCCTTTCATTGTGTTAAGGTTCTATTTTAGAAGCATATCTAGTTCTTTTTATTAGCATAACAATAGGTAATTTTTAATAAAACTTATACAATACTGTATGCTAGGTAGGTATCATATCAAGTATATATTTTATTTTATTTTATTTTTAATTTTTGTTAATCCTCACCTGAGGATATTTTTCCTTTGATTTTTAAGGAGAGTGGAAGAAAAAGGGAAAGACAGAGTTTTTTAAGAGTTTTTAAAAAATGTGTCATAGTTATCATTATCAAAATAACACTGCTATAAAGCATAACTTAATGTTGGTATGTTCAAAAATGTTTTTTAAAACATGTAGATTTGTATTTTTGTTGGCTCAAACTTCATTAACTTTACATTATAATTAGAGTTGCTTAACTTTCAGGTGTCAGGGGCATCTAACACTTCAGCTTTGTGTTCCTTTCCTTTGCCAGTAACCTATAGATGAGTGTGTAAATCTTAAGTTACAAGTGTGCTGTACTTCACTATTTCACTTAAACTGTGCCCTATAAAATGCAGTAAAGGGCACCTATTACATACCTTCTGTTTACTCTGCATAGAAATCGATAAGTTTCATTCTCACCTCCTGGGCCTGAAAGTTCATTTGAAAACTCAATTTGGCTACAAACTTCATGAGCCAACAGTGTGAGGTAGCCACTAAAAAAATAAAAGAGTCTTTGTTCCCTGAGAGAATAAGAATATTTATGAAGTAATGGTCTCACTATACTATTCTGAACTAGTTACCCTAGCTTTTAATATTGGGCTCAGTTTGAAGATCCACATTTTCAGATGGATATTAATTAGATCTTCAGAGGACATTATTTGATTACGAGGTTTAGAACTAGAGCTGTTTATCCTAAAGAAAACTTTTTGAAGGGTTGTCATCTAGAAATCTTAAATTTAAAAGAAGGTAGATTTTGCCCTGGCCAGTGTGGCTCAGTTGGTTGTTGGGGTACACGCCTTGGTGGGGCTGTGCAGGAGGCAGCAGATCTTACACCCATGTTTCTCTCTCTTCCTCTCTAAGAATCAATCAAATCTTTAAAAATGAAAGATAAGGTACATTTTAGCTCAATACAAAAATAAGTGGAGGTGTAAATTTCCATTATTAGCAGTCTTTCCAGACAGTTAATTTACCATCCTTTTCCAGGTCATGCCAAAGACCAGAGAAGAATTAAGTAATACTTTCATATGGCTTCTGGAAAATACAAAGTGGCGGTGTGGGGCAAAGAGGAGGAAGAACATGTCAGGGTAAATCGTGAGGACGATGCCTGTGTTGGCAACTTCACCAAAGTCTATATTCCTGTTCTTCAAGCTCCCAGTTCCCCTCTTAGGCTCCAGGAGCCAAATGCCCTTGCACCATCTTCTGACTACTCCAAGCCCCGCTGTGGCACCCATCAGCTCTCCCTTCTCATCCCTCTGTCTTCTCACATGTTCTAAGCCAGCACTGACTGACCAGCAGAAATAGAATGTGAACCACATAAAGTAGAATATCAAAGCAAGTAAAATGAATTTTACTTTGTTTAACCCGATATATATAATATATTATCACTTCAACATTTTAATCAATATAAGATTATATAAGTATTTTATATATTCTTATTTTATACTAGGTCTTGGACATCCAGTATGTACTTTATACATACAGCACTCCTCAATTTGGACTAGTCACAAATCTATAATAATAAAAGCAAAATACGCTAATTAGACTGGACAGCCAACCATCCTTCCAGACAAAGCCGTGGTGGCTGCGAGGGCCGAGGGCAGGCAGCTATGGCGGCCAGCAGTGGCAGCAGCAGCGGGGTGGAGGGGGCAGTGCCTTCCCGTTTGGCCCAGTCGCCTCCCGCAGAGAGGCCAGGCCTAAGATGTCAGTAGGACATCCCATAAGGGCTCCTGGACTACGAGAGGGGCAGGCCAGGCTGAGGGACCTGCCCCCAGGGCACACATTTTCGTGCACCTGGCCTCTGGTATTTAATAACTACATGTGAATTTACTTATAGTGGCTACCATATCAGACAGTACAGTGCTAAGTCATCCCTCATTTTGTGTATGTACCTAATGCAGTTTAAAGAGAAGTGATCTCAAAGGGCATTAGGCTGTGAATAAGTAGACCTTGGATCTAGTTTTAGCTCTGTTTAAACATGCTGTGACCCTGGTCTCTATGTGCTTAACTTCTCTGACCCCTTCTAGTTCAAAATTATATCACCTTTACTTAAAATAACCAGTATGAGAGTATGAACAACTGATGGTAGCATCCTAAGTTTCTCTACCTGGAATGTGACCAGGTGCTTTTTGGGGAGAGGTGCTAGCGTGGGGTGGGGATGGAGACCATGGAAGGTTTCCTTCCACACAAATTGGCCAGGTGGGCCCGCTACAGTGATCAGGGCTGGGAGGAACAGAAAGTTTTCCTGAAGACCCCTTCATTGATAATAAAACCTACTCCTGAGATATAAGATTTCCTTGGTGACATCATGAATAACCACCAGTGGTTCCAGACTCTATGGATACCCTGCATGGTCAGCGGTTGGCCCTGAGAGAAGAAAGGAGAACTCACAGCTCCTAAGTTCTACCTGTCAGTGAAACTGCTACCGCTCAGGATAGTTCCATGAGAAGCATAGGTCTGCTCCTTCTTTCTCAATAATGGAGAACCAAATAGCATTGCAAAGGGGAGAGTATAATCCTGTCTTTAATTTTTTTTTTTTAATCCCAGAACCTCAATGTATTTCAGGCTTAAAAAAACCACTCAGGATTTGGACTGCCTTTGGATACTTCCCTAACAGAAAATGGGAAGACCCAAAGTGCTGAGTCCAACTTGATGATAGCTTAAAGGATCTAGACCAGGGTGGGCAAACTACGGCCCGTGGGCCGGATCCGGCTCGTTCGGCTATTCTATCCAGCCCACGGAGCCGAAAGAGTGGAGGTTCTCTTGCTCTCCCCTCCGCTCCTTCACCAGCAGCCCAAGATGAGAGTGCCAGCATGGTCAGGTTGCTTTTGTTCTGGCCCTCCGGTCCAGTTTAAGAACCCATTGTGGCCCTCGAGTCAAAAAGTTTGCCCACCCCTGATCTAGTCAGTGAGGTCAGAGAAACTTGTGTTCTATTAGTTCTTCCTTTGTATCCTCTCCTGGCAAATAACCCCAGAAATTCATGTTCCAGGAATTACAACCCTACTCACTATTGAGGCCTAATTACAATGTAGCACAATGATTGTGCATATCATTACATTTTTGTCAAATTGACTTTGTCTAAGTTTTCATTTCAATACTATGTGTTTATATGTATTTAATCTTCATAAGCTCATATAACATGGTCTTCAGCTCACAAGTTAAAAAAACAAGATACAACCTGCTCTCAAGTGACTCTTTATGATACAAATAATCATAATATATAATGTAACCATTCTGAAATTCATAACAGGATTGCTCCCAGCAGGACTTTCATGCTCAGTCCTGTGTTGTAGCGCGTACTGAAGAGCTACCTCAGACACAGCATGTCCTTGGAGCCCTCTGCTTCCCAGGTGTGGTCAGACTAGCCTTTTAAAAACACACCGCACGATACCAATAATACCATGTAGTTAATACAGCCTAAACTTTAAAAAAGGATGGCATGGGAGGGCAGGGGCAGGGTGGAGGGGGTCAATGGGAGAAAAAAGGGCACAACTGTAATCCTTTCAACAAGATACATTAAACAAATAAAAAGGATGGAATAATCTACATTTAAGAACTATCTTGATTACTTTTATTTAAACTTACCAGCAGCTGAACACTGTCATTCCCCAAAAGATGCAGAATCTTGTAAATGCTTGCAAAGATTAAGGGGTAAGTGTAACCCCTCAATCTTTCCGTCCATTCCCAGGTCAAATAACCATAAGTAGTGATATTAAGGACTAATTTTAAATAGCACTGAAACAAAACCAATTTTCACTTCCATATATAAAACTGTTTTATTTTTTTAACACAGCAGCTTAAAAACACAACATTTTACACTAGATATTTAAGTGAAAAATGCAATTGGCCAACTAAACTCTTAACTTCTTCAAGGCAGGAATGTGTTTTTTATTTCATATATTTTCTCCACAGTACTGAGCACTGGAAATACATGCTAAAGATTAAGTCATGTACATTAACATCAACTAAATATACAGATGACATATTAGCATAAAATAACAGCATACTTTGATAAAATTATTTGGAGAAAATATAGAGGATTGATTGAAAATGTATAATAAAAACTAACACAATTCCCAAGATGAATTGAATACACATTTCTAATCTGGACAAGAAAATACAAAGGATATTGGAAAACCATATGATGTGCAACTTCAAGAGACTGCCAGTACTCATCTGGAACAAAACTTGTCTGGACTAAAAAGCAGTTACATATTCGCAACGCTATGGTAAACAAGACCAGGTAAATGTTCTCACCAAGAAGATCTGAAAAATAAAACAGGTAATCGTGGCGCAAAAGTCAGGCAAGTTCTGCTTGCAGAACCATCTGCTGCTCTGGCTGGCCCCTTGCTCAGGCTCTGATCAGGCACAGTGGTGAACTCTGACCCCTCCACTCCTCTCAAAGCCGACCTGGGCTGAGAGTTTCACAAGATTTACCACTCCTTTCATTTAACCCATCTTTCCCACAACTCACTGTATAAGGAGAATATACTGAAAGAGAGATTGGGTTAACTAAGGCCTTCGGTGGATTAGGTTATCATATATATATCATGATATATATAAAACCTGTCCTTCGGTGGATTAGGTTATCCTATATATATGTAACCTGTCCTTCGGTGGATTAGATTATCATATATATATATATATATATATATATATATATATATGATAATGCCAGTCAGCAAACAGACCTGCTTTGAATCCTGTTTAGTCATCTGCAACTTTTTTTGCCTTTAGACAAAGCAATTTATTTCTGAGCCTCTGTTTCCTCATTTGTGAAATGGGCTGATATCTGCCCCATAGAGTTATATTGAGGATTAAATGAGATAATGCATGAAAAGAGAGAAACTCAGTTATATATATATATATATATATATATATATATATATATGCACACACACACACATATATATATATATCCTATCCTTCGGTGGATTAGGTTATCCTATATATGTATGTAAAGAAGAAACCAACTAACAAATTACTAACCTAGGAAAAACTCTGTAATATGTGCTTAACAGTAGCTTATAAAATGATCTATACATTTTAAAATATATATTTTTATTGATTTCAGAGAGGGAGGGAGAGAGAAATAGAAAATTCAATACCGAGAGAATCACTGATCACGCCCTCCACTGGGGATGGAGCCCAGACCTTGGGCATATGCCTTGCCCTCATGGCTCATAGATCCAGGCCCAACCACTGCGCATGCGTGCTGGGCGATGGGCACATTTTTAAATAGCACCAGTGGTGCTTCCAAATGCCAGGCACTGAGTTTCTCTCTTTTCATGCATTATCTCATTTAATCCTCAATATAACTCTATGGGGCAGATATCAGCCCATTTCACAAATGAGGAAACAGAGGCTCAGAAATAAATTGCTTTGTCTAAAGGCAAAAAAAGTTGCAGATGACTAAACAGGATTCAAAGCAGGTCTGTTTGCTGACTCCAACACTGCTCTTAACCATAGATGGACAGCAGACAGGCTGGATACAGAGGGTTTCTTTTTATTTATTTTTATTTTTAAAAATATATTTTATTGATTTTTTACAGAGAGAAGGAAGAGAGAGAGAGAGAGTTTACAAACATCGATTAGCTGCCTCCTGCACACCCCCTTACCAGGGATGTGATCAGCTGCCTCTTGCACACCCCCTACTGGGGATGTGCCCACAACCAAGGTACATGCCCTTGACCGGAATCAAACCCGGGACCTTTCAGTCCGCAGACCGACGCTCTACCACTGAGCCAAACCGGTTTCGGCAGAGGATATGTTCACGATGTTAGAGTGAGGGAGGGAGAGGGAAAGAGAGATAGATGTGTGTGTATAAATATCAACGCGAGAGAAACCTCGATTGGTTGCTTCCCTTACAAGCCCAAGGGGATGGAACCCGCAGAGTCTGTGCCCTGAGGGGAATCAAACCCACCACCTTTCAACATACGGGTGGACGCTCCAACCAACCGAGACACTCCGGCCAGGGACAGAGTGTTCTGTTCTTTTCTTTTTTTTAATTTGAATTTAGTGCCCTGAATGAATGAGAAGTCCATCTTTACATTACCCCTCCCTCAACTTGCGGGGGTGGAGTGTTGATTTTTCCTGCCATCTCTCCCTGACCCAGGAGCGGGCCACGCGGGTAATGAAATCAGGCGGTGGGACCGGCCGCCCTCCGGGAGGCAGCCCCTCGCCGCCCCTCGCCGCCGCGGAGGCCGGGCGCCCCTCTCTAACGGGCGGCCCCCCACGCCTCTGCGCCTCACAAGCACGTACACAGCGCCTGTGTGGTGGGGAGGGCGGCGGGCAGCCCCGCAGTCCGGTGGGCGGCAGCGGGGACGGAGAACCCGCCCGGAGCGCGCTGGGGTCCCGCCCCTCGCCCAGCAGGCGGAGCCCGCGCTCCGGGCCCGGTGCCCGCCCCGCCCCGCCCCCGCCCCCGGCCGCCTCACCCCCACTCACCGCGGCGCCGGGAGCCCTCCTCGGGGCGGACGTACAGGGCCGACTTTCTCTTCCGCAGCTTCACCTGGTCGCGGGAGCGGCTCTGGAGGCCGCGGAAGAAGAGGCCGCCGCCCCCGCCGCCGGGCTCGCGCTCCATCCCGCAGGGGCGCCGCCGCCCGCCGCAGGCCCCGGGCCCCTTCCTCCGCGAGGTGGGCCCCGGAGCGCGCGCCGCTGTGGGGCGCACTACGTTTGGCCTCCGCGGGCCGCCGTCCGGGCGGGCGCAGGGGGAGCCGGGAAAGGGCAACTTTCCGCCAACTCCGGGCGGTAGCGGCCGCGCCGCGCCGGGCCGCCCCGTGGCCAAACTTTGCCCGGGGCTGCCCACCCTTTCCCCGGGGCACTTCCTTCCGCCCGGGCGGCCGGTCGCCTCCGGTTTGGGGATCTGGGCGCCGGGGAGTCCGACCGACACTGCTGGAATGGTCGGACCGGCGGGAGGCGGGGTCCGCGGCTCGGAGTGGAGCCGGGCGGGGGGACGTGTCTGAAGGGTAATGGCGGTCGCGCAGGCACACCTCGCTTCGTTGCGCGTTGCTTTATTGCGCTTCGCCGATATTGCGGGGTTGGTTTTGTTTGTTTTTTGTTTTTTACAACTTGAAGGTGTCTGGCAACCCTGCAAAGAGCGAGCCTATATCAGCGCCTTTCTTTTTTTCTAACAGCATTTGCTCACGTCGTGTCTGTGTGTCACGTTTTGGTTAACTCGCAATATTTTAAGCTTTCCCGTTATTGCTCTGTTTGTTATGATGATCAGTGATCTTCAGTGTTAGGGTTGTGATTATTTCGGGGCGCTGAGAATGAAACTCTGCATAAGACCACCCACTTCGAACTTAACCGGATGACATGCTTGTGTTCTGACGGCCCCCGCGACCGACCGACCGGCCGACCGACCGGCCTTCCCTCCAGCCTGTCCTCCCGTTTCCTGACCGACCGCCACCGGGACGCGGGGCCCGTGGGCGAGCCTGCAATGGCCTCCAAGTGCCCAGGGGAGAGGAAGAGCCGCACGTCCCTCACGTTAAACCAGAAGCTGGAGATGATTAAGCTCAGCGAGGAGGGCCTGTCGAAAGCGGAGATCGGCCGGAAGCTGGGGCTCCTGCGCCAGACGGTGAGCCAGGTGGTGAACGCCAAGGAGAAGTTCCTGAGGGAGATGCGGAGCGCCACGCCGCTCCACACGCGCATGATCCGGAGGCGCAACGGCCTCATCGCGGACATGGAGAAAGCGCTGGCGGTCTGGATAGAAGACCAGGCCAGCCGCCACGTCCCCTTAAGCCAGAGCCTGATCCAGAGCAAGGCCCTCACTCTCTTCAACGCCATGAAGGCCCAGCGAGGGCCCGGCGCCGCCCAAGAGAAGTTCGAGGCCAGCCGAGGCTGGTTCAAGAGGTTTAAGGAGAGGAGCCGGTTCCCCGACCCGAGAGCTCCCGGCGGAGCCGCCGGAGTCCTAACCGACGAGGAGCTGCTGCTCGTGGACGAACAACGGAGGAAGTGGCTTCTGGAGGTGGGACCCGCCCCGCGGGGGGACGCGGTGAAGGTGGTCGAGATGGCGACCCAGGACTTGGAGCATTACGTAAACCTGGTGGACAAGGCCGCGGCGGGCTTTGAGAGGATCGACGCCAACTTTGAAAGAAGTTCTGCCGTGGGGAAAATGCTGTCCGACAGCATCGCGTGCTACAGGGAGGTCCTCCGGGAAAGGAAGGGCCGATCCGAGCAGCAAGCCTCACTGTTCACCCATTTTAAGAAATTGCTGCGACCACCCCAGACTTTGGCGGCCGCCACCCTGCTTAGTCAGCAGCCGTCAACCTCCGGGCAGGACCCTCCGCCTGCGAAAAGGTTACGACTCGCTGCAGGGTCCGATGAGGGTTAGCATTTTTTTTTAGCAATAAAGTATTTTTTAGTTAAGGTATGTATCTGGTTTCTTTTCTTTTTTTTTTTTTTTTTTTTTTTTTTTTAACACAATGCTGTTGCACACTTAGCGGACGTCAGTATAGTGTATACAACTTTTACATGCACTGGGACAACCAAAAGCTTTGTGTGACTTGCTTTATTGTGATAGTCTCTGTATTGCGGTGGTCTGGAACCAAGTCTGCAATATCTCCGAGGTATGCCTGTAATGATAATTATAAACGTGTGTATGCAGCATTTCCCTGTTTGGGTGATCACACAGTAACTATTCATTGAGCGAAGTAGGCAAGGTAAAGATGATTTAGCCTGATGAGGTTCAAAAGGGTAAAATGAGTTGGTCCGGGTCAATTAGCCAGTTAGTGACAGAAGGGTAATTATCAATTTTCCAAAGAACAAATGGCTCCTTTTTGTTTTATTTATTTATTTATTTATTTTTTAACACTTAGCAGACATTGATCCAAAGTATGTTTGGTGACATCGTCATTTGTCTAGCTAATGGTAGAGTCTAGGAGAAAACAGGTGTTTTTTCCCCAGATTACTTTATATTACATTTTAGTGATATTAAGGGCAAGCTAGCTTCTAGTATCATTTCTGCCATTAATGGTTTTTGTGACCTTCAGGTTTGGTCTAGGAGGCTATGAAATGTTGTTATAATAATGGGAATATGTAAAACCTTTACTTTCCTCATTCATAAACATGTACCTAGTTTCTCCAGAGACTAAGATGTCAGCAAGGAATACAACTTTCCAAGAAGTGCTAGAGTCTTAACTCCTCTGTTGTTAGAGGTAAAACCATCCAAATCGCCACTATATTTTTGTCAAAAATGGATAGCAAATGATTTATATTTTATGTCTGCTTGTACCTAATAAAGCATCAAAGGAAATTCATACAATTTTAGCCTGTTTTAAAAGGCATATTTTTAATAATACATATTGCTAAAAATATGATAGTAGAGATGGGCTAATAAAAGTGGCATTTCTCTGTCTCCTACTTCCAGATCAGACTGGTATATCTTAAAGGCATAAAGAATATGGCTCAACCTTGTCTCACTTCTGCCCTTTTAAATTATCCATTCTGTAATAGGATTTAGCTTTTACACCATCCCCTAACGCTCATTTTCCATACTCCCTAAATATATGTAAAATTAGTAAGTAATATTTACATATTATGAGAAAACACTGTTCACTCTGGAACAAAATAGAGACTTGAAATCTTAAAAAAGTATCTTGTAGCCGAAACCAGTTTGGCTCAGTGGATAGAGCGTTGGTCTACGGACTGAAAGGTCCCAGGTTCCATTCTGGACAAGGGCATGTACATTGGTTACGGGCACGTCCCCGGTAGGGGGTGTGCAGGAGGCAGCTGGTTGATGTTTCTCTCTCATCGATATTTCTAGCTCTCTATCCCTCTCCCTTCCTCTCTGTGGAAAATCAATAAAAAAATATATACTGTATTTGTCGGCGTATAAGACGATTTTTTGGCCCTGAAAAATATGCCTCCAAGTGGGGGGTAGTCTTATACGGCGAGTATATAACAAACTCTGTATTTTTAGTGGAAATGTTAGGGGGTCGTCTTATACGCCCAGTCTCTTATACGCCGGCAAATACGGTATTTTTCAGGGCCAAAAAATCGTCTTATATGCCGGCAAATATGGTATATATATTTTAAAAGTATCTTGTACTAATTGCTTTATTTTCCATTTTCTTTGTACACAGATCTGAAGAGATTTCCTAAGTGGAGTGGAGTTGTTCAAAACCATCTTTGTACTGTGTGGCATTTGTTTAAAAAACATGTTTGGGAGAGTGACTCTACCACAAATGCTTTTTGCTGGCATCCTTGGAATTGCTGGAGGGATATATATTTTTCAACCAATATTTGAACAGTATTCCAGAGATCAGAAGGAATTAAAAGAAAGGTTGAAATTGGCAGAGGAATCAGAAAAGAAGAAAAGTTAATACTACAGCGAGTCGAACTGTAATTGCTTAAAGTTCCATTGAAATTATGTTGACTATATATAGTCTCGTAAAAACTTCTGAAATACATTTTAAACATAAATAAATCATAGATGATGATTTTTAAAACTAGTATTGTCAATCTTAATGTTTACTGTCCTTTTATTTGCTATTTTGTTTCTTTTTATCGGGACAAATTAATAATTTCCTTTTAAGTAAAAATGAATATTGGAATGGATATTTTATTTCCTAGGAATATTATATTTTATAAAATAGCTGGGAATGGTATTTACAGTAGTGTTTATAGATGAAATGAATCAAGTTATCCACTACAAGCAGAATGTCTCTTAAAAAAAATTGTTCTTATTGATTTCAGAGTAGAAGAGAGAGGGAGAGAGAGGCAGAGAGATAGAAACATTAATAATGAGAGAAAATCATTGATCCATCAGCTGTCTCTTGCTTGCTCCCTACTGGAGACCAAGCCCACAACCCGGGCATGTGCTCTGACCAGGAATTGAACCTTCGATCTCCTGGCTCATGAGTGGACACTCAACTACCACGCCGTACCAACCAAACAGAATGTCTCTCAATCAGCCTATAGTTAGCCTTCTTTAGTCTTTCAGCTGCAGCCCTGTCTCATCACAGGCAGAATGGTGGAATAAATTGACAATTGGGTTGACTCAGGTCAAATGAGGTTTTAGAGGGGGTATATGATGCTATATAGGGTGGAAAATATGACACACATCTATTTAACCTGAAGCAAATTTGCATTAATATTGGTGGTTAGGGAAGAATTAATTTGTTATGAAGCTACTATTTATATAGCTAAAGGGTGTGTTGAGATTGCTAAGAATGGATACACTATTTTTTTTTGTTTCTTTCGATTATGTTGTATTTTTTATGTTTGGGGTTTTTTTTTTGGATACTATTTTTTCAGCTAATATTCTTAAACTTGTATTTTCAGTGAGAGCTACAAATGTAATCACACATGTACAAAGTGCTTTAAAAAATTTAATTGTTGAAAGTATTACATATGTCCCCCTTTCTTCTCCCATTGACCCCTGCTAGACACCCCCCACCACCACCACACTACCCCAAGCCTTCACCCCCTTATTGTCTATGCCCACGGGTTATGTATATATGCATACAAGTTCTTTGATTGATCTCTTTCCACCCACTCTCCCCGCCTTGCCTCTGAGATTAGACAGTCTTTTCCATGCTTCTGTGTCACTGAATCTATTTTGTTCATCAGTCTATTTTGTTAAGTTAGATTCTGCATATGCGTGAGATCATGTGATACTTGTCTTTCTTTGACTGGCTTATTTCACTTAGCATAATCTCCAGGTCCCTCCATGCTAACTCAAAGGATAGATCCTTCTTTTTTATTGCTGCATAGTAATCCAAGTATAAATGTACAGCTTTCTTATCCACTTGTCTACTGATGGGCACTTGGGTTGATTCCAGATCTTAGTTATTATAAATTGTGCTGATATGAACATACAGCTTCATATATTTTTTTCTGATTGGTCTTTTGGGTTTCTTAGGATATATTCCTAAAAGCGAGATCACTGGGTCAAATGGCAAGTCCATATTTAATTTTTTTGAGGAAACGCTATACTGTTTTCCATAATGGTTGAGCCAGTCTGCATTCCTACCAGCAGTGTACTAGGGTTCCCTTTTCTCCACATCATCACCAGCACTTGTCATTTGTTGATTTGTTCATGGTAGCCTTTCGGACAGGTGTGAGATGGTACCTCATTGTTCATTTTAATTTGCATCTCTCTGATGATCAGTGACTTTGAGCATATCCTATCTCTATATATAAAAAGCCAGCAACCATAACACCGTAATGACCATAACAACCAGTTGCTATGACACACATTGTGGCCAGGAAACTGGCCCCATCAGGTACATATGTCTCCTTTTTTCTCCATTGACTCAAGAGCTCTCTATGTGGTTAGCTGAGGCTGATCCCTGGCCAACATTGCAGCTGTACTATTCCTCTGTTCAAACCTGCTCTTTTCCCATTCTTCCCAGTTCCTAGTCTCAAAATTATCCTTTAATAAGTACTGCCCACTATCAGACTCACCCACCTGAATCAATGGTGGGGCTGGCTGGCCAAGTGCCCCCATTTCCCCTGGCTAGCCCTGCCCCCATCAGCCCAACCCACTGCTATAGGCCCGCAGCCTCTCCCCAGCCGGCCCTACCCCTGATCGCTGCTTCCTCTCCCCACTGTAATAGAGGGCAGGCTGGCTAGCTTACTTCCTGTAGCCCCTCCCCCTGCCTGGCCCCACCCCAGATAGACCTTCCCCACCCTAATCAGGGACAGGGCCCGCCAGCCAACCACCTATGGCCCCTTCCCCAGGCTGCTGGCCCCTGATTGGCAACCCCACTCCATTTGGGGGCGGGGCCAGCCAGCCCACCACCCACAGCCCCTCCCCATGGCCATCCCCACCCCAATTGGCCTATGGCCAATCCTCCCAGCTGGCCCCACCCTTATTAGCCCTGATCAGGGCAGGCTGGCCGGCCGGCCGACCTCCTGCCTTCTCCTCCTCCCAACAGGCCCAGCCCTGATTCACCTCGATTGGGGCTGGGCCATCCGGTCCCCACCCGTACATGAGTTCGTGCACTGGACCTCTAGTCCTATATAATCCTATATAATAAAGAGCTAATATGCTAATGGTCATGATGCCCTCACACCCTAAGACTCTTCAGCAGGAGGCTGCGTGCACAGTGGGGCGGAGCTGCCACATTGCTCCGGAGATGGGGCAGAAGCAGGGAGGTGCCCAAAAGAGGTGGGGCCAGCCCAAGGCGACTCACGGGACCAAGATTGGGACTTGGAAGTGGCCAGAGAAGATCAGAAGGGTTGGGGGTGGGGGCAAGTGTGCTTGAGCTTTGGGTGGAGGTTAGGGTGTCAAGATGGGGTGGCTTGTGGATGGGCGGGGCATTCCTGGGTGGGCAGGGCTACATAATTTCACAATCCGGGTCACTAGTATAATAATAAAAGCATAATATGCTAATTAGACTGGACAGCCAAGTGACCTTCCAGGCATTCTTCCAAATGAAGCCATGGTGGTGGGGGCCGAGGCAGAGGTGGTTAGGGGCGATCAGGCAGGCAGGCAAGTGGTTAGGAGCCAGTAGATTATGAGAGGATGTCCGACTGCCAGTTTTGGCCCAATACCAGTCAGATATCCCCCAAGGAGTCTAGGATTGCAAGAGGGTGCAGGCTGGGCTGAGGCCCTCCCACACCCCCGATGTACGAATTTTGTGCACCTGGCCTCTAGTTTTTTCACATTTCTCTTGACTATATATATGTTCCCGTTGGAGAAGTGTCTATTTACTAATAGGTCCTTTGTCCAGTTTTTACTTGGATTGTTTGTTTTTTGTTAAGTTGTATGAGTTCCTTATATACTTTGGATATTAACCCTTTATCAGATATATCATTGCTAAATATGTTCTCTCATACAGTTGCCTCCCTTTTTGTTTTGTTGATGGTTACTTTTGCTGTGCAGAAGCTTTTTAGTTTGATGTAGTCCCATTTGTTTATTTTCTCCTTAGTTTCCTTTGCCCTAGGGAAGTATCCACAAACATATTGCTATGAGATGTTTGAGATTTTGCTGCCTATAGTTTCTTCTAGAATTTTTATGGTTTCCTGACTTACATTTAGTTTTTTTTTTAATCCATTTTGAGTTTATTCTTGTGTATGATATAAGTTAGTAATCTAGTTTCATTTTTTTGCATGTATCTGTCCAATTTTTCCAACACCATTTATTGAACAGACTGTCCTGACTCCATGGTATGTTCTTGCTTCCTTTGTGAAATATTAATGGAACATAATGGCTTGGGTCCCTTTCTGGGGTCTCCATTCTGTTCCATTGAACAAGTACTAGCCTGTTCCAGGCTGTTTTGAATTGATATCTGGTATTGTGATTCCTCCAACTTTGTTTTTCTTTCTCAAGATTTCTGCAATTATTTGTGGTCTTTTTGTTTCCATATAAGTTTTTGGAGTATTTGTCCTAGATCTATGAAATATGCTGTTGGTGTTTATTTTTTAAAAATATATATTTTATTGATATTTTACAGAGAGGAAGGGAGAGAGAGCTAGAAACGTCGATGAGAGAGATACATCGACCAGCTGCCTCCTGCACATCCCCCACTGGGGATGCGCCCGCAACCAATGTACATGCCCTTGACCGGAATCGAACCTGGGACCCTCCAGTCTGCAGACCGACGCTCTACCACTGAGCCAAACCATTCTCGGCTGCTGTTGGTGTTTTAATAGAGATTGCATTGAATCTAAAGATTGCTTTGGGTAGATCAATATGGATATTTTAATGATGTTAATTCTACCAATCCATGAATATGGTATATTCTTCCACTTACTTATATCTTCTGTCTCTTTTTCAGCATCCTGTAGTTTTCTGAGTATAGGTCTTTTACCTCCTTGGTTAAGTTTATTCCTAAGTATCTTAAATTTTTTGTTGTTGTTGCTGCAATGGTAAATGGGATTGGTTTTTTTAGTTTCTCTTTCTGAGAATTCATCATTAGTATATAAAAATGCCATCGATTTCTGGGTGTTAATTTTGTATACTGCTACATAGCTGAATTAATTTATTAAATTTAGTAGGCTTATTTGTGTGTGGAGTCTTTAGGATTTTACAAAGTTTTTTTTTTTTAAACTACACTCATTTTTAAAGAATAAACTCATTTTTATTATTGATTTTTTTTCTTGAAAAATAAATTCACTATAGCTTAATCTAAGCTGAATAGACAGTATGAGTAGCTTAAAATAACAGGGAATAAAGAAAGAATCATAATGTTCTAAGTTCATTAAAAATACCAAACAATACAAAAATGTACAAAGTGAAAATTATCCAGGCATACATTAATTTAATCAACACAGTTAAAAGTTTAGTGAGCTTTTGAGACTTAAAAAAACAACAACAACATATTTTTTAATATATTTTTTATTGATATTTTACAGAGAGGAAGGGAGAGATATAGAGACCTAGAAACGTCAATGAGAGAGAAACATCGACCAGCTGCCTCCTGCACACCCCCCCACTGGGGATGTGCCCGCAACCAATGCACATGCCCTTGACTGGAATCGAACCCAGGACCCCCCAGTCCGCAGACTGACGCTCTACCACTGAGCCAAACCGGTTTCGGCTTGAGACTTTTTCTTTAATGCAAATAAAATATATAAAAAATTAAATTAATGTACTAATATCAATTATCTGACAGGCTTGGTTTTGCTTGTCTACAGGTAGACTGGGGTTCTGCTATATACACTGACTGGCCAAATTATTATGATCTCTGAACGCAAAATAATCTGGCCACTCAGTGTATATCCTATATAATAAAAGGCTAATGTGCAAATTGTCCCCTCAACCAGGAGTTCAACCAGCAGGCAGGCCAGCCAACTGCCCATGTCCCATGTCCCCTCCCCCTGGCCAGGCTGGCTGGACCCACCCATGCACAAATTCATGCACCTCAGGCGGGGGAGGCACAGTCTCAGGTCCCCTGGCCTGATGCTGGGATAGGGAGCGTGGCCTGAGGTCCCCTGTCATTCCCCACCTGGTGGGGGGCATGGTCTGAGGTCCCCCTACCTGGCACTGGGGGGAGGGGTGGTGGAGTAGCCTGAGGTCCCCTAGCCCAGCACCAGGATGGGAAGTGCATCTTGAGGTCCCCCATCAAGTCCTGCCAGGTGGGGGGCGTGGCCTGAGGACCCCAGCCTAGTGTTGGGGCAGGGGGAGAAGCCTGAGGTCCCCTAGCCCAGCACCAGGACGGAAAGAGCACCTTCAGGTCCCCTGTCAAGCCCTGCGGGGTACGTACGCAGCCTGAGGGGGGGCAGGGGAGGGCGTAGCCTCAGGTCCCTTCTGATAGCTCATTAACGCTCCTTTTGGGAACTTGGCCTCAGCTGTGGGTGCAGTCATCTTTGTGATGGAGTGATGGTCAATTTGCATATCCCCTGTTTATTAGGATTTTTATTGATTTCAGAGAGGAAAGGAGAGGGAAAGAGAGAGAAACATCAATGATGAGAGAGAATCATTGATCGGATACCTCCCACATGTCCCTAAAAAGCCCACAACTCTCTCACTTGTCCTGGAATCTAACCATGACCTCCTGGATCGTAGATCAATGCACAACCACTGAGCCACATCTGCTGGGCTTGATAGTGTTTTTTTGATGTACTCTAGTCACTTTCTCTGGGAAGTCTTGATTTGGTGTCATTTGTCTGTGTTCCAGTGGCGGTATTTAACTTCCTTATTGGGGATTTAATCTCAGGGCTCTGAAGTTAACTGCTTACTTATCGGTCTTTCAAGCTCCCTGGGGGTACCTAATGGGGTGCTTGGCTGAATATGGGCCATAGGCCACTGTCTATTTTCCTATCTACATGGCCCGGCAAACTCCTGGTAACGGCAGGCACAGTGGGGCTCTCCCAGTCTCCTATCAGCCATGAACAGCTGCTGCATTGCCCCTTCACCTCCCATCTCCAGATTTTATTTTATTTTATTAAAATATATTTTATTGATTTTTACAGAGAGGAAGAGAGAGGGATAGAAAGTTAGAACATGAGGGAGGATCATCAATCAGCTGCCCCTGACCAGAATCGAACCTGGGACCTTTCAGTCCGCAGGCCGATGCTCTATTCACTGAGCCAAACTGGTATCGGCCATCCCCAGATTTTAGCTGCTCAGTGACTCCCAGGGCTGTTTCCCTACACATCGGCCTGGGGCTACTTTTCCTGTCTTACCATCAATAGGCAACAGTCTGATGGCCTTTCTCTCAGCTGGGGAACATCCCTTGAAACCAGGACCTGGTATGAAATCTGTTATCCCTAATTCTGAGGTCACTAGGTTGTATTTGCCTGGAAATACTAGGTTGACTATATCTTCAATACCTGGCCCTTTCATATGGGTCATTCTATATGTGATTTTGTAAACTGGACATATATCTGAAGCTAATTGTACTTTGCTGCCAACTATGAGTAGGTACAGACTGGTTGGGCGGGTGGGTCTGGGACAGCTGGAATTTGTGGCGCAAGTGGGAGCAGGTCGATGAGACAGAACTGACGACAAGAGAAGCTGGCGAGGGCTTCCACGCAGTTTGCTGTTTGGAAGTGAGGTTACTTGGTTCTGAAGTGCTTCTCCTGGAAGCCCAAGGCCACTGCTCAGAACCCCTGCCCACTGGGAGAGAAATTGGGAACCTGGGAACCTGGACCGATTTCCCAGCAGCAGGTTTAAGTAGGCTTACGCAAACCCTAGGGGGCAGCAAAGGCTCGCAGACTTCTCCTTACTGTATTTTTTTTTTTTTTAATGAATTGCTCTGTCACTCTTAGAAATTTAATGTTGAGTGACTTTATAATCTGAATTAGACCGTACGACCAGAGACCCTGTTTGTCATTTCCTTCCTTCCAGAAATACACTTACCACCCCTCTGCTCTCCCGCGGTCCTAAGGTTTCCCTCCTGTAGGAAGGCCCAGCCCAGGCCGACCTGGAGGAGGGAGGAGCCGCGGGCGGGATGGACCGGGCAGAGCCGGACTCCCTCCCGGTGCGGTGCTGGGGACCCCAGGGATCCGGGGGCTTTAGGGGCCCAGGTGGGCTGACTTCGCAGCTCTCCGCAGTTCTGGCTGAAAGTGGAGACACCGATCTGAGGCCCTGGAAAACACCTTTAGAAAATGGCTTTTGGGGGAGGAGATTTGGAAGTGAGAGTCATTCACCATATGCCGCAGCGCCCTGATCCCCGAGCAGTTTGCAAATGTCACCCAAGGTTCACAACGAGCCGCGCCCCCTCTCTCTCTACCCTCCCCTCCTCCCCCCCATACACACACGCGTGGTTCGCGCCTTCCAGGAAAGGCAGCGGAGACCTGGCTGGAGCCACAGGAGGCGATCGGACCTTCCGCGGCCCAGCAGGTGCGGCGGGGCTGGCGGCGTGCGCCCTGCACCCCACGGAGTCGGGCGGGTGCTCCCCGAGGTGACAGGAGGAAGCGGGGAGGTGGCGGTGGAGAGGAGGTCCCGCCCCCACCTCGCCCTCCTTTACGGGAAGTGATGTGGGGCCAGACGGAAAAGACCCGCCAAGGACCCGAAAACGGCCGGCACGGGAGGCGGCTGCGCGCACGGAGGCCGAGCGGCGTGGGCACCGTGGGCTGAGCCAGGTGAGGCGGGCGCGGCCGGGCTCCGGTCCCCCCGGCCTGGAGCGGGGCTGGTCCCGGCTGGGCTGGGCTGGTCCCGGGGCTGGGCTGGAGGTTGCCGCTTCTTCTCCCCTGGCCTCTCTGGGGCCGAGCCTGCCAGAAAAGTTGCCTTGCTGCACCCAGGCCCTGGATGGCCATCGCACAGACCCCACGATGGATGATGGATGACACCTGGCCGGGATGACGCTCTGCTTGGGCACGAGGTGCTGCTGCAGACTGGTCCCAGGTTGGGATGGGGGGCTGAGGTCAACTCCGGGCGGCATCCAGGCGCGAGGGGTCCCCGTTAGTGGGGAAGGAACTTCACTGGGAGGAGAGAAGGAAGGTTCCGGGGTGTGTGTGTGTGTGTGTGTGTGTGTGTGTGTGTGTGTGTCCTGCACCGACCTCTAGTTCTCTGCCCCCTTTTGCTGGTTTCGGTTGAATTACTGACCGTCTTTACAGCACCTTGGTCGGTCAGGGTCTGGAGGGCCAGCTGGCGGGTGGGAGGGGGTCCCCCTTTCTCCTGTCAGCCAGCCAGAAAGCTCTCAGGCGCTGGCAGGCGGCAGTACGGATGTGATGACAGGTTCCCAGACTATTGCCAAAGGCTTGTCTCTGTCCCAGTAGATCACAGGTAGGCGAAGCCAGGCCTGAAGCGAGGGAAATCTTGGGAGCTCCTGACTTTGCATTCCCAGCCTCCTGTGCCCACTGGCTACCTGGGCCTATGGCCTCGGAATGAATCTTCTCCACAGTGTCTGTCCACCCCCTGCGGGCTAACAGCTGTTTCTTCCCTTCTGGATGGCGCCTGCCTCCCGTTTTGGTTGGCTTGTCAATCAGATGTTGGGAGGGGAGAGTGGTATTTGCCATATACGTTTTCTATAATTATTGCTGGTTTAATTTGTTGGTGCTTCACTGTTCCTGTTCCTTTCTTTTTCTTCTCTTTTGTTAAAAACTTGCTTGGGGGGCGGGATACAGTCTGGAAAATAGGGTTTCTTTAGATGGCTGGAAATGAATAAAGGTTAATATTAATGCTGAAAGAACTTGACTGAGGATCCTTCTTTTCTGTATTATTATTATTGTTGTTTTTTAATCCTCACCGAGGATATTTTTTCCCCATTGATTTTTAGAGAGAGTGGAAGGGAGAGGGAGAGACAGAGAGAAACACTGATGTGAGAGAGACATATTGATTGGTTGCCTCCCGCATGTCCCCCACCAGGGCTGGGGAGCCTACAACCGAGGCACATGCCCTTGACCAGAATCGAACCCGGGACCCTTCAGTCCACAGGCCAACACTCTATCCACTGAGCCAAACAACCTATTTTATGTTGCTTTTCACTCCCACTTTCTTCCTTTCCTCCCTTTCATAATTTCCATGGCCTGCCTTGATTTTGAATTTTGATAAAGTATAATTCATTTACTTTTTTTCCTTTTGTTGCTATTGCTTTCGGTGTCAAATCTAAGAAAGCATTGCCAAATCTACAGTCATGAAGACTTATGTCTATGTTTTCTTCTAAGAATTTTATAGTTTTAGCTCTTACAGTTCAATCTTTAACTCATTTAAAATTAATTTTTGTATATGATAGGAGGTTGGGATCCAACTTCATCCTTATGCATGTCGAAATCCAGTTTTCTACCACCATTTGTTGAAAAGACTATTTTCCCCCTTTGAATGGTCTTAGCGACTCTGTTGAAAATCAATTGACTGTAAATGTGAGAGTATATTTCTGACCTTTCAATTCTGTTCCATTGACCTATATATCTTTCCTTATTCTATTACCATACTGTCTTGATTACTGTAGCATTGTAGTAGTTTTGAAACTGAGAAGTATGAGCCTTCACACTTTGTATTTCCCCCTCCCCCAAGATTATTCTGGCTATTCTGCAACCCTTGAATTTCCATATGAAATTTAGATTCTCAATTTCTACTGCTTTGGTTCTGTGACAGATGTAAGGGTTTTGGAGTGGGCAACAGTCTGTAGGAACCAGACTCTTGGTTTTCCCACCCCAAACCTGCTTTCCCCTTAGCTTCCCCATCTCAGTTAGTGGCAACTTCATTCTTCCAGATGCTGAGGCTACACACCCAGGAGTCATCCCTGATTCTCTTCTTTATCTCATTTCCATATCTAATCCTTCAGCAATCTCATTGGTTGTTGTACTTTGAGAGTATGTCTAGGATAATCACCATTGCTGAGGCCAGTTTGGCTCAGTGGTAGAGCTTCGGTCTGTGGACTGAAAGGTCCCGGGTTCGATTCTGGTCAAGGGCATGTACATTGGTTGCGGGCACATCCCTGGTAGGGGGTGTGCAAGAGGCAGCTGGTCAATGTTTCTCTCTCATCGACGTTTCTCGCTCTCTATCTCTCTCCCTTCCTCTCTGTAAAATATCAATAAAAAATGAATAAATAAATAAATAAAGCCACAACATTAAAAAAAAAAAAAGATAATCACCATTTCTCACCCCTTCCAATGCCACCATCCAGTTCCTGGATCACTGCAAAAGCTTCCTACAGGGCCACCCTACTGCTACCCTCACCGCTTCACTGTCTGTTCTCACAGAGCAGCGAAAGTCACTCACTCCTCTGCTCAGACTCTCCTGTAGTCTTTTATCTCAGCAGAAAAACAAAGTCTCATCATGGCCTACATGCCCCTTCTATGGTATGGGCCTTCATTTTCTTTAACATATTTTTATTGATTTCAGAGAGGAAGGGAGAGGGAGAGAGAAATAGAAACACCAATGATGAGAGAGAGTCACTGATTGGCTGTCTCCTGCCTGCCCCCTACTGGGGATCGAGCCCGAAACCTGGACCCTTCAGTCTGCAGGCCAACACTCTATCCACTGAGCCAAAGCAGCTAGGGCTTCATTCTCTAGTTCTCTCTCCTTTGCTAACTTTGCGTTAGCCAGGCACACCTCAGGAGCTTTGCACTTGACGTTTCCTTTGCTTGGAATGCTCTTCCTTCAGATATCTGCATGGTCTTCCCACTCATTTCATTCAGGTCAAAAGTCATTTCTGTATAGAGTCCTTCTTGAACCATCCCATTAAAATAGCATTCCTCACCGCTCCCATCATTTTCTGCTCCCTCATCTTACCTTAATTTTCCTTAGAATCTCTAATACTTCTCTCTCTCCCTCAATATTTGTTTCCCACGGGTAGATTACAAGCTCCATGAAGGTCAGGAATTTCTCTGCTTCTTTATGGTATGCATAGCATTTAGAATGGTTTTTGGCACACAGTAAGCACTCAAAAATGTATTGAATGATTGAAAAGGGAATGGGAGGATAAGAAATGGTTATCGCTTTGCTATTTCTTCCTATTTTATCTAAGAGAAGCAATATCCGTAGCTACGCTAACATCTCTCTCCTCTTCTATCCTCCTGTGGTCCCCGAGAATGCTTTACCCTCCTCGGAAAGGGAAGGTCAAGCAAGTAGAAAGGAGGGCTCTGTGCTTTCCACGGTGGCCGCGGAGAGCCCTCTTCTTTGGAGCCCAGAGCACTCGGGTTGGCATTCTGTGCTGCCTCCAGGGATTCCATCTCTTGTCTAGGGGGAGGAAGACATTCCTTGGAAATTCAAGAAAATGGAGACTCATTTCTTGATGAATGCTTTGTATTGCACTGAATTAATCTTTCTCTGGCATCCACCTGAAATTGCCTCCTTGGAAACTCATTTTGACATTTAGTTATGAGACTCATCAGCTAACGAGGCACCTGACAATTAAATGACTACTTTAGACGGCCAGCTGTTTATGTGTATGACCTTATATCCGTGGCACACTGCAATATCCTAGAGCCGAGCATGACTTCCGCTCATTTTTGAGGCTCATACTGCCAGGTGTCTTAGACAAAAGGAGAGTTCGATGAACGCTTGCTGAATGTCGACCACACCTTTAATTTTTCTTAGCCAATCGCTCCAAGCACCTCGTTTTAGTCCAGCTCACCCTGCTACTGCGGATGGAGCCGTACTGGCCGCAGCTGAGTGCGCTTTCCTGCTGCTCTTTCCCAGGAAGAATTGAGTTCATTGGCTTCCAGTGTATGGCAATTAATCTTTTCCTCATCTTTAAAATTGAATTTTCCTTCCATTGTTATTTAAACCTATCTTAGAATGAGCCCTATTAGTATCTTCACTGCAGTGTGGAAAAGTTTTGACGTATGTGTGAGATATATATATATATTTAAAAAATTTTTTTCCCTAACAAATTATGATAGGTTTGATATCTCCTGAAAAACAAAACGGGGCTTGCCTGTGTCCAGTGTGAGCCCCTATTTAACGAGACGGAGGGAACCCTTTCACCTTGCACATGTACCTCAAATCCCCCACGATGTACGCTTTACGTAACTTACAATTTTATTTTTACTTTTAAAAAATAAATTATAATTTCACATGTCAGCTATACCTCAATAAAGCTGAAATTTTTTTTAAAAAAGTGTGAGCTGAAACCGGTTTGGCTCAGTGGATAGAGCGTCGGTCTGCGAACTGAAAGATCCCGGGTTTGATTCCGGTCAAGGGCATGTACCTTGGTTGCGGGCACATCCCTGGTGGGAGGTGTGCAGGAGGCGGCTGATCGATGTTTCTCTCTCATCAATGTTTCTAACTCTCTATCCCTCTCTCTTCCTCCCTGTAAAAAAAAAAAAGAAATCAATAAAATATATTGAAAAAAACCCCTGTTCATTAAAAAAAAAAAAAGGTTGAGCCCCTGAGAAGCAAGATTGTCTTGCCATTGTTATAACCAGATTGCCTTCTGAAGAGGGTAATTTTTCCCTCTCGCTGCCTCCCCTTTTTCAGCCTGGTGCTGTTGCTGCTTGGGTCATATTTGTTCCTCTGCCTCTGGGTCAGGAAGCTTGAGTTTATGATCTGGTTTCCTTTAAGCTGATTACCTTGGGAGCAGACGTGAGCCCGGAGTTGGAGGAAGAGATAAAGGGAGTGTAATTAACTGAGGTCCACGGGGTGAGATGTGTGGAGCAGGGAGCATCCAGCCTGTTTTGGCCTCCTGTCTGCTCACACCGCGCAGGGGGCACATCTAATATCATTGAGGCCTAACACTCATTGTTTTTACTGCCTGGTTTACTCAAGAGGAGTGTTGAAAGTTGTTCCTCTTTTCCTGGTGTGTGTGTGTGTGTGTGTGTGTGTGTGTGTGTGTGTCTTGTGACCTTCTTGAGAAGGTCTCGCACTGAGTGCTTCAGCCACTCTTAACACCACCCACATGTATGGAAACAATTTTTAAAATTGAACTTTTCATATGGGGTGTGAGGGAGGGTGCAAGATTTAGCAAAAAAAAATATTGCATTTTGGATAAACAATGAATATTTTATTACTGTTAAGCATGTTCCATGCCATATTTGGGACATACTTGTATTTTAAAAGTATTTGCTTTTATGAAATGCAAAGTTAACTGTGTCTTGTATTTAATCTGGTCACCCTAGTCAGGTCGACCCACGTGTATGCACAGGAAATGCAGGGATCACGGTAATGTCCTGATAGTGACTGAGCTCATTTTGGTGACTGCACGTGTGTCCAGCGTAAGGACAGAGAGGCCTGGGAAACTCAGAAGTATTGGAAGGAGGAAGAATTTGGAGGAGACTGAGTTTTGCTCTCGACTGTTGCAGTAAGGAAATTCATACCCAGAGGCATGAAGTAAGATCACACAGTTAGTGGCAGAGCCTCTGTAAGGTCACACAGTTAGTGGCAGAGCCAGACCTGGGACTCCAGGTCCAGGGGCTGGTCTGCTGCACAGTGTCTTCCTTTACGAGACCCGGTATACATCGCTTACGTTTCCTGCTGACCCACCCCTGCGTGATTACTCCAATATCACGCTCTCCCCCCGCCCCCAGATCCAGCATGTTGCAATCAAAGCCGTTGTCATGAGACACCCTTGAGTTTTTCTCGAGGGCCACCACTTGGTTGTGTTTCCTTCTATGTGTTTTTATTCCTTTTAAGGGCCTGTTAATATGTTTGTCCCTTTTGGATTTTTATTGTAGGATGCTTCGATTAAGGTGGACTGAGAGTAATTCCACAGTAGCCACATAGGGTCCTATTGAAAGCCTGCTGGCTCTGCGTGGCCCACTCCTACGAAACTCCTCATCCCACAGTATTTTGGTAGAAAAAATATGGCAGATATGTGGTAAGGACCAATGTAGGAGGACAGGTATATGCGACTTGCCCTTTAGAGATGGGTTATTTTATTATTATTATAAGGATATGTGGACCTATTTAGGAAAGTTGCCCTGAAAATGGAATGCGTTCTCTGACCGCCACTAGAATACCATATTCCAGGGCCACTAATTTTGTTTTTCTATAGCTTTGTTGATTAATTCATATAAAGCCTTGCCAGCTGCCAGATCAAAGCATAATAATAAAGCCGGTTGCCTAGAGACGAAAACATCTGTTTGTTCTTATTAACTGCAGTTCCTCTATCTTGCCCTGATCTCACCACCTGGGCAGCTGATCCAGTCTTATCTAGCTTGGCTGGTTATGCATCTCCTGTGTATTTATATCGTTAAAAGCACACTCAGGGTCTCAATCAGCAAACTGTTTGGCTCTGCCACTAACGGTGACAGTGAGGTACTTTTATTGCTGTACTACCCCTGGCGTGGGAAAAATGACACATATAGAAATAGGTGATGATTCAAATGTTCCTAAAATTTTTAAAAATATAATCCATAGTCATGGTTGGGACTCATTTGTTTCTTGCAATATGTGATTTTTTTTTCCATAATGAATCTCACCCCTGCAAGGGGTGACCCCTAGAATGAGTAAAAGCGTTCAGCAGCCCTTGGGAAGATAAGGTCAGATACTGGAGGCCAGATGTGGCCCAGCAGGCTGCTGGCTGGGCCTGGCGGGCTTCTGCCACGGGGCCAGGCCAGCTCCCATTGCCCCGCCCTGCTTGGCGCAGAGGGCGGGAGTGGGCTGTGGTGTTTGCTCAGGGAGTGACGCCCGCTGAGTTCCGGGGCTCCTGCTTGATTGCAAAGGAGCCGACATACGTGGTAGCTGGTCGGCTGGTTTGTAGTCTCCAATATTGCCGATAATTATGTGATCTTACACCAGAGCTGCTTAATCGGGGCTGATTTTGACCCCCTCATCCCTAGGGACCATTTGGCAATGTCTGCAGACATTTTTGATTGTCAAAAATAAAACATGTTACTCCTGGCATCATCTAGTGCAGCCATGGGCAAACTACGGCCCGAGGGCCGGATCCGGCCCGTTCGGCTGTTCTATGCGGCCCGCGGAGCCGAAAGAGCGGAGGGTTCTCTTGCTCTCCCCTCCGCTCCTTCACCAGCAGCCCAAGAGGAGAGTGCCAGCATGGTCAGGTTGCTTTTGTTCCGGCCCTCCGGTCCAGTTTAAGAACCCATTGTGGCCCTCGAGTCAAAAAATTTACTCACCCCTGATAGTGGGTAGAGGCCAGGGATGCTGCTGAGTGTCTTACCATGCACAGGCCGCTCGCTCCTCATGCCAAAGGGTTGTCCTGCCCAAGGTGTCAGTGGTGCGGAGGCTGAGAAAGCCTCTCTGGCCTGTAGCTCCCCACCCCTTCAGCCCCCCATCAAGTGCAGTCACTAAGCCTAATTGCACCACTGTTGTCTTTCTGATCTCTCCCTCACCCCAAGTCTAAGTCGTTACACGTGGCGCAGGGCCCAGGCCTGGGGACCACTGCCCTCAGGACCACGTGGCGTGAGGTCCTTGAGGAGGAGTCAGGTTGGCTGTTTGAGAGGCGTGGACCCCGCGGTCAGCCTGTCCACAGGAAGTAAGAGCCAGGTGCCCTGTGCTTCAGCAACGGCGGGGTGGGGTGGGGTGGGGTGGGGTGGGGTGGGGAGGGCTGCCAGAAGACCACAGAGTGCGATGTGATGGAAGGTTTGGTGCCTAAATGCCCCCGAGACCTATACCCTCAGCACCTCAGGCGATGAGCTCTCAGATGACCAGGCGTGTCTACCCCCCAAAGTTCCCGCCACCAGAGTTTCCCATGGAAATAGTAATATCTTTATGAACACCCATTTCCTGCTTAACCAGAGCCTCTCTGGGAAATTAAAAGTCAATGACCAAAACCTCTACCCTGAGTCATCAGCTTTTTTGCCACTTAGAGTAGGAAACCTCACTTATTACTTTTACAGCATCACACAAGGTAAGGGCCACAGGCACCTCAGAAACCTCACAGCGCAGACTCCCGCCCCCTCAGAGGTTCGAGCTGTGCCCAGGTCACATGGCTAACTGACAGGCAGAGAAGGTTTGTCTCCGGGTTCCCCATGTGCCATTTCCATGTCCTTACGCTGATTCCTCTTGACTGTAACCAGTTGTGAGGTGGGCAGTCCAAAACTGTGTTGCTTTGCTGTTCAAAGGAAGTGACTTTCAGATGGAACATGACCAACAACCAGTGTCTTATCAGAGGAAGGGAAGCAAGCGGGTTATGTTATCACCAGGAATATCTTGGCGCCCGCTGTGGTTATGTGCCAGATGCCAGTTAAAGGCCAGCATTTCTTGCCTGTCTTGCTGCTTTTCTGGTGCCATTCTGGCCTCCCTCATGCCCTCCTCCCCTGGCCCATTCCTCACACAAAGCCAGTGCGCTTTTAAAAAGACAAATCAGATCATATCCTTCTTCTGTTTCAAATTCCTCGGTCGAGTCCCACTGCAGCTGGTATACTGTTCACATGTTCTAACCATGGTCTGTGAGGGTCTGCGATCTGAGCCCCGCTGGCTCCGTGACGCCCCTCATCCTATGTGATTTCTTTTTTTTTTAATAATAGTATATTTTTTACATCTTTTTTTAATTGATTTTTTACAGAGAGGAAAGAGAGGGATAGAGAGTTAGAAACATCGATGAGAGAGAATCATTGATCAGCTGCCTCCTGCACACCCCCTACTGGGGATGTGCCCGCAACCCAGGTACATGCCCTTGACTGGAATCAAACCTGGGACCTTTCAGTCTGCAGGCTGACGCTCTATCCACTGAGCCAAACCAGTTTCGGCTATAATAGTATATTTTTAAATCAGTAATATCTGATAGAATAATTCCCTGACATTTTTATTTTATTTTATTTTTATTTTTATTTTTTAAATTTATTTTATTGATTTTTTACAGAGAGGAAGAAACATCGAGAACCCGGGACCTTTCAGTCCGCAGGCTGACACTCTATCCACTGAGCCAAACCAGTTTCGGCTGATTTCTCATTTGTCTCACACATTGGGCTTTTTAAAAAAAATTTTTTATACTGAAACCAGAATGCCAGTTTATTGATCCATGAGAAAAGGAACTGTTAAGCAGACTAGTTCCTTTGCTTTGAGAACTAATGTACTTACTTCCCGGCAGTAAAAACTCCATGGGAAGCACATGTAAAAGGAGGTTATTTGGTAAGCGCAGACTTGGGGCACAGGGACTCGGAAATCAAAAGGATCAGAGAGCTTTAATGCCGCAGAGAGGCCTGGAAGATCACCGTGGTAACGGGTTCTCAAAACTGGCTGCCCAGGAAGATCACACAGGGAGGTTTTATTTAAAAGCAACACCTTTTCAGTCTCTCTCTCGGAGGTTCTCATGTTTGAGGTTTAGCGTTAGGCCTGGGGAACCCATGTTTTATTTTCAATGCTGCTGTAGGGATTGACAGCGCACAGCCAGGTTTAGGAGCCTGCGACCAAGCCCGCCTCTGTTCCCCGTGAGTAAACTGAGGCTCGGAGGTCATGGGCCTCGCTCAGGGCCACACAGCTGGTGGGCCGGCAGATGCCACTCACCTCTCCCAGGCTTCGCTCTGTGCTTTTCAAAAAACACCCAAAAAACCCAACAACAGTAAGAATGCTCACTGAAATAAGTTAGACAGAGAAAGACAAACACCATATGATGTCACTTATTTGTGGAATCTAAAGAATAAAATAAACAAACAAAATAGAAACCGAGTCAGAGATACAGCGAACAGACCGATGGGGAGGTTGGCTGGGGACTGGGTGACAAAGGCGAAGGGACCAAGAAGTACCAATTGGTAGTCACAGAATAGTCACAGCGAAGTAAATTACAGCAGAGGGATCTAGTCGGTGATATCATCATAACTGCTTACAGAGTCAACTGGGTACCTGAAATATCAGGGAGTCCACTCTACGTACGCAATTGTCTGAACACTCTGCCTTACACCCGAAACTAGTACAGAGTGATGATATTGAAAAACAAAATTGAAATTGAAAAAATAAAAATCGAAAAGGAACACAGTGAGAAAGATCCTCTGGAACGGAGGCAGCACAGCCTTGGAAACTGTGGGTTTATTACTCCGCATTTATTAACAGGTGACCAGCCCGCCTGGTGTCAAACAGGAAACGCACGCGGCACGGTTTTCTTGTTTTGTTACCAAGTGTCAGATCCGTTAGACGTTTAGAGCCTGGGCCGTAGGGCGCTGAGCGGCGTTGTGGTCTGGGCCCAGCGCTGTGGGCAAGCTCTGCGAGCCTGTTAGAAAGGCAGGTCCAACGCCCCACCCCCCGAACCTGAAACTCTGGAGATGGGGCCCCGGCTGTTTGAAAGCCTTCTGGGCGATTCCGGCGCTCAGTGAGGCCCGAGGACCGCTGCCCACCAGACGTTCTACAGGCCAGCCGTTGGTTAGAGCTGCGGGCCTCGGCCTTTTCGTCGGTGACTCATTGAAGTCGAGGCTTTGCCTTAAGCCAGCCATCTGCTTTCCCTGGTGACATTTATTCAAAACAGCGACCGATAGTTCTAAGCCTTCCTTAGAATGCCAGGCACACAGGAGGAGAGGGGATGGGTTAGCTATGGAGCACCTGCTGAGTGTGACACACCGGGCTGGAGGCTCTTGTCCTCTCCTCTCACTCTCCTCACCATCCTGCTCAGGAGGTGTGATTCTCCCTCTTTTACAGATTTGGAATCTGAGACAGGCAGTGGTTGGGTCAGATGCCGGTCATGGCTTCTCTGAGGGCCTGTGGCTCTCCAGTGTTCCGTGTTCCCAGGCCCTGGGCCCTGGGTGGGAAGGTTGGCAGAGGCAATAGGAGCAGGGGAGGAGGGAGCTCGGAGCTCACGGGGAGAAAGCTCTCTCGTGCCTGGCTGTTCGTGTTCTCTCTGCGGCCTCCGGGAGGGTTCCCAGCCCATATCTTGGCTTTGAGTAACTTGTGATGCTTTCCTTATCTACCCCTAATTGCGCAACTTTCCTGACGGCGGCCTCACCCTTGTGTTGCGGGGTGCACGGATGTGGGTAATTTGCTCCAGGCTGCAATTCATATCTATTGAGAACTGAGTTACTTCAGCTTTTGAGGTCAGAGATGGTGTTTCATCTGTTTGATTAGAGCCTTTATTTTTTTTTTTTAGGGATAGAATTGACATATTTAGTGAGCTGTCAGTCCATTAGGAGACAGTGATTTTGTGTCATTATGAAGGGGAAAAGTATGATGCAACTTTAAAAAAAGAATTTCAGGCCGAAACCGGTTTGGCTCAGTGGATAGAGCGTCGGTCTGCGGACTGAAAGGTCCCAGGTTCGATTCTGGTCAAGGGCATGTACATTGGTTGGGGATGTGCAGGAGGCAGCTGGTCGATGTTTCTCTCTCATCGATATTTCTAACTATTACTCTCCCTTTCTCTCTGTAAAAAAAAAAAATCAATAAAATATATTAAAAAAATAAATAAATAAAAAAAGAATTTCAGGTATGATGCCTGAGGTCCTTCTTTGTGAGGTGGCATGCTGATTTCTGTCTGAAGTTTAGAAGCAGCTACGGACTTAAATACGCTTGAACACTTACACTGTGTTGGAGAGATAATGTGTATCAAAAGATGGTGGACACCTGGCCTTTGCCCAGTGCCGAAGTCAGAAACGGTGAAATATTAAAGCCCTCATAAGTCTTGGCTCCTGAACAAATTGTGTAGGACAAGGGTGGAAGGAAATGCACAAGAGCAAACATTTCAGCTTGCCAATAAGAAAATCACCAAGGTACAGGTTAAGTTTCTAATAATAATTTGTTTGCCACTGATATTAGAGTTGATAATAACGGGATAGTAGCTAGAGCTACCATTGATTTAGTGCTTACTATGTGTCAGTATTATATAGCATCCTCTCATTTAATCCTCAACAGACTGTCAAAGTAGATATTAGCCTTCATTTTACAGGTGATGAAACTGGCTCTAAAGGATGAAGGGACTTACCCGGTGCTGGGGTTTCCTGGGACTCAGGACTTCCAGGGCTGAAACTCCGCCAACTCGTCCTGGGGAAGCTGGGATGGCTGGTTACCCTGAGGGCTACCAGCTGCTGACCCGCAGTTGACAGTTAGGAAGTCAGACAGCTGGTTCCTATATTGAAACCCGCCAATCAGCCTCACTTTTCCTGATGCCCATTATCCTCCATTTTATACACTTTATACAAAGTTGTAGTAAGCTTGGTCATCTGTTTTCCAGATGACTTGTCAGTTAGAAACTGCACATTGGCCTGGCCAGTGTTGCTCAGTGGTAGAGTGTTGACCTACGAACCAGCAGGTCACAGGCTCGATCCCTAGCAGGGGCATGCAGAAGGCAGGAGAGATGGATGCTTCTCTCTCATCATTGATGTTTCTGCCCCTCTCTTCCTCTCTGAAAACAATAAAAATATATTTTAAGAAGAGAAACTGCACATTGGAAGGGAGAATGGGTGATTCTAGAAAGGTATGACTAGGGGAAATGAAATAAACTAATAAAAAACACAATCAGTACAGAGGTCAGGAGGCATTCATTACAGGGGCAAACATACCTCAACAAGAACAACTATTATTGAATGTTTATTATGTGCCAAACACTGAGTACTTGATATG
Source organism: Vespertilio murinus (assembly GCA_963924515.1). Lineage (NCBI taxonomy): Eukaryota > Metazoa > Chordata > Mammalia > Chiroptera > Vespertilionidae > Vespertilio > Vespertilio murinus. The sequence continues at coordinate 166,909,702 of OZ004704.1, read as the reverse complement.
TATTAGATTATTACATTTAATTAAATACTAAATTATTACAAAATAAGCCTGTTATTATCTGCTCCACAGATGAGGACCCTGAGGCATAGGCAGGTTAAGTAAGTTGGTGAAGCTCACACAGGCAGTGAGTGGCATAGCTGAGACTCAAAGCCAAACAGCCAATTTCCAGAGCCTGGTCCTCAACATCCCACTTCAGTGTGAGTCCTTCCTCGACCCTGAGCACAGCAAGTTAGTGACATTTATTGTGATGTTCTGAATCAGCTGAGAAAAAAATATTAAAGTACGGGCATTCATTTTCTTTTGTATTAATTAAAAAAATTTTTTTTATCAAGATCACACATGGACATACATCGATCTACAAGGCCTGTTGCATAAAACCCCAAACCATCAGAGTCCCCTCCCCCGGCTCATTTCCTGCTCCCCAGAGTCATCCGCTTTCAATTCTTACAGTTGACTCTTGCTGGTAGTTGCAGCCTCTGTCCTAAATGACATCCTTTGGTTGATTATTTTCAGTTTTAGGCATTACCTATTGACACTTTACCTTGGAAGAAGAGAATTTTAGCTTGGTTCTCTACCTACCCCTATTACGCTTGTGTACCATTTCTATCCATCCCCTCCTTCATCCACAGCACATCATAGCTTTAGTTAGATCAATATGTTGTTGGCTCCTTTTATCTCTAGGCCTTCCCTCCTGAGTTGTGCAGGTTGTCCAGAGGAGATCATTTGAACATGTCGGTAGAGAATGCCTGCATTCTGGAAGTCACTGTGTAGGTAGTGGGGGAAGCAGGGTGGGGGTTGGGGGTGTCTCAATATTTATTATGTAACTTCTCACTGCCTCCCTCTGTCTCCACTGAAGTTGGTATGCCTCTGAGAGCCTCCAAGAGTTTGACCCTCAGAGTTTTACTCTCTCCAGAGACTAAACCTTCGACTTCTGCCAGAGCTGGAGGCATCACGGGGCTGGGATCTAAGCAGACTTCCACCACTTTCAGCAGTAACTTTACCCTCCCCCACCCCCAGGGATGTGTTCAGGCTCCAAAGGCCTGAGCCTTCCTGGAGATTCAGTGATGAGTTGCTTCTTCGCCTTCCCTCCTGGCAGAGGAGTCACCTTTCCTGGTCTGCTAATTGGTTACCTTATGTCCATCTACTTTCTAGCTTCTAATATATATATTTTATTGATTTTTTACAGAGAGGAAGGGAGAGGAATAGAGAGTTAGAAACATCGATGAGAGACATCAACCAGCTGCCTCCTGCACACCCCTTAGTGTTGATGTGTCTCCAACCAAGGTACATGCCCTTGACCGGAATTGAACCTGAGACCTTTCAGTCCCCAGACCAATGCTCTATCCACTGAGCCAAACCAGTTTTGGTTCTAGCTTCCAATATTTTAATGCTGTTATTTCCACTCACTTTGTCCTTGTGAGTTTATGTTTAAATACAATCCCTTTATTGTTATATTAGTGAGATGTGGGAAGGTAGCAGAACTAAATGTGTGTGTTTTGGATGTCACCTTTCTCCGGGAGCCTGAAATACATTTTAAAAAGCTTTCCACACAGAGGAGTCAAAAAAGCTGTTGTTGCTCTCCTGGATAGACCGATAGTTCTATGGAAAATGGGGTTGTCTGTATTTTACCTTCTACTCAAAGTGTAGGTCCAGGACTGGGTGCATTAGTATTACCTGGGCATCACATGAGTGCTTGTCAGACATGCAGATTCCTATTGAACCATAGTTAGGATTTTAACAAAATCCCTAGGAGAGGCCTATGCAAGATGAAAGCTGAGAAGTGCTAATATGAAACTTTATTCAACTTCTGTAATCAAACGAAGCTAACTCTGATGAATTTTAGTCTGCGATTTAAGAATCTTGCTATAGCCACACCAGTGTGGCTCAGTGGTTGAGTGTTGACCCATGAATGGGAAGGTCACAGTTTGATTCCTGGTCAGGGCACCTGCCCGGGTTATGGGCTTGATCCCCATTGAGGGGCATGCAGGAGGCGGCCAATCAGTGATTCTCTCTCGTCATTGATGTTTTGATCTCCCCTCTCCCTTCCTCTCTGAAATCCATCAAAATATATTTAAAAAAAATAAAACTCTTGCTACATTCCTCTACTAAATTATTCTCCAAAGTCGAGGGCTGCTGTGAGGTAATAAAGAATAGTACATAAGTTTTCATGAAAATGCACCTTTCCCCTTTATACGTCTGAGTCTACACATCTGAGTCGGCATTAGATGTGAACCTAAAATTCTGTTACCATGAAAGATGTCCGACTGGTTATGTCCACTTCTTTAGTTTCCCACAGTTCTTTCCCTTGGTGACGGGATTCTGTAAACTGGATAGGTAAAGTCTTCAGTGACACTTTGAGCTGCTAAAGTCAGGGTGGCTTCTAGTGGCTAAGGATATAGCCACTAGTTTTAGGTCCAGCAGCTATCTCAGTGACAGGTAAGTGTTCAATAAATGATTGTGGAGTGAGTGCATCAATGAAGACACAATTCCTGATATTTACCATAAGTCTGATAATTATACAGGGTTGACCAGTTTGAGGAAAAAAGTGTGGAGAAGAGGGATCTAACTCAGCATTGCTCCTTAGAAGGAGGAGCCAAAGGATAATTCTCCTGGGAACAGAGCTTGGTGGGTCCAGAGCAGAGGCTCCGTTCCGCATGTATCAGAATCACCTGGCTGGCTCTTTAAAACACACACTGCTGTCCCATTCTTAGGGTTTCTGATTCAGCAGGCCTGGGGTGGCCCCAACATGTGCATTTTACACAGTTTCCCAGGTGATGCGGGTGATGCTGATGTCACATTTTTTAAAACCACTGGTTTAGAGAATTACAAATAGTCCTGGTGGCTGGAGGCAGGAGGCAGGGAGTAGTAAGAAACCCTGAAGGCAGAAGCCTAAGGAGGGGGATTCCATTGTGGAGGCTGTGGGGCCATTGGCAGGTTTTACAGAGGACAGTGGTGGGCCCTGTTTGTCTTCTGGGAAGATCACTTCGGGTGCATATGGAGGATGCGCCAGTGGTGGGGCCAGAAAGCCAAATAAATGGTTAATTGTAGCCAGCAGATGGGAAATAAAAGCTTGGAATAAGGTGAGAGAAGGAATGATCCCTTCAATGGGTGGCCAATCGGAAGTGGGTGGGGAAGAACGGGAGGAGCCAATGAGGACCATGTGATTTCTGGCTGCGTGCTTGTTGGGATTGTGTTACTCAACACACACAGAGAAGTGGGTCTGAAGCAGGGCCGGGGAGAAGAGCAAAGGAGGCAAGTTGCATTTGGGATGCCAGAAAGTTATCTGGGTGGCCCTCCCAGCAGATAGTTTTCCTTATGGGACTGGAGGCCGGAAGCGAGAGTTCTAGTCAGTCATCTTAGCCCCGTTCCCTCCACCATGTCCTTGTGTCTCCTTCATTCCTTGGAGGGGCTTGAGAACAATATACTTTTAAAGATGTTTCCTCAAGAAAACAAATGTTCAACTTTTTTGATTGGGGGAAGAGAACGAGTTGAAGGACGGACTAGTCTTTAACACCAGAAGCCACCTTCTGCCGGGGAGGCAGTCACATCAGGTTTCTGTAAGCCTGAAAGGGTAAAATCACTTGACCGGTCTGCAGACCATATGACGAACAGCTGAGACTAATTAGCTGGCTTGTGGTTTTTACAGCGATGCCTGGTTTTGAAAGTTGATGGAGCAAACTGCTTTTCAAAAGACTCTTTTGAAAAAGTTTTGTAAGGAGGCGATTCTGACTTTAACATTTCTCTTTGTATTAGACAAAAAGTAAGCTTTTTGAAGAGGACATGTGATTGGGAGTTGTCGAATTGCTGAAGCGTTGGGAACTCCAGTCTCTAAAGTCTTAGAAAAACAACTGAGGATTTATACTTTGTCAAGGTATGGTTTTACATTTATCTTTTTTTATTGTTAAGCTTTTGAGTTCTGCCATGTCACTTTCAGGCACTTAAAGTGTGTGCAATTTAACATGGACTACCGCTGCACATTTTGTGTTTTTTTTAAAATCAAAGACTTTAAGAGGTCTGCTAAATTTCTTGATTTAGTTTGAGAAAAGTGCATTTTCAATGACCAGAGAGGGGGTATGAACACTGACTGCATGTTTCTTTTCCTTTCTGCACTTTAATAAAGTAACAGGTTTTTATTCTCAGATAGGGTGTTGATTAGGAGAGCTGACTAAGGAACTGAATTGTTCTCCGAGTCTTGTTCATCCTCTGAGGATTTTTTTTTCTTTCCACAAAAATTCAAACTTATTGGGATTTTGTTTTTAATATTGTCAATGGCTTTTATGTCAAGTACGTGTTCTGGTGTAAGTTGTATTTTATAAGGCACATCTTTCCTACGAATTAAATTTGCCTTCATCTTATTAGGTTTGGTAGTAGCATCGTGGTTATGTAAGGACCAGCCGTAGATTTTGGGGGGTAGTTAGTATGCAGTAATGAAAGATCTGGGGGATGACTTTGAAGCACATTTCACTACTTTTGGATTTGTGCCCCTTGTCTGCGAGGGCCGCCAAAACAAAGTTCTACAAACAGGGTGGCTTCAACAACAGGCATCGACCGTCTCAGTTCTGGAGGCCAGGAGTCTGAGAGCGAGGCGTCGGCAGGGCTGGCGCCTTCTGAGGCCTTTCTCCTTGGCTTGCTGATGACCTTCTTCTCCCCGAGACCCTTCCCGCCACCTTGTGATTATGCGTGTCTGGGTCCAGCTTTCCTCTTCCAAGAACACTGGTCATACTGGGTCAGGGCCCACCCGCTGGACTGGCTCCCTAAGGCCCTATGTTCAGGCAAGGTCACAGTCTGAAGAACCAGGAGTGAGGACTTCAACCTACGGATTTTGGGGCAACACAGTTCAACTCATAGTTGAAATATTTAAGAATATCATATTCTAAAGATGTGCCTGCAAGTGCATTCAGTAACCATTTGTTAGCCACATGCCTAGACTGTGCTGGATGTTGAGTGTGTGAGGATGAAGGAGACATGCCTCTGCCCACCAACGTTGGTTTAATCCAGTGGTCGGCAAACTGCGGCTCCCAAGCCACATGCGACTCGCGAGCCTCAGTTTGCCGCTCTGTTGACTAATGAGCTTGCCCACCACTGACCTAGACTCTCGATTCCAATAATTACAGGCTGTTGTTGTCCCTTGTCATGAAGCCCCTATCCCAGTGATCAGCAAACTCATTAGTCAACAGAGCGGCAAACCGCATGTGGCTCTCGAGCCGCAGTTTGCCGACCACTAATCTAATATTGTGTGTAACTTCCTGTGTCCTGTGTATGTGTTTACTTGTCTTTTCCATTGCGTTATGGTCACTTTCACAGTCAGGTGTCCCTGGGCACAGAGTCCTGGCACGTGAGCAGCCAAATGCCCTTTGAGAGGTACCTGGAGGGGCTCTCTTACTCCTGAGTACCCTCAGCATAGGGATCCTTACATTCATCTGGTAAAACCTCCCCATTTCACAGATGAAGAAACTGAGATTTGGATTTTTAAAAATATATTTTATTGATTTTTCACAGAGAGCAAGAGAGGGATAGAGAGTTAGAAACATCAATGAGAGAGAATCATCAATCAGCTGCCTCTTGCACACCCCCTAACTGGGGATGTGCCCGCAACCAAGGTACATGCCCTTGACCGGAATCAAATCTGGGACCTTCCAGTCCGCAGGCCAACGTTCTATCCACTGAGCTAAACCGGTTTTGGCAAGAAACTGAGATTTGGAAGTGCTAATGTCATTTGGCTGCTTAGTGTCAGAGTAAAGGCAGTGTCCCGCCTTCCACTGTGGCGTGCTGACCAACACCTCGCTTTGTTTTCTTGGCCACACGTTCATGCTTTTCATCTATTCAGAAATCACCATGGAAAATAGCCTTGATAAAAAGCTGACACTCTCTGTCAAGATTCTTGGATTACAGGTATCCCCATCCCCCCAAAAAAAGTTTTAGGGAGGAATGTTTATTACAAGGGAGGTTCATCCATAGAATGTCCAGATTGGACTTAAACCATTTCAGAGGGGTTTAATCTTATCTTGGTTGTTTTCTCTGTCTTACATTTTCTTCTTGTTCTTCCAAGAAGTAGTATTCAGTGACCCAGCAGCCATTAGAATGCAAGCATTTTTTTCTTCTTTCCTGCTGCTGCCCACAAGACAGAAACTGTGGCAGGAGAGAACGCTGCCAGCTAGCCGATGGCACCATGGCAACCAGGACCTGCGCAAGTGAGTGGGTCTCGGAGCCCAGGGCCGCCTCTGCTGCTGGTCCAGCCTCTGCCCTCCTCAGGCCCTCCCCTCCGCACCTGAGAGCTCAGAGCGGAAATGCTCGCCACTTCCTCGGTTTCTGTTTCCCCTTGTTAGGCTTAAAGCTTCCTCGGAGATCTGCCCATCTTTTGCTATTATTATTTCCTCCTTCTTTCTGCGCTTGGTTGATGTAGAGCTCGAGCTCAGGCTATAGCATATGTGATAGCTGGGACGTCATGTCACGTGCCCTTTCAAAGCAGAAGCTGATTATTGCAAAAGCTATCCTTCCATCATCGTGTCTTTGCAATATGACAGCTTCCTGTTTCCTCTATGTTTCTGGTGAGGCGGTGTCCTGGTGAGGTCCCTGCTGGGGTGGTGGGGGTTGGAGGGTAGGGAGGTACTAAAGGAGATGAGGGTGTTGCTTGAGAGAGGAGTTTGCATTGTTGCTGCCTCCGGAGACGGGAGCCACTTTGCTCACAGATGCAAATCATCCAGGAGCTGAGAGCATCGGCTTTTGGTTTGTTTTCCCCATTCCATGCTTTAGTAGGCGTTTCTTCTCCTCGATGTAGTTTGTGCAGGGATCCTCTGGGTGTGAATGCTGGACTCATCATTGGGCAATATTGAATGGGCCCCCTGTTTCACAAGAAGCAGAAAGTCCAAGCTCGTACCTCTGTGCTGTGGTGATTGGCCATCTTACGGACTATCATTTAAAAAATCTCCTTCCTGGTGTCCTTTTCGGATCTCTCTTACTGATCCTGTTGGTTTGGCTCTCTCCACTCTAAACATCTTCATAATCACTCCCTTGGCCTCAAGAAATCAACTATGGCGATGACTCTGAAATCCATGTTGTTAACTCTTATTTTTCTGTTGTGCCCTAGTTCAGTTTTCCACATGTCAATTAAACACGACCCTGGATGTCCCTCAGACATGAGGGACATTTAGTTGGACGCGTCCCAGAGAATATAATGTAGTTGAGAGTGTATCTGGGTTCCAATGTTGGCTCTGCTTTTTACTGGCTGTGTGACCTTGGAGAACTTACTTAACCTTCCTGTGCATTCGGGTTTTTTTTTCATCCGTAAATTAGAGAGCTCATTGGGTTGTTGTGAGGATTAAATTAGTATTTAAAAGGGCTCAGAAAAGTACTTAATACCTGTTAGTTATGATCATCTCAAACCATCTTTTCCTCTTAATGATAATACCGTGTTTCCCCGAAAATAAGACATCCTCCGAAAATAAAACCTACTTCATGGAAACATAATACATCCCCTGAAAATAAGACCTAGGGCATCTTTGGGAGCAAAAATTAATATAAGACACTGTCTTATTTTCGGGGAAACAGGGTACTATTCATTCAGTTACCAAGCTAGAAGTTTTGGTTATCTTTAATGCCTAGACCAGTCAGTTAAGAAGTTATACTGATTTTTCTTCCTTGTAAATATATCTTGAATTGATCTCTTCCTCTTTATCCTCACCACCACTGGCACAAGTCCCTCACCATCATTCCCCAAAGCCTCCCGGTCCTCTGTGTATTCCCAGTCTCCGAGTGGCTGCCAGAGACACTGTCTAAGGCACAAGCCTTGTGTCCCTCTCCTTCGCAAAAGCCTGCAGTGGCTTTCCATTGCCCAGGGGAAGCGGGAACATGTGGGTGCCCTAGAGGAGTCCTTACAGGCCTGGGTCCCAGACTCCCATCTTTCAGCCTCTGTTTGGACACAACCCCTCCTGTCCCCATGCGCCCTTTAGCCACATCCATCTGCCGATGTCCCCTGAATGCATCATAACCTTTTTCTGTCTTACTCCTTTGCAAGTATGAATGTTCTCCCATCCTCCCAGTCACTCACACCAGTACTTGCTCCTTCTCATGGCTCTAAGCTTGGCCTATACTTTGATGTCTGGAAGCCCTTACTTAATTCCATCAAAAATCAGTTGTATTTTTATCAGATTGGCATCAATGACCATTTTGTCGATAGTGTCTATTCCCTTTAAAGGATAATGCTTATTTGACATATCATCCTGTGAACTGTCTACTGAATACTTTTGTTGATCATAACTAGCACAGTAAGGCAGGAAACAAAAGTAAAAGATATAGAGAGTAGAAAGGATAAACAAAATATAATATTTTTAGCTAACAAACATTAGCATTAGTATGGCTAAGTAATAAATAGAAGATATGTTTGACATTACTCACAATAGTGACGCAAATATAAAGTATCAACAAGTCTAAAAATGTGTTAGATCTTTATGAAGAGAATTTATTTATTGACAACAATTTTAAAGGCATTTAAAAGACATCAACACATGGACACAGATAGGTAGGGTCAATATCATGAATATGTCAGTGTTCTCAATTTCATCTGTAGATTAAATTTATGTGGAACTTAGATGGAAGTGTGAAAGGTCAAGAATGTCCCATAGTACAGTGGAGGGGACTAGTCCTCCCAGACATAAAGTTGTATTGTAAAGTCCTAGTAATTAAGGCCTTGTGACATTGGCCCATGGGGTAATGGAAATGACCAAAGGAACAGAAGAGAGAGCCCTAAAACAGATCTGACCAAATACGTTGAACTTTTTTTTTTCCAATTAATGGTACCATGATAGTTAGGTGTAATTCAGGGAAAAACAATGAAAGCAAATCGCTCCATGTGCCTTAATAAATTACCAGTGAACCAAAGCCTTAAATGTAAATGGTAGCACCTACAGGAAATGATGTAGAAGAATATTTTTATCTCCTTACCAGTAGGTAAGGAGGGATTTCTTTGACAGGATAGTATCAGAAACAACTATCAAAGAAAAGATAGCTAGATTGGACTACTTGAAGACTGAGCCATTAAAAAAATGAGAAGGCAAACCACAAACAGGAAGAAGATATTTGCATCTATAACTGACCAAGGAGTAGCATCAGGAATGTAGGAGGAACTCCCTCCTGCATGTCCCTAAGACAGGACAACCCGTTAGAAAAACAGGGAAAGAATATCAATGTGCTTTTTCCGTAAACAGAACCTGACTGGCCAACAAATTACAAACAGATGCTCAACCACATTAACAGTCAGAGAAATGCTAATTTAGATCACAATATGTTACCATTTTGAGAAGTCTGACAACAAACACCAAATGTTGTTGAAGATGTGAAGTTGGGAGCGTAAAGCAAGTATATTAGACAACAATTTAGCATTATCTTGTATTACTGAACATTCATATACCCGTACCCCAGGAATTTCACACTGTCTACCTAGAGCAGAGCCTCTGTGGTGTGCCTGCGCCCTGAAGTTGTGCTGAGACATGTACTGAACCCCTCTTCTCTTGGGGTGGATGGACAGGGTCTGGCATTGCCAGAGCCCCCAGATCTGTTGCCCTCAGTCATGAGTGTTTGCCCCAGTTTGTCATACAAATAGCACGAGGATGGTTGGGAAGCAATTTCCTGGAGAAACTCTTGCTGGCATGCATCAGGACACACACATGCATATAGCAGTGATGTTTTAAATGAGAGTAAGAGAATGGGGGGATGTGGCTAATTCTCCTCTGAAAACCCACCGGCATAAGTAATTAGAGAAAGTTTTGGTATGTCATTTCTTTCTTTCTTTCTTTCTTTCTTTCTTTCTTTCTTTCTTTCTTTCTTTCTTTCTTTCTTTCTTCCTTCCTTCCTTCCTTCCTTCCTTCCTTCCTTCCTTTCTTTCTTTCTTTCTTTCTTTCTTTCTTTCTTTCTTTCTTTCTTTCAAAATATATTTTATTGCTTTTTTACAGAGAGGAAGGGAGAGGGACAGAGAGCCAGAAACATCGATGAGGGAGCATCATCGACCAGCTGCCTCCTGCACACCCCCTACTGGGGATGTGCCCGCGACCAAGGTACATGCCCTTGACCAGAATCGAACCCGGGACCCTTCAGTCCACAGGCCGACTCTCTATCCACTGAGCCAAACCGGTTTCGACGGCATGTCATTTCTTAACATCAGTGGTGAAATGGTAGCTATTTCAAGGCAAGTGAGAGAGACTGAGATGGAGGCTGAGGGAAGATGACATTGCTCCCGGGCAGTCTGTGTTTTCACTAACGTGTAGCCAGCTGGGTGGAGTGTAATGATGGGCAAGGGCTACGTTTTGAATGAGCAGATGCCTTCATACAGGCTTCCCCGTGGAGAGAATGCTGTGGAGCCAAAGTGACATCCAGTTGTCTTCGCGGATGCTTCCCCCTTCCTTATTGCCGGATAGAATATCTTACCGCCGAGGAATGATGTTTGCAAATGGCATTTCCTGGGAACGGCAGGGACTGCCCATTTCGTCCTGGGCAATTTACTTTAGTGAGAACATCCTGCTGCGGCCCCGGGTCGTGCGTGTCCCCTCTCCGTGGTTGGCACAGTGATAGTCTTCCTTTTGGACCTTTCACTCCCAAGGACAGAGACAAACGTGGGACCACAGAGAATGGGGATGGTTTTCAGGCATTTCTTTCAGTCAGTCTCTCTCTCTCTCTCTCTCTCTCTCTCTCTCTCTCTCTCTCTCTCTCTCTCATTTTCTTTAGCTTCTTCTTCTCCCCAGTGCTGCAATGCATTATATTATTTGAAAATTAATGCCTCATAGGTTCCTTTGTTTCATTTTCACTGCTGTTGCCCTCTAGGCCTTAAGGAGTGAGAGGGGATACAAGGGGCAGCTGCCACCATGACCCCATTTAAATCCCTCATGGCCAAAGCTTGGACTTCGAACCTGGAATCACACAGCAGAGCGAGTTTGTATAGGGAAGAGACCATTGAGTTTAAACCTCATTTCCTATTTGAGAAGGAAAGGCCAGGAGGCGGTGCTGAGCCCTGCTGGCTCACACACACACACACACACACACACACACACACACACACACGGTGGCAGAGCTGGACTAGGACGCCGCACCCTGACGGCTGTCTTCTAGCCCTCTTCAGCTTGCCACATCGCCTCAGAATCACTCCTCAGGGGGCAATTTATGGTTGTGCATTGCTCTTGTGTCTCTCTGAGGGGAAGAGTGGCATCTTCCTGACATTTGTAGCATGTGAGGTAGTCAACAGGGCTCTCAATACTTGTTACACCGAAGTGAAAGCATGCTCTTGCACCAAACGTGCTCTCTTTCCTCTCCCTCCCCATCCAGCCACAACCTTCCTGACTTTGAAGGCGCTCAGCTCAGGGCCTGGCTCCTGCTCGAAGCCTTGGTCAGGTAGTTCTGTCTTTCTGACTGCCGAGGGTCCCTCGTCTTATAAAACCACCGTCTTACATGTACCCAGCAGCTTACAGTTTATAAAATGCATTCACCCAATATAACCTTTTATTCCAATAATCTTTAATTAGAATATTGCCATTTGGAGGAAACGGGCTGGGAGAGGTGAGGTGATTGGCCCTAGGTCACACGGCTAGGAAGTAAGAAGCAGAGGGAAGGTTTTCTGACCTGTAGCCCACTTCAGTTAAAAACAAAAATCAGGAAAGGGGAGAGAGAGAGAGAGAGAGAGAGAGAGAGAGAGAGAGAGAGAGAGAGAGAGAGAGAGAGATTGATTTGTTGTTCCATTTATTGATGCATTCATTGGTTGATTCTTCTATGTGTTCTGACCAGGATCAAACCTATAACCTTGGCATATCAGGAGGATGCTCTAACAAACTGAGCTCTCTGGCCAGGGCCCTCTGTTTCACTTTGATGTCCTGTGCTGGGCGGTCTATGTGATGGATCAGACACTTTCCTCCCTTATTATCTTGACTTACTTGTCCTTTGTTGACAAGAAGCTCATTTTGTCTCCTCATCCCAATTACCGGTTTGTGAGGGGAGTGACCGCCATTCGTAGTTGCTAGCACAGTGCTGGGCAGGTAAAAGCTACTTGTTCAATGCTGCTGAATTGAATGCAAATATAATTTAATTTACCAAAAAGAGCAGCTATCGGTGGAGCTCCAAGACACTTTTTGAGTCCCTCCTGAATGAAATCAGCGGGGAGCAGAGGGAACCAGAGGAAGGAAGAGGTTGTTAGAGAAAGCCAGATGGTAGACACAATTAGCAACTGAGTGACAGCTGGCCTCCTGTCAGCCACTGGTGAGTGTCGGTGGCGAGGCAATAAGAAGTAGACAGACTTCAGGAAACATGCGAGTTTACTGGGGAGATGAGACACACTCTGAAGATGGCAGAAGAGCACTTAGAATTAGCATAATACCCATCAAGTCAAGCAGAGAAAGCACTCAGACACATGGAGAAGAAAATGGTCAAAGGAATGTCCAGAGCTGGATGTGGCTTATGAGGGGTGTGAGTTTCCAGGGTGCGAGTGGAGCGGGTAGAGAAGCATTTGGCTTAACCTGGGATCCTTCTGTTAATTACTGAGGCTGTGAGCAAGGAGCACACGTAGGTGAGGGTGTTTCCACGAAGACAACTTCCCTCCCCTTTTCTCTGTGGTGGAGTCTCCACACTGAGCCTGGTGGGCAGAAGTGAAGAGAACCCGAAGAATCACGTGTGTCCTCTGCACAGAGTGCGGTGTGAGGACCAGCTGCACGGGTCTTCTGGGACTGCCCCATGCCACCCGTTGGTGTGCATTTGCCCCGTAAACCAGTGAGATGCTTAGGAATTCTAATGCTTTGACAAACAAACTGTATTCCCAATTCTGTCTTTTCCCCAAAGGGTCACAAAAAGCCCACTGGCAGACCTCATATCTCAGATTTTGGTTTGAAAGAATCACACTGTATCTCTTGAGTTCATAAACATTTTGTATCTAAACAAAAGTGTGAAAGGTCTCTGCTAGAATGCTTGGGAAACTAATTTCCTAATAGTAGAAGAGTACCCATGTTCTTTTATGAGCTTCTGTCTTCTCCGGGGAACATAAGATCAAGACCTTTTAGATTAGAAGTAATAGAACTTTAATATCTATTCCTTCCTGTGTCAGAAATGTTCATAGCTTAGAAATGTTTTAGAGGAGCTAAAGGAATGTGAATCCCAGCTGCTTAGAGGAACCAGCAATTAATGGAGATTATCTCAAACTATTACTTGTAATTTCTATGCAGAATGGTTTTCTCTACTATGTTCTTTGCAGTAGACTATAACATATAAATAGGTAAGAGGTTTTCTTGGATATTTATGTGTGAATTTTTAAGGTGATTCCTCATTGCTGGGAAAATTGATTAACATTATTGGGGTTTATTGTTAAAAGTTTTAGTTTATTTTTATTGCTTGATAGCTATGTGCCAATTGTGTTTTTATGTGCTGTACAAATACATATGGGCAAATTTAACTTAAAAAGGATACATTGATCATATCATTTTTTAAAATGGAAAGATAATTCCTGATATCAAAACACTAAACTTGCTGAAACCTGTTTGGCTCAGTGGATAGAGCATCGGCCTGTGGACTGAAAGGTCCCGGGTTCGATTCCGGTCAAGAGCATGTACCTTAGTTGCGGGCACATCCCCAGTAGGGGGTGTGCAGGAGGCAGCTGATCGATGTTTCTGGCCCTCTGTAAAGAATCAATAAAATATATTAAAAAAACAAACAAAAAAAACCACACTAAACTTATAAACCTTGGCCATTAGGAATTAAGTGTGTTGGTATGAAGAGATTAACTTTATACTTTAAAAAGTGAATTTCCTAAGCCATGATTATAGAATTATTCGATTGATTTTTTGTGTGTCTTATAAAACCTTTAAATTACTTTGTAGTCAGCTCTCTCTTATATAGAATCTCATTTCATCCTCATTAAAAATTCTCTAATATCACGCTTCTTTAATTTCCTTCCAACACTAAAACAAAATTCCCGAAGTTGTTGCTTATCAATGTCTTATAAACTCGTGGATATTCACATCTCATGGTGTTCCTATCCTGTGCTTTATGCTTTTCTTGTCTATAACTTTATCTCTTGGCTCCTTCTCTTGCTGATTCATGCTTTTTCTGTGACTACATAATCTTTATTTGTGTTAGTAAATCTATAATGAAGTTTCTTTAGCCACTGGTGTGGTTTTTTAAAAAGAGGCCCCTCTAGATTCTTCCTGAGTGATCATATTGCCTTTAGTCTCTGTGTTCTTAGCCTTTACCTTCATGTACTATATATCTTTCTCAGAAGCGCATTCAGAGAAAAGGGGCTTGGTTCACCAAGTTGCCTTAGCTCAGGCTTGTCTGATGTCAACCACAAGGTACGGCTTTGGAGGACCAAGTTCTAACTTGGATGCTTGGCTTTCCATCTGTCCGGGGCAGAAGGAACCTGGCAGAAGGAACCTGGCAGAAGGAACCTGGCTGGAGCAATTAGGGGGAGCCCGAGACTGAATGGGCTAAGGATAGGGGAGAGCAAGTGGGTGGAATAAATTGCCCTGACTTAGATGTCCGCTGAAAAATAATATCAACTAGGTGTTTCGTTACCTAAGCGATTTATTCTGGAAAAAGAAAGGGTTGCGACCCAGTGCCCGCAGACATGGCAAGCCAAGCGCACCCTCTGTGTGCCAAGATGAAGGAGTGTTTATGTAAAGGAAAAGGAAGTTGAGGGAAGGCGAAGTTAGAACTGTAGAGCGTTTTTGTAAACAGAGTCCTTCCTGCAGGGCTCTCACAGTTACACAGAGTAGAACTTCCATAAGCCCTGGCTCCTCCCATTGGTACCCCCTACCGGTTATGTTTCCTTAAATTCCAGTTAGTTTTTATCAAAGGTAAGAGAATCCCTTCGACTTCTGATGAAGTGACAACTGCTTGGGCCTTTTCTAGTTATTATTTCTGCTGAGCTAAGTAAGTGGTCCCTCCAGTCTGTATGGCAAGCTGATTTCCTGGGACATTCTCCTCCAAATCCATAAGCCATCTCTCTCCTTCTTGAACTTCTCCTTAATTTGTTGTATTTGGCTTTGATGTAACTTTGGGCACCTCTCTGGCACCTCCTTTTATACTTAACCCCTGGAGTCCTGGAACTGGCTCTCTGCCACCTTTACATAAGGCTGTCTGCTCCAGTAGGCAGCACGGAGAGCTGTTCTGTTCCCATCTTCCCGATGCCCTTCCTTTTCTTCTTTCCTGTAACTGACTAGGAGTTTTAAAGAGCAAAGCTTTTATATACAAGCATACCTCATTTTATTGAGCTTCACTTTATTTCACATCACAAATTTGCATTTTTTTCTTCCAAATTGAAGGTTTGTGGCATCTCTATGTTAAGCGAGTCTATTGGCATCATTTTTCCAGCAGTCTCGGGTGATGATTAGCATTGTTAAATAATAAAGTATTTTTAATTAAGGTATGTACATTTTTATAGACAATATATTTGCCCACTAAGTAGACCATAATATAGTGTAAATATAATTTTTATAGGCACTGGGAGACAAAAATATTGTGTGACTCACTTTATTGCAGTATTCACTTTATAGTGATTCTAGAACCAAACTCACAATATCTCCAAAGTATGCCTATAAAACATTGCTCATGACATAGTCATAAGCTGGTTCAAGGGATTCTGTGGATAAAATACAATAGTAGCAATTTCTTCTGAATTCATAGGAAAAGATTATGTTAGTGGAGATAATTTTGTTTTTCTATCATTGGTATAAAAAAATTGTGTGCCTCTCTATGATATTCTGTGCTTTAATTTAGTATAAAGTGGTATCTGACATAGCAAAAAATAATGTATTCTCAATTATTCTAAGTTTCTTATGCTCTTCAAAGAATATCTTGACTCTTGAGGATTCCACCTAAGTATAGGTTCTTAAGTCCATCAAGACTAATCTGAATATATTTTCTTTAAAAAAGTTGATTTTGGAGAGGAAGGGACAGAGAAACATCAATGATTAGAATCATTGATTGGCTGCCTCCTGCATGCCCCCAACTGGGGATTGAGCCCACAACCTGGGCATACACCCTGACCGGGAATCAAACCATGACCACCTGGTTCATAGGTCCACACTCAACTACTGGGCCATGCCAGCTGAGCTGGATATATTTTCTAATGGCCACAGTGTGTTCTTTTAGATATGGGAAAAGATAACCAACATTGCTGGTTATAAATATCTTTCCCACAGTTCACTTTTTCAAGGATCCTAGTTTCCTATCCTAAGGGGTGGTGCTGCCTCTTGGTTCACTTCCATCCAGTTTGGTCCAGATCTTCCCAGGGCTCTTCATCCCTAGACCCCAGCTCTTCCTTCCCCATGAGTGTCCAATGACCATTGTCTCCAAGATTCTTTCCTATAGACTTCTTTCAAACTCTGGGTTTCCCATCTTGGAATTCTCACCAGGAACACCCAACACATTTCAGATTTCCCTCCCAGGTGAGAAGATTCCTAAGGTGGTGGTAAGTGTGGGGGATCTGAGAGGTGGAACCTTTAGGAATTGCTGAATAAAAAAGCCTGGGAGACCTTGTACATGAATTATCAACCTAAGGTGTTTAGGTAGACAGGAAGTGTTTGGGTACAAAGTTGAAGGCAAATGACCTGATTCAGAGCCAGGCTGAGCATAGAGCTTTCTGGATTGGTTTTCCAAGTGTGTACAATGGAGCACTTGTTAGATCTTTGTTGGGCCCACAGGCCTTGGAGCTGGGGGGCCTTACCTTCATTCCTTTTATCAGGATGGTTTTACTTTCATTTGTTTTGTATGTTGGAGTGCCATGTAAGATTTCACTTAAAGAAACTTGCTGTAGAATGTGTGCAATCAGCTGGCCAGAGCAGTTCTGTGAGGCAGTACCATTTGCTGAAATGGCATTATGTGGGTTTCTGAGACTCTACGCAGTAACATCCAGCTGGCCATGGAGACATTGATTTGCTATGGACTTAGAGTAGCTCTCGTAGTTATAGAAGCCAAACAAGAAGCTCCCGAAACATAAAATCATCTCTACAGTGATCCATGATAAAATGCTATGATTCAACATATTGTGTTCATTCCTTATTGCTCAGTTGACTGTCCTATGAAAACAAACATGGGCTGACCAGGTGTGTTGGAACCTTGCTGTCATTCAGTGAGTGTAAATGAAACAACACATTCTTAAACGTTTTCACAAGAATGGACACGTGAATCCACTCTGAATTTTTCAAAAAAGGAATGAAAAAGAGAAAAGGCTAGTGCAAATTAAGCCTTTTCAATTAGTGATCCATTTGTAAGAATTTCAAGTAACATATGCACTAAAGGCAGAATAACTTAGCAAAGCAGCATAATTTGGCGGTGTCTAAATCGCATACATACTTTGACTATAAGAGTTTTCTATTCCAGTAAAAAACAATAACAATCATGGGACATTCACCAAACTTAACTCACAAAATGGGATATTCTGGAGATCCCATTTACTGAACAAAATGCAAGAAAATTAGCAATCAGCAACAGTAACAAAAAAAGCGAACTGTGATCCGACAGGCCGATTTAGAAACTGGCTGGATGGCTGGCTGCAAGTACATTACAGGTCCTCAGCCCTTTTGCATAAGTAAACCCAAGGCACACCCCATTCTACAGCAGCTGCTGATAGAAATGCAAACAGTCTAACTTTCTGCACACTGAACAGTTGGACCAAGGAAAGAGTTCTTGAGAATCAATAGGAAGTATATCCGATTAGACCTGGTCCATTAGGTGAGCGAACCCACAACCCAGGTACGTGCCCTTGACTAGACACAGCCTGCAACCCTTTGGTGCGTGGGCCGACGTGCTAACTGCTGAGCCACGTTAGGCAGGGCTAATTACTCTCGCCTCTTTCTCTCACTCTCTAGCCAGCT
Organism: Vespertilio murinus; assembly: GCA_963924515.1. Lineage (NCBI taxonomy): Eukaryota > Metazoa > Chordata > Mammalia > Chiroptera > Vespertilionidae > Vespertilio > Vespertilio murinus. The sequence goes on along the minus strand of OZ004704.1, from coordinate 166,891,865 downwards.
GTGATTTAATGTAGAACATCTCAGCATTTTTCTCTTGCCAACTCATATTCTCATATTTTAAAAAAAGGCAGTGATAAAGGAGTCCCTCTGTTCCCCAGTTACTGCAACTCAGGGGTATTTCTTTAGTCATTTTTATTATTTGGACAGTCATCCGCAACAGTTCTTGCTTCTTCTAATTCATAATTTCCCCCCCCCCCCCATCCTACTATTTTCCTTGGACCGAAAGAGGCCTCATTGCTCCTTCACAAAGTGAAGTGGTTTGCTTTTTGGTTTGGCGTGTTTCCTGGACAGGTTGGCACATTTCCAGAACTGCAGCACATGAAAGGCTTGAGGTAGCTGAGATGCAAGTTGGAGCCAGGCTGTTGGTCCAAGTTCTCACGCACGTCCCGTGTTCTAGCAGGACAAGGCTTGGCAGACTCCATTTCTAAGTAAAAAATGGGAAGGTGTTCTGTGTTTTTCTTTTAAAAAATATTTAATGATTTTTTACAGAGAGGAAGGGAGAAGGATAGAGAGCTAGAGACATCGATGAGAGAGAAACGTCCATCAGCTGCCTCCTACACACCCCCCACCAGGGATGTGCCCGCAACCAAGGTACATGCCCTTGACCGGAATGGAACCCGGGACCTCTCAGTCCGCAGGCCGATGCTCTATCCACTGAGCCAAACCGATTTTGGCTGTTCTGTGTTTTTCAACGTTGGAATGCTCTAATAGCAAGTCCTTTAGGTGCTACTTGTCGTCACAGTCCTGGATGTGCGAGCAGCACTGTCACTCCCAGTAGTTCCACGTTTGAGTCTCAGGCCCGGGAGTTTGGTGGCACTCTGACATAGCCGCCACCTCATCACTTGACCTCTTCAGAGCTTGTTAGTACCAGGATTCCCCCTGCTAACCAGTCACTCCTCCTTTTCCACTCTTGGAAAATATTTTTAGTTTATTCTCTGAGTTTTTAAGCTATAGTGCGGAAAACACCAGGCTTACGCCCTATGACCGGCGTTGCAGGCCTTAATCCATTGTAATTACTGAGTGGGAGTAGGCTTTATTGACTTTATACTTCTGTTGAATTCTTGCAGACATGGCTGGTTCATGGTGTCATTGGAGGCACATTTGGCCATGGGTTGGACATTCCATTGCAGGGACATGTTTGTGTTCATTACTGGGGGTGCTTCCACATTATTTGAGTTATCACTCAGCAAAACAAACAGCCACGCCTTTTGCTTCTGTATTGCCTGTATTTTGTAAAAGGCGTGATCTATAGTGTGCCCTTTTTCCTGTTACCTATGTGTATAAAACAGGAGGTACTTGTCACAAACTGTAAGTAATACAACACTCAATGTTTGGGTAAGTTTACTGTCCATAAATTCTTATAAACAATCATATTCTGATGGTAGAAGAGGCTTGAGCAGCAAATAACATCTTTTGAGAAAATGAATCAATGGTCTCCATACATTTTTAAAAAAAGATCCAATATCTCATTTGAGCCATTGACAGTGGTCATCCAGAAGAATATTTCAAGAATTACTCCAGTGCCTCCTATTTCCTAATGTATAGTTGCTTGTATTATTTGTTAGTTGGGTTGTTATGTTGGTCACCTACTGAGATGATGGGAACATTTCAGAAATAGTAGGTCAACTTAGGGTTGAGAATGCTGATTTTTTTTCTTTATCCTGGCCTTTTCTCTTTGATACTTATAAAGAATTTGAAAATGTCTGGAGGAAGCTTTTGCAAATGAGGATACATTTGGAAATGTACATTTAATTCAACAGATAATTAATTTGTCCTTTGAATAACTTGCTATGTTGGAATATCACCATCTACTAGAACTTAGTCTTTTCACATTGTTTAAATGGGTAAGTGGAATATTCCTATGTCACAGGCACATTTATAAATATTACGCTAAAAGGTATGCAAACTTAGGTTCCTGTCAGTTTTTATCCATGAACATCTCCTTTCTCTGTTAAGGATAGACCTATGATATTACTGCAAAACTCTGTATGATAGGAGTGCTTTGATGGGTCATAGGTTGTAAGTGATGGTCTAATGCAGTTACAATAGAATATTCTGAATTTAATAACCCAAACTCATCTTTCAATAAGGAAACAAAAAAGAGCTGGATTCCTACTGCTGTCTCCTCTTATGGAAAGAACAGCCCCACTATGGGACAGCACACATCTTGTGTTTGTGGTGAAAGTAGATGTGTTTCACTTCAAGGTATAGGAATTGCAATGGTAAATATAAGTTGCCTCTACTGATATGTTAGTATGTTGTAAAATGCCTCTTTTGTCCTGCCCTACTCAGTATGACTTCTCTCCACCCTTTCTGCTCTCTCTATTATATGTGTCCTCCAGAATACCAGGTATGGGGTCAACAATGGTGACATAAGAAACCAAGAAAGCCCTAGCTGGTTTGGCTCAGTGAATAGAGCGTCGGCCTGTGGAATGAAGGGTCCCAGGTTCAATTCTGGTAAAGGGCACATCCCTAGTAGGGGTTGTGCAGGAGGCAGCTGGTCAATGTTTCTCTCATACTGATGTTTCTAACTCTCTATCCCTTTCCCTTCTTCTCTGTATAAAATCAATAAAATATATTAAAAAAAAGAGAAAGGAGCCAACAAAAGCCCACTGCTTCTTAACATTAAAGTTAAAAACACTGATAGACTTTAGAGTTCTATGCAGGTCATTGGTATTTGAAACTTTTTCTCTAACTGCACCCCGGGATAAGGGGACATTAAAATGTTTGAAAGAATATATGGCAATATAATTCTCAAAAATGCTGTTATGTGCTGTTATTTGAAAAGTTATAGTTAAATTCACATGTGCTTATTTCTACACAAAAAATCAGGGAGGACAATTGAAATCCATGAACTAAGTAGGGACATTGTAATATTTTTTTTAATATGTTTTATTGATTTTTTACAGAGAGGAAGGGAGAGAGATAGAGAGCTGGAAACGTCGATGAGAGAGAAACATCGACCAGCTGCCTCTTGCACACCCCCTATCTGGGGATGCACTGGAAACCAATGTACATGCCCTTGACTGGAATAGAACCTGGGACCTTTCAGTCTGCAGACCGATGCTCTACCACTGAGCCAAACCAGCCTCGGCGACATTGTAATATTTTATAACCATTTTCACAAACTGAAAATATTTTCCAGTAAAACATCTCTTCAGAGAAGTTTTAATTCCTGACTCAAAGCAACTATAATTGAGGCTCTTGGCTCAGAAGGAGGGGAAACAAATAAAATTAAAATCTTGGTGTGTTAGGAAATAATATAGGATTGAATTTAGAAGACATAGGATCTAGTTCAGCCCCATTGTCTAACCAGCTGGTTGAGTTTAGACTATTCACTTGCCTTCTCTGGACCTCAGTTTCCTATTCTGAAAAGTAGAGCATTCAACTGATGGATTCTAGATCTGAAATTGCCCAGAATCACAGAGATAAAATTCATTGTTAGATTGGAATGCTAAGGTAGCTTTTGTGATGGATAGAGACCTCATAAGCTAAAGACAAGTCTCAATTATTGAATATTTAACATAAACCAAGCAGTGTCTAAAAACAATTTGTGGTTTATGTCACTTAATTTTAAAATAACCCAATGAGGTTAGAAATGCTATCTCCATTTTTACAGTTGAAAGAATGGAGGTTTAGTTTGAAGAACTTGGACCACATTACACAAAGAGTCAGGATTTGAACCCACCCTACTTGCCATCGCATTAAGAAAACACCACTCTTACAGTGTAAGTCTTTTAAAAAAAATGTATTTTTATTGGTTTCAGAGGAAGGGAAAGGAAGAGTGAAAGAGAAACATCAATGATGAGAGAGAATCATTGATCGGTTGCCTCTTGCACACGCCCTACTGGGGACTGAGCCTGCAACCCGGGTATGTACCCTTGACCAGAACTGAACCTGAGACCCTTGAGTCCACAGGCCAGCGCTCTATCCACTGAGCCAAACTGGCCAGGGCTACAGTGAAAGTCTTGTACAAACATTAAGTTCCCTTTAAGGATCATAAGCAGATAAAGTAACATTATGAATGTTTAGTTCTGTCTATGGCCTATGGTAGTTGCTCAGTTCAGTTAATATTATCCCATCCCATGGGCAATAGAGGGAAAATTTGGCTTTTAAGAAATGGCTGAGTTATCTGGAAGAGTATTGAAATTATTTTGCCTTGAGAGGAGATATAAATGTTGTAGTCTATGATTGAGTTTAATAGGAAGCTTCATGTAGAATTTGGGCTATGGTGTGTGTGTGTGTGTGTGTGTGTGTGTGTGTGTGTGCGTGTAAACGAGAGCAAGAAATAAATCTTTACACTCTCTTATATTTTATTCCGTGAAAAACCAATTAAGCATGTTTCATTTTTTAAATAAGGAAGAAGATCATTGACTTTCTCTCATAAGCCAGTTATCACCACATAGTACATGTTGAGGAAATGGGTGTTCCTTGCTTTCTATTGTTAATCTGATGAGAGTGAGGGTGGAGAGCACTTTGAAAAAATATTTGTGTAAGGAGGAGAGACAGAAGTGAACTGAATAAGAGTCTTTTGCATCTCCCAAATTGGGGCATTCTCAACTTTTTAGGAGACATTTCCTTGAGTTATTTACCTGCTACTTCTTCAAGGTATTTACAGAGTTTAAAGAAATGACCTCAGGTTCAAGTTCTTCACAGATCCTTTTTATCTTATTCAGTTTTAGTTAAAGGACTCAGTTCTTTCTTGACAGTTCTATGAAAGGACTATTGTCTGCATATTGCTCTTGGGAAGCTAGATTGTTATATGATGATGCTAATAGCAGTTAATACTAATAATGTCAATTAATAACAGTTAATACTATGTAATAGCAGTTACATAGGACTTACTATGTACCAGGTATATATATGCATGCTATTCAATCATCCCAATGGCTATCTGAAGTAGGTTTACTGCTGTGCTTCTTCATACTTAAAATGTGTTGATGGTATAGTCTTGATCTCGTTAGAGGACACAAATCAAAGGACACAACTATATTTCCAGTGCCCCTGATTTAATAGCAGCTGCAGGGTATTGTGAGTTGTAGGACTGTGAAATGTAAGATGCATCCCAATTTTAAAAAGTTAAAATAAGAAAGCGGATGCTCATTAGAATTAATAACCCCCCAATTTTCTCTGACTTTCAACAATATGTTGGAGTGAGCCCATGCTAACATGTGGATAGACTGCCCAAGACCCAGTTACGCATCGCCTCATGGTGCCATCTGTGATAGGATGGCATCGACATCCTTCCGAAGGGAGAAGTGTGTGTGGTGTTTACCATCCGCCTCCAGGGCTGTGATGAGCATTGTTGTACGAATGCAGGTGAAGTGGTTGCCAAAGGACATGTGACCTAGGCTTCTGACCCATTTTTAGCAAAAGCAATGCAATTGGGAAGCCTTGATGATTGGCTTCCCAAGCATCCACAGCTGGAGTACTTACTGAAAATGCCGTGCACAAAATGATGTTTGCGTGCCCCAAATGTCAAATTTTACCTGTGTTTTTACTGTTTTCCTCTCTGTTCTACACTGCTGGCATAAAAAATAATTTATCTCTTACTGGTTTGGCTCAGTGGATAGAATGTCGGTCTGTGGAATCAAGGGTCCCAGGTTTGATTCCGGTCAAGGGCATGTACCTTGGTTGCAGGCACATCCCCAGTGGGGGAGTGAGCAGGAGGCAGCTGATCGATGTTTCTGAATCTCTATTCCTCTCCCTTCCTCTCTGTAAGAAAATCAATAAAATATATATTAAAAAATTTATATTATTGAGTTTATTTATTTATTTTCTGGAAAATAGGCCCCAGTAACAATACTTGAGACTTGAATAACAAAATTAAGAAACAAATATATTTTTTTATATGAAGACTAGCAGATCGGTGCATGAAAATTCATGCACTGGAAGTGGGGGGAGGGGGTCTCTCAGCCCGGCATGCCCCCTCTCACAGGGCAGGAGGCAACCCGGCAATCAGGGGAAGGCAACATCCCCGTCACATCTCTGTTGCTGCCACTGCCAGCAGCACAATCCTCGGCTGTCCCTGGTTACCTGGGCCTTGGCCAGTCCTGGGAGGCTGGGCAGTCACCATCCAAGGCTTACCTGTGCCTCAGGCTGACCCTGGGCAACTGGGCAGCCACCATTGGTGGCTTGCCTGCACCTTAGGCCAGCCTGAGCAGCTGGGCAGCCACCATCTGAAGCTTGCCTGCACCTTGGGCCGGCCCTGAATGGGTAGGGGATTGGGGGACTCTGGAGGACAGCCCTGGTGGAACTTAAGGGATTGGGCACCACTATCTTGTGGCTTGTGGGCACTGTCACCTTTGAGAGCATGACAGTCAATTAGCATATTCCCTCCTTATTGGCTGTGGGTGCTGCCATCTTTGTGAGGGTATGATGGTCAATTAGCATATTCCCTCTTTATTAGATAGGATGATTCTATATGAAAATCTACCTGCAGTTGAACCTTCACATATAGTTATCTTCATTTAGTGGTGATCAGCAGTGGTGAGATAACCACATGTGGGACTGCAGGTTGGGTTTGGGGCTGTCGTTTGCTATGGATTTTCTGCTGAAAGATGGGATAGTTCCATTAATTCCAGGCTTTGACTCTCTGGACCACAAGTTCAGATTAGGAGCCTGCCACCATCAATACCCTGTCCAAACCCTGAAAAATCCTCGTTCTCACTTCGAAGACTTCCCTGCCCCTGACACTCCTTTTATTTCCTTGCTGCTTCCTTCCTCTTTAGACTTCTGGTCCCTGTTAACCCAGATCAGCTTCATCACGGCGGCCAGTTTAGGACAAATACTACATAGCCCCCTAATTTGCTAAGTTTTCCCAACTGAACTCTTTATTATTGGCTTATATGTTTGTAATATGTTTGAAAACTGATTTGAGAGAGAGGAAAGAAGAGGGGGAGAGAGAGACATTGCTGAGACGGAAAGAATGATGGGCCGCTTGTGCACGTCCCCTCCTGGGTGTCGAGCCTGAAACCCGGGCAACCCGGCATGTACCCGGACTGAGGATCCAACTGGGCTGTCTCTAGGGCTGTGTGTTTTGGGACGAAGCTCTGCCAACTGAGCCACACTGGCCAGGGCTGACCCTCTTTATTTTATTGCCTGATCATGGGTTGGTGTGTTTTGTGCCAGGTCCCTGAGGTAAACGGGAGGTGGCTTCTCAACCAAGGAAACCTTTGTCACGCATCACGCCTTTCCCCAGTGTATATTCATCTTTCCCAATTGTTTATTGAGTTTCTTCTCTGCCAGTATTCCTTTCTCCCAAACTGTTTACTGTACAAGCTGTTCAAGTGTAGAAAGAAACTATACTGTGGAGGAGATACATTTTGGGGTATAGACTAATTACAATTGGGGTAATTATAAGTAAAAATATAAGTTTGTTGGTTCAGTGTGAGTTTAGAGCAACAAATCATTGTTTTTGGTGCTTCTGATTATTATGTTGTATTTCTAGTATTGAACGGTTTGAACATGTGATCTGTCAATGTGGACTGTTTTAAATCAGTTTTTATCAGTCTAGGCCAGTAAAATCATTTTATAGATGACTTGAACTATTTATAAGCAGTTTGATAAAATTAGAGCAAGAGATAGATTTAATTGGTCAGCACTAGCTTTCTTCAATAAAAATATATTCTAAATCAATCAAACCTTCTATGAACCAGTCAGAACCTGCTTTTCCAGATGTGAACTTAGAGCTAGCTAAAAGCAGTCTGGCCAAAACTGGTTTTGCTCAGTGGATAGAGCGTCGGCCGGTGGACTGAAAGGTCCCAGGTTCGATTCCGGTCAAGGGCATGTACCTTGGTAGTGAGCACATCTCCAGTAGGGGGTGTGCTTGAGGCAGCTGATTGATGATGATTCTCTCTCATCGATGTTTCTAACTCTCTATCCCTCTCTCTTCCTCTCTGTAAAAAAATCAATAAAATATATATATTTAAAATAAAAGCAGTCTGAAGCAATTTGAGCTATTAAAACCAGATTCTTTGGGACAGCCTGGATGGGTCTGGAGAATATTATGCTAAGTGAAATAAGCCGAACAGAGAAAGACAAATGTCACATGATTTCACTTATTTGTGGAATCTAATGAGCAAAATGAATTGACCAATAAAATAAGACCTGAAGCATGGAGACATGGAGCAGTCTGACATACTTTGATATGGGAGTGGGTGGATGAGAGGAGATAAACTGAAGTGCTTGTATACATATATGCATATGCATGGACATGATTAATAGGGTGGTGAAGACCTGGGAGAGGTGAGTGTAGGCTGGGAGGAGGGAGGTAAAGAGGGTAGGGGATAAATGGGAGACATCTATAATGCTTTCAACAATAAAAAATATACAATAAAAAAAAACTCCACACAGACCCAAATAGCCCTGGCTGATGTGGCTCTGTGGTTAGAGCCTCGGCCTGTGCACCAAAGGGTTGTGGGTTTGATTCCTGGTGAAGGGCATGTACCTGGTTTGCAGGTTGGCCCTGATCCTGGCCCTGGTCTGTGTATGTGCAAGAGGCAACCAATTGATGTGAGAGAGACATCTCCTCTCTCTCTCTCTCTCTCTCTCTCTCCCTCCCTTCCTTCTACTCTCTCTTAAAAAAAATCAATGGAAAAATATCCTTGAGTGAGAATTAACAGAAAACAAAACAAACAAAACCCAGACCCAAATAATTTTGATTAAATGTCTGGTTTTAGCCAGGGTGGTGGTTTTAGATCAGTCAGAGATGGTTTTCTAGGTAGAACCTCTTTCACTCAACTCTTTCACGCTGAACTAGCAGAACCATTCAAATTCTTTTGAACAAGTATGAGTTTGTTGGAATAGATTGCTGTTTTCCATACAAATCTGAATCTGCTTTTAAGCTGGTCATAACTTTTGAAATTAACATATCTATTTAAAATGAATTGAAAATCATTTGAATCTGCCAAAAAAGAAGTAGTTTGAAACTGATCCTTGTCAACTCACAAACTATTGTGAGCCAGTCAGCAGTCATTTGTGCTGTACATATATATTTTGAGCTCTGGCCAGTGTGGCTCAGTTGGTTGAGATCATCCTATGTACTGAAAAGTTGCTGGTTCGATTCTAGGTTATGGTTTCTTGAATTCTTTCTTTCTATAACAAAATAAAAACAAAAGTAATACTAAATATATGTTTTGAGCTTCCCAGTGGCAATTTCAGAAATTGTTCTAGTTCTTCAGAGTCAGTCTTCCCTGTCCACAATGGGAATAAAGGAATAAACTAATGTTTACTGAGTACCAAGGACATGCCAGGCATTGTGCTGGGCACTCCACAAAGAGTACCCCATTCACCCTGGCCTGCGTGGCTCAGTGGTTTAGCACCGACCTATGAACCAGGAGGTCACAATTCAAATTCTGTCAGGGTACATGTCCAGGTTGCAGGTTCGATCCCCAGGAAGGGGCATGCAAGAGGCCCTCTCTCATCATTGATTTTTTTTCTCTCCCTTCCCCTCTGAAATCAATAAAAAAATGTTTTTAAAAAAGAGCATCCTATTCAATCCTTAGAACAGTGTTTTGAGATAGTGCACATTATCTTCTTTTTCATAGAATGGAAACATGAGGCTTAAATCCCCTCAGTGTAGGTAGATGGTATGTGAGAAACATGGGGACTCTACCCAGCTCTGCTTTTTCTTTTTTGTTAATCCTCACCCGAGATATTTTTCCATTGATTATTAGAGAGAGTGGAAGTGAGAGGGAGACACACAGAGAGAGAAACATTGATGTGAGAGACACACAGGTGTGTGCATCCCAACCGAATCGAACAACAGACCCTTCAGTCTGCAAGCCAGTGCTCTAACAACTGAGCCAAATCTGCTGGAGCTATATCTAGTTGCTTATAAGCCCAGCGTGTATTTGTAAAAACTTGAGTGATGGACACAAAGTTTGGGCTAGAATGGACACTGGTTGTGCAAATGCATTAACCTTTCTGGATTCTATTTATCCTTTAGAAAACCAAGCCCAGAGAAAGGTCTGAGCATTTATTTTCAGAGAAGGCAGATCATTGTCTAAAGTTACAGTCTGAAGAATGTAGACTGCAATGAATATTGATGGTGGCATTTCTATACCTCCAGTTATAGTATTTGATTTGTTGACACTTCCTTTATGGGGGGTTGGTTTGGAAACAAACTTATGTATTGCTATCAGCATGAATAGAAAACAGAACCCATGAAGATCATCTGTAGACTTACATGTGTGATTCTTCTTCCATGATACTATTAACTTTTGGTGCAACAGAGATAGTTTCATCGGTCTTTACATTCCACTCAAGTGGGTTTAGAGAATTCTAGAATAGTGATACCATTGGTGACAGCATTTTCTTTTGTACCTTAAATGATATAAAAACATACTTTTAGAAATGACCAACGTTTTTTTTTCAAATTAAATGTAAAGAGGAAATAAGGCAGCCACAGTGTCTCCTTGCATTACTGTCATTGCAGAATTTGGAGTTGCTTTCCGCTTCCTCATTCATTTTGAGGGGGACCCCCCAAAAATGATTAAACATTAACTGGACATACTTTAAATTCTTAGCTCTTATTTCTGAATAACTTAGAGCCACTTGAGATGCTGCGATGTGATACACTAGAATATTTATTTGTACCCAAGTGATCATCTTTTGGAGAAGAATTCTGTTATATACCATTAATACTGGCAGCCTACACCTGTGAATACAGAAGCTCTGACAAAGGAAAGCCATCATCTGTAAAATGTCATTCTTTATAGTGTGCAAACAGAATTATGAGTGTTTGTAGAGGCTCTGCCCTTATAGACCGACCAGCCGTATCTGAATGTGAAGTTAGTCTGCCCTCAGACACTCTGAGGAAGTACATGGAGTGGCCCTTGGGTCTCAGCAATCAGGATTTTTGAGCATAAAGTGAGTCACCAAATTGAGGATGGGGTAGAAGTGGCAACCTTCAGAACCGATGAATGTTCTTGCCTGAGTTTTTATTAATTTTATGGATCTATGGAAATAATTCTATAGGACATACTGAGAACTGTGGTAAAGTTACTGGGTAGGGGGCTGGGAAAGGGAGACAATGGGAGGAACATCAGCACCTAAGTGAGGGGATCTGATGTGTGTGTGTGGATGGGGAATAGGTATGCTTGAATGGGCAAGTAGAGTTGTCAGTGGTAATGGGATAGCTGATTATTTTTCTAATTTTCAGGAGAGTTTCTTGGAATTAGAAATGGGAGGGAAAGAGAAGTCTTCTTGGGAGAAAGACTATATTTTTAAACAGATCGAAATTTTGAATAGTTTGAATCTATTTAGAGGATAATTTAAAAAAATCATGAAAAGTGCCAATTGCAAAGGATAAAAAGTAAGCATCGTTAGGTCTTGTTGGTAAAAATAATTTTTCTTCTCTAAAGTGGACTTCTGTGTTAGTCAACATCAAAGAGCTGAATAGGTAGCATTTCTTGATAGAATATCAAGGCAAGAAGAGATAAATGAGCCCTTCATTGTGAATTATGGTCTCTGTGCAGCGAATGCTCAGATCTCAAACTCAGTTTCTAAGTAAGCAGTGAGAGTCCAGAAAAGTCTGATTTAATATGTGTCATGTAATAATAATAATAATAATAATAATATTAATAATAATGAAGATGCAAGCCAGATGTTACCTGCTAATTTAGCATTGTCTTTGAAGGAACTATATTGGCCTGGGAAAATGAATATGGTAAGTGAAATTGCCTAGATGTCCAGTAAAAGGTGAGAAAGGCCAAGGACTCAGCACTAGGAGACTTTGAAAAAGAAGTAGAGTTGGGGGAGGAATTGGAACAACTTGTGCTCTAAGAATTGTTATTATTCCTGTAACATTCTTCTCTCTTTCTTTCTCTCTCATTAATTTTTGTTCAAATGATCTGCATATAAGACTTAATGACCATTATCTTCTTGATTATCTTTCTCACTTGGAATTTTTGTCTTAAGAGTACTGTATTCAATTTAAACTGAACTGTTAGTTATTTACTATTTCAGTAGCAACTCTTCTAGCAAATTACTATAGGTCTTTGAGCGCAGGGAACAATATCAATCCTCTCCTCACAGAATTGTTAGATATATAGGTGTTACATAGATGCACTTGTTGACCTGGATATGAAAGTAAGCCACTTTATTCATGGAGGAGTCTAATATTTTGTAATTTTTTTTTTGCAGGTGAACCAGAGTTCTTCATTATGTCTGATGGAGACTATGATTACCTCATCAAGTTTTTAGCTTTGGGAGACTCTGGAGTCGGGAAGACCAGTGTACTTTACCAGTACACAGATGGTAAATTCAACTCCAAGTTTATCACAACAGTGGGCATCGATTTCAGGGAAAAGAGAGTGGTAAGTTCTATATCCTCCCATCTAAAAATGTAATCTCTCTTAAAAAAAAAAAAGGTAAAATAAAAATGTAATCTCTGAGTCCACATGTGCTTGTCTGTTCAGTTTACTTTGTAGGAAATAAGAGGACAAAGGCTGGAATCTAAAATTAAAGGATACAGCCCTGGCCACTGTGGTTCAGTTGCTTGGGCATCATACCATGCACCAAAAGGTTGCCGGTTTGATTTCCAACCCAGGCGCTTGCCCTGTTGCAGGCTAAGTCCCCAGTAGGGGGCATTCAAGAGGCAGCCAATTGATGTATCACTCACATAGATATTTCTGTCTCTCCCTTTCCTCTCTCTCTAAAAATCAATTAAAATATTTTAAAAGTCAAATTAAGGCGTACACATGAAAGTGTGTTATATTTAATCCTGGCAGTGTGATTTAAAAGGCTGTGTTGAGGGACACTTCATATATAACTAAGTAGACAAAGTAAAAGTGAAGCTTCTTTTTAATTTTCCCTTGATACCTTTTGGCTTGTCTCTTCCCTCTGAAGTCCACAAAGTTATTACTCTGAAGCCTACACCCCTATTTTATCTGTTATATTTTCCACCTTTGAAATCATTCTTTTAAAAAATATATATATTTTACTGATTTTTTACAGAGAGGAAGAGAGAGGGATAGAGAGTTAGAAACATCAATGAGAGAGAATCATTGGTCAGCTGCCTCTTGCACACCCCCCACTGGGGATGTGTCCGCAACCAAGGTACATGCCCTTGACTGGAATAGAACCTGGGACCTTTCAGTTCACAGGGCCGACGCTCTACCCACTGAGCCAAACCAGTTAGGGCTAATATAATTCTTAATGACTTTTCTCTTAATTAAGGCCTCAGCAATCCCACGTGGACACTAAGTGGCAGAACTCACTGCTGACAGGAGGGTGTGGTTGGAATAGGAATGCTGGTAGTGTGTATTGATCTGGGAAGTAACAAGGGAAACAGAAGTTCTGCAGAATAATGAGGGGAGAGGCTTTTTTAAAAAAACAGATGCACACATTTTTATTGATTTCAGAGAGGAAGGGAGAGGGAAAGAGAGAGAGAAACATCAATGGTGAGAGAGAATCATCAATTGACTGCCTCCTGCACACCTCCTGCTGGGGATCAAGCCCACAACCCAGGTATATGGTCTTGACTGGAATTGAACCTGGGGCCCTTTAGTCCACAGAGCCACTTTTTCCACTGAGCCAAATCAGCTAGGGCAGTGGTCGGCAAATATCAACAGTACAATGATTAAGATTTCTTTTGAGAGGCAAAATTTTAAAACTTAAACTTCTTCTAACGCCACTTCTTCAAAATAGACTCACCCAGGTCGTGGTATTTTGTGAAAGAGCCACACTCAAGGGACCAAAGAGCCACATGTGGCTCACGAGCCGCAGTTTGCCGACTACAGAGCTAGGGCAAGAGGCTCTTTTTTTTGTTGTTTTTTTTTATTTTTAAAGGACCATACAACCAAGAAATATTGGTGGTGGAGGGGAAGGCAGGAGGTCACTGTGTCAGAGTTGCAGAGGAATGAAGAAGGCTTTTTCCATGAACTATATTTCTTGCTAAAAAATTGACTGTTACCATGAAGCCAGTCAGGAAGTGGTCAGGAGATCAATGACAAAGACCCTGTCATGAAGGATGTTCTACCGGGGAAAGATGCAGAGCTCCTGTCTCCCAGACAGAAGCCTTCATTCCCTTCTACCCGCCACCAGGTGTTTTCTTTCATTACCAGAGAGTCTCCTAGAGACTCAGACCCACTGAGGAATAATAGGATCTTTATGAAAGTTTCAATATTGGCCTATAATTGGTAGAATTAATATATATGTGATTATATTTATTTATTAATTCCCATTTTATAACCTTATTTTTAAAAAATAGCTTTCATGTGATATAATTCACTTAACATAAACTTCACCCATTTAAAGTGTATAATTCAGTGGTTTTTACTATATTTACAGTTTTGCAACTATCACCCCTATTAATTTTAAAGCTCTTCATCACCCCAGAAAGAAACCTCATACTCTTTTGCAGTCATTCCCCATTTCCCCTCCTCTCCCTCCACTAGTCTATTCTAGAAGGATCTGCCTATTCTCTGGACATATCATATAAATGGAATCATACAATATGTGGCCTTTTGTGTCTTGCTTCTTTCACTTAGCTTATATTCAAGGATCATTCATGTTGTAGCATGTATCAGAACTTCATTCTCTTTTATGATCAAATCACATTTCATTGTGTTGATATACGTACCACACATTTTGTTTATCCATTCATCTATTGGTGGACATTTTGGTTGTTTCACTTTTATGCATAATGTTTCTATTAACATTCATATATTATTTTTGTTCATGGACTTGTTATCATATCTCTTATGTGAGGATGTATGTTTTTAAATATCTTATGCATATGCTTAGGAACTTCCAAAATTTCCCAAAGATGCTGCACCATTTTACATTCCCAGAAATGTAAGAGGGTCCCGATTTCTCCATATTCTCACCAACTTTTGTTATTATCTATTTGATGATAGCCATTTTAGTGAGTGTGAAATGGTATCTCATTGTAGGTTTGACTTAAATTTCTTTCATGAATGTTGCTGAGCAATCATCTTTTCATGTGCTTTATTGTCCATTTGTATATTGTCTTTGGAGAAATGTCTAATCAGGTTCTTTATCTATTTCTTTAAATATACTTTTTATTGCCTTTATCTGTTTTGAAGTTGGTTGTCTTTTTATTAAATTTTAAGAGTTTTAAATATATTCTAAATAAGTGTTTTTATTAGGTCTATGATATGCAAATAGTTTTAGCTCTTACATTTAGAACTATAATCCATTTTGAGCTATTTTTTGTGCATAGTGTAAATAGGGATCCAACTTCATTCTTTTATATATGGATAGCCTGTTGCCCCATTGCAATTTGTTGAAAAGACTATTTAATGGTCTTGACACTCTTATTGAAAATCAGTTGACAATAAATGTAAGGTTTATTTTTGAACTCTGAATTTGATTCTATTTATCTATATGTCTATCCTTATGCCAGTACTATACTATCTTGATTACTGTAGCTTTGTGGTAACTTTTGAAATTGGAAAGTATGAGTCCTCATTTTTTCAAGGTTGTTTTGAATTCCTTGCAATTCGATATGAATTTTAAGGTCAGTTTGTCACTTTCTACAAAGAAGCTAGTTGAGATTTTGATAGGGCTTGCATTGAATCTGAACATCAATTTGGGGAGTATTTTTATCTTAACAATGTCAATTCTTCTGACCCATGGACATAGAATGTCTTTTCATTTATTTAGATCTTCAATTTCTTTTGACAGTGTTTTGTAGTTTTCAGAGTATGTTTTACATTTTCTTGGTTAAATTTATCTTTAAATATCTTAATCTTTTTCATGCTATTGTAAATTCAATTATTTTCTTAATTTTATTTTTGAATTGTTTGTTGCCAGTATATACCATATTTGCCGGTGTATAAGACGATTTTTTGGCCCTGAAAAATATGCCTCCAAGTGGGGGGTAGTCTTATACGGCGAGTATATAACAAACTCTGTATTTTTAGTGGAAATGTTAGGGGGTCGTCTTATACGCCCAGTCGTCTTATATGCCGGCAAATACGTATTTTTCAGGGCCAAAAAATCATCTTATACGCCGGCAAATACGGTAGATATACAATTTATTTTGTAAATTAATCTTGAATACTGGAACCTTGCTGAACTTGTTTGTTCATTCTAAGTGTCTGTGTGTCTGCATGTGTGTATTTATCCTTTAGGATTTTCAATAGGAGATGACAATCACCTTCTATTTACTCTTCCTTTCCAATTTGGATATGTTTTATTTCTTTTTCTTACCTAATTACCCTGGTGAGAACCTCCAGTAAGATGTTGAATAGAAGTGATGAGAGAGGAGATCCTTGTCTTTGGTCTTAGGGAGAAAGCATTCTAACAGTCACCAGTAAGTACCAGTAGAATATAAACTATGCATTTCTCAGAGTCGCTGTTTTTCAGGTTGAGGATGTTCACTTCTATTCCTAATTTGGTCAGTGCTTTTATCATGAAAGTTGCTGGATTTGTTCAGAGAGTTTGTCTGCATCTATTGATATGGTATTGTGGTTTTATTATTATGGCATATTATAGTTATTGATTTTTGAATGTTACACAACCTTAATGTTCTTTGCACTATTACTGTCATACAAATTACATCTTTATACACTGTGTACCCATCAACCCAGATTTATAATTATTACTTTATGCTATTGTGTTTTGATTAGATGAAAGAAAGTGTTTATAAAAATGCATTTATACTGTCTTTTATAGCTCCTTTGCTGGTATACTTGGTTGACAGTCTTTTTTCTTTTAGCACTTTGATTATGTCATCCTACTGCCTTTGGCCTTGATTGTTTTAGATGACAAATAAGCTCTTAGTCTTATTGGAATACCTTGTATATAATGTATCACTTTTCACTTGCTGCTTTTAAGAGTCTCTCTTTGTCTTTGGATTTTGACAGTTTGAGGATTGTGTGTCTAGTTTTTATAATTTTATCTTTCTTGGAGTTCACTGAATTTTTGAATATACAGATGAATGTTTTTCATCAAATTTGGGAAAATTTTTGGCTATTATTCTTCAAACATGTTTTCTCTCTCTTTCACTCTTTCCTCTTCCTGTCGGATTTCCGATATGCATATGTTGGTATGTTTGATGGTGTTTCATAGATTTCTGAAATTTTTCATTTTTCTTCATTCTTTTTTCCTTCTGTGCCTTATAGTAGGTAATCTCAATTGACCTATCTTCAAATTCAGTGGTTATTTAATTCTGCTAGTTTAGGTCTGCTCTTGAGCTCTTCTGATGAATACTGAATTGTAGTTCTATATAGTAGAACTATATAGAATATCTATAATATTCTATTTTTTATATCTATATCTTTATTGACCTCCTGTATTCATAGGGCATTATTCTCATACTCTTTTATTTTTCAGACATGATTTTATTTAGTTCTTTGAACAGATTTATAATTGCTGATTTCTTTGTCTAGCAAGTTCAACATCTGGGCTTCCTCAAGGATAGTTTCTATAGGTTGCTTTCACCCCCATCTGTGGGCCATACTTTCTTGTTTCTTTGTATGTCTTATAACTTTTGTTGAAAACTAGACATTTTAAATAAAAAAAATGTGGCAACTCTGGAAATCAGATTCCTTCCCCCTCTGAGTGTTTCTCTTTTTTTGCTCTTTGTTTTTTTAAATTTATTTATGTTGCTATTTGATTATTTAGTTACTTACCTGGGCTAATTCTATAAAGTATATTCTTTGTGCAGCTCCTGAAGTCTTTGCTCAGTTAACTTAGAGGTCAGCTAATGAGTGGACAGAGCATTTCTTAAATTCCTTAAACCAGAAAGTCCTCTTTTCTGAGGGAGTATGTACTTGTGTGTGTGTTTGTGTGTGTGCTGTGACATGTGCTTAATATTCTAGTAGATGGTTTATGAATCTGTCTTAGCCTTCACTTTATGCTTGAGACGAGCCTTAAGGTCAGCCAGAGGTGTGAGCTTAGGGCTTTTTCAGGTCTTTCCTGGGCATATGTACAGCCCTAAACATGAGCATGGCTTAATAGTGAACAAGGAATATTTTGGATCTTTTTCAAATCTCTGTACAGACATTCCATATCCTGTTTTTTCTTTTTTAGTCTTTTTGGTTAGATTTTTTGTTAGCCCCAACTGGTATTTTTTGCCTTCAGTAACCGTGATGTTAGATAGTTGATGCTGATTATTTTCAATAATACCCTAGGATAGGGTTATTCTCACAGAGCAAGCTCTGAGGCAGGTAAAATAAAGACCAGGCCTGGGAATGGAGCTTGACACATACTTTTCAGTTCTCTGGGGATGAGATTTTAGGGGCAGCTCCAAACCTGTTTTGCCTCCACTGCTTGCAGTGGCTGCTATACTGATGGCTTTCACAGCCATCACAGTTAAGCATATGTTGGTTTTTTAGGACTACTGGGAGCCAGGAAGGGGGAGATGAGAACAGGATAAGTTAAAGTAGCACAAAGCTTATTATTTTTCCTGCTATTTGGGGTCCTGTAAAAGTTGATTTTGACAGTTTGTGCCAATGTTTTCATTGCTTTTATGGAGAAAGAGAGTGTCAGAGGTACTTCCTATAAAATTGTTTTTGAGAGTGTTTTTAAAGATAGGATGGGAAAAGTCACGGAAAGGTAATATTTCTTGAAACGCATGGCCTGAGCGTTCTTTGAGGAAAAGTGAGCTAATTATTATGTTATAGAAATTATGTATTATTTATAGATTTCATAATGTATTTATAGAAGTGTATAATGTATATATACATGGTAGTGCAAATTATTGTATTATCTTCAGAGAATTATTTGAAATAAAATACAAACAAGGTTATATTCCAAATGGGATTTTCTCTAGAGGTTTATGCTAGAGTTGTACTGAATAGGGAAGTAAGAGGAGTTCGCTGGTCTCAGTAAGTTCTCTCTTCCTCTTTGACTTTGCTGTTGTAGGTGTACAGAGCCAATGGGCCTGACGGAGCCGTTGGCAGAGGCCAGAGAATCCACCTGCAGT
This sequence comes from Vespertilio murinus, assembly GCA_963924515.1. Lineage (NCBI taxonomy): Eukaryota > Metazoa > Chordata > Mammalia > Chiroptera > Vespertilionidae > Vespertilio > Vespertilio murinus. Next base: position 166,872,964 of record OZ004704.1, on the reverse strand, counting down.
TATGGGACACAGCAGGGCAGGAGAGGTATGTGGTCTGCAGCTATGCACGTGCTTCTTACGGGAGGACAGGGAAAAGCAGCTGCACTCGTCATAGAGTGACCCGAGCAGGAAAAAGCCAGCTGATGGATCCATTTGCACCTGGATAAGCCATTCTGCCAAATTAGCAGGACATTTATCCGCCTGAGTTGAGAATGGTGGCTTTATTTCTTTATTTCATACAAAGTCAAAGAAAAAAAACGAATCTTTTTCAAAATGGATCAACCTTACTTATGGTCTCTTTTTTGTTTTCTTCATTTTTAAAAGGTTTACACACTTTTCTCCATTGACCTTTGCTATTTACTCCACCACTCAAAAGCCACAGAGTTATAAAGGGGAGAACAAAACTAAGTTTACAGGTATTCGTATGGGAAAATATACAAGGATTAATAAATAATAATACAAAAATCAATTTTTGTGTACTCACAATTGTAAACCTACTTTTGCCCGCCCCTGTCTGTGTTATTCTTGTACACCGAGTGGAAAATCTGGCTGGCATTAATCCATATGGTCAGAAGTTGCTTAACCCAAATCAGTCGCATGGAATCTTGATGTAAAATTGCTTTTAGTTAGCTAAAGTTTCAGGTTTTTCTCTCAGATATTTTGAAGGCTTTTAAGAAACTTTTCATTATGGAAAACTTCAAGTATATAATGAACTCATGTGTTCATTTCCCAGTTTCAACAGTCATCAAGTTGTGGCTGGTCTTATTTCATATATGCCCCTGATTCCTACTCCCTTTCCCAAATTATTTTTAAGCAAATTCCAAATATCCAATTATTCATAACAATGTTGATATGTATCTCTAAAGATAAGGACTATTTTTATAAAAAACAGTTAATATGAATTAAAAATATTTGAGAAAGCTTAGGAGGTTAGATGACAAATTCACACCAGTATTTTCTTCTGTGGAGCCTGTGCCTGTCCATTGTAGGCTTTGTATAAAGGCAAAGTAAGGAGAAACTGACTGTTGGAGGGAGAGAGGGACACAGCAGGATAAAGCCTTGGAAGAGAGAGAGTACCAAAGAAGAACAGGTGCTGAGTCATTACTACTCCCTCCTTAATGCCAGTGATTGAAATCAAAAGGTCATGAAACACATTGTAATGTCAAGTCAAGCCAACCTTCACAGGACAAGGAAAACATTCATTGTTTGGGTCTAATTAACTCCTGGTTGGACAATGAATTCTTGGGTGATACTAAAGGATCATGAACTAGTTCTGTCATCCCTGTCCAGCAGACTGGGTTTTTGAATCACAGGGTCTGATAGACAGTTATTTTGGAAGAGCAGCACCTAATTTGTTTAATTTTTTTCATTGATACAGGATATTTTTATTTTAAAAGAACATTCCAAGTATAACTTTTGATAATTGTTGGCATTTTTAAAAGTCTGGATATATTTCAAATATTCTTGCTCTAGGTAGCTATCGTAAGATACTTAATATTGATTGTACTCATAACTTTATGCTATTAAATTGTCATTTTTAATCACATTCTTCACTAAATCTAGTGTAACTAAGAACAATAATATTTATGTATAATGTGAAGTTATTATTAACAATGGCACATTGTTAAACATCTCATTTGTTATTGATGAACTGCGGTGAGAGGCTGAGGGTACCGGTAGCTTTATGTTTTAGGAGTGGGGCCGTGGTTTAGGTGATCACTCTGCTCTTATGTTCTAGGTTTCGGAGCTTGACAACAGCATTCTTCAGAGATGCTATGGGGTTTCTTCTGCTTTTTGATCTGACAAATGAACAAAGTTTCCTCAATGTCAGGAACTGGATAAGTAAGTGTTATTGTCTCCCTGCCTCCCACTCCCTACAATAAAATGTCTTTTTATATTCTACTTTTGTTGCAAATTGATTTGGGAGAAATCCTAGTGCTGTTTAAAATGCTCTATAAAGGAGTATGGCTATCAGGTTAAGGGCAAAAGATAACGGGAATGCTCTGCTTTTTCTAGTAATACTGACTTTGGTTTGCTGAGTGCTTCCCATGCTCCAGGTATAAGGCCCTGCTTTCGATGCCATCTCTTAATCAGTCTTTTCCACAGAGGAGACTCATCCCCTTTTAAAGATGAGGACACAAAGGCCTAGAGGGGTGGAATCACTAAGTATCACCTTGCCTGTTGTGTGCTATCAAGTCCTGTATCATCCCAGGGTTTAAAACATATATCACACAGATTACATACAGACCTTTTGAAGGCTTCATGGATTAGACCCCTGGCTGCATGTCTCTAATATGCTTAGAGCCCCTCTCTGTTTTGAGGGCCAGTTAGGTAAATAAGACATACATAGTGAAGATTTCATATCTTCATTGGAAAGTATTCTCCTCTTTTCTAGTCCTTTTTTTAATTATTAAAGATATAATGTTCAGTGTTAGCATTGGTAAAATCAAATCTTAATTAGAAGTAAATATTGGTTGATTTGTACATTTTATTTTTCTCCTCACTGTTAGCATTTCTTCTTTTTTATTTAACTTATATAAACTTATTTTACTAATATAACTTATATAAAAATATTTGTTATTTTACTAAATAATAGTTAAAATATATACCTTATATGTATGTGTGTGTGGAAAGGTATATATATATATATATATATATATATATATATATATATATATACCTTTCCTCTTTATATATATATAATTGATATTTTACAGAGGGGAAGGAAAGAGATAGCTAGAAATGTCGATGAAAGAGAAACATCGACCAGCTGCCTCTTGCACACCCCCTACCGGGGATGTGCCCACAACCAAGGTACATGCCCTTGACCGGAATCGAACCCGGGACCTTTCAGTCCGCAGGCTGACGCTCTACCACTGAGCCAAACTGGTTTCGGCTCTTTCTTTCTTTCTTTCTTTCTTTCTTTCTTTCTTTCTTTCTTTCTTTCTTTCTTTCTTTCTATCACCTATCACAACAAACAGATTCTGGACCCTCTACCGAGTGTTTTTGATTCAGTAGATCAGGGTTGAGACTTTAGAATTATATCTAACTAGAAGCCTGATGCACAAAATTCATGCAAGGCTCAGCCTTTGCAGTCCTGGCTTCGTCCAGAAGGTCGTCTGGATGGTCATGCTGCTGTTCAGTCTAATTAGCATATTAGCTCTCTATGATATAGGACAAGTTCTTAAGCTGCATGTCTATGGACCTTAGAATCACTGAATTAACTCATTCAATTCCCACTTTAACCCTATGAAGTGTTAGGTCTGATCAAATAATCGAATCGATATCCCCTCCCCTGGGAAACTTACCTTTAGATCGTTTCACAACCGACATTCCCTTTTGTTTAGACCACCTTCCATTTGCTAAGACCAGTAACTTTCCCCTCTGAACTTGCCCAGGATCCAGACCCACCCAGTAAATTCCCCACTGAAAAAGCCCGCCATGAATCCTTTAAAATCTCTGACTCCCTGTTCCTGGGTGCTGCACCATTTTGGGGCTCAGCCCAGATGGGTTCCAGATCATCTAATAAATTTGTAATTCTTTACCACGTTCGGTCTCGTGCATTCCTCCTTCAGGGACCCTAACAGTAAGTACATTATGATCAGCATCTACATATGGAAACAGAGGCACAGATCAGTCAGATTAGCTTCCCAGAGTGTCACCACTAGTCAATGGCAGAGCCAGGCTCCCACCTGAGACATCCTGGATCCTGAGTTCATGCTTAGAACCATGACACAGGACATAGAGGGTGTTAACAGAGCACGGAGCCACTCTGGAGACTAGAGAGATTTCACAGCAGATGTAACTAAGAAGCAAGCCTTAAAGGAAGGGTGGGGAGTGAAGGAAGGTAGCGGTTGGGTATTCAAGGGTGTGGGGACAGCGTGGGTAACAGCCCAGGGGAAAGAAAGGGCATGGCTGTTGTTGGAAACTGCACGGTTTGGTCTTGCCTGTAGAGTTCTTATTTTCCTGCTTGTCCCTTTAAGGCAAAGGTCATTCATTGTTCTGAAATTCTACACCAAGTGTCAGGCTGAAATTAATGCTTGCCGCCTTGACTTATCATGTTTGATAAGATAAAATGAACATGACTTCGTAATGAGGAACTAGAATGTCAACACTTTCTGGTTAACCATGTACAAAATAAATTAGGCCATACGTTTTGTGAAAGCTTGGGCTGTTTTAATTTCATTATGGGGTGTGACAAGTAAGAAGTAAGACTTTATTTTCCTTCTTTGGGAGATTAAACGACTCAGCTTAATGCAGTTGTTTTTTGTTTGATTTAAAATTGTGCCTATTTGCAGGTTTCCCAGTGAAAAGAACTAAAAGCTGTGGAATAAGAATTGTAGTCTCCTGCTTTTTCTTGGTTCTGGTGACTGAATCATTGACTGTTCCTTCTGGGTTTTCTCTCTGCATTTAATCCTGTGTTGTGTGTTAGTGAATTGATTCTGCCTTAGAATAATAGAAAATATGAAAACCATTTCAGATAGGAAGAGGTTAGCTAATAGGAAGACAACTCTTAAAAGTGTGATTGCTGTGGAGAGGAAATAGGTAAAAAACAGTTTTAAAATGAACTGTAAGTACCCTAGCTGGGTAGCTCAGTTGGTGAGAGCATCGCCCTGACACACCAAGGTTGTGTGTTCGATTCCCAGTCAGGGCACAAAAAAAAGTCAACCAGTGAATACTTAAATAAGTAGAGCAACAAATCAATATTTCTTTTTCTCTAAAAAAAATAAAAAAATAAAAAGTTACGATAAGCACTAGGAAATTCTCCAAGTTTTTTTCAAATGACCTTCATAAAAAGACTGCCACCTGTTTTGTGTGTGTGTGTGTGTGTGTGTGTGTGTGTGTGTGTGTGTATCTGTGGATGTGCGCATGTGGGTGCACTTGTGCACATGCACACTTTGGGGGGCTAAGTATTCCCTTTCCTCTCTGACATACATAAGCTGGGGTCTGTGTTTGAGGGCAGGAGTAGTTTCACATCTCTGTCTCATTCATTCAGTTTGACAGATGAGAGCACTGATGCTTTGAAAGCACTGTCAGAGGTACTTTTGCATGTATTCTCCATGATCATGCACTTACATTATTGTTCACTTATAAGTTTCTTATTTTCCTACCTTAACAGGCCAGCTACAAATGCATGCATATTGTGAAAACCCAGATATAGTGTTATGTGGGAATAAGAGTGATCTGGAAGACCAACGAGCAGTGAAAGAGGAAGAGGCCAGAGGACTTGCAGAGAAATATGGGTGAGTATTTTTGTGGAGAAATCCAGAGAAAATATGTCCAATTTAAACATTAGCATATGGATAAATAACAAAAAAGGTTAAAGCAAAAAGCAGAACAAAGCATTCAGCTGTAAGCCTTGGGAGGTATCAAATATCTACTTTGCATGTTAATCCTGTATAATAACACCCTAATACTCTAATCAACCGAACAGCAGAACAACCAGTCGCTATGATGCACACTGACCACTAGGGGGCAGACGCTCAATGCAGGAGCTGCTCCCTGGTGCTCAGTGCCTCCCACAAGGGGAGCACCATTCAGCCAGAAGCTGGGCTCATGGCTGGCGAGCACAGTGGCAGGGAGCAGGCCTAAGCCGGCAGGCGGACATCCCCCAAGGGGTCCTGGACTGTGAGAGGACACAGGCCAGGTTGAAAGACCCTCCTCCAGTGCACAAATGTCATGCCCTGGGCCTCTAGTATTATGTAATAGTGGGACCATAACAAAAGCATTGGAGAAGAGCCTTTGTTTAGTTCTTCTGTCCCATTTTCTCCAGTCTCTTGGTGTTTGAAGAAAGATAGCGTTGAGGGTAAATGTCCTAATTTTGTAAGGCCCCCTTTACAAGATGCAAGTAGGTGACTCCTGGGATATGGACATCCTTTTTATTCAACAAGGACATGTCAAAGCCAGTTCATCTGCTGCTGTAGAGAGAGAGCTCCAGTGTGCACCAGGGCCTTCTTGGCTTTGAGCTTTCTGTGCTGGGAGAGGAGTGTGAAGATCCCCTGTGGGCCAGGTTGTGCTTTTGTGGTGGAGAATCAACTGAGACTGTCTTCGTTCTTGTGCTCTGGGAAGAGGACCACAGAGCAGCCGCATTCATTGGACATAAAAGGAGGGGTCAGCGGAAACCGGTTTGGCTCAGTGGTAGAGCGTCGGTCTGTGGACTGAAAGGTCCCGGGTTCGATTCCGGTCAAGGGCATGTACCTTGGCTGCGGACACATCCCCGATAGGGGGTGTGCAGGAGGCAGCTGGTCGATGTTTCTCTCTCGTCGACGTTTCTAGCTCTCTATCCCTCTCCCTTCCTCTCTGTAACATATCAATAAAAATATTTTTTTTTTAAAAGGAGGGGTCAGCAGCCACTTTTGATTACAGTGTCAAGGGCACCCCTGCACAGGAATTTGTACTTCACTTTTTTTTCTGCCTCAAAAAAATGAGCACTCACATGTATGTGTATTAATTACCCTTACTATCAGGGGAGGCAGCCCGTGGGGCTGAGGAGGAAGGGGTGGGGAGAGGAGTGTGTGGTGTGCAGGGGGGTGGCATAGAGGGCCGTTACCTGGTGAGTGGCCTTGGCTGTGAGAAACCAAAGTGGCCAGAGGAAGCCCTTCCCCTCTTCATTGTCTGAGCGCCGCCGTGCTCCTCCTGGGGCTGATGGAGGTTCAGAAAGCACAGCGAGGATGGGATTCACACTGGGAAGAGAGTGCAAGGATAGGTCGGCTCCGTGGGAAGAGGCCAGAGGCCGCAGAGCTTTGAATATCACGCGAGGAGAGCGAGATTGGTTTCCTGCGGGGACGGGGAGTTGCTGAAAGCCTTTGAGCACAGAGGGACATCCTCAGCACTTTTCCAGGTCAGTCGGGAGGAGGGGGATAGGATGGGGGGCTGCGGGCAGGAGAAGAGAGGGAATGAAACAGAAGGAGATTGCAGTGCTCTGTGAAGAGGGAGGGGCCGGATTTGTGGAAAAGGAAAAGGACTAAACCAGAGAAAACACACAGGGTCAGGGTCGGGCAGAACAGGATTTTCAATCTTAAACCGGGCCCCAGGAAGCGGGCGGTTCCCAGCAGCGAGGCTGGCTCAGGCTGGGGAGGATCTGCAGTCAGACGGGGAGGCTTTCGCTCAGGGTAGGTGGTGGGGACCCGTGTTAAGAGCACCTGGGGAGCTTTCAGCAAATGCTCATGTTCGGGCCTCGCCTCTGAGCTTCCGACATAAGTGGTCCGGAGTGGTTTATCAGGCAGGGCTCCGTGAACAAACACACCTGGTACAGAGGGGTTTGGCTTTATGCTCCTGTGGGAGCTGGGGAGGCAGTCTCTGTCAGGTGTAGTTTTGTGTCTGATGGTCCGGAGGACAGGCAGGCAGGAAGGGAAGCTGGATCTTAAGGGAGAGAGAGAGAGAGCAAGCAGCAGCTGGACCCGTACTTACAGGCCCAAACCTTGCCAGTCATTGTCGCCTCTGACCTGGCCGGCATGGGCGCCCTGCAGCAGCCCGGGCTCCGCTTGCAGAGCTAAACACTCACCCCTGGCCCAGGAGGCGGAGCGAGGGGAAGGTGGAGCAGGTGCAGGTCTGGCTGCTGCCAACGAGTTGAGCCAGCAGCTAAGCAATAACGTGTGACAGCTACAGAATAGCTTCTGCTTCACTTCCTTCCCCCAGGTCTCTCTGCGGTCCAGCCTACCTGGGAAGGGAATTCTGGGAAATGTCATTGACATATTCAAAGCCACCACAGGTGGGGGCCTGGACGTTGGTATCTTTCAAAGCTCTCCATGTGATTTGCATGCACTGGGGTTGAGATATGCTCTCTTCCTCCCTTAGAAGACACTCCTGTAATGTAGTGGGGGGGAGGGGGAGGGCGGGATCAGATACCATGAGAACACAGCATTGAAGCTGGCAGCAATGTTGCAAGGGGGTGAGAAGGAAGTAAGTGATGAAGCAATGGAAACCACGGGCCCAGACCATGCTTTTGAGAAATGTGCTAGTAAAGGCCAAAAGAGCAAAACCTAGGGCAGCCAGTGCTGTTAGCTACATCAAACAACTATATTCTCAAGTTTGGGGTAGAGTCGGAATTGACTTCCTCCTCCTCCTCCTAGCTTCTTCAGCCCTTTGCTGGTTTCCTTGGTTCATCATAATGCCTGAGCCCAAGGTTGCTTTTGGACTCTATGGGGAGTCTGGGGACGCAGGGGTTGCTTTTCATCTGTGCTCAGATTACAGGTTTGGGGAGTATTTTAAAGAGAGAGGCTCACCGAGTGCCCCGGGTGAGCCGAGTGTCCCAGGGGGCCATGTGCCCCGGGTAAGCCGTACCCCCCAAAGGGGAAGGGTGTCCCGGGTGAGCCATGTGTCCCAGGGGGCCGAGTGCCCCGGGTGAGCCGAGTGTCCCAGGGGAAGCAGTGGGACCCAGGGGAAGGGGCGGTGAAAACCAGAGGAGGAGCGGACTCTATTCATTTGATCCTGAGATAGTCACCATAAAACAAGCAGATTGTCAAATGACAGGGGGGAGGGGAAGGAGACCTGGGGGGAGATAGGAGAACAACCGAGGGACTGGTATGCATGAACATAAGTACAACCAATGAACACAGAACTCTGGGGAGGGAGGGCATAAATGGGAGGTGGGGGGTGGCAATGGTAAACTATGTACACAGAAAATACCTTAATTAAATAAAATTAAAAAAAAAAAAGAGAGAGGCTCACTCTAAGTTTCTGGATTGAATAAAAATGAGAAGAGATGGGATTAGCAGATAAGGGAATTGAAACTATTGGAGAAGAATGGAAAGGAATGGCAACAAAATTCCTTTAACATTTAGGAAGTATAGAGTATAGTTGTGTAGGTTGTGCCCTGCCCCGGAACTGAACTGTGACCTCCAGGCTCATGGGTCAATGCTCAACCACTGAGTCACCCCAGCTGGGCATGACATAGCTACCTATCATTTGTATGTTGTCTCATGAGTTTGCATTGTTACTATTGTGCTGCCTTCTATCCTCAATTCATAAAAATGGATCAGTGGTTCACAAGTGATTCTCTGAAATATATATACATTCAGAGAATGACAGACTGGGTTTCCGAAAAACTTTGCAAACCTAACAAAGGATGTGTTCCAGTGCAGATATGGAACATACATCTGTGTGTGCTGGGACAAGGAAATCAGAGAATGAGAACCCCATGCAGCAGCCCAAAATGGAAAGGGCGAGCTGGATGATGACTATCAGGAAATTTCATTTTAGTAGAACTGAGAATCCATTTACCCCTAATTTCCTGCAAGATCTTTTTTTGCTATAGACTTGGTTAAATTGTAATATGATGTTCTTGAGTCACTTCCTAACACAACCAAGTGATTTCTCGGTAAACTAATCAAGTTCTGCTAGAACAAGTGCAAAATAATGCTTTGCAGTGTGTTACATTGAATAACATTGTCATTGAAGTCAGAGGAGAGAACAAAACAGAGGTTTTTTCAAATGTTCAGTCCTGCCAGTAAAAACTATTACAGGTCATACTGTTGCTGAAACACTTTTAAGAATAGTTACAAAGCCCTGGCCTGTGACTTTTCAGTGGTTAGAGCATGACCCGTGTACCAAAGGGTCAGGGGTTCAATTTCGTGGGCAAGGACCTGTACCTGGGTTTAGGGTTTGATTCCCCACCCTGGGGAGATGTGGGGGCAACTCATTGATGTCTCTCTCTCACATTGATGTCTTTCTCTCCCTCTCTCCTTCCTTCTTTCCCTCCCTCCCCCCCTTTTAAAAATTTTTTTTAATGTATTTTATTGATATTTTACAGAGAGGAAGGGAGAGATAGAGAGCTAGAAACGTCGATGAGAGAGAAACATCAACCAGCTGCCTCTTGCATACCCCCTACTGGGGATGTGCCCGCAACCAAGGTACATGCCCTTGCCGGAATCGAACCCGGGACCTTTCAGTTCGCAGACTGACGCTCCACTACTGAGCCAAACCAGTTTCGGCCCCCCCTTTTTTTCCTCTCTGAAAGTCAATGGGAAAATACCCTCAGGTGAGGACTAACACACAAAGTCAGTGACAAAGATAGAAGAGAGCAGCATTGCCAACATACCTCTTGTAGGTGAAGCAGTTGGAGCTCAAGCTTTAGTGCGCATCAGAATCGCCCTAGGGCCGTGGCCCACCATTTCTGATTTGGTTGATCTGGGTCGAAGCCACCAAATATACATTTGCAATTGATTTCCAGATGCTTCTGGTGATTTGTAATTGATTTCCAGATGCTGCTGGTGGTGGTGGTTGAGAATGGCACGCAGAGAACCATTGGTGTAGATGCCAAGTTACTGTCAGGTGTGCATGCTGGCAGATATGTTCCTTGACAAATAGCTGGACAGAACACGTATGCACAGAATAGAAAGCACTTGTCTACTGATGTCACGCATGGGTGAGGGTAACGTGTTCAGTGACTTCTCATTGGAAAAGCTATGCTACAAAGAAAAAGGGTGTGTGTTTCTCTCTTACACAGTTAATTGCACCAGCTGTGATATGGATCGGGAGGGACACCAGGGTTGGGACTGAGGGAGCACCGGCCTCAGTGGGCAGGCAAGGGCCTTACTCTGGTCGGACCTAAATTCCCTCCCACACTCTGCTTCACTTACAGAGGGTAGTCGGTGGTCGTTAGGAGACTGTGTCCTTGTTTCAGAGTTGAGGATGATAAAGAAAATTGTGAATGCGATGAGTGCATGATAATTGAATGTACATATTTCATGTCCTGTGCCAAGAAATAGGCAGCAACTCTTTAAACATTGAGATCTTTGACATAGAATGCTGCATTAGTTTTTGGTGTACAATGTAATGATTTGATGTGTGTATATATTGCAAAATGATTACCAAAGTAAGTGTAGTTAACACTCATCACCACATATAGCTACATTTTTTATTTTTATTTATTTATTTATTTATTTACTTATTTATTAGTGTGTGACGGGAACTTTTAAGGTTTACACTTTTAGGGGCTGCAAAATTTAAACAACTCGTTTTCCCCCTGAAGGCTGTTGGCTATTGATGAGGAAGGTGCTCAAGAATTTCTGGAATGAAGGATGACTTTAAAAACATTTATTTACCACATGAATAATATGAGAACAGACCACTTCTGGAATTTCAAGCGGTTTAGCTCAGCAGAACACCCGGTGTCTGTCTAGCCTGACCTAGAGGAAATGGGGTATGAAGGGCTTGATCTCTAGTAGTTTGATGCTTTGCTAATTGGATGACACCCTCCCTTTGTTTGAGAAATAAATTAATGATGTATCATTGGGCATGTTTTAAAACCACATACATCAGCTGCAACTAAACACACAAGACAATTTCCAGAGCCCCACACAGGTCAGCACAGGATCTAGAGTTCATTTGGCACAGTCTCCCAGGCTGGACAGTCCATACCTCTGCCCTTTTTTGCAGCGATTTTCAACTGGTGTGCCTCAAGAATTTAAGACGTGCAGTATCTATTTAGTTAGGAGCACTGACCTCTTTCCCCCTAGGACAACAGTCAACGAAGGACAACAGTCAACACAACAATAGCCATTCTGTGTGAATGTTCTGTCTTGCGCCATAAATATAGGTCCTATAATAGAGTTGTATCTAATTGGTTACATTGCATGATAAAATTTTATCTGATTGGTTAATTCTTGGTACCAGAAATCTTTATATGCAAATATAAACACCTGACTTAAAAAAAAATCGTTTTGGAGCCCGGCTATTATGGTTCAATGGTTGAACATTGACCTATGACCCATGGGTTTGATCCCCACTCAGGGCCCCTGCCTGGGTTGTGGGCTCAGTCCCCAGTAGAAGGTGTGCGGGAGGCAGCTGATTGGTGATTCTCTTTCATCATTGGTGTTTATATCTCTCCCTCTTCCTTCCCCTCCAAATCAATACAAATATATTTAAAGCAAGTAAAAATAATTTTTAAAATCCCTTTGGAGCAAAAAGGGTAGGTAATTACTATATATTTTTTTGTAAATTAGTAAAAATTATACTTATTTTTGTCAGATCAGCAAAAATTACATTGTTTTGGTGTGCCACAGAATTTTAATAATTAGTTTACATGTGCCATAAGATGAGAAAGGTTGAAAATTGTTTCTTGACTATACTAGCTTATTCATGTAGCATTCAAAAGATTATGGAAAATATGAGACTTTATTTCCTACTTTAGTAAAAAATTTCTCATAATTTCTGATCCACATGTGAGCTAAATATCTAGAACAATTTGGGAGAATTATCAAATGCACTTGCTTTTATTTCTGAAAAATTCTGACTAGAAACTTGAATCTTCTAATTTTTTTTTGGGGGGGGGGATAAGTAATAGAAAAGCAACCAGTTAGATGTAGGTCTTAATCTATGGCAGGAGCAAGGGATATAGATATCTTAGTGAAAACCGGCAAGTGATAACGCTCCTCGTTGATTTGAAGCTGTTTGCCATTTCCTTTCATTTTTAAATTTGTGATTCATGTACTTTTTAAAAGCACACTGGATTGGAGTTCTGGATGTTCCAAATAGCCATTATATGGTCATTTACAGATTGATATCACCATTAGTAGTACAGATTTTTTCCCCCCAAAGGTTTGGAGATACTGCTCCCTGGTAATGCTATATTAGCGCCACCATGTGGAGAGAAGGAACAATATCCTTTCTGTGGTTTAAAAAAAAAAAAAAAGAACAACTGATCCTCTTGAATTTAAGATTACTAAACTTTTGCTTACCATATTTTAGGAAAAACAGAACATAATTTTTAGAGAAAACCTCATTAGATTAACTTTTAAAAAAATATATTTTGTTGATATTTCACAGAGAGGAAGGGAGAGAGATAGAGAGCTAGAAACGTCGATGAGAGAGAAACATCGACCAGCTGCCTCCTGCACACCTCTCACCAGGGAGGTGCCTGCAACCAATGTACATGCCCTGGACCGGAATCGAACCTGGGACCTTTCAGTCCGCAGACCGACGCTCTACCACTGAGCCAAACCAGTTTCGGCTAGATGAACTTTTATTGAGCATTTTCTGGATGCTAGGCTTGTGCTAAGCCCTTTACACGTATTATCTCATTGCCTCCTTACCATGACCCATGGGCCATGGTTACTCCTCTGTTCAGATGCAGGGAAGTGTTCAGATTAAGCACCTCAAATACCATCTAAAAGTCAACACCAAGAATATATTCACAAAAAATATTATCAACTCCATCCACTAAACTTTCTTTGCCCTTAAGAGAAGCTGAGAAGTCCAGCTTTCAAATGTGATTATAAGGCACATTTCCATCTCTGAGGCATACTTTTATTACGGAAGGAAAGTCTTACTTCAGGGTCTTCTCTGTGGGTCTCATCTGGTTTGCTTCTTGCCTGGCAGTTCAAAGACCTGAAAGTGGAGAGGAGTGAGCTCTAATATTTCATTCCCCTAGAAACAAAGCCCACATTGCCCTAATTGCTCAGAAGACTCAAATGATCAGTGGAGAGCGTTTCAGATTGTTAACCCGACTCCTGATCACACGACCTGGAGGTTCACAAGGGCAAGGCAGGGTACTTTTAATTGAAGGGTGTAAGTTTGTTACTTGAATTTGGGGTTATAAATCTAAATTTAACGAAGTGCACTCTTAATACGTTTGTTACTTGAATTTGGGGTGATAAGTCTAAACAACATCTTGTTAATATTGTACATCTTTTAATATGAGAGACTTGAAATATGCATCTTAACTCATACACCCTGAAATACTACCAAATATTTGCTTAAGTTAGTAAACATTAGACAGTAGCTCACAGCGCTGCTAGAGGCATTCGTCATTTATATGAACCACTAAAGCAAGGCCCACTTCCTGTCAGCATTCAGTGGTGGCCCCTTGGGGGATGAGGTGTGTGAGGAGTGAAGGGAGGCCAATGTTTCCCTGGGACAGGGAAGCCTGAGCGAGCCATCCTGAGGCAGGAAGGCCTGAGCCCAGACACCAAATGTAGTCAAGGGCACCAACCTCTTTTCTGTTCGATTGTCAAATGTAAAAAATGACAACAGCCCAACACAGCAAGATGAATGCCCTGTCTTGAACTATAAATATACAGGTCATATAAAAAAGTTGCATCTTGGTCACATTGTATGATAAGGTTGCAGCTGACTGGCTAATTCTTGATACCAGATAACCCTTATATTTTGGAGAAAAAAAAGGGAAAGGGTAGCTAATTATTACTACTATTATTACTACTACTATTATTATAGTAAGTGCTTTAAAGTCAACTCACTTAATCCTTATAAGAAGACCCTGATATCATCTGGTTTTACAGACGAAGCAGCGGAGGCACAGAGATGAATAGCTTGCCAGCGTTACACAGTTGGTCACAAGCGCTACTAGACTGTCTCCAGGAAGCCTAACTCTAGAGGTGATGGCTCCTGACCGCTGTCCAAATTGTCTGTAATGTCTACACCTCGGTTTTATAGTTTTTAAAAGTACTTTCAACTGTTTTTTTCCATATATGCCTTGAAGTGACTGTGAGGTAATTTTCAGGAGCTGAAAGGGAAGAAGCTATGGAAAGTAGAAAGAGTTTAAGGAGATTCCGTGGAGACATTCTGTGAATGTGAGGAGGCTAGCGTTGGAAAGATACTTATAATTGAACCAGAAGCCTGATGCATGAATTTTGTGCAAGGGACTCGGCCCTCCCAGCCCTGGCTTTATCCGGAACGTCGTCCGGAAGGTGTTCAGCTGCCCGGTCTAATTAGCATATTACACTTTTATTATTATAGATTTGTGCAAATTTTAAAAGTTAGATGTACAGTCAAAACCGGTTTGGCTCAGTGGATAGAGCATTGGCCTTCGGACTGAAGGGTCCCAGGTTCGATTCCGGTCAAGGGCATGTACCTTGGTTTTGGGCACATCCCTAGTAGGAGGTGTGCAAGAGGCTGCTGATCAATGATTCTCTCTCATCGATCATGGGGAAATGGGGTGTTTGAGGAGTGAAGGAAGTTTCTAACTCTCTATCCCTCTGTCTTCCTCTCTAAAAAAAATCAATAAGATATATTAAAAAAAAGTTAGATGTACATTAACATGACTAGTATATACAAGAGGTTTACTATTCATCTACTTTTTTTTTTTGGTATTTTTCAATTTCAGTCTATTATTCTTGGAGGGAGGGAATCATTTTTCAGTTGCCTTTCCATGAAACAGTGCATTTCTAAATGGCAATAGGGTGAGCAGGTCTTCCTCTTAAGTATAAGAAATGTTCGGTAGACATTGAATGATTCTTCCTGGGTATAATTGAGAAGAAGAAAATGTAAGTATTTAAGTTTTGAGACCTCTCAATTCCAAATTCCATTTCTGTAGCAATGGCAACATCACAGACCCTCCCTCGGACTTAGTGCGATGACATCACAGGTACTTGATGAATGATTATTTATTGAGTCCACAGAAAGGGGCTCTCTTAACACTTGGTAACCAAATACTGCATGAGACCCGGGGGGTTAGAAAATATGTATTATCTTCATTTTGTGGATAAGGTGACAGATAAAGAGGGAGGGGGAAAAAAGAGGTAAGGAAAGTGGTAGATAAGCAGTGGTTTAAAAAAACCACTAAGGCCAAGTAATTTTCCTGGCAGAGCCTTCTCTGATCAAGATATTTTAGAGTGAGCCTATGAAGGGCTATCTGTCAATGTGGGCATGGGAGAATCATTGCAGCAGCCATGTCTTGCAAAATTTAGAGATGGGTAGAGAAATACTCAAATGGAATCATAGTTTCTTACCAAGCTTTTAGAAGCTGTGCTAGAACAGGAGTGAATTGCCGAGGTCAGGTTGTAGCTCCTACAGGAAGTGTGCAGTAAGATAGCACCTTGGGGGATCACAATGAGAAATAGCCTCTGTCCCTGCACACCTGCACCCTAACCGACTTGTAATGACTTAAGAACAGAACGGCTCTGCAAACATCTGTAGAAACACAGAGAAGGTTTTAAAAGGAAACTGTAAAAGTTCTCATTCTCATGTGGAAGCTGCTTCTAGCCAGGAAGTAATAGAAGGGTATAACTAAAATTGTAATCAAAATCATTAATGTAGCCTTAAGATGCTAGGAGAATACAGGAAACCAAAGACATTCTTTAAGAAAAGTGATAGTGGGCGATTTTAAAGTCCCTATAAATGTAAGAAATATTTTACTGAGTTGCAGGACTCTCTGAGGTGCTAAAACAATTTTCTTTAGGAGGTTTTTTTTTTTTTTTTTTTTTTTTTTTTTTATCAGAGATCATTTTGGTCAGATTCCTTACTAAGTGGTAGAAATGAAATAAACAGTTTGAGGAAAGACAATTAGATTATTATGTTCCTGGCTTTATTAAGAAGCAGGGAGAATTTGACAGTTGATTAATTCTGTGGTAAAGATTAATTCAAATGTATAAAAAGGGTGGCCACCAAGAGATTATGTGAAAAGAAGCCTTATAATTTTGAAATAATGCTTTTTGAGTTACTTTAAAAATTATACATATACCACAGGCCTTCGGATAACAAAATAAGCACACTTAAGATAGATACCCTGAGGAACTCAGATGCAGAATTCAGAATGTCTGCAAGTGGCTGGTGCAGGAATGCCACCTGGAGTTGACAGGTAGTAAAGCCTTTTGCAGACACAGCCAGTGACCTCTCATTTCTCTCTAATGCTTCCGCCCCCCCCCCTCACCCCCCCTCCCTCCTCCACTCCCCAATGTGCAGCAAGTAGAAGAGATTTATTTATTTGGAAATCCCCGTATAACGTATGTAAGTTGGAACCAAACAGCTAAGGATCCCACGACCAGCTCTGTTCCTTCCCAGCACTGTGAAATGGTGCCAGTTACTTTGTCTCTCTGGGCCACAGTTTAATATTTGTAAAATGGGAATAAACACTTTCAGAAGTTTTACATCTCTAGTAGGAATGCAGTGTTAATTATTTGATTTTTTAACTTAAAATATTTTTATTGATTTAGAGAGAGAGAGAGAGAGAGAGAGAGAGAGAGAGAGAGAGAGAGGGAGAGAATGAATCCATGGCTGTCTCCTGCATGCCCCCTATGAGGGGTCAGGGGCTGAGGCTGCAACCCAGCATGTGCCTTGATCAGAAATTGAATGGGCAACCTTTTGGTGTATGGGACGATGTCCAACCAATGAACCGCACTATCCAGGACAGTCTTTTTTAATGTATCCTACAGTAGTAAAATGCTTTTGTTTTGTTAATTCTCACCTGATTCTCTCCCATTGATTTTTAAAGTGGAAAGGAGGGAGGATGGGGGGAGACACACAGAGATAAACATCAATGTGAGAGAGACACATCAATTGCTTACCTCACGATTGTGCCCCAACCAGGGCCGGGGATTGAGCCTGCGACCCAGGCCTGTGCCCTTGTCGGGAATCGAACCCAGCACTCTTCCGTCTGCAAGCCAATCAATTGCTCTATCCACTGAGCCAAACCGGCCGGGGCAGCACAATGCTTTTGTTGCCTTGCGCGTTTGTACTCTGCTTTATAAGTTGAATGGTCAAGGGCAGAGCCCACGGCGCTTTCCCTCTGCAGGCCCTTCTCTGAGCTGCCCTCTCTCTGTCTTCCAGAATCCCCTACTTCGAAACGAGCGCTGCCACCGGGACAAACATAAGCGAGGCCATCGAGACGCTCCTGGACCTGATCATGAAGCGGATGGAGCGGTGTGTGGACAAGTCCTGGATCCCCGAAGGGGTGGTGCGGCCCAATGGGCACCCCTCCGCAGACCAGCTCAGCGAAGCCAAGCCCAAGGGGGCGTGTGGCTGCTGAGACGCCCAGGGCGCCCCACAGGGGTCTGAGGGGCCCTCTTCTGCAGCCTCCTCTGTGGGGCCCGCACAGAGAGGTGAACGGGCCCTGTGCACAGGCCCCTCACTGTCCGGACGAGACCAGTCAATAAAGCATCCAGTTTTTAAACCAGTTTGCCGCCGCTTTTTAAACGTTTCTTTAAGGTTCAGCCTGAGAGTTAGGAGGGATACTGCACATAGCCACAAGTGCCTTATAACACCTTACCTAGCCATGGCAGTAGATCATTCAAGGATTCGGGATTTGGTAGCCACAGAAGGGTGTGCTTATTATGAAGAATGACTGAAGCTATTGTCACCCGCCTTATTAACATAGATCGGCCCAGTGTCTCACATTCGAGATCCTAGAGACAGTTATAGAACCACCCAAGCCTTGGACCCAAATGAAGCTATCCTACTTGTACTGTAGGCGGCCTTCTGAAATGCCACCTAAACGCCTTGGATAGTGAACAAGAATATGCACCAACATCGGGCTCAGGGCCCTCAAATACTAGTTCATGGAAGCCTTCTCTTTAAAGTGAATATGGGACAAGGTCCTCAAATATTAGTTCATGGAAGCCTTCTCTTTAAAGTGAATATGGGACAAGCTACGGCCGCATCTGTAGACCCCGGATAAACCGGACCCACCAGTTACCCACTGACTGTGATTCTTGTCTGTGGGAACGGGGCTGGGCTGAGGGTAGGGTGGCTTCAGCTAGCAGGAGGGACTGGCTGGGGTGGGGCGGGGTGCCCAGGGCGGGGCTGTGTTCCCGTTGCTCTTAAGGGTTGGTGGGAGGGACAGAGAACTAGATGGCCATGGCGTTAGCTCACTGTGATCTTAGTCTGTACACGTGGCCTCCACGCTGGCCACGTCTGCACATAGCTGGTGCTTATGCTAAGTTGTTTGTCATAAGTACATGTGTTGCTTCTTTTCCTTCATATTTATGATGTTGGTCTGGTGTCCCCAGACCGCACTTTCGATTGGCACGTGAACCACCAGTCTTCTGTCTTCACCATCAGGCTCTGGATGGATGATCTTTGCCACTTGTTTTGTTTTCACATTGGCGGCATTGAAGGAATTCGTTTTTTTTTTAATGACGTAAAATGTCCTTTTGCTATCTACTGGATGATAGATGTTTATAGTTAAGCGGTTACATTTGTACTTTAGCTCAATCTAAGAAAAATAAAGTGTTCCGCAGCCTGTATTTTTCACTGAGATCAGGGGCATCTGTATTTGCTGGGTCATCTTGCCAAGGTCACATGCTCTTCTACATTACCCAAGTGTCTTTATATCCAATTAAAGATGGTTTTAAAATGTGCTCTGTGGCAGTTTATAAAGGTCAAAGGGGAAATTCTTATTTATTAAAATGGTTTAAATAGATTAAAATTTCCAAAGTGTTTAATAATTATTTAGAGAATAATACATTATAATTTAAATAAATGGATTTACATAAAATAAATGTAAATGTATGTTGTGGTAGCAAATGTTTGACAAAGTGTAATTAGAAAAACACAACTTTTTTTTGGAAAGTAATTGCTTTTACATGATTATCTTCAAATGGCTTTTTGTTGAGTACCTATGTTTGTTTGTTTATTTTTGCCATATCGCCCTTAAAAAACTTAGCTGTGGTTACTTAGATGTTATGTATTTCTGTCCTTAAAATGAGAACTTCTTTTAAATCCCAAAGAAGCCATTGTGTCCTGTGCATTTGAATTGTATGTTCTGGTGAGGAAAGATTCAGACACTTCAAGGGCAGAGTCGTGGTCATAGTTGTACCTTCTCAAGTTGCCATAAGCTGTGTGTGGAGTAAATCATATTTCTACATTTACATATCAGGGAACATTTTATATGGTCTGTTTGTATAGTTAAAAAGAAGACAATTTTGTATGTTTCTGTCTTTTTTTTTTTTAGAACCAAATGAGCAATTAGCTACAGATCCTATTGGCCTTAAACATAATGTACAATTAAAATGTGTATACCTGATACAGTGCACATACATGGAGCTGTCTTTAACTATTGAAATAAATAACCTGTATTCTCTTTGGAAATCCTTTCTTTAAATTTGTTATTGAAGTGCCCTATTTGTGTGAGTCAATGTATTTTTTTCTATGTATAAGCCTGTGTAAAAGTGAATTGTATCTTCAGTGAGCATTGTGCCAATTGAGCTTATAATAAATCCAAGACAACATGTTCTGGAGGGAGTAAGCCAAATATGTTACATCAAACATTTGTAGAGCATGCATCAAGTGGGAAGTTAGCCAGTCTTAGAAGAACTAAACAAGGATGGCAAGGGCCTAGACAAAGGCTAAGTCTGAGAGATGGATTCCAGAGGCATTGGGAAGGTGAGAGTAATTGATTGGATGAGGAGGGAATATGTGGGGAGATGGACTCTCTGACCTTATTTCACTCACTCACTCACTCCTCTGCAGGTACACTTTAAAGATGTTCTGATGTCACCTTGTCCAAAAGGACTTTACTGCCCAGTTGTTTCAATAAAATGTTATTTCAATTCCCGTTCAGGGAACACGCTCAGGTTGTGGGCTCCATCCCCAGTGTGGGGTGTGCAAGAGGTAGCTGACCAATTGTCATCATTAATGTTTTTATTTCTCCCTCTCCCTTTCTCTCTGAAATCAATACAAACATATATACCGTATTTGCCGGCGTATAAGACGACTTTTTGGCCCTGAAAAATATGCCTCCAAGTGGGGGGTAGTCTTATACGGCAAGTATATAAAAAACTCTGTATTTTTAGTGGAAATGTTAGGGGGTCGTCTTATACGCCCAGTCATCTTATACGCCGGCAAATACATATTTTTCAGGGCCAAAAAATCGTCTTATACGCCGGCAAATACGGTATATAAAATTTATGATAAACACTTTGTTACAGGGATATATATATATATATATAAAAGCAGAGTCCAAAGGTAGACCCAAAGAGAAGTGACATTTTGAATTAGTTGGGCGAGCCAAACTGGAATCCTATGTCATTATTTACGCTTAAGCAAATTCCAGAATAGCTGCAAATTCAAATGTGAAAATGATGCTATTTAAATAATGGAGAAAAGTTATAAAAAAAATCTTGAAGAGGGCTTGATAAATTAGGAAATGATTTCTAAATGCCAGTAGAGGGCTAATCTTAATATGTAAAGTACTATTAAAAGATAATGCAGCCGAAATGGGTTTGGCTCAGTGGATAGAGCGTCGGTCTGCGTACTGAAAGGTCCCAGGTTCGATTCCGGTCAAGGGCATGTACCTTGGCTGCGGGCACATCCCCGGTAGGGGGTGTGCAGGAGGCAGCTGGTCGATGTTTCTCTCTCATCGATGTTTCTAGCTCTCTATCCCTCTACCTTCCTCTCTGTAAAAAAATCAATAAAATATGTTTTTAAAAAATGCAGAAGAAAACCGAAAGGTATAATTAGGCAATTCAGAAAAAAGTGAATTTCAAACATTTGGGAAGATTCTAACTTCATTCATAATTAAATGCAAGTTCAAATAATAATAGGAAAATGCGGCCTGGCTGGTTTCGCTCAGTGGATAGAGTATCTGCCTGGGGGGCTCCATCTGCAGTAGAAGGTGTGCAGGAGGCAGCCAGTCAACGATTCTCTCTCACTCTCTCATCATTGATGTTTCTCTCTCTCCCTCTCCCTTCCTCTCTGAAATCAAGAAAAATATATTTTGAATCTAGGGGAAATAATGAACAACATAAACTGATGAGCAAAAACAGACCTGGAGACAGGGAAGCATCGATCAGAATGTCAAACCTCAGGGGGGAGGTAGGGGAGGGTGGGGGAAAGGGGGAGAGATCAACCAAAGAGGACTTATGCACATATATAAGCCTAACCAGTGGTCACGGACAACAGGGAAGTGGGGGAATAGAAGGGGAGGGGTATGGGATGGGCATGGGAGGATGAGGACAATTATGTGATTCCATAATCAATCAATAAAATAGAGTTGAAAAAATATAGTATTTTAAAAAATAGAAAAATTTGACCTCAGACTGGCAAAATCAGACTGGATAAAAAGGTGGTGAAAGAGGCATCTTACTGGTTGTTAAAACCTTTGGAAGGCATTCAGGATTATACACCAAATTTTAAAACTGCACATATCCTCCGACCCAGCAGTTCTATATAGATTACCCCCCCCTTTTTTTAAAGGTATAGGACTGTAGATGGTTATCATGTAAAAATTTAGGAAACACGTTAATCCATAGACAATCCATTAAAATACCTTCAATGCAATTACACAAACCTAAGTATGAAAAAGAATGTTACATGTTCGTTGACTTTTTAAAAAAGGTGTATTAAATGCTTAGTCACGAGCCAGGAACTGTTCTAGGTGCTGGGGACAGAGCTGTAAACAAGACGACAAAAACCCCTGCCCTCCTGGAGCTCGTTTTGCATCGAGGAGACATAACATAACGCAGAAAAGGGTGCCTGGGATGCTTCTCAGAGTTATAGTAAAGGAGAGGGAGCGGGCACACACACACCATATACATGTATGCTTGGCCATGCACGGAAAACCTCTGGCAGGTGATACAAGGACCGGATGGTCCCTGAGGAGGAGCCCTGAGCTCTGGGGGAACCACCTGAACTTTCTGTGGAAATGTTTGGGTTTGGGGCTTTTCCTGCCACGTATGCATGTTGTTTAAAAGGGGGCCGAAGCAAAGATGGAGAACAGCGCTGAGTCTTAACAATTGCTGGTAAACCCCGCCGAGCCTCAGAGACTCAGCCGCGTGCTCGCAGGGTCCCCAGGAGCGGAGGTTCCCGCCCCGGGCGCCAGGCTGGAGGGTTTGGGGCCGGAACCTGGGCCGGGGCGGGGGAAAGGTGTGGAGAAATGGGTTTGCAGGAACAGCCCAATGCGGGGAATCACCTATGAGGCAAAGCGCAAACCAGGGGCCGCGTGTGATGGAGAAGAAAACTGGGCGCTGGGTGGAAGCGCGCTGGGCAGACCGCACACAGCCAGGTGCAGCTCTGCGCCTGCGCCGCCGGCAGTGCTTTCGCCGGCGCGGCCACGCGGAGGCGCCGTCAGGGCCGGATCGCTCTCCCGAGGCCCCTGTTCGCTTCTTCCGGGTCGGGAACTTGAGAGAAGAACCACTTCCTGTGCCGGAGCTACGTCACTTCCTCTCACGCCCGGCGCCGGGGTGGCGGGTCCCCACGCGCGGCCACCATGCGTATAGAGAAGTGTTACTTCTGTTCCGGGCCCATCTACCCGGGCCACGGCATGATGTTCGTCCGCAACGACTGCAAGGTGAGGTGGCCGGGGCGGGGGGACCCCGCTTTCCCCGGAGAGAGGGGCGCTTTGCATCGGCTCCGGCCTCCACCTCCCGCCGGGCAGCTTCGCCCGCGGGCGCCCGGGACGGAGCTGGCGGCCGGGCCGGCCCTGGGCGAGGGGGGCTGCTGCAGGTGCCGGAGGAGCGGGGCAGGGTCCCTGCCCAGTCCGGCGCCGCTGCTGATGTCCGCAGCCCGGAGGTGAAGAAGCCTGGGGCGGCGGTCCATAGTGTGTAGAGGGTGATGGGAAAGTTCCATTCATGGAGGCTTAGTACACTTAGGTAGCATGCAGTTATTGGAGGTGAGTGTGTGTGTCTGGGGGGTCGTGTATATATGAGAAGGCCCGGACAGGAGGTGACATTTACTCTGGATCTTGAATTGTGCATGAGCCAGTGTGGGGAGGGCATTCCGGGTGGAAGGAAAGGGAGAAGTTTTAAAATATAATATATATTATTTAAAATTTATATTATATTATATTATATATTAATTTATATTATATTATATTATATTATATTATATATTAATTTATATTATATTATTATATATAAAATTTAAAATATTATATATATATTATTTTTTACAGAGAGGAAGAGAGAGGGATTGAAAGTTAGAAACATCAATGAAAGAGAATCATCGATCAGCTGCCTCTTGCACACCCCCTCCTGGGGATGTGCCCGCAACCAATGTACATGCCCTTGACCGGAGGCCCACCCTCTATCCACTGAGCCAAACCGGTTTTGGCAAGGGAGCAGTTTGAGCAAAGGCTCAGGACAGCATCGTGGGTGGTAACAGAGGCTTGGGGTAGGGCTGTACATACAAATGTAAGAGTGTTTGCAAAAAGATTAATCTGTAAACACGAGATAGCACACATATGGATACACCGCAAGGGCTGCTTGTGAAAGACTTTGTGAACGATGCATGAGTTGGGAGGTGATGTTGGCATGTTGAGGAATTACAGTTCCCGCTTCACTGCGCTCTCTCTATTACAGACGGAAGACACTGAGCTCCTTCGGTCAGGAGCAAGGGTGCTTCCTGAACGTGAGCGACCAGATCTATGTTCGGGTACTTGAAAGAGCAATAAGACTTTATGTATAGTATAAAATGAGTCATGGCCAGGTTGGAGTCAGATTCACAGAGGGCCGTGTGGCTTTGTAGATGACCTGGTCGTCATGACTTTATGGTTTTTGTCCAGCGGTGCTTGTCAGCGGGGTGCTGGCATTAGAACCACAGCTGCGGGAGCCGCTAGCTAGAGCTGGACGTTGATCTGACAGGCACCGAGGAAGTCCGGGTTGGTGAGGTGGGTAGTCACAGGGAAGGTTAGGGAAGACCAGGGGGTCAGAACAGACGGATTGGAGAAGTTGGAGGTAGTGGAGACCCTGAAGCACGGATGGAGGAGAAGCACAGGCACCCCTTGGAGATACTGTAGATTCCGTTCCGGACCTCCACGATGAAGTGGGTCATAATCTTTTGGTAAAAAAGCGCAACCGCTGTGAAGTGCCATAGAGTGAAGTGCAATCAAATGAGGCATGCCCGTGTCTCATTTTATCTGTGCTGATGAATCCCAAATCTGTATCTCCTGAGGTCCAGTTCTGAATTTTCCACCTGCCTGGGTAATCCTGTTTGCACCCACCAGGGAACCCACTGACAGAGAGTTCTTACTGCCTCAGGTCATTTTGCTCTCTGAATTAATCTCTCATCTGCTAGACAGCTTTGCTAGAAATGTCAGAGTCATCTTTGGATCTTTCACCCTTTGTATCTAGTTGCTAAGAGTGCTGTTCATTCTGCCTTTGCAAAGGACAGTGAGTGATGTCTTTGCTTTCTCTCTTCCGGCCCTGGTTCCAGGCTCGGCACCTGCCGTCTTTCTAGCCCCTAACTAGTCTTTCTGCCTTTATGCGCTTAGCTTTTGAGACCCATCCTTCATAGAGTCTTCCCTCTTACACTTCTTAGGTAGCTTCTTAAAGGTGGAATTAGTGATAATGTTCCATATTTTCACATAGTTTATAAACAGGAAAAATACATACACCCTACTGAATGCTTAATAAATGTTGAATTGGTGGATTAAGAAAGGGTCAAGGGACAGAGGTGTGACTAGATGGATCCTTTGTTTGCACGTTGAAGATAGGATGATGCTAGAGGACAAAATTAAAAGGGACACTTGAGCCTTCGGAGCTTTGTCTCACACATAATCCATCCACCAAACAGGAGTACCCTGTAGGTGAGATTTAATCACCTTATTGTGCTTTTCCATATTACTTTATACATGATTATTATCTATAGCTTTATCCCATTTTTTTTATATATATCCTAGTCTGATCTCAATCTCTTATTTCAAAGTGAGACTGTATCATACTTGGCTTGCTAGCCCAAGTGCTCAAGGTAGGGATTTATGTTTTAGTTATTCTTGTGTCCCTATACCTCGTATAACACCAGGCACGTAGTAGATGCACCTTATTTGCCGATTGAATCCCCATCTCCTCTTCAGACGTTTCCTTGTGCTTGTCAGGTAAGGTCTGTAGGTTTGGAGTTCAAATAGACTTCCCTATGACTTCCCCTGGGCTCCTTCTGGGATGAGGAGACCCAGGACAAGTTCAAATCCCTCACTAGGTATAGCTCAGAAATGGGAATGTGTCTAGGAGTTACCTAGTAAGTATTAAACAGGAGGCTTTTACTTAAAAAGGTTATAATACTTTGGGCTGGAAATGCTCAAAGAAATTTTACTGATAGTGGTTTCATAGTGAGTTACTCCAGGAGACTACAGTAGTTTTCATATTTTCTTGTTACTTTGAAATTAATTCAAGAACTCGGGCCTATCTGAAGAATTCTCCAGGAGGTATGAGCCTAGATTAGATTAGCCTAGTATTGACCATTTCAAGCAGGTCTGAGTGTGTATCATGACCTGCTTGAAGTTCCCCACAGAAGAAAGTATATGTAAAATGAAAAGTATTTTGGCTTGTGACATAAGCAAGTATTTTGCCTTATTTCAGTTGGAAATGTTTATATCTCATTTTGATTTATTTTTAAGGGTCACATCTTCTCAGGTGTGGTAATTTAACTAAAAAATTACCTTTTCTTTTCATATTTCTTTTGGTAGCACACAAATTGTAACAAAGTAACAAAATAACGCATTTTAGACTTTCACAATGAGTCCCAGTAATCCATTTTAGGAGCACATGGAGGCATCCTTAAATTGTAAGCATTACTAAGGTGGAGAATTAAAGTAGTAATGAAGATTCTTCCAAGTAGATTTTAGAAAACAAATCTATAGCCAGTTTTAGTTGCTTTTTGGAATTATTTTATGCAAGGATGAAAAGAACCAACGGAGATTTCGGGATGGTGGCTTGAAACTTTTACCCCAGCAGTGGTACATGGAAAGTGAATTTTGAGAATTATTGCAAAATGGGAAGTGATTTAAATAAATGATTTTCCTTAAAACTATTCCTGATTCAAGATCATTATAAGGTTTTTACTGTTATTTTATAAAAATGTTAGTTTGTAACCATGTTTTTAGGGCCCCAGCTTTTATTTATGACGGTGCTTGATAGTAAAAAAAATAGTTCAGTTTCCATTTAACCTGGCATGTCCATATATTTCTTAATAGTATGGTACGTAGAAGCAATTGTGAGTGAGAGACGTTGTCATTTCTCAGACTTTACAGTATATTTTGTCTGGGAGGGGTAATACCCTATGATAAAAAAACTTTAATATTGACTTCTCGCTATTTTAACTTCTCTTGTAGGTGTTCAGGTTTTGTAAATCCAAGTGTCATAAAAACTTTAAAAAGAAGCGCAACCCTCGCAAGGTCAGGTGGACGAAAGCTTTCCGTAAAGCAGCTGGCAAAGAGCTCACAGTGGTGAGTATGGTTTTTACAGTTTAAAAATTTCAAGTTCTTTCTGTAAGGGATGGGGTGGTTATGTGATTTAATTAACTATAACAAAGCTTCTTGCAACATGATTGATGAATGACTTTTTGTATTCTTACATGGTCCTAAAATCCACAAATCTGTAAAATTTGAAAAGGAACAAAAAATTGTAATCCAATTTGTAGAAGTGATTTTTCTTATTCTCAAAAAACTACTTTTAGTTCTTGCAAAGAAAAGGGTAAAGTTGGAAATTGCTGTTTAGGGATTTTGAGAGGAAGTTAAAAAATTAATTAAAGGATTCTTGAACAGCAGTGAGGACTCGGATGAGATTTGTCATAGACTCACTTATCAGTGTGTAGATTTCCTTAGCAGGACTCCGTGTCTGAAAGCGGAGAAGTTAGTTCGTAGTATTGCTGTGAGAAGGGAATTTCATGTGAGTCCCTGTGGCCATATTGCTGCTGTTCCTGAACTGGTCAAAGGATCGGGGAAGCTGGTCCACAGTCAGCCCCTTCGAAGGGAGTAGCTGAACACTGCTGCCCTGGCTACCCTTGAGGGAGGGAGATCCAAACTGTCCCCTCCCTCCATGGCTTCCTCTTCCCCCAAAGCCACCGCTATTTTCCCACCCCCTCCTCCTTAAGGGCAGTATCTAAGAATTGCCATGAAGTCCTTTGCTGGCTTCCTTAACAAAACCAGAGGTTTTCAATGAATGTAATATTTTTTGACAAGATGCAAGGCCAAATTATAGTTACCATTACAAAAGTAATTTTCAGTATGGGCAAGAAGAAGCAAGCACTTCAATTATAGGTGACAACTATATGAATGAAGAAAGGACACCAGTCCCAGTCCCTTGCTGGTGACCTTGTCATTTAAAAAAATATATATACTATATATTTTATTGATTTTTCACAGAGAGGAAGGGATAGAGATAGAGAGCTAGAAACATCAATGAGAGAGAAACATTGACCAGCCGCCTCCTGCACACCTCCCACTGGGGATGTGCCCGCAACCAAGTCACATGCCCTTGACCAGAATCAAACCCGGGATCCCTCAGTCCACAGGCCGACACTCTATCCACGGAGCCAAACTGGTTTCAGCGACCTTGTCATTGCTGATGTTGTTGTGATCTAAATAGAATCATGTGTATTATAAATTCACTAGCCAGACACAGAATTAGTGCTGTTCCATATTCCTGTTAGGTACCGTATTTGCCGGCGTAGAAGACGACTTTTTGGCCCAGAAAAATATGCCTCCAAGTGGGGGGTAGTCTTATACGGCGAGTATATAACAAACTCTGTATTTTGAGTGGAAATGTTAGGGGGTCGTCTTATACGCCCAGTCTCTTATACACCGGCAAATACGGTAGATTTGGAAACCAATAAATACCTGTAGTTTTTCCAAAATTGTTTTGCATGTTTTAAGATAAATAGGATTATTAACTGTCAAAATACCAACTACATTAAGAAGGGACCTGAAGAATTCCGGGCAAAGCTTATGTCATGTAGAGTAGCATTATATTGACTTGAAGAAGTGTAGTTTCACAGCTTTATGCTTTAACACAAAGGTGTATAGGTCTTCAAATGTGTAAGCATGATGGGTATTTAGGTTGAACCACATGAAATTCTCAGTGTTTGATTCTTTTGATCTATGAAAAATGGTAATTCATATGGTTCAGCCTAATACAAAGTTTTCTGACTGTGATCTCATCTAGGAATGGGAAGATAGGGAAGCTTTTTCAAGTTGTTTGATCCCATGAGTGCTATATGCCTCCTGAGGAATCAAGTTTGAGCTCTTCCCTCCCCTCCCTTTGAGAATCTCTTGTATATAGAGAAATGTTTTCAGTAGGGCTGTCTTGTACATCGTAGTGTGTAAAGGAGAAAAGGTTTAAAAACTTGTATTGTTGGGATCACCTTTGGGGGATCATCTTAATGTGTGTTCATAGTTTAATACACTCTGAATGCTTGTGAAAAAGAGAATAAATTTTAAGAAATGTTTCCTTCATACCTTTCTAAAAACCAAATCTGTCTCCCTTTTACAGGATAATTCATTTGAATTTGAAAAACGCAGAAATGAACCTGTCAAATACCAGCGAGAGCTGTGGAATAAAACGAGTAAGTCACAAGGGAATGCCAGGAATTCTCATAAGCTACTCAAAATCCTTTCCCCAAGTGGCTGATGTGACCATTATAAAAATAATGCAATTATTAAATTTGATAATATTTAAAGTGCTCACACACAAAACATCCAGAAATCTGAAGAAAAAAAAGAGAATATTTTGTTGCATGAGTGTGGTATAGTTAAAATAAACACAAAACCTAGCACACTTTACAATTTGAGATGATTCGATTTAGAGATATAATGTATTATGTAAAATTGAGTGATTTGGTAAAATTAAAAAGTGCAGAAAGTCTTAGGTAAAACTGAAGCTATAGGTTACTGAAATTAAAAGCAATATCTTGTTCTTGTAGTTTGTTTGTTGTAAGTAGGCAGAGATGACAGAAAGCACACATGTAGTAAAATTGAGTTCTTAGCATAGCTTGTGGATTCCACTGTTGTGTGTGTTTATGGCCCCTGGCCCTGCCTTTCCCCCGCCTTGATGTCTTCAGCCACTTCTAGTCTTGTGTTGAGGGTGATGTAGTTTGTTAACTTGTCGTCCCTGAAGCTTAGCATTTTTCAAACTGTATTAGTTTGTAATGGATCACAGACAGGGCATCCCTTTCAACACCTGTTGCTCAGCCAGTCAGTCACAAGAATTCGGGAGAGGAATTGAACATTTTCTTGTGGGCATTTGTGGTGGTATTTGACACCTTCTAAAAGCTTCACTTTCCTGAACTGTGTGGAGGAGTCAGAGTCCAGTTTTAGAATTGCCTTTTGCACATAGCACTAATTCTGCTTCTTGGTATCTTCTTTTTTCTTCCTTTTAAAAAATTAAATTTTTTTTTAAATTTTGTAATTGGAGGAAGAATTTTTCTGTAAACAGTTGATTTTATTTGGTTTATTTGGCTTGGAAATAACACTGATTCAAACTCATAGATTTCTAAAGAGATCATTAACTTCATAGAATTCTTTTTTATTTGATATAATTGCCATATAACACTGTTGGTTTCAGCTGTACAACGTAATGAGTTGATATTTGTATATATTGAGAAATGATCACAGTAAGTCTAGTTAACATCCGTCACCTCACATAGTTACACGTTTTTCATAGGATTCTTAAATTGATTCCAAAAGGCAGTCCCGTCAAGGACATCATTGGGAGGATCATAAAGCATTTCTGGACCCCATGGAGCTATATTTCATTTGGCCTTTGTTTTCTCTTTTGTTACTCCTTGACGAAGGTGGCTGCATATCACCCTGACGTGTTTTATAACTACGGTTACTGAGTGGTTATTCAGCTTGATGTTGAAACTGAGATGCAGATCTTATTTTAGTTGTGTGTGGATATTCAGTTACTATAGCCCTCCAGGCTGGTTTTGTGTTATTGACATTGATGGCTAGAAATAATGTGCTCTGTGAGACTCAAATCCTTGAACAGTAAGCGCTGACGCGAGCAGGTGAAGATGAACAGGGCACACAGTCCCTGCCCCCTCCGTGCACTTTACTGAGTTCTCCTGTTTCAGTGCTTCTGTTAGATGCAATCGGTTCCCCTGTGATCACAGTCTCATTCCCTTGCCCCACGTTTTTTTACTTCTGTAAGTTCTCTAAGAAGCGGTGCTCTTTTGAGTATTTTTTCCCTACACAGATTCTGATGTCCTTTGTATTAGGATGTTAACAATAGACTTTCCAAAGAACTCCTGACTGTATGAGTCTTTTGGAACATAAAACAATTTTTTTTCTGCTGGCTTACACAATAATAGCTGTTATTATTTTTCTGTTTCAGAAAAAAACTTATAAAAGATTTCTTGATTCCCCACACTTCCTATTTCAATATCATCTTATCTGTAAATTAGGCAATTGACAATAGTTTTATATTTGTTGCTTATATTATCAAATTGTGTGAAGATGTGGAATGAGCAGTCTTTGTTAAGAAGCGGATATCTACAGAAACAGCAATACTATTACTTTGAAAGCAGTAATAGTAGAAAGAATAATTTGTATTTTATCCATCATGCCTCTGCATTGCAGACCAATTTTTAATACTTATTAGATGCTTATGTTTAAAAGTTTTTGGTCTTCTGGAATATCCAGAAATGCAGTGTCTTATTCTTGGAAAGGATTTAACTGCCACTTGTGTTATTTCCCTTCTGAGTAACTTCAGGGTATGAAAATACTTCTGAATAGTAGAACTTTCCTGTATCATTTTTTTTTTTTTTTTGCTGTAAAAGGCAAAAAAAGAAGCAAAAAAATTACATCCCAAGCATACAGAGTGGGGCAAAAGTAGGTTTACAGTTGAGAATACTCAAAACAGAGTTTATTCTTTCATTATTTATTAATTATTGTATTATTTTCCATACAAACAACTGTAAATGTACTCTTGCCGCACCTTGTATTATTCTAAGCCATAGCATATTCAGATTTAGAGTTGACATTGTCTTAGAGTTCTTCATATAAACAGCATCTTAATGCCAGAGGGCCTTCTGGGGGATCTTATTAAAATGCCGATTCTGATACAGTTTGTCTGGGTGGGACCTAAGATTTTGCATTTCTTACAAACTCCCAGGTGATGCTGATGTTGCTGGAATAAAAGTTTTTGTTTGACATAATTTCAGACTAAACCAAAGTGGCTGTAGTAGAATCCTCTGATATCTTTATCCATATTCCCTGAATGTTAAGTTTACCTTTTCTTCTTTCTCTCTCCCCCTTTCCTTCTATACTTTTTTTTTGAACTGTGTAAGTTGCATACATACAATCCTCTCTCCCTAAATAGCTTAATAAGTATTTCTGAAAAATAGAACATTTTCTCATAAAACCATGGTGTAATTATTAGAATCAAGAAATTAGCATTGATAGAGTAATATCATTTAATCTTAGACCTGTTTAGATTTTTCTAATTGTCCCAATATCTTTTATTGCAAAGGTTGCTAGAATAATACATGTCCTGTCTGTTTTAGTCTCATTCATTTTGGAACAGTTCCTGAGTTTATTTTCATATTTCACGAAATTAACCATTTTGAAGAATGTAGGCTAGGTGTTTGGTTTAAAGTAATGGGAAGTTCTTGTCATTGTCCTGTCAGGAGACACCTGCTGTTCATTAGTCCTATTACTAGCAATGCTAACTTTGGTCTTTGGCTAAAGGGGTGTCTGCCAGGTTCCCACACTGTAAAGTTTGTGTTTTGCCTTTATAATTAATAACTCTATTGTGGGAAATACTTTAAGACTGTGCATATCTTGCTATACTTCTCTACAAACTTTAAGAAGCCAGATTGGGAGTATGTTGTCCAGTTCCGTAGCTACCAGCCAATGGGTCTGCTAAGCACTTGAAATGTGGTTAGTCTGCATTGAAATGTGCTGCTGTAAATACAAAATACATGTGGTTTTTGAAGACTTAGTATGAAAGCAAGCATAAAATATCTCTAATAATTTTTTATACTGATTGTATGTTGAAATGACAATATTTTAGGTATGTTGGGTGAAACAAAATATATCATTAAATTTAATGTTGACCTGTTTCTTTTTAATGTGTCTGCTAGAAATTTAAAATTACATATCTTACATTGGACAATGTTGATATAGATACTAGAGCATAGTTGGGGTCAACTTCTGTACACATTTTCCAAAACAGTTGGATTTTAGTGGTTGACCAGTTCATTTTACCAGTATTCATGATGTGCTGATTATTTCCCAGGCACTTGAAGGAAAACTGGTCTTTATGACTGGAAAGGTGCTGTCTTTCATTTATGGAGATGACAAGCTGAGAATGGTATTAGTTGCTATTAATCTGAGTTCTCTGTAGAATAAAATTTGAAAAGCATTAGACTGCTTTACTGTAGAAGGACAATTTAGTAGTAAAAGCTTTTGTAAAATAAAACTTAGAGAAATGATACTGGTAAAAAAAATAGTTAAGTGATGTCAGCAAAGGGTACCTAAGCTGTTTCAGTAGGGTTTTTTTTTTTTATGAGTTTTTCATTTAATCAATTTCTAAATCAGAATAAAGAAGTTACTGTTAAAAACTCTTGTTTGAATGTGAATAATTTGCTGACTTATGAATTTTTTTGTAGTTGATGCAATGAAGAGAGTTGAAGAGATCAAACAGAAACGTCAAGCTAAATTTATAATGAACAGGTATGAATATATGTATAGAGTAACTCTTGGAAAAATAATTGCTAGAGGACGTTTAGAGGCATGTTTTTTCCCCACATTAGATTTAGAAAAACTGGTAAGAATAGTATAAATAACACTTGCATATTCTATTAGCATTTTGCCACATTTATTTAATCCTTGTTTCTATGGCAGGCTGTCATCGAAAAGAAGCACAACAGCCTTTTAGCTTTGAAAGATAGTTAAAGCATTACAGAGAATGCTAAAATGTTTGGGAATAAGTCTGTTAGTTTTTTGTTGAATGCCTTACGAGTTTGTGCTCTTGTAATTACTGAATGATTTAAAAAATTAGGTAATAGAGCCTGTTCTCTATTTGAGGAGAGATGGTGGAGGCTCCGGAAGATTTGCACTGCATCTATATAATAGACATTGATCTCTGACATTTCTCCCTTCCATCTCATTCCTCCACTCACTCCACAAATATATATTGAATCCTCATTTTATTTCCTATTAGGTTCTAGGTATACACTGAATGAACAAGTTTGTAGTGTAGGAATCTTATTTAAGCTAATTTGTAACTAGAAAATAATTGAGTTCCCATTCCTCATCTATATGGCTTATTTAATTAGTAAATTTTATTTTTAAAAATTACAAATTAATGTCTAAAGTTTTAGTAACTGAAATTTTGGCCTTAAATGTTGCTACCCTAGGTTGAAGAAAAATAAAGAACTACAGAAAGCTCAGGACATCAAAGAAGTCAAGCAAAACATCCATCTCATCCGGGCTCCTTTTGCATGTAAGTAAAGCATTGTGTAGGAATTCTCTGCTTTAAATAGAGAGATGAAAAAAAAAAATCTAGATTTTTGTGGCCTATGTAATTTGGTATCAATTAGCTCTTTAAGGTGGAGTATTTTTTCATGTAAATGTTCTCTCAGAACATTTGTGATATGATTTGGTTAAATAGCTATAAGTTATTTAGTATATTTTCCAATTTAAGTCAATTTTTTTACATGTGTTTTTTTTTTCTCCTTCATAAAATCTTTTCTGTAAGTCATCTCTCCAAGTTCATCTCTATGAATTGAATAACAATTTCATAGACAGTTTTGCCTCATACCTGTTTTTATTAAAGAAAAGGGTTCTCAGACCCGTCAGTATGGGAATTACTTAGGGAATTTAGCATAAATACAGAGGCTCTGGCCCTTTGATTCTGGGCCTCTGTTCTTTAAGTAGTTCTCCAGGCAATTCTGATAATGTAAGTTTTGAGAACTACAGTTTTGTATTAAAACCTTCTCTTTGTGTTTATGTAACTTACTAGAGGCCTGGTGCACAGATTTGTGCACCAATGGGGTCCCTCGATCTGGCCTGTGCCTTCTTGCAATTTGGGACCCCACTGCTGCAGAGAGCACTGGAGGGCTCTAGGGTGTTTCCGGGCCCATCTTGCCCAGTCCTGATCAGCCAGAACCCCAGCAGCAAGCTAACCTACTGGTCAGAGCGTCTGCCCCCTGGGGGTTAGTGCGTGTCCCAGCAACTGGCCGAATAGTCAAATGAATGGT
Source organism: Vespertilio murinus (assembly GCA_963924515.1). Lineage (NCBI taxonomy): Eukaryota > Metazoa > Chordata > Mammalia > Chiroptera > Vespertilionidae > Vespertilio > Vespertilio murinus. The sequence goes on along the minus strand of OZ004704.1, from coordinate 166,838,395 downwards.
GGGACACTTAGCATATTAGACTTTTATTATATAGGATTAGTAGTCACTCAGTTGGGCAGTTGTCTGGGCAGTTTCTTTTGTGAGGTGTGGAAAAACCAGTCTTTTACTCAACTGTCACAAAGTACTTTGATGAGATTTAGGTGAAGACTTGATTTCTGAATGATTCCATGCATAAAGCTTATTAGGAAAGGTCAAATTCTATAAGCACATGTTGAGTAGATTTGTGTTAAAGTTGTACCTTGGTTGTGTTTGTACCAAATTTTATTAAAACGAAATAGAGTCCTGGAGCATTGTTTCACATATAGATGTTACAAACTGACTTTTAAACACAACGGGAATGAAATATTTTTATCTGAGTTTTTAAATAACCCTCTGAGGTTGGTAGTGCAGCGTTTAGAGCAGGGACCATGGATCCATGAGGGCCAGGGTTCAAATTCCATCACTTTGACTTACTGGACTTACCAAGTAAGTGCTCTTGGGCAAGTTCACCTGTCTCTGTGCCTCAGCTTTTCTTTAAAATGTGCCCTTGTTGCTAAGTTGTTTAGTGTTGTCTTGATACATCAAGGTTGTGGGCTAGATCCCTGGTCAGGGCACATACAAGAATCAACCAATGAAAGCATACGTAAGTGAAACTACAGATCAGTGTTTCTCTATAATTCTCCCTCCTTCCTTCCTTCTCTCTCTCTTTGTAATCCCTCATCCCCCCAAAACAGTAACTAAAATGAAATAAAATGTAAGAATGCCTTCTTAATGCTTGGCATATTATAAGATCTGTATAAGTTTATTTACTATTCTTAAATATCTTAGAAATTGCCAAGGTTATTTTAAAACATCCAAGATCCTTTATAAAGTGTTGATGAGTTCTGTAAGGTCACATTGAGTTAATAAAAGTTTTAATTTTTTTTTTTAAGGCAAAGGAAAGCAGTTGGAAGACAAAATGGTACAGAAACTACAAGAGGATGTGGACATGGACGTTGTTTCGGACAATCCTGTTTAACTATTTCTATGAGCACATTGGCAATGTCCTTTAGAGACTTAGGTGCTCTAAGTTACTGATTTATTTTTTACATAAGGTGACTCAGATGCAAAGGTGATTAAAAAGACATCTCTTCTGCATTACTATCTGCAAAACATCTGATAATATGGATGCTAGATTGCCTCTCAATGTTAAATCTTCAGTGATAGATGTACTTATGTAAATTATGAAAGTTTTATAAATACAAAGTGAATTGTGGACATAAAATGGTGGTGCCACGTGGATAATGGCACCAGGAAGCATTTATGTAGTAACTGATGACAAACATTCATGACTGGTGATATATAAAATAAAATGTTCTTTTCAGTAAAAATCTTCCCTTTATTAACTTTATAGAAGGAGGGATATGACGAGGAACTAACAATCTGTGTGATAATTAGCCTCAAGTACTCATATCTTTTATTTTGATTTCAATATTGCATGTTTTGGTTCATTAACATAGTAGAAGAACATGTTGAAGCCTAATTCTGTTGGGTTCTTTTGACCTGATTTACCTCTGGAAAGGCAGTTGTGGGTGTCGGGGTGAGTGCTGAATAGTCCTTTCTGAAATGGCACTCTGCTCTCTAATTTCACTTTTGAGAAAATTCTAACTTGAGATTCCTGATAGTTCTATCTTTAAGCTTTATTTTTTTCACTCAATAATGATTTAGAAGCAGGGGAATCCAGAGACTCTTAAAAAATTTTGTGAGCTTTTAAAAAGCTAATTGTTTTCAGGAAAATTGAATTTATGGGTAGAATGTCTACACATGATTTGTACATAAAATAATTAGTAATTGACTATGTATTATTTAAATGTACTAAATGAAGGTAAGGTAACAATTACTTGAAAGAAAATAACTTCATCCACATATACTACTGAGGTAGGATATATGTTTTAAGAAAAATATAACCGAAACTGGTTTGGCTTGCCGAAACTGGTTTGGCTCAGTGGATAGAGCGTCGGTCTGCGGACTGAAAGGTCTCAGGTCCGATTCCGGTCAAGGGCATGTACATTGGTTGCGGGCACATCCCCGGCAAGGGGTGTGCAGGAGGCAGCTGGTTGATATTTCTCTCTCATCGATGTTTCTAGCTCTCTATCCCTCTTACTTCCTCTCTGTGGAAAATCAATAAAATATATTTTAAAAAAATAAAGAAAACTATATACTTAGTACTTCATGTTTCTGTACTTTTATATTATTTACAAGTTAAGTATGCTAATGGTATTAGGAACTCATTTTTATATTATTTTTTAGGACATAATTTAAAATAAATGAGAGGTTTTTAGGGTTCTAGAACTAGTAATGGCTAATTTTTATTTCAGTATTAGTAATAAAGTGGACTGATCCATGGACCAAGTGTTAAAAGACTTGAATTCTAGTGTGGTTTTGCCTCTGTGTTCTTGTTTGTAAAATATGGCTCATTTATAAACAATATTATTGATAACAATTAGGGGAAATGTATATGTAATCAAAGGCATTTGATTCTCAGAGTTGGATCTTTCTAAATGATTAAGAAGCTTTGCCTCAGCACAAATTTCAGGAAGTCACTCATGGTTTCTTCCACTTCTTTTACTCATAAATGTGGGTTAAGAAAGTAAATTGTAAAAGTAAAAATTTTCATCCTTTACAGCTGCATTTAACTCAGAACTACCAAGAGACTAAAATATCCTGAGTGCAAACAAATCACCATAAAGACAAGCTTTAATAGCATTAACCAGTTTTATAGAAATATTCAAGTGAATTGAGGACAAGAGCAATCAGACCAAGAATGCAGATAAAACCACACTTTACTTTCCACTGATTTCTCTACCATTCAGAGAGGGCACCCCCACCCCTATTGCCAAACAAAACATACTGGGTTATTTCTAAAGAACTTCCAAAATGAGTTTCTACAAATCTAAATAAAAACTGGTGGAAGAATTGTTGAAGTCTAGTGATGAACCTGCAGTTGTGACAAGGTTACTATCCATGTTCCACATCCATACTCTGTCCCAGTTCTGTGAACAATCGTCTGAGCTTGTTTGCACCACTGGTGAAATAACCTGGCAGAAACAATGACCCTGAAATAACCGACAAAAACACCAAGCAAGTAGTAAACACATTGTGAAGCAATGCTATTTAATTCTACTTAAATGATGCTGTCTCCTTCAGTAAACACATTTGAAGAGAAAAGGACATGAGGTGTCTCACTGGCTGACCTTATCATTGTAAATCGCCACATAGAGCAATACTGTCTTAAGAGAATTGCACAACTGCGTCACCACGCAGTAAGTAATCTTGCTGGTTGCCTCTAGGGCAATTAGCTCTCGTTCCTGCTGCACTCAATCACGTGAACCTGCTTTTAAACCAGAGAAAATGAGAACCAGCCCGGGCAATCGAACCCTACAATCCCCTGCAGAAGTGATCTGGGAGACAGCCCTTTCCCCATCAACCAGCTTGTTCGAATTTATTTATTTATTGGGGTGACATTGGTCACATGAACATAGAGGTTTCAGGTGTGGGTTTCTATGTTACAAGATCTGCACATTGCACCGTGTGCCCACCACCCAAAGTCAAATCTCACTACATATAAGGATCCCCCTTCCCTCTCCACTCTTCTCTGGCAACCACCACATTGTGTTTGTGTTCACGACTTCCAATTTATACCCCACATATGAGTGGAGCCGTATGGTTCTTTGTTTTTTCTGACTGACTTACTTCACAGCATGATGTTCTCTAGGTCCATCCATGTTGCAGATGGTGCTCTTTCATCCTCTCTATGGCTGAGTAGTATTCAATTGTGTAAGGTATCACATCTTCATCCAGTTCTCCCAGCAACATACCTGAAAAACTTGGAATCGTATTCCCTAAGATATATGCACCTCTGTTCATTTCAGCATTATTCACGTTGGCCAACATATGGGAGTGTTTCTAATTTAAACCTTAATTGCCGAGCGCCATTTCTAGCCTCCCATAAGACACAACACATTTCGGATGGATCAGGAGAATTCTCGCTTCATATTACAGTGTTTTACAAAATATCAAACGTTAAGAATATATTAGCTTGTAAGAACATGGAATAAATAACTTCAAAATGCAATGGGTATTTAATTTCAAAGAGTGCCTTTAACATTTATGTAAAAATGGTTTTTGTACTCATTCAATAGAAACTTATCTGGCCAGTGGGTGCTGAGCAGTCACAGCATGTCGACTAGTTAGTGCACCTACCCGTGTTTCCCCGAAAATAAGACATCCTCCGAAAATAAGACCTAGTGCATGGAAACATAAGACATCCCCTGAAAATAAGACCTAGCGTATCTTTGGGAGAAAAAATTAATATAAGACACTGTCTTATTTTTGGGGAAACAGGGTACATGTTGCTGCTTCCTCTATGTTAGTTGTACGTTTTACCAAGAGTCAGTTGTGTTTGTTCCCAAACCTGTTTATGCCTATTGTACTTGTAATTGGAATGGGGATTGTGGTGGGCAGAATAATGCCACCAAAGATGTTCACACTCTAATCATCAGAATTTAGGAATATAGTATGTGGTACCTTGAGTGGCAGCAGGGATTTTGCATGTGTGATTCAAGTTAAGAATTTGAGAGTAGACTGGATTGGCCAGGTGTGCCCAATCTAATCACATGGACCCTTTTAAGAGGAGAACTTTTTCTGCCTGCGTCCTTCAGAGAGAAATGTGATGGTGGAAAGACCTCAGAGAGGAACTAGCTTTAAAGATGCAGAAAATGGCCCTGAGCCAAGGAATGAGGGCCGTCTCTAGACACTGGAAAAGGTAAGTGTCCAGAAAGAAATGTTAGTCCAGTGCCGTGGTTGGCAAACTGCAGCTCTCGAGCCACATGTGGCCTTTTGGCCCCTTGAGTGTGGCTCTTCCACAAACTACTATGGCCTGGGCGAGTCAATTTTGAAGAAGTGGCATTAGAAGTTTAAGTTTAAAAAATTTGGCTCTCAAAAGAAATGTCAATCGTTGTGCTGTTGATATTTGGCTCTGTTGACTAATGAGTTTGCCGATCACTGGCCCAGTGAAACCCGAGGCAGACTTCTGACCGACAGAATTGTACGATAAGGCATTCGTGTTGATTTAAGCTACTGAATTTGTGTTGAGTATTACAGCAACAACAGAACAGTAATACTGGGATTGAAGACCTCCTCCTCCCCCCACACCCTCTTGCCTAGTCGCAGCTGCTGTGCTTTTCTGGGTATGAAGGGAAGTCTGTGGCCTTCCATGCTGCCCTGGGTGGGGCTGTGACAAAGACACCCCACTTTTCTGGTCAGATCCCACACACCCCGGAAGATGGAAGGCTGGTCTCTCAAATTCATTTTTTTGTAACAGACTAGAGGTCCAGTGCACAAAATTCATGTATGGGGTATGTGTGTGTGGGTCCCACTCAGCCCAGCCCTCTTCGATCCGGAACCCCTCTGATGTCCTTCTCACAATCCTGGACTACTGGCTCCTAATCACTCACCGGCCTGCCAGCCTGATTGCCCCTAACTGCCCCCTGCTACTGGCTAGGTCGCCCCCAACTGTCCCCTCCTGGCCAACCTGGTCATTCCTAACTGTCCCCCCCACCAGCCTGGTCACCCTCAGCTGTCCCCCTCTGCTGGCCTGGTAGCCTCTAACTTAAGGCGACCAGACACCCCACTTTTGGTGGGACAGTCCCACCCAAAGCGGGACGTCTGGTCAGCTTACCCTAACTGCCCTGCTTACTGGCTTGGTCACCTCTCACGGCCCCCCCAGCTGGCCTGGTCGCTCCATGCAGCCTGCTGTTCAGTTGTTTGATCATCCCTCACTAACCCCCCTGCCGGCTTGGCTGTAGGCAGCCATCTTATAAGGGCATGAGGGTTAATTTGCACATTACCTCTTTATTATATAGGATTTGCTAGATCAGAGCCTGCCTGTATTTCTTAGGTGGGGAATGACAAGGGCTGTGGACTAAGTTATAAGGAATGGAAAGCTTAAAAATGAGAGTCATACCTCAGACTCCCCATACTGACAGCCTATGAATGTGCAAACAATCAGGGGAGGCGTGTGAGAGAGTGAGAAGAGCACGAGGTCTGGAAACAGGCAGGACTGAGTTGAGATCCTGGAAGAAATCACTTAACTTGGCTGGTAAAACAGAAATAAAAATGCCTCGTTCAGACGGCTGCGTCGATCAATAACACATGTAACTCCAGGCAGTGCACATTTAGTGCATTCGTCACTGTCGCTCTTACCCACCTCTTGCAACGTGTGCTGCTGCTGGTTTTTTTATTTAAAGGACAAAAGGGATTTTATTAATGCATAGTTGACATGCAATTTTAGTTCTGGGTGTACAACACAGTGTTTCAACATTCATATTCCTTATAAATGTGGTCCCCACAGTAAGCCTAGTAACCAGCCATCTGTCACCATGCTCAATTATTGCTATACTATTGACTGTTCTGTTTTCTTGGACCCAGAGCTACATTAGGTCTCACTCAGAAAGGTAGTACCTGCCACACTCAGGTCTTCTGATTTTTGTTCACGTGTACTGCCTCATTTGATCTGGACAGTACCTTGAGAGGTAGGCAGAGTAAGCTTTATGGTTTGATAGAGGCAGAAACTGAGGTGCGAAATGATGAGGTGACCTGTAGACTGTTAAGGGGCAAAGAAAAGTCGAGAAAGCAAACACTGTGGTGCCCGTCCCACTGTCTCCCGCTTAATGTCTTTTGTTCCCGTCTCTGGTTTCCACATGCAGTGAGCTTCTTTCTGTTTGTGGAGCTTCCCAGCAAGACCCTCCGTGCTGCTCTGTCTGAGGTAGTGTCACGCCGTTCTTTCCCCCACTTCCCTTACAGCCGGCCCCCACTCCCTGGGCAGGCTCTCACCTTCTGTCTTAGTCCTAGCTGCCCATGCACAAATCCTCCCACCTGGGCTGTGTCCCAGCTGCTGGGCAGGGTCCAGAGAATGGAAGTGTTTTTTTTTATTTTTTATTAACAGATTTGCTAGATCAGAGCCTGCCTATATTTCTTTAAAATTTTTTTTTTTAAAAAGATACATAGCCGAAATTGGTTTGGCTCAGTGGATAGAGCATCGGCCTGCAGACTGAGGGGTCCCAGGTTCGATTCTGGTCAAGGGCATGTACCTTGGTTGCCAGCACATCCCCAGTGGGGGGTGTGCAGGAGGCAGCTGATCGATGTTTCTCTCTCATCGATGTTTCTAACTCTGTATCTCTCCCCCTTCCTCTCTGTAAAAAATCAATAAAATATATATATAAAAATAAAAAAGATACCTATTGAGCCCAGCCAGTGTGGCTCAGTGGTTGAAACATTGACCTATGAACCAGGAGATCATGGTTTGATTCCCGGTCAGGGCACATGCCTGGGTTGCAGACTCAATTTCTAGTGCAGGGTGTGCAGGAGGCAGCTAACTGGTCAATGATTCTTTCTCGTTTCTATGTCTCCCTCTTCCTCTCTGAAATCAATAAAAAAAAATTTTTTTTAAAGATACATATTGAAATAGTACCTATTAGGCAGAACACAGGCATGTGAATTAGAGATGGTGAAAAAAGGAAAAAGAAAAAGAGGGAAAATATTTGCTCTTCCATTTAGAATTGTGTGCTTGCTGTAGGTTGGCTATAGCGGTCCGAACTGATAAGAGTTTTCAGGTTTGTAGCCTCATAAACAAGTGTGGCCGTCACCCTCATCACCCCAGGGTCCACAGAAAGGTCTGAGGATGGACATATTTGTGGTTGCTCCGGTTTCCCCCAAAGGGATCACTTTTCAGGACGCCAGTCAAAACATGGTGTGAAGGCACACAGTCAACGTTTAAATGGCCACCTTCTGCCCTTGCCTCTCTGGAGGCAATCTCCGTGCTTCATGTGCAATGTGTTATAAATATGCATAAATATACATGTCCTTAGAGTAAGGTGACTGGATTGGTAAAGTGGGACACCTTTGACAGGGGGGTGGGGGTGGGGTGGGGTGGGTAACGGTAAGGGGGGGAGGGGGGTTCCTTGATTAAAAATTGGGTCTATATGGAGCAACAAAAATTTTCATAGAATACAAAAATAGTATTGTAATATACTTTAAAAAAAATGTCAACGCAAGTACAATTTACAAATATAATAAAAAATTATGTATAGTGTTATTTTATTCTTTGACATATTTTTCATTTGAGTGAATTTTTTTTAGTAGATTGCTGTCGTTGTTTAAAAGGTCATGAAAATTTTCACAAGAATTTGTTAAATTATATTTCACACATAACATGGCTTTCAAAATCTCAACACTTAATTGTAACCCAAGTCATAAGTGTCACTTTCAAGGCCGGCGCTAGACTTTTTGCCACCACTATAAAATATAAATAATATGAGTACTGTCTGCTAAATTCAAGAAAATTTATGTATTTATGAAATAAATAAATAAATTACTTACCTAAATTATCTGAATAGTTGATTTGTAATGACATCACTTGTTTAACTAGTTTACTAGCACGCAGTACGATGTGTATCATCTGAGAGACAGTTACAAAATGTTTTCATCATTGTGAACTTTGATAAGCAGTTCTCGATAATCAATTCTCAACAATTACTTGTTATTATTAAAGTTTAACATTATGAAATTAACAAAAATAATATAAAACTTATATCCTGGCTAAATAGCCACATGGCCGCCGAAAACCGTATATTCCTTTCTCCTTCTCCCGACATTCCCTAGCTTGTCCTGCATTCTTTCCATAAATCAGGACTTTTTTAAAACACTGCGGAACACGGAACGCAGGACAAATTGTTAAAAATTGGGACTCTCCCCACCAAAAGCGGGACGCCTGGTCACCTTACCTTAGAGGCCTCCAGTTGCGAAGCTCTTATGTATTCCTTATGGCCAAACTGGAAATGTTTCTCTTCTCTAGGGTAAGGGAGCTCACAAGAACTCTGCTACTGGCTGTGAGATTAGAATTTGGACCAGAAGGGCCACCTATCTCAGTCTTTTGTTTTCCCTGCTTTCACAGCCCACGTTGGGGGAAGTGGGAAGAAGAGAAGGAGGTCAGAATGAGGACTAGTGAGCGCTGACTGCCCGGTCTGAACTGTGGGTACTTCTCACATAGTGCAGGGGAGTGTGCCGCAGTTTTGGCTCCGGAGAAATCTGCTCACGTCTAGAGATCTTTTTGGTTGTTACCGCTAGCGGGAAGTGCTACTGGCATCTAGTGGGAGAGGAGGCCAGGGATGCTGCTAAACATCCTACAATGCACAGGACAGCCCACAACAAAGGATTATCCTGCCCAAGAGGTCAGTAGTACTGACCTTGAGAAACCCTGACCTGTAAGAATCAGTCTCAATAGTGACAACTCACTGGCCTTCATTTCTTTAACTTTTTCTCCCCCACACCCCCTGCTAGATTTTTTTGAACAACCTGACCCAAGGATTCAGTATCATTCCATCGCTAAAACAATTATAATTGTTAACATTAATTGAAGACTCACTATGTTCCAGATATTAACCCTTGAATTTACTCCTCAGAACAGTCCTATGACACAGGTATTGTTATTTTCCTCCCATTTTACAGATACAGAGACTTATGAAGGTTACATAAAGCATTACCCAGTTAGTAGAGGGGAGAGTCAGGATTCAAATTGAAGCAAGAACTGTTCCAGAGACTAATAACATCCTTAATAACCATTCATGCTAATTTCTTGAGGCTTCTCTTGCCTCTGTAAAAGAAGTTAATGTGTTTTAAATCATTTTAATTTGTACACCACTTTCTTTGCTTAGTGTTTTTCTTTGAGCGCATTTATTTATTTATTTATTTATTTATTTATTTATTTAACACAGCTTCATTTTACATGCTCCTAAATGCAGTCCCAATTGACACAATGGGCTGGTGATACTTTTTCTAATACACATTACGATAAGTTATGCTTAAAACAAAAATTTACTTGGCCACACACCACCTGTGCCATCTGTGTTTAGTTTCCTGCACCTCCCGGGATAACCCCACCCTCTTTGTTAAACGCTGGTTCAGGAGCTATATCACAGTTTAATGTTTCCTCCTGTGGCGAAGTGGCCTGAAGGATAAAACTCAGCCTCTCTCCATGAGGAATGTAGTCCAAGACCAAAGTAATTAGAACGAGAAACACACACACACACACACACACACACACACACACACACACACACTTCATTCTAATGAATCCACATGGGCAGGGAAAGCTGATGGAGAAGTGGTAAGTGACTTGGCGGCTAGGAAAGAGATGAGTGGATATTATTGGTGTGAAGCTAAATGACTTGAATTTGTGAAAGAATTGGGAACTGTAGTCACCAAATACTACAGAAATGTTGAGAATAGGAGGGTTTAAAAAAAAAATTCTGTGTAAGTGATGAGGCGCCCCCCAACCCAGGTCTCCAAACACCCCAAAAGTTCTTTATATGGCCAAACTATCAAGTGTGAGGGTAGAATAAAGACCCCTTTAAAATAATGTAGAGCTTCATAGCATGTATGGTATGATCACAGCTATACATTCATATAAAATTATATGTGGTATACATTGAAATTTTTTAATAGTTGAAAAAACATACAAAATTTCAATTTACTTCCCATAATCCCTTAGAAAGCTACCAAAAGATGGGCTACATTTTAAAAAATTACATTTACCGGAGTAACATTGATTAATAACATTAGGTAAATTTCAGGTGATCAGCTTTATAACAGACATCCGTCTGCTCTGTGTTCACCACCCGAAGCCCAGTCTCCTTTCACCACGTGTTTGGTCCCCTTCAACCTCTTGTGGTAACCACCATTCTGTTGTCTGTATCTGTGAGTTTTGCTAGCTCATTTACTGCTTTTTGTTTTATGTCCCACATATGAATGAAATTATACAATTCTTAGCTATCTGACTTAATTCACTTAGCATATTTTTTTTTGTTATTTCATTTCATTTTTATTTTTTAAAATTTATTTTTTATTAAGGTATTATATATGTACATATCTTACCATTGCCCGCCTCCCACCTCCTGTACATGCCCTCCCTCCCCAGAGTTTTGTGTCCATTGGTTGTATTTATATGCATTCATACCAGTCCTTCGGTTGATCTCTTATCTCCCCCAGATCTCCCTACCCTCCCTGCTGTCATTTGACAGTCTCACTTAGCATATTAATCTCAAGATCCATCCATGTTGCTGTAAATGGCAATATCTCATTATTTCATGGCTGAGTAGTATTTTCATTGTATATATGTACCACATCTTCTCTACCCAATCATCCATCAAAAGACACTTAGGCTGTGTTCGTGTCTTGGCTATTATAAATAACTATTCGTGCATGGATGGGGCCCCTTGGGGTGGCCTGCGGGGACTGGGCCCAAGTTGGCAGTTCAGTGCGCCTGCCACTCCTGCCTGCCTCTCCCGCTCATTCGGGCCCTGCGGCGCCTGCCAAGGGCCCACACCCAGCCAGTCAGTCCTGACTGTGAGGGGCTCACCAGCCATGAGGGGTTTGGGGTTGGGGGGGCGGGCGGGTGGAGCGGACGGGACACATGGGCCCTCTGGGCGGGCATGATGACCTTGCCGGCCAGGGATGCGATCCATCCTGCTGACATCCGTGCAGATTGTTGGGAGCCACCTGGCAGCCGCTTTTATATCGTTTCTTCCTTGCAGAGCATCTAGGAAGGGGAAGCAGCGGCAGCAGTGTCTGAGGTTGCCTCCCAGGAGGCCAGTGGCGCCAGTCCATCAATGCCGGGCTTGTTCCCTGGAGACTGGTCTTGCAGGACTGCTGAGGGAGGAGTGGCTGCCGCGGGGCTGGTGGGCCAGTCAGCTGAGCAGCACTTCCACGGTGGGACTGTACTGACCACCAGGGGGCAGCTTCCTCATTGAGCCCTCTGGCCCCTCCCCCCGCCCCCCCGCCCCCCCCCCCCAGGCAATGTCAGAGAGACCAGCCCTTCCAGTCATCGATTGCTGGGTCAACTAAGGACCCAGCATTTGGAAGCCAAATCTGGAAAGAATTGCTTGTGTTTCTTCTTTCTGTACTCATAAGGGAACCAGCATCAACTGCTCTCTACCTCCACGAGTAGGAGAAGCAAAGGGGGCATTTCCAAAGAAGAAAAGAACCGTGGTTAATAGCCTCAAAACATTTTCCAGTGACAGGTGGCTACCCGACACTCCCTGCTCTCCCATTCCCAGCACAACGGCAAGGGATGCGTCTGCTTACCTCTCCCCACTCCATTACACAAGGACAGCACAAAGGCAAAGGGGAAGGAGACAACCAGAAATGGGACCGGACATCGGTGCTGGCAATCTCAGAGCTGGGGTCTGCAGTTTCATCCAGTTGTTCAAGGCAATGTCCTCTCAAACCTGAAGGATCCGGGAAAGAAATAGTAAAGGAATGAGGAAAACAGTTGTTTCTGTTAACTTTTTTTTTTTTTTTTGTAAGTGAAACTGCTAAACCAATTCAGTGATCTTTGGCCTAGAAATAAATCTTCTTACCTAATAATAGACAAACATGTAAATTGACCATACCTTCGCTACACTCACAGCCAATCAGAGTGAGTATGCAAATTAGAAGGCCAAAAGATGGCAGCTGCCCAGCTGCTCCAGGCACGGAGTGGCCAGGTGGGGCAGGATGCCTGCTATGAGAGGGAGGTGGGGGTGGAGGGGAGCAAAGGGATCTACAGGAGTGGAGTGCCTCAGCAAAGACAAGACTGTAGACTCCAGGAGTCTGCAGCAAAGATGAAGAAGGCAGACTCTGGTGGGAGCGAAGGCCTGGGTCCCAGGTGCCGGAGGAAAACCGGTGCTGGAAGCCAAGGGAAGGAAGGCCTATTGCACGAATCTCTTTGTGCAACGGGCCTCTAGTTTTATTATAACTTATTTTGGCTAGTCCATGGACTGACCAGTTTTAAGGACAAATAAGAGTTTCTTTTTAGCTTTTTGTTGATGTTGTGTCTGTTGTTTTCTAACTAGCCTTGAAAAGAGATCCCCACATCTAGATCAGTATTCCAAGCTCAAGGCAGTGAAATAATCACCCTCTCTATGCTCTGATGGCATCCCCATAATTTATGGCTGATAAGAGTTTTATGATTTCTAGTCAAGGTGAATGCATACCATAGTGTTGCCTTCTCGACTTTTCTTTGCCCCTTAATAGTGATGAGGGAGATAGTCACACGTCAGTACTTCAAGCTCTCCCCCTTTGGCTTTCAAATACCTTTGGAAAAGTTCATTATTTCCTATATCTTCCGTGTGATGTAATGAGGTCAGGACACCTGGACTCTAAGCGCAGGTCTCCCATCTATCTCTGTGGGTAAGCATCACACGCCTCAATTTTTAATCCACAAAATAATGCCTTTACACAAGATGGTTTCTATGCTCTTTCCAGCTCTAAGACTCTATGATAAATTGCTTGCATAAAAATTCAGAAACCAGTTTAGAGCTAAGGTTCTTTGTGCTAGAATGGAAAGAAATGCAAAGAGATAAGGAGGAGTTGAGAAGAGAGAAGCATTACTGCTGAAAAGCCTGCTCTTTTTTCCTTTAGGAGGGTGCGCTCAATCCTATGGGCCAAAGGAAGCTCTGCTGCAGTGGGCAGCCAAGAGAGTGATGTCAAAAAGACCCAGAGAGACAGCTGTCCACCTCACTGGAAGTTGAAACCACTCTGTCACATATTGCACACTAACTCCAATCTGGTGAAATTCCGTCTAGAGAAGCCTCAAGCCTAAGTAAGAGAGTGAAATCCCTGTTTGGAGTTTTTCACATCTCCCTCACCGGACCTGAAATACTTTAGGATCATTTCCCGGTGTCTATCCAGACCTTGGTTTGGCCATCACATTGGCTGTCTTGTACAATAAGTTCTCATTTAGCATCATCTCTGGTTTCCACACTTTATGTGAAATGATGTGTAAAGAAACCAATTTTACTATAAGTTAATTGACATAAACAAGGGTTAACTTCTTATGGCATCTCACCAAAGTGATAACCAAACAACGTTGAACAAAACATCACTTGAGGACCTGCTGTACTTAATCTTCTCCAGATGTCTGGGGGCAGCAGACTCAGAAGCAGTGTTCCCATCATCCACTTGATGGATGGTCCACTGTTGAACCTGTGCAGGTGTTTCTAAACCTTCTCCTTGGAAAGTAGGTTTCTTCTCATTGCAACTAGCCTTTTCTTTGAACAGGTCAGGAATATCCTTCTCCAAGATGTCTCTGTCATCGTCCCAAACTTATTCGTGACCTCATACTCCCACCGACCTCCCACTCAACCACCCAACTTATTCCCAGTCTCCCAGCTTCTGACTCTGATTCTTGGTTAAAGTATTATTTCACCTTTTGCACCTTAGACTATTTCTCCAGCTCCAAGACCTGGCTTCACCCCTGGACCCTGGTTTGGCACTCTACTTTCTGTCACTCTCAGGAGATACTCTATTATTCTGCTAACTGGCATTTCAGGTCCTTCTGACCAATGTTCTCACCAGGTCAGCCCACAACCAGAACCACTCTGAGAAGCCAGCCAAGTAAGGGAAGTCCTTCAAGCTTCTCTGTAAAATCATGAACCAGGTGGGAGAGAAAAATCTGCGGCCTGCTTCAACTCTTCTGGCTGAGAGAGGGAAGGTCCAGTTGCCTGCCTGTGTTGTTGGTAGGATACCTAAAGTCACCAACTCTTGGCCTTGAGGAAAAGGAGAGAGTCATGAATATTTTTTTTCATCTTAAATAATTCCCCAAGGCCCACGACAGTGATTACTCCAAACAAATACCCCTTATTGGGTGTGAAGTATTGATTGCCCTTATGGCAAATGGCCCTTAACTGGGGGAAGGAATTCTCAACTCTATTGCAGTCTTATAAATGGGAAACAAAACAAGAACCCTCCAAAAATTATGAAAACTTGCTGTAATTATAGATATCATTCACAAGAAAGAAGACCTAGTGAATATCCTTTGATGCAGAAAATAAATATCAATAAAGGAAACATAAAACATCAATTACTGATAGTACAGCTGCATTTGCCCATTTTCCTATATACTTATGTTCTAAGTGAATATATTTTTATGTGACTAAAAGCATCATTGCAATATTAGACCCATAAAATGAATTGGAATTTGGTTTGTTCATTTTCTACTTACTGATATGTTGAAAAACTGTGGCCATTTAAAACTCTCCAAGCATAATTTTGAGGATATAAAATTATCCACCAAGAGCACCAGTGATTTAAACCTTCATAATTACCTCTGCAGTAGGCCACTACAGAAAGGTCTCAATTTCTACAAAAACAGTTTTTCAAGGGGGAGAGATGTTCACCCTTAAGTCTGTTTAAACCGTTCTGTTCTTCCTCTCGGAAAGAAGCAGCGGTTGCCCTTTTCCCGTGGTTAGCCTCCTGCTGCTCCTCTGAACACGATAATGTGCTGGAATCGCCCACATGGAAGTCTGGGTCATCTAAAAACTGGCCCCGTTAAAGCAGAACAGGCCATCTTCTGGTCATGCTAACACAGAGGTTCCTGATGCTTCATTGATGGGACATATCTCTAGCCATTATAAATAAGTTCAATTCACTATTATTGTTTCACACAGTATTTTTCTTTTTTTAAAAAACATATTTTTATTGATATTTTACAGAGAGGAAGGGGGAGAGATAGAGTTAGAAACATCGATGAGAGAGAAACATCGACCAGCTGCCTCTTGCACACCCCCTACCGGGGATGTGCCCGCAACCAAGGTACATGCCCTTGACTGGAATCGAACCTGGGACCTTTCAGTCCGCAGACTGACTCTCTACCACTGAGCCAAACCGGTTTCGGCCACACAGGATTTTTCATTCAAATCAACAGCTGAGTAATTGAGCCCATGCATGTGAACCCAATGCCTTTCTCTGATAGAAGGAGGATAGAAAGAAAGAGTAACCCATTCCCTTTGCTTTTTCATTTGAGACTTTGACCGGAGTCTGTCCTAATCCTTAGCTTGCTGTATTGGGGAGAGTATTTCCTGTCCAGCTTTCATGACTGCCTTGTAGACAGGTTGCCCCAACTGGCAGTCTGGTCACATGATTGTCGGCAGCCTCAGCAGGCTCATACATCTTGTGTTGCCTTTCACTTCAGTCCAAACTTCCGTAGTAAAGCCAGCCAGATGGATGCAGCCTTTCCATTGCCCCGGGAGCCATAGCCCTACTTCATGCCCCTCCTTGCTCTCCATTCTTCAGCTGGGTCTGAAGCTTTGGGCCCTATTTTTCCCAGCATGCACGAGCCATATTACTTATGTGTCCTCCTTCCCAGCAGTGAGCAAATATAAGTTGCCATATTCAAACACAATTCATTTCCTGCAGTTTCAGACCTAAGGAATTTCCAGTCTTTCTAGTAGAATCTTTCTTTCTCCTCCCATCCCTCCATTGAACAAAATAGGATTTGAATTGTACTTTGGTTCTTTTTGGGGTTTGGGAAAGTAGGGGTTATAGCTTTATTGATACATAAATGACATAATATTGTATAAATTTAAGGTGTACTATGTGTTAATTTGATACATTTGTGTAGAGTAAAACATTTACCGTCATAGTGTCATGTAATCACCATTTCTTTCTTTCTTTTTTTGCGGTAAGAACATTTAAGACTACTCTCTTAGCAACTGTCAAGTATATAATACAGAAGTACTAACTATAATCATCACACTCTAGATTAGATTCCCAGATCTTACATACCCTTTGACTAACATCTCCCCATTTCCCACACTCACAGTTGTGGGTAGCTACCAATCTGCTCTCTTTCTTTCTTTTTAAAAAAATTTTGTTTCTTTATATTTTTATTTTAAAAATATATTTTATTGATTTTTTACTGAGAGAAAGGGAGAAGGATAGAGAGTCAGAAACATCTATGAGAAAGAAACATCAATCAGCTGCCTCCTGCACCCCCCCCCCCCCCCCCACAACTGGGGATGTGCCTGCAACTAAGGTACATGCCCTTGACCAGAATCGAACCTGGCACCACTCAGTCCACAGGTCGACACTCTATCCACTGAGCCAAATCGGTTTCAGCAAAATTTTGTTTCTTTTGATTCCACATCATACAGTATTTATCTTTCAATGTGTGGCATTTCATTTAGTATAATGCCATCAAGTTCCATGTATGTTATCACAAATGGCAGGATTTTCTTCTTTCTTATGGCTGAAATGTATTCATGTGTACGTATAGCACATCTTTACCCATTTATCCATTGGTGGGCATTTAGGTAATTTCCATATTTTGGCTGTTGGCGATAATGCTGCAGTGGACATGAGACTATAGGTATCTCTTCAATATCCTGCACTCATTTCCCTTGGGTATGTACCCAGGGCAGGCAGCAAAGGCCGGGGCCACTGCAGGCACACTGGCAGCTGCAGTGGGTGTGTATAATCCAGGGGAACTGCTGGATCATATGGTAGTTCTATTTTTTACTTTTTTAGGGACTTCAGCACTGTTTTCACAGTAGCTGCACATTTCCACCAACAGTGCACAAGGGTTTCCACATGCTTAGAGAACACTTGTTATTTCTTGTCTCTTTGGTAATAGCTACACTAACAGGTGTGAGGTGGTATGTCATTGTGGTTTTGGTTTGTATTTACCTAATGATTAATCATGTTATTATGTACCTGTTGGTCTTTTCTATGTCTTCTATGGGAAAACATCAATTTCCTCTGCCCATTTTTAATCAGATTTTTTTTGTTTCTGCTATTTATTTGTGTAAGTTTTTTAATATTTTGGATATTAACTCCTTATCCAATACATGGTTTGCAAAAATGGTCTCCAGTTTTTTCGGTTGGCTTTTCATTTCATTGTTTCTTTTGCTGTGCAGAAGCTTTTAAGTTGATATATTCCCACGTGTTTGTTGCTGTTGGTTTTTCTTTGGCTGTTTGTGCTTTTGTGTCATATCCAGAAAATCTTTGCCGCAATCGACATCATCAAGGTAGAGGATCTTCTGCCGTGTTTTCTTCTAGGAGGTTTATAGTTTCAGGCCTCTTGTTTAATTCTTTTATCTATTTGCGTTAATTTCTCCCCATATCTTAACAAACCTCATACTGGCTAACTAGCATACACATGACAGAGGCAGTTCTGTGTCAAGACAAGAGTCAAAAATGGGATGCTGGGTGCAGATGAAAGGAGTCAGTTCCTCTACAAACACAACTCTCTCCAATTAGAATAATATTTATGTCCCCTCCCCCCATTGACTTCTTCTAGCCCACCCTCTCTGCCCACCCCACACCTCCACTGCCCTATTGTCTGTGCCCATGGTTATGCATACATGCATACAAGTTCTTTCATCTCTTCCCTCTCTCCTACCTCCCCTTCTCTCTGAGGAAAAACAAAAGCTCTATTGCCAAATGTTTAATGGGAAAAAAAGCAGAATGCTGGAGTTTTATTGCTTTCCATGGAATCTACCTAACCTCAAGAACTGCACCAGCAAACTAACATTGCAGAGTCCAGTTGTCTGTTTTCTGCTTGGGGTTAGGATCATCTTAGGGGCAAGGAAAGGACATAGAAGCAGAACAGAACACGCACCTGTCTTTACTCTTGTCTTCTTTTGCCCACAGTACATCTCTTTTGCAGCTTCCCGGAGGACAGACTATTATTACCCCTCCCCCTCTTCCTTATCCACTGTGTCCCCAAGCAGTTTCTACCTGTTCATATGGTAAGGGAAGGAGAAAGGGAAGGTGGTGGGGAGAAAAATATAGCCTGGAACTAAGCCTTGGGAAACAGAATAAGCAGCCTACAGATGACTTAGCTATGTTTCTCCCCCTTTTATCTTCGGACCCCTCCACACATCTCACTTGAGTTAATGTTTTGAGTGGCTCAATTCCTGTTTCCAGTTTCTTCCCAGCACTATTTGTTGAAGAGACCGTCCTTGTAGGGGATGCTCCTGGCTTCTTTATTAAATATTAGCTCACCATATGTGCAGGGGTTAATTCTGGGCTTTCTATTCTGTTCCATTGGTCTCTGTGTCTATTTTTATGCTGCACTATACTTTAAAAAATATTTTTATTGATATCAGAGAGGAAAAGAGAGTGAGGGAAAGATAGAAACATCAATGATGAGAGAGAATCATTGATCTACTGCCTCCTGCGTGCCCCACACCAGGGATTGAACCCGAAATCCGGGCATGTGCCCCGACTGGGAATCGAACTTGACCTCCTGGTTCATAGGTCAACGGTCAATCACTGAGCCATGCTGGCCAGGCTGTACCATACTTGTGAAATTACGATAGTCTTGTAGTACAGTTTGATGCCTCCAATTTTGTTCTTCTTTCTCAGGATTGCTTTGCCTATTTGGGGTCTTTTGTGGTTCCATCCAAATTTTAGGATTTTTTTCTATTTCTGTGAAAAATGCCATTGGAATTTTGATAGGAATTGTGTTAAATCTAAACATAGTTTTGTGTATCATGGACATTTAACAATATGTGAACATGGGGTATATTTCCATTTGTTTGTATCTTCTTTGACTTCTTTCACAAAATCTTGTTTTTATTGCACAGATCTTTTACACCCTTGGATACATTTATTCTCAAGTATTTTATTAGTTTTGATGCTAATGTGAATGGACAGTGTATTTTTTTAATGTTTAGATGTTTTCTTGTTAGTGTACAGAAAAGCAACTTATTTTATAGTATTGATTTTACCTCCTGCAATGTCACTGAATGTATTGATTTGATCCAGTAGCTTTTTTTGCTGAGTCTTTGGGATTTTCAAGAAATAAGATCATATCATCAGCAAACAGTGATAATTGTAACTAAGCTTTAATACTTTCTTTGGTTCTTACAATTCATACCTGTCTTTTGTATTCCAGAAGGTGGTGCTATAGCTCAAGCTTGTGGTTTCTCCTTGCCCACTGACCATGGCCTAACTCCTGAGCAAGCTCTCTCCACCAGAGCTCACGCTCAGGGATGCACTCAGGAACACACCCCGGGCCAGCAGCAGAGTGGGGGGAGGTGTGTGATTAGCACTTGGGACTTTTGGGGTGCCCTGCCCGTGCCCTTTCAGAACTGGTTCTCAGTTTGCTATAGATAGCCTTCTGGGTCTCATGGATGCAGGCCCCATTGGCCTTCCGCTGCAGCTCTTAAAAGTCAGGGCGCCAACTGCAAGCCCTTCACTCCTCAGGGAAATCACAGAACTGCAAATTTCCTCCGGATTGTGAGTCACCGCACAGGGGGTGGGGCTGATGGCAGGATTGTGCCAGCCTCCCCTCCCCACTGCAGTGTGGGCCTTTCCCTCATCCGCCCAAGGTGGGGTTGCTTGGTTAGCTTTTGGATTTCTGTCGTAGGGTGGAGTGGAGAGGGACTCTGGGCGGGGTGTGTGTGTGTGTGTGTGTGTGTGTGTATGTGTGTGTGTGGGTGGTGGTGGTGGTGGTGGTGGGACCGGCGGGACGGGAGGGAAGTGGCATCAGCAGGTGTGAATACCTGTGGGGCACAAGCTGCTGAGATCTACAGGCGCCCCTGGAGGTGGTGCCATCAGCTTATTTGTTGGTGACCTCTGCCAGGCTTGCCTGCGGAACAGATCCCGAGAGCCAGGGCCACTCCTGCCGCGTGGCTGCTGCTGGCAGGCCCTGCAGGTTCCACCCCGTGCCTGGCCTCTCTCTGCGGCTCAGCTGTGCTGGCGGAGTGGGGGACAGGGAGGCGGGACCTTCACAGGGTGCCCTGAAAGGCTGGGGTGCTGGCCGCCTATTCCACTCTCCCTCCAGTGAGGGGAACCCTTCTAGCCCGGAGCTCGCTCTTCCTGCCAGCAATGCCCTCTGGGGTGGGGCAGGGAAACGCAGCTGTCTTCCTTCTCCGCTGTGAGTTGTTCTCAGGTTCCATGTCCGCTGTGTTGCTGAAGCTGCTTAAGTGGACTCCATCCAGGGCTCCCTGAGCTGTTTTTATTCACGGAGAGCCGCCTCCTTGTTGGTCTTTGTGGAGGGACTGAGCTGGTGACATCACTCCTGAATGGCTCTGTCAGTCCTGCCCCGTCAGCTCCATTTCCCCACGCAGGCTGTCATTCCATCTCGCCCGGCGCCTGGACTGAGGGACTGCAAGACGGAACTCCCTTTCTCCCTCCTAGAATCGTCACACAAAAAGTCCAAAGTGACTTTGGTCCTGATCAGAAATTAGCCCTGATGTTGCCCCTTCACCTGCCTGTTTTACTATCAGCACTCAGGGGAGAGGGGCCTTTTGTCCAGGAGCCCCGGCTTCCCTGCATCAGTGCCCTGCCCTCAGGGAGCTTCCAGTCTGGGCCTTAAGGTGAGAGCCCTGCGGACTCCCTAATCCCTTCCCGAGGCTGTGGGTTCTGACAGCGTTTGGGGGAGGACGCCTCTGTTTCCTTATGGGCGCCAGTGCACCACCAGGCAGTGCTGTTGTTGGGAGGATCAGCGCCCTAGGATTGGGCACTGAACCTGTTGAATAGCTCTTGGTACTGAATACATAGGAACTCTTGTGTGACACTGAAGTACGGACCAGCATCACCGCAGAGAAACTGGTCAGCACCCTGGGACTCAGCGCTGGGTCTGTGCTGAAGCGCAGAATTTCTCATGGCTCATTCCACGACTCTGTCAAATACGTGGAGCTGTTTTCCCAAACGGACCCCAGGAACCTTGAAGGAGCTGTTCTGGCCTGCATGGCCTGGGGCTGCCTGGGCCGCTTGGAAGAGGAACTGGGGAAGGAAGGTGACGGGTTTTCTCAGGCCAGCTCCGCACTACCGTGACTCTTGGGACAAACAGAACTTTGGAAACCGAGTTTCTCGGCGGCATGTGGACAAATGGGTACCACTTTGCTCTTGACCACCACTTCCCGAATAGCAGCCTGTCTTCTTGAATAACTGTTTCCCATGGCAACGTCCTCCATCCACACTGAGAGTCACGGTAGTGCGGAGTTGGCCTGAGAAAACCATCACCTTTAACCCCAAGTTACTCTTCCAAGCAGCCCAGACGGCCCCAGGCCATGCCAGCTTCCATGCAGGGGGAGGGTCTTTGGGGAGGGCCAGAACAGCTCCTTCCGGGCTCCTGTGGTCTGTCTGGGAAAACAGCTCCACTTACTTGACAAAGTCGTGGACTGAGCCACGAGAAATTCTGCACTTCAGCCGAAACCGGTTTGGCTCAGTGGTAGAGCTTCGGTCTTCGTGGACTGAAAGGTCCCGGGTTCGATTCAGGTCAAGGGCATGTACCTTGGTTGCGGGCACATCCCCAGTAGGGGGTGTGCAAGAGGCAGCTGGTCGGTGTTTCTCTCTCATAGACATTTCTAGCTCTCTAGCTCTCTCCCTTCCTCTCTGAAATATCAATAAAATATATATTTAAAAAAAGAAAGAAAAATTCTGCACTTCAGCACAGACCCAGGGCTGAGTCCCAGGGCGCTGATCGGTTTCTCTGCGGTGATGTTGGTCCATATTTCAGAAGACTGGAGGCAAAGCCCTAAAAATAATGTTCTTCTTCAAAGAATAGTTGGCCCTTCTGGTAGAGCTGAAAGCCTGAGCAGCATTCCATAATAGAGCCTCGTGGGAGTGACTGGCCACAAAACAAGCCACGTTCCTTCCCTCACTCCGCACTCCGCGAGTGTTTACAGGACATCTGCTACACGCGGGCCTCCATGGGGACCCCGTGGGGTTTCCAAAGGCAAGTCAGCCCCGTATCCTTAGCTGCAGGAAACTGGCCACGCCTGAGCAGTGTCAGCACAAGAGTTCCCATTTATTAAGTTCTAGGAACTATGCTAGGCATTCTCATTTCATCCTCCCCACGACAGCACTGCCGGGGAGGAGCGGGCGATATAAATGTGACTCTGAGTGTCTGGTAAATCACCGGCCTGTACGGCAGAGTCCAGAGGAAAACCAAGGCCCCGCTAGCCCCAGAGCCTGTGACATGATGATCACCGTAAGATACACGCAGAGAAAGCACACCCAGCGGTTCTAAAGGGACAGAAATTCCATCCGGGTCTTTTTGTAGACTTGGGAGTATCAGAAACCATGTTTGCATCGAAAACCATGTGTCACGTTTATGCACATTTCACATAAAGCTTTCCTCAGCCTCGAAATGAGGGCAGCAGCTTACCTCGGTGTTTCATGCCCACCTCTGATGGTAGCAGAAGGTACCCACCGGGTATGGATCGCAGCATCTTTGCATGGGACCTGCCCCATCCTGGCCCGCCCCAATTGGTTCCGCCCTCAGACGTGTCCTGTCTGCCCGCTTCCCCAGGTCTCCTTCCTCCTGTCAGGGTCAGACCTTTGCCGTGTGGTTCCTGTGGGGTTTATCCACATGAAGCCTGTGCCCCAGCCTGGTCTTAAATCAAGTGGCCGGAATATTCCTTTCCCACTGACCTCCGGGGTTGTGTGGGCAGCGGCCCCAACCAGACCGGTCACCCTCCCCCAGGCTTCGCTGTTATTGCAGGAGGCTCTTCGGCCTTTGCCTGGGTGCTGGGTCGAAAGAGGGTAAGTTCAGGCCCACATTTGCCATCTTGCCCAACACAGAGAAAGAGCCGAGACACCGAGAAGGAGGGCATTTTACCAGCACTGCCCATTCGCCTAGTATGTAACTAAATGACATTATCATTGCACCCTGGATCCCCATGCCTGAGGCTACCTGGTCTTTTCAGTTCAGAGTGCCATAAAGTACTCCCTCTCCATGAGCTAGTGCGAGTAGGTTTCTTTAATTAGAAACCACAAGTTCTAACTAACACATAGTTGCCTTTGATGATTTTGGGTACCCCATCCCTAAAAAAAAATTTCTGCTCACTCTCAATATATATGTATATGCATGTGTTTATTATATTGATGTGCTAACATGTAATTATAAACACACACACATATTATAAAAGGATTTTTGAATGCTAAATACAAATAAAAGTGTTAATGTTTTCTTAATCCCTTTAAATTGCCTTGCAAAACCTCTGAGTGGTCACATCCCACTCTAGAGACCACCACGAGTGAAGTTTAGGAGAGTGCGGGAAGGTGGGTAGTACTTAGAAGAAAACCAGAGCTCGGGCCTTAGGCCATGGAGCAGCTTCTATTGGTGATGCCCTCTGGGGCGACACTTTTCTGCTGGTTGATGGAGATCATTAGCAGAGATAAGGGACGTTGGACCTGGGCAGACCGGGGAATTCAGAGGCAGAATGACTCTCAGCTCAATAACGTCCTCTATTTTTAACACTGTCATCAGAGCCCTCTGCACCCTCCCATGGAATTAACAACTTTCTCATAACTCAACTTGGACTCCGTCACATCGCATCATAGCTGGGTGACAACCCATCTATCTCCCTTACTGAGCTGGAAGCTTCTTAATTACATCCCCCTCATTTGCATCCCCGACGCTTGCTTACCACGGGACCAGGGAACTTCTGTGATGATCACATGCATATATTACTCCAGCTTAGAGCCAGAAAAACGAAATCAATTTAAAGCTCTTCCTTGGCCAGAGGAAGGATAATAAAATACCCAATGTGTCACTTCTCAGCCGAGAGGACTCTGAGTTTCATACAGGCCACTTTGAACCCGGGCATGGTGATGCCTGCAGCCTGGGCCTGTGGCCTCAAAGGGAAGGAGCCCGCTTCCTAGGCTTTGTCAAAGAGCGATTGAAATGAAGAGGACGATGACAGCAAACATTCCCCGGGTGTGATAAGCTCTTTATATGTCTCAACCCAAAATAGTAAGTGCTGCTATCCTCAGTTTGCATAGGCGATATCTGAGACTTGCAGAGGTCAAATTCCTTGCACAGGTTCTCACACAGGATTCAAACAGAATTGTGTAACTTCAAACCCGTGCTATGTGAGAGCTTCCATTTTAAACAGCCCCCTCTGCCCTAGGTCGCCCTGGCTCCAGTGCCTGCCAGCCAGAATCCAGATCTAATTCCTGGATTCTGGCTGAGACAGTCCCATGTAACCCCTCGGCTGAAGACATCCTGCCTTTCTGAGCCTCTCAGCTCGGTAGCAGCACAGCACTGTGGCATGGTGCTACCGGACACGGAATCTCGATTCCAGCAATTTCCTGCTGCCCCCATGCGGCACGTAGAGGGGCAGACAAACTCCATCACGTCAGCCTAATTAACCTTATACCAGCACTGTCCAATCATCAAGTAACCGAATTTTCTAGAGGCCACATTAGCAAAGTAAACATAAAAAGATGAAATCGATGATATATTTTATTTAACCCAATATATCCCAAATATCATTTTGATATCAAAATTTTGTTGGGATAATTCACATGCTGTCTCCCACCGGAATCTGGTATGTATTTTACACCTACCACATGTTGTAATTGGGACTATTTAGATTCCAAGGACCCAGTAGCCACAGGTGACCAGTGGCTTCTGGGCTCTGCAGCTCAGCTTCTGACATTAAAGCTACCCTTCGTGTCTGGTGAAATTATCGAAGTGATTCCCATTTGGAGATGAAATGGCCTCACCAAGTTTTAATGCTTAGCTAAGACAAAACTGGATTATAATAAAAGCATGCCGCTTAACAACCGGCTTGATAGAGCGAGGAGAGTGTGCAGACTTTACAGTCAGTCGGTCTCGAATACAAATCCCAGCATCGTGATCGTTAAGAGGATCTTGGCTAACTGGTTGTAACAGTGAAAAATTAAACATTTGTTCATAGTTCCCTCACCACAGGACTAGGTGATGAATTGTGGCACAGTCTCATGAGGGAACACTCTACCGTCATTTAAATGAAGAAACTAGATCTCTATGTGTGCATGACATGAATATAACTTTTAAAATGTTTAGTGAAAAAATATAATATATAATAGGACACCTTCAATACGAGACCATGTATTTTTGAAGTTTATTTTATATTTTTAAAATATATTTAATTGATTTTTTACAGAGAGGAAGGGAGAGGGATAGAGAACTAGAAACATCAATGAGAGAGAGACATCCATCAGCTGCCTCCTACATACCCCCTACTGGGGATGTGCCCACAACCAATGTACATGCCCTTGACCGGAATCAAACCTGGGACTTTCGGTCCGAAGACCGATGCTCTATCCACCGAGCCAAACCGGTTTTGGCGATGTTTTTGAAGTTTAAATACATGTAAAATAATGTACTGCGTTGTTTGTGGATATACACCAGCATAATGAAATTATAAAGACCTGCCTGGAAGGAGACATCCACTTCAGAAACAGTGGTTCTCTGGGGATGGAAGGAGGGAAATCGGGTGACAGAGTGAAAGAGGAGAATTCAATAGTATTTGTAATGATTTATTAAGGGGGAGGAAGAGGAAGGGAAAAATTCCAAGACAAAAAGTTAGAGCACGTTTCACTCAGCCTCTCTCTTAGTAGTGTGGAGGAGGCAAGAAACCAGCAAGTGCAATTTTTGGTCTAGAGAGTTCCTAGACAATTGTCAACTCAGTTTTCCAAGGGAGCCCAGCTTCCCACAGGCAAACCCGTACATCAGCAGCACGGCTTGAAGAAGGCGAGAGCAGCACAGAGGGACAGCTACTAAATAATGAACTTGCCCCCTAGACAAGTCTGGGGAGAAATGCCTTTGTGAACAACCTAATAATTTAAGTTAATGGAGCATGACAAGAAGTGCCTCCACAGTTAGCTCACTCTGTAGGATTTCTACTCAGGGCTGCATCCAGCATATGAGAATTTAAAGTAATTAATGCAAAGTTAATTGTCAGGCAGGCATTAGGAATTTAATATAGTGCTTATAAAGGATTTATTCCTGGAGACATTAAAAAAAATAAACAACTCCTAATTCAGCGGTGCTTCTGCAGTGAGGTTGCTAATCCTAACGTCCTGTGATGATTTCTGTTTGCTCGGTTATAATTATGCAAAACTGTATGTTTTATTCTGCTTGATCCCAGGTCCATTTAAACACTGATTGAATGGGAAATAAATTAATGTTCAGGTGTTGATGGAATCATCAGAAACTGGTACTTACGGATGGAAGCAAAGCAGCTATTGATGAATTAATTGCACTCTTTATTTGGCGGGGGAGGACATCTGAAATAATCAAAGGGACTGCACCCACGATTGTGGGTCCCCATAAGTTGGTATGTTGCAAGAGTGACAATAAACTAATTTCAAGCTCGTCTAGCACAGGGTATGCAAGCTCTAGTTAGAAAAGTAAGGAGTCCAGTGAAAGAGAAAACAGAATCTGCCTTGCCCACTTGACAGTGCTTGTCCTTCCCTGATGAATAAAACATACATATTTAAAGTAATAGAAATCATGAAAAAAATTCTGCAGGGACCCCAATAGCATTTCACCAACCATTAGAGCACCCCTGGCCCCAAGTTCCCTATGGAAAAAAATTAGGAGCTCGTTAAAGGTACTTTATTGCGACTCTTTATTTCTATGGTGGCCTTAAAAAGAGGTAGCCAAGCCTAGTTGGTTGAGTGACCTATGAACCAGGAGGTCACTGGTTCAATTCCTGGTCAGGACATGTGCCCAGGGTGTGGGCTTGATCCCCAGTAGGGGGTGTACAGGAGGCAGCCGATCCGTTATTCTTTTTCATCATTGATGTTTCTATTCCTTTCTCCCTCTCTTCCTTTCTGAAGTCAATAAAAATGTATTATAAAAAGAGTGGTAGTCAAATTAGCAAGCCCATTTAGGCCCTTATAACCCACACCATTTTAACAACAACAGAAAAAGAGACAATGAACTGCACCGCAGGTTTACTGCAGCGGAACTTCAGCATTTGAGGCAGTCACTGTGCATCCTAGTCTCTCTGGGACCTGTGACGAGGGATGGAAGGTCCCCAACTTCCTTAGAATAAAATCCACTGACATCTAAGAACATGCTGTTCAAAACAGAACAGATGACTCCCTGGATGATATTAGCTCATTACTAAGCAGACAAGTACATCAACCCTCTTTCCAGGACTAAGCCAGGACCAGATACTGTTCAGACCCGTCACGGAGACAGGCAGCAGGCTGTGAACAGGCCAGGAGGGCGGTAGGAAAAGACATACATGCCTGAGCCAGTTGAGGAAACACATCGTGAGGCTGAGAGAATGAGCCCAGACTTCAGCATCACATTTGTGTTTTCAATGACAAAGTCAATACTTCCTCATTTAAAACAAAAATCCTAGTAAACACACCAAGAAAAATAACACAAAAAATCATCCATGACACTACGTACTCGAAAGACATTTGTCTTTTCAACGTGTATGTGGTCGTTTAAGAGCAGGGTTTTTCAATGTCAGCACTATTGATATTTTGGATCAAATAATTGTTGTGGAGACTGATGCCATCGGGAGCCATGGCCTCCACCCACTGGATACTAATAGCACCATCTCAGCATGACAGCCGAAAGTTTTCTCCAATCATTGACAAATGTCTTGGGAGACAAATAGACCCCAATTAAGAACCACTGTTTTAGAGGAATCATAGCATACGATTTTGAAACTAGCAGTTTTCACTTAACAATATGTTGTAAGCATATTTTTATGTAATTTGAAAATTTCTGCAGCATATTTTTAATGGATGCAGAATACTTTACCATGCAATGCACTATAGCTTATTTAACCAGTCTGTAATTTATTTAACCAGCCCTGGTTTGACTCAGTGGATAGAGTGTTAGCCTGCAGACCAAAGGGTCCCAGGTTTGATTCTGGTCAAGAGCACATATCTTGGTTGCAGGTTCCTCCCCAGTCCAGGCCCTGGTGGGGGTACCTACAGGAGGTAACCAATCGATGTGTTTCTCTCACATTGATCTTTCCTTCTCTCTTCCACTCTCTCTAAAAGATCAATGGAAAAATATCCTTGGGTAAGAATTAACACCCCTCCCCCCAGCACAAAAATAAATAAATGTGCTAAAATATGATGAAGATCCTTGTATATATGTATTTGGGCACATGATCACTTCCTTAGAATCTATTTCTTAAGATTTCAAGATAAAAGTTTATCTCTTAGTTTGAAGAATCGGCTCTGGGAGCTCAGCTGGCGTGGTAAATCAGTTACATAACACAGCGTCTCCTGCCCCTGCCCAAATCAATTGGGAGGATGTCAATGGCTGAGTTCCCGTGAATCACAGCTCCCAAGCCAGAATTCAACAAAAATCTTTCCACTGTCCCCACTTACCCTCGTCTCCTGCGGCTAGCTCTCTGCCCGCTGCCCGTCCATCCCTGCATCCCGGGTGGCCTCCTGCTTCACGGGCCTGCCGGCTGGTGGGGTTGACATTGGCATTTCGGGAGGATGGGGGTGCAACGGCGTCCTCTGGCTACTGACCCTAATGTCAGGTGCTGCCACCACCACCTTCTACCTCCCTAACTTCCTACCCATTTAACGATTGTGCTGAGAGAGTAGATAGTATCTTTCTGCAAGGATTGCCTGCAAGTGCCTTGTACATAGTTAAATACCCCATTTGCTTTAGTATTTCAGCTAAATCCATTCAGATAGTTTCTACAGACACATCTGTGTGAAAGTCATAGATGCAAATGTACCAATTTGCCTCATCTGCTTGGTTCCTTTTAGACGTCATTCCTGCTTCTTTTCAGAAGGCAGCTCTTCGGGCTGGGAGCTACTCCCAGGGGGCGCTTCAGAGGGAGCGAGGCCCCCTTGCAGGGAGAGCTGCATAGAGAGCCGCTGCCTCTGCCCAAAGCCCGCTGCAGTGGTGCAGGCTGGAGGGCGTCACGGTTCTCCTGGGCCCCCGGGTGCTGTCACCATCTGGTGTTTACCTTTTGTGCAGCTTTGCTGCGGTGTTACTACAACCTCATCATTTCATTAGATTCATCACCCTGGGATGCCTCCACCTTCTATTTTACTTATAAATGAAAAGAAAACGTACATTATTTATTGCAACTCAGGGAATGGCTCTTCGCTGGCTTTGTGTCTGGCTCAGATGTCATGCAGGGTCAAGTGCTTGCTCTGTAAGACGCCTCTGTTCTTAGAGCGAAGGTGAACCCTGAGTCCGTCAGGTCTCTTCTGAAGTGAGGGGAGCGTGTCAAGATGTAGCGCAGCCTCTGTGAGGCCACAGGATGTGAACTCCCCCCAGATGTCCTCAGCAGCCCAGTTTCAGCATTTCCCTGGTTAATCTCTGGGCCCACCTAGATGCCACACTCAGAATCTCTTTAGGGTCAGTAACCAACAGAAAGCTTTCTGGCTGCATAAAATAATCAGCGGCTGGGAGAGAAGACCGTAGGAAAGGCGGGGGAGAGGATTTGTGTCACATCCCAAGACAAACAATTTAAAAAGCGAATCCCCTTTAGATGTGTGTGCTTTCTTTCAAAGCCCTTTCTTGGTTGGTTTGTTTCCACAGGTTTCTTTTTTCTTTTACTTTCTAAAATTACTATTAAAAATTTCTTTATTAAGGTGTTATATATATGTCCTTATTCCCCCACTCATGCCCTCACCTCCCTGTTGCCTGTGTCCATGGGTTAGGCTTATATGCATGCATACAAGTCCTTTGGTTGATCTCTCCCTCCTTACCCACCTCTACCCTCCCCTACCTTCCCTCTGAGGTTTTATGGTCTGATCGATGTTTCTCTGTCTCTGGGTCTGTTTTCTTTTCTCCTTTCCCTTTTCTGAGCAGCTTTTGTCCTCCTCTTTTGAATTCCTTTGTTGCTGCGACCCTGTCTCCTTTGGTCAGCCTATTAGTGGCCACTGGAGTTAGGCCACTGCTGTGTACATATTAATGTTCTCCCCTCTATCCTGGCTGTCTTTTCAGCCCAGCTCATCAGTGCCTGGAGATGGGGGGAGTCTTCCTCACTCCACTCCTGATTTAACATTTCTCAAGTGGAGAGCCTTGCTTTACCTCATAGTGTGTCAGCGTCGTCCCAGACTTAGTATTCTTCTTTTTTAAAAAAAATATTTTTATTGATTTTTTACAGAGTGAAAGGGAGGGGGATAGAGAGTTTGAAACATCGATGAGAGAGAGACATTGATCAGCTGCCTCCTGCACACCCCCTACTGGGGATGTGCCCGCAACTAAGGTACATGCCCTTGACCGGAATCGAACCCGGGACCTTTCAGTCCGCAGACCGACGTCTATCCACTGAGCCAAACCTGTTTAGGCAGACCTAGTATTCTTGATGTTTTACTCTTCCATTTCCCTAAAACACCTTCTCTTATAGAATCTTCCACAAGTGCGTGGGATTTGGATTGAAAGCAGGAGAGTGATGCCATGCGGGGGAATCATTTAAGAATGTTCCTCTCCTGGACAGCCAACCAGAAGCTGTGATGTTGAGTTTGAACTATTTGGACCTGGGGTGGGAGTTCACAGGGACATAATGCTGAAAACCAAGCTGCCTTTGCAAAGTCAGCACATCTAGTTGTTCAACATCCCACACCTTTAGCATCACCAGAAGTGCTTTTCCTCTCCTCTGTTTGTAAGATGGAGATGCTTCTACAGCAACTGCTGCCCCTGTCATTCCCAAACACCATCAAAATGGACCAGGACACTTGCTGACATGCTGTGCAAGCTGAAAATAGACGCTGCACCAGCATTTTATAACATCTGCTGGAAGGAACATCTCCGCTAAGGATTTTAATGTTCAAGTCAAGAAGAGAAGCTAAAAACTCTGTGATCTTGGGTTAAAATTAGCATCTGGTGGTTCACAGGTTTCATGGCAGAGGCACAGGGAGACTGTTCAGTGAGAGCTGAGAAGCAGAAGCTTGTCCTGAGCTTGCTTGATCACACAGATGATGATGAGGTCTTGATGAAGATGAGATATGACGTTTAGTTACAGGAATATGGCTCAGACAAACTCTGAAATGTTTAAAGAAAGAGGGGTCAGTTTTTAAAAATCCTTAACAAAGTATGTTTGAAGATAAAGGAACTCACTACAGACTGATTCATTTGCCTCTCAGGATAACCATTAAGGCTTGTCACAGTTTAGGTTTTTACAAGGGTATTTCCTGGATCACATGACCTCACACATCTAGAGGAAATAATGAACAACATATATTGGTGAACAAAAACAGACCCAGAGAAAGAGAAACAGCGATCAGACTCTCAAACCTCAGAGGGAAAGTAGGGGAGGGTGGGGGTAAAAGGAAGAGATCAACTTGTGTGTGCATGCATATGGGCCTAGCCAGTGGCCATGGACAATAGGGGTGGGGGGGAATATGTAGGGAGGGGTTTGGGATGGGAATGGGGAGATAAGGACAATTATGTGATACTATAATCAATAAAAATAAATTTAAAAAAGATAATATTTTTCTCCTGTAAACATAGTTCTGTACATTTTATTGAAGTATCAAACTGAACCATATGAATTACAATAATACAAAAATGGTAATTCCATAGGTAGCATTTTCTTGAATAATGTTGTAGCATTCAATATTTTTCTATAACATTGATGAGAAAAAAATAAAAATATAGATTCCCAGCTGGGGCGACTGCCTGGTTGAAATTTGCATGTTCTCCCCTTGTCTGTGTAGGTTGTCTCCAGTTCCTCCCACATCCAGAAGATGTGCATGTTAGGTTGATTGGCATGTCTAAGTGGTTCCAGTCTGAGTGAGTGTGGGTGTGCGGGTTAGTGCACCCTTTGATGGAAGGGCAGCCTTTCTAGAGCTGGTTCCCACTTTTGTTTTTATCAGTCTTTCTTAAATTTATGTAAAACTCACATTTAATTCAGCGTTTAATATTAGAAATGCTTTGGATTTTTATTTAAAAGTTTGGTGATGCTTTTGTGACCAGAAATATGCCAGAGAAATTTAATTCTTGCTTATATCAATCAGCCTATGGTAAAATTGGTTTCATTACATGTCATTTCACTTCTCAGTTTCTGAGAACCTATTGATGGCATTAAGCGAGGACTTACTGCAGTTCCTAAGAGCCTCTGGTAGTCCTGAAGGGTTGGGGTGTTGCCATCGATGCTCTCTGTGTTGGAGTCACTGAGGTCTTGCTCCTGGGCCTCTCCTGACTTGGGATGGAATACACTCAGTATCTCACCCCCAATACTGTTTGCTCCCATGAGCTAGTCTTGCTGCCATTCACCATTTGGAAGACAACAAAAACAATAATAATAACTATATATGCATGTGCGTTTTAACAGAAAATGCCAGATGCCCTTCTAAGTATATTATTTTCATTAAGTTACATTTAGACCAAGCAACAACCTTATGGTGATAGATAATTATACCGTTCTCCTTCCCCTCCTCCTCCTCCTCCTCCATCTTCTTTTTTACAAATAAGGAAACTGAAGTGAATAAAATATAAGTAATTTTCTCAACATTCTACAGGTAGTATGTGGGAGAGTTAGGATTTGAACCCACAAGTGCCTGAGTTGAGCTGTCCTACACTGTAGTATCTGATAGTACATTATGCTTTCTTTTCACATAAAAAAAGTATAGGAAAAAGCTAATGGGGATCTGACCAAGGCAATACCAGAGGAAAGAACTGAGGGGATTGATATGATCGGTGTTAAGAAAATAGAATTGACAGAATAGATGTGGAGGGTAAGGGAAGGACAGACCTCTTGAGTATGATGAATGTGTGTGCCAGGTTCCTGGTGGTGCCAGAAGAAGGATATTTTGTATCCTCTCCTTAGTCTAGCATAAGGGGAAGATACAAAAAAAGCCAACTGGTTCTAAATTCTGAGTTCAGGTTTGTACATGTGTTGGGTTTGGGCTATCTGGGGGACACCAGGGGTGAGTTTTCCAAGTAGACAGTTGAGCACACATGTCTAAGATCAAGAGGGAATGAGTACTTAAGGGAACTATTTAGAAGTCATCAGCATACAGGTAAGAGATGATATTGTGAACATGAATATAATTACTCAGAGAGAGAGATAGAGCAGTGAGAGGAAAGATTTCCAATGTCTGCCTCAGATTGGGTTGCCCAGGAGTAGTCTGGAGATGGGAGTTCATGTAAATATGACGTAACAGGCAAGACAAGTAGGGAAGGAAGTAGATGGGTCAGGAAAAGGAAGAAAGTCAAGAAAGGTGTGGGATAGTAAGCAAAATTCCAAAGAGAATGACCTTGCTTTCAACCCAAGGGGAGCTCCAGAGACAGGGTAGATTCCATGTGGGAGATGACCTGATCGGGACTTAGGGAGAGACAGTATTTATACTCCTGCGCCTGCCAGCACTGGCTAGTGGCTGCTTTCGGTGATGTGACTTCTCAAGCACTTCCGGGTTTCAGTGCAGACAGGCAAAGTGAACCCCAGCACCTGGGGCAGCCCTCTGTA
This sequence comes from Vespertilio murinus, assembly GCA_963924515.1. Lineage (NCBI taxonomy): Eukaryota > Metazoa > Chordata > Mammalia > Chiroptera > Vespertilionidae > Vespertilio > Vespertilio murinus. The sequence continues at coordinate 166,804,415 of OZ004704.1, read as the reverse complement.
AGGAACAGCAGGAGCAGGGTGCTGAAACTATGTGTTAAAACTGCAAAGAGAATCTGGTGGATCACTGACACTACTGGCAAGAGTGACAGATGCCCAGAGAGTGTCAACATATAAAGGCCATTAAAGACAGAGGAGCAGAGTCAGCAAATGAAACTGAACAAGTAGCAGTCAGGGAAATGGAGGGAGACATCTGTGATAGAGGAGTCAAGAAACAAGTTCCAAGGAGAATGAAGTGGTTGATGGCATTGCATGCAGCAGAGAGGTATAGAATTCTAAGAGGGTCAGGAGAGAGTACATTGAGTTTGATGATGCAGGTCACCAGCGACCTTTGTTAGGCAACACAGGAGTATTGGGGATGGAGTGTTTTAATCCTTACGACAGTGAGTGAATTGGCATAAGAAAGTAGAGATAATTTAATTTCCATGAGAAAGTTGCTAACAAGAGAGAAGAGCTATAGGACAGAAGGATGAGAAGGTTACATGGCTGAAGGAGAATTTTTACAAATATGTTGAGGGGAAAGGAGGAAGAAAATATAAAGTAAAGGAGAGTTAGAAAAGTTGGGTTGCAATCTTAGAGGAAAGGTGATATATGAGAAGAAAGAAATGCTTTCACTGGCAGTGGAGTGAAGCTTGGTGAGCTGGGTTAGATACCCAGGTGTGGAGATAAGAAGATGACAGAGTTCATGTCTCATGTTTCATTCTGGGTCCAATGATCCTTTCTGAGTCACAGCTTCATTTTATCTGTCTTCTGCTATTGTTTAAATCATAATGTTTGAGCTTTGTTTTTCAAATTATCGAGTTTTATTATACTTCAGTTGGATTATGATAAGAGAACCAGAGTGTTTCCAAACTTTTATTTTGTATAATGACATGCTGATAAAAAATTCAATAAATGTCAAAGAAGCAGAATGTTATAATACTTTATTATTAATGGAATTCATTATATAATGCAAGATTGTTTTATTAAAACACTTATTCCTCAAGAGTCTTATTTTCATTTGATTTGTAAGGCTGTCATATACACATGAAAATAAATAATAATCTATACTATAATTTGAATATAAATTTTAATTTTGGGTTGTTGGCTTTAGAAAATGTTATAAGCCAATGAAATAGATTGTCTAATTTTCTTCATAAACTGTATGTATGCCCTGTTTTTACCACTGAGGAGAAAACTGTTAAAAGATTGCATGCTGGTAAGGCTTAGAATGAGATAAAAAAAAAAAGGTATTTTCATTGGTTTTAAAAAATAAATGACTGCTTATTTTAAAACAAACAAACAAACAAACAAACAAGCATACAAAACTATGTACATTAGGTATAACCTTTATTTAGAACTTAATATATAGGGTATCCCAAAAATGTATACACATACTTTGAATAATTATAAAGAGAGTGTTTATTAAAAAGCATTTTATTTTAAAAATTGAGCTATCAGCTGTTAAAATGTGTATAGATTTTTTGGGGGCACCCTGTGTCTCTTTTTCTCTCTCTTTACTCATCTATTCACACACACACACACACACATACACACACACACAGATACCATCTATCTACCTACCTATTTTCACCATGTTTCCCCGAAAATAAGACATCCTCCCAAAATAAGATCTACTTACAGGTTTCCTTCTGAGTGAAATATAAGGCACCCCCCCCCAAATAAGGCCCCCAGGCTCTGTCTCAGAATGACAATTAATTTACCATAAACTGGTTGCTAGGGCCACCCCGACTGGCGTCTAGCAACCGGTGACGTTATACGGAGTCCTGACGTCACTGCTGTGTGAATGGAGAGAAATCAGTGTGGAAACTTTGTGAAACCTAAACTGCAAGAAGTTGTGACTTGGGTGAAGAATTCATGGGAGAAAATCACTGACAGTTGCATTGCAAATGCACTGCGAGCAGGCTACCTTGACAAGAAGTACTCATTTCAAGACAGTGCTATTGCTAAACATGAGAGATTTGGTCCACTGATTCTGAAAGAAATAGAGTCACAAGAAATTCACCAGGAAATTCAGGAATTGGATTGTTATGATGATGTTCCAGAAGATGATGACATGATTGTCATTGAATAAATGAGTAAATTCTTGATACTGTAGGATTCACAGTTTGTCTGGTTTGTGTTGACAACTACCATACTACCATACCGTACACAGGTAATAAATTTCCTTTATTTTAATTTAACAATAAATGTGTACTGTATTCTTCTTCATGGAAAAATAAGACATAAGACATCCCCTGAAAATAAGACCTAGCGCATCTTTGGGAGCAAAAATTAATATAAGACATTGTCTTATTTTCGGGAAAACAGGATATATATATATATATATATATATATATATATATGCCAGATTATTATGATCTCTGAAAGCATAATAATCTGGCCACTCATTGTATATCCTATATGATAAAAGGCTAATATGCAAATTGTCCTCCTGACCAGGAGTTTGACCAGCAGGCAGGCCGGCCAACTGCTCATGTCTCCTCCCCCTGGCCAGGCTGGCTGGACCCCACCCATGCATGAATTCATGCACCAGGCCTTTAATATATATATCATACTTATCTGATATATATCAGAGATCATAATAATCATATATATATATCAGAGATCATAATAATCTGACTACTCAGTGTGTGTGTGTGTGTGTGTGTATGTGTGTGTGTGTGTGTATTTTTAGAGATTGCTAGTATTAAAAAGTAATCACACTATATATTCAATTCTGCAATTTCCTTTCCTACTCAATAGTTATAATTTTTGACATTTTAAAATAAAAATAATTTTGTCTATTGCTAATCTGCCCTTCAGTCATCCACTTCGGATCTTTTTAAGCATAGACCAATATTCACAGGATTCAGACCAACTAGTCATCTGGACGGAGGACTAACTTCCTAAACAAGTTTTAATAATAGAGCAATCCTTTGATGATAAGTGGTTTTTTTTTTGTTTGTTTGTTTTTTGTTTTTTTTTTTGTTAAGAGCAATGAGGTTTTGGTCACTTTTTTTGAGTATTATTTTAAACATGAGCTTTAGTTATAAGTCACCAGTTGTGTCAAACTTGCCTTTCCCTAAATTCAAATCCTGAAGGAGAGGTGACTGGAGGATGATCTAAAAATAAATCAGTATCTAGTCACTTGGTTTTGTTTGGACAACCATAAATTTTCATAACTTTGTCCTTTCACTGTTTATAGCTTCCTGGCCTGTGATTTATGCTTTGTCTAGTAGACAAGGTTAGGGTAGCCAGATGTCCCAGACTTAGATGTAGATAAATGGCGAGGTTTTACCCAGCCCCATAACAAGAACCATTCTGTGATTTTCAAAGTAATTACTGAGGTCATAAGATTAGCAATTTTTCTATAGTGAAGTCGGGAACATTTCCTCCCTCCCTCCACCCCCCAACCTCTACCCAAGGTGATTACCCTCTGAGGTATTATTTGTTTGAACACTATTAACAGTCCTGAGCTAATATTTCCTTATGGATTATTTTAAATAGATGAAGAGCAGCTGATAAGCTATGAACTATGATCTTTCATCTAATTAGGATTCCAAAAGGAGATGATGAGAAGTATTCAGAATCTTCACAGAATATTACAGTAGTTTACTTATATTCTAGAATTAGAGTCTATTTCTCTAAATATGTATATCTGCCTGAAATTCTATCTTATTTTCTTTACTTCCACTTATAACCCTGAAAAGTAACTTGCCACTTTATACTTCTGTTCTTTTGATTCGCTGTGTCTTTCCTCTTTCTGTTCTCACTAAATCATTATCATCTGACAACCTGCTTTTTCCTCTTGTTGTGTGGTGTTGTGTTTTACTTGCTGCTGAGTCACCTTTGCCTCCTGGCGACCCTGTGGACAAACGATGTCACCAATGTCCTGCCCTTAACAGCCCAGCTCAGCTCCTGTAGACTCATGCCTATGGCTTCTTCTATGAAGTCAATTATTCTCCTATTTAGTCTTCCTCTTTTTCTGCTACCTTCTATTTGTCCACCATTATTTTCTTTTCCAAAGAAACCTGCCTTGTCATTTCTGCCTCCAGTGATGTTTCAGGCTTAATTTGCTCCAGGACTCACCTGCTCATATGGTTTGTCTGGTTCTATGGAACTATGTGGAATATCTCCCCCCACCCCACCCCACCCCTTTTTTTGAGCCTGAAAGCCCAGTCCTGGAAAAATGCCTTAAAAATTGACCATTTACTACGAAGGAACATTTGAGAAGTTTTTCAGATTGATGCCCGAGGAGAAAGAGAGGGACAGATATTTCCTCGGAGACTTTGTGGTGCCTCAGCTGCTTCCTAACATCTGGAGACTGTGGCCAAGAGGGAGACATCTGCCTTTGTTTTGGCGTGCTGTACTCAGTCTATAAGTTTGATTTGGTCTTCTGCCACTTCCTTTTGTGTCATTCTCTACACTCTGAAGTGTCATACTCTGAAGTAAGTTGCTGAGAGCACCATCAGTTTAGATAAGTGGCAGGTTTAATCTTATTTTAACTTCGAAAAAGAAAATGAGATTTGTAAATGAAACCCAGGTACCTACACAGGCACTGTAGTGGCGGTTATTGCTCTGGTTCTTAGGAGCTGGGAAGACTGTCAACGTGAATTTCGGAGGTCAGGCAGTCTGTAACCCTTCAGATGAACTGGCCTGATGTGTGGGAGGTGGCCTGTGATTGACACCAACTTTATTTGGTCTCCCATCTTCCGTATGAAATGCATTGAGTGGGAGTAATCTGTGCTCCACACTGGATGGAAAGTGGCCAGGCCATAACTCTTCCGGTTACTCTCAGCTAATAACACTGTCATAGTCACTTGAAGTTGCAAACAAAATTTCAATTCAGCCCTAACCGGGTCTGGCTCAGCGGATAGAGCGTCGGCCTGCGGACTGAAAGGTCCCAGGTTCGATTCCGGTCAAGGGCATGTACTTTGGTTGCGAGCACATACCCAGTAGGGAGTGTGCAGGAAGCAGCTGATCGATATTTCTCTCTCATTAATGTTTCTAGCTGTCTATCACTCTCTCTTCCTCTCTGTAAAAATGTCAATAAAAATATATTAAAAAAATCTCAATTCAGCTGTTGAATGCCCAATGTTAGGGGGTATTAAATTCTCTCCCCCCCCCCCCCCCACCGCCGCACTGACTGCGTGCAGGGGTAGGGGGCGTGGTTCTTCGCTTACCACACAAGTGAACGACGGTTAGCTTTATGGATAGTGCTCCTTTTGCTTCCAAGACTCACTAAAAATGTTCCTTCTTTTTTTTGAGAAATCTATTTCTTTCTCCTAGAGAGGTGGAACAGTGCAGTCTGATTAAAAATATGAAAATTTGTATAAGATTTGGGATTCAGCTTCTAAGTTGGAGAAGTTTTCTCTTCTGAATTTTGGTTCCCCATTTGTTAAATAGCAACACTGCATAGAGTTTTTGTGAGGACTGAGCTCATGTGTGAGAACAGCCAAGTGGAGTATCTGGCAGATGTTATTTACTCAGTAAATGTTTGATGCATGGCCACTCTTTGGGCTCCAAGCTCAAATCCACTCCTCATGGATGAGTGGTTGGCATTTCCCAGGCTCTTCCATAGCTGGTTCTTCTTTCTTTCTGGGCTCATAGCATCGTATCTGGCAACATGATTTCTCGTCAGGCCTAAATTGGAGCAGGTGGCTAGAAGCCAACCCACCAAAGGCCACCCATATCTTACTGGCATTTCTGATTTCTGTGTACTCCAGCCCAAGCACACACCCCGTGACTCTGCCTGAAGGAATTGTGTCTTCAGCCAATGGAAACCTCATCTCCTTTACCCCTCAGATAATTCTGAGACACGTTTCTCAAAGTTTTCCTGTGGGATTGAGCTCCAGTCACCCATAGGCAAACTGCTTGATAATACACCCTCTGTTGGCTGCCTCCCTTCGCCTGTAGTGGAGGTTGGGCTCATTAGCATGCAGGTTGTTTATCAGAGAGTTCTTCTGGGGTCAACCCTGGAGAAAGGAGGGGAAGGAAGTTGAGTAGCAGAGGGAGAAGTTGGACCGCAATGGAGTATAAACAGAGGCTTCAGTTGACCCTTTGGCCAGCCCTCAAGTTGGATTGGCCCTTTCGAGCTTTCCTGAGTTGGGTGAGTGTGTTGGGTGTTTATACCTTACAGTGATTAGCCACTGGGCATGGGCTGTGCCAAGAAGGAGGCCTGACCTTGGCAGAGGCAGTTTTCTTTTTCTTTTTTTTAAAAAAATATTTTATTGATATTTTACAGAGAGGAAGGGAGAGAGATAGAGAGCTAGAAATGCCGATGAGAGAGAAACATCGACCAGCTGCCTCCTGCACACCCCCCACCGGGGATGTGCCCGCAACCAAGGTACATGCCCTTGACCGGAATCGAACTGGGACCTTTCAGTCCGCAGACTGACGCTCTACCACTGAGCCAAACCGGTTTCAGTGAGGCAGTTTTCTTGAACCAAGGCAATTTCAGAGGAGAGCTGGGCACTGTGGCTCTTCTGGTAACACAGGCTTCCTTCCCGAGGGCTCTGGGCAGGGCCGCACAGCGCCCACCTCATCTGGGCTTCCCAGCCTCCCACCAGAGTGTCCTGAGATAACCTCCCAAAGGAAACAGTGGCCCTTGAATCCGGGTCAGTGTCTGCTTCTGGAGGAACCAAGTCAAGACGGGACTACTCAGAGAGCATGCTGTGAGTTTAACGTTGATGCCACATGTAGGAAACTGGGAATTAGAAAGAAGAGACACACTGGGTTGCTGATGGGGCAGCAGAAATGTCACACTTAGGGAGTGACCCGGTGTTTGTTGGGGCAAAGGAGAGTGGGTGAGAGTGCTTTCCTTGGGGCAGACATGGTCCTTGGTGAGAGAGCCTGTGTGGACTTGGCTAGGTTCCAACAAGCTGGCAAAGGAACCCCTGCAGCAAGAAGCTGGGGATGGCCACCAGACTCCCGGGGCTATAAGAAGAGTCGTGTGTGCCTACTCAGTGTAATAAAACCAAGAGGATTAAAAAAAGAAAAAAAGAAAGCCAAACCTAATTCCTTCCACCTACATGATTGATGGAAAACCCAATTTATTTGCGTTATAAAGTAATATTGTCCAGGGGTTTATCTGAACTAGCAATCTTTTTACATGCATCACTCTAGTTATTTGCATTCTGGCGGCCAATTTAGACTCTTTATGCGGAGCATTACCTATTCCGTTTCAGGGCTGTGCTTTTTAATCTTACGTTCTCTTTTGATGGAACGCACCATGGAGAATAATAGGATAATCAAAGTTGTGCTACCTCTGGTCATGATTGTACTATTATCCTCAATCAGGACATCACAAAAGTCCATTTTAATGACTTATGTTTTCTACAGTAGCTATCACCAAGCAACAAGTTTCATAACACTTCAGTATTTCTAATTATATGATGTTCAATAGAATATTTGGCAGCCTATTGTTTGCTTAGGCTGGTCAGGCCAGGTTAATTGGAGCCCCAAAGTGTTCAGTCCTTACGCAAAATAAGTATTCAATCTGGTTGGTACTGCACTTGGCCAGCAGTACAAATGTGCCAATTTGGAGCATCATATCAAAACCAAATTCAGCTGGGACCGGTTTGGTTCAGTGGATAGGGCGTTGGCCTGCGGTCTGAAGGGTCCCAGGTTCGATTCCGGTCAAGGGCATGTACCTTGGTTGCAGGCACATCCCCAGTAGGGGGTGTGCAAGAGGCAGCTGATTGATGATTCTCTCTCATCGATGTTTCTGACTCTCTGTTCCTCTCTGTAAAAAAATCAATAAAATATATTTAAAACAAACAAACAAACAAACAAACAAAAAACAAATTCAGCAAAGCTGTAGAGAAATAGTTTTTTTTTAATTAAAACTTTATTCCCCATCTCCCCACCTCTGGCATTAATATTATTTGTGATTTCCATAGTTTTTTTCTAATTATATTAACCCCAAATGTATCATAAATATTGAAAGATTTTAAAACATCAACTAAATCCCAATTTGCCATTATATTTTTAATGAAAGAATAAAATTTTGCTGAGTATTTAAGGAAAAAAAAACAGCTAGGACAGTGCTTTTCTTGTTTTTTAAAAATATATATTTTATTGATTTTTTACAGAGAGAAAGAGAGAGGGATAGAGAGTTAGAAACATCGATGAGAGAGAAACATGTATCAGTTGCCTCTTGCACACCCCCTACTGGGGACGTGCCTGCAACAAAGGCACATGCATTTGACCGGAATTGAACCCGGGACCTTTCAGTCTGCAGGCCGATGCTCTATCTGCTGAGCCAGGCCGGTTTCGGCAGGACAGTGCTTTTCAAATTTGCTTGTAAACATGAATTACCTCAGGGTCTTATTAAAGGAGAATTCTGACTTGATGGGTCTGGGATGGGGCCTGAGATCCTGCATTTCTCACAAGATCCAAGAGATGCTGATACTGCTAGTTTGTGGTCCATATTATTAATAGCGAGGAGCCAGAGATTCCTTTAAACCCCGTGAGTTTAAGCAAAATGTGCACTTTGACATTTCTTCATAAGCCAATTTGCATAAGGCCAGGCCAGTTACTCAGTTGCTTCGGGGTTAGGTATGAATTCTCTCATTAAATCTAAGATGCCATTGATTGTTAGATGAGTCATTATTTGATATGCTGCTAAGAAGGGACAATGCTGGCAATTAAACTATGACACATCCTGATTTCAGAAATGTTAAAATATGAGTTTTAGAATTGAAGAACTATGGCGCTTTCCTTGGCTCCTTTAGAGTTTCCTCAATGAGTGTCTACTCTGTGCTAGGCATTTTTTATGAGGTAGGTGCTGCAATTACCCATTTTTTGGAGACTTTCAAGCCAATTGTTTTAAGTGGCAGAGCTGGGATTTGAACCCAGGTCTCTTAGGACTGGAGAGCCCACTCTCTCGACTTCCATTGTCGGAGAGGAAAATGCTCTCTTCTGTTGTCTCCCATGGCATTCACTTAAGGTAACTGCACCTACAACAGTACCTGTGCCTGCCGTGTTTATCTCCTTTCCAAGCACATCTTTGAGTCTGGCTTCTTGTATTCAACAGTGTACCCAGAGGCTTGTCTTGAATTCAGTAGTGACCTGTTGCCAAGACCAGGAATCTGAATTTTCCTCAACCTCATCTCTCGCTGACACAGCCTACCATCCTTTCCTTGAAACTCTCTCTTGTGTATTTCTGAGTAACTTGCTAGTTATGTTTGATGCTTGTCTGATTATAAGTAAATCATACTCAGTTAATGTATTTACCACCAGCTTTTTCCTCTGCAACCATGTATCAAAAGTATATGAGAGAGAGAAACTAAGGTGACCGCCAAATCCTCACTGACTGAATGTGGTGAATTTGGGGGTGCCATACAGTGACTTCGAAATCATGCCTCTTGCTGAGCCTTCTTTGCTCCCACTCTGTGCATCATTTCACCACTGAGTGTGCAGTGTTACATTCTAATTATCTTCACTTGTCTTTGTACCCCACTTAACCGGGATCCTTGTGGGTAGAGACTGTTTTATTTATTTCTGTTCCTCCAACCCTTGTCCAATTCCTGGCCCACAAATGATTCAACATTGCTGAGTCAGGACCACAATTCACTCTTTCAGTGGCAAGAGAAGCCATTTTCTGATGGCTACCTTGTGTTGCAAGGGGATGCAGCTTATGAAGTCTCTAGCCCTGGGAACAGATCAGTCAGAAAGGGGCAGGGGCTGTGGGATGTCCCTTCTGTTTCACCTGGGACCTCACAGAGCAAACTACTCTTGGATCATTCGCCACTTTTCTCTTTTTTTACCCCCAGCAAATTTGTAAGTTCTGAGTTTCTCATATTTAAAAAAAATATATTTTATTGATTTTTTACAGAGAGGAAGGGAGAGGGATAGAGAGTTAGAAACATCAATGAGAGAAAATCATCATTCAGCTGCCTCTTGCACACCCCCTACTGGGGATGTGTCCACAACCAAGGTACATGCCCTTGTCCAGAATCAAACCTGGGACCTTTCAGTCCGCAGACCGACACTCTATCCACTGAGCCAAACCGGTTTCAACTGAGTTTCTCATATTTGAGGATAAGATAAACCTTTGTATAGAGGACAACATCTTCTATTGGAAACACACACACACACACACACACACACACACACACACACGTCATCCTACAATGTTATATAAAAACAATTGGATCAAACACTACAGGGTTCAAGGTTCCTGCAAAGAAATGGTTCCCTAGGAGTTTGAATGGGTTGCTCTCTAACAGTGTCCAATTTTCCTCCCAAAGGAACTTCTCCTTTCAGTGTCTGACTCCCTAAGCTCATTCTAAGATTCCCAGATCATTCTAAGATGTTTAAACCCGGAGAGAATTAGCATCCCTCCTTCCGGCTACCATGATGGTCTCTCATCACTCCCCTGCTTGCTGGGTGACTTTGGTTAGATTTGATTAAGTTCATTGTCTACTTCTGAAACGAGTCATGTAAAGCTGCAATTATTGGTAATTCAGCCAATGTAGCAAGGTGGTTTTTAAGAAAAATGAAATTAAATATTTTTTAAGATTAAAAATTATAAGAGGAAATGATAGGCATGATCCTCTTTATCCCTAAACACTTCAATGTGTTATTCCTCAAAGCAAAAAAAACTCTCCCATAACCACAGCAGTTATTAAATGCCAGGAAAGAGCACTGATACAATCCTATTATCTAACCTTATTGAGATTTTGCCAGATGACCCAATAACTCTCTTTGTTAGGCTTTGGATCCTGAGGCAATGACATATAGATGTAGGACAATTAGAGGTTATTCACTATGGCAGTTACCATGGAATCCTAACTAGTCTATTTCAGTTTTGTTACTGTGTCTGAGTTCTGCCCTGCTATTTTTTCCAGCTTCTAGATCTCTCATCAATTTTTTGAGCTACCTGAAATTCTTTTAGTAAATTTATTTTCTGCCCAAGTTAGCCAGAATTATTTAGTTGGCAACCCAAATTCTACCGTTATATTTTTTTTACACTTTCCATTTTTCACAATCTTGTTCACCTACACATCTTTCCCTTCCTTCCTTCCTTCCTTCCTTCCTTCCTTCCTTCCTTCCTTCCTTCCTTCCTTCCTTTATTCCTCACTCCCCTTTCCTTCTGAGGTAATGTTGGTTTACAGCATTATATAAGTTTTAGGTGTGCAGCATTCTAACTGGACATCTGTATGCACTACAGTGTGTTCACCACCAACAGCCTTGTTTCCATCTACCGTGCATTGACTCTCTACTTCCTTCACCCGCAAACCACTAATCCATTATCTGCCTCTGTGAGTTTGTTTTCTGTTTATTTTGTTATTTGTTTGTTTTAGAGTTTTTAAATATTCCACATAAGAGTGAAATCACATGGTGTTTGTTTTTCCCCCATCTGACTTTTTTCACTTAGCTTAATAATACCCTTAAGTTCCAATTAAATCTTTTATTGAAAGAGGAAGTATACATAATTATTGACCCTGCTGTAAATAACTTTAATGCTTGATTTTGGAGTCCATTATACCTATTTCCCCTTTTGTGTCTCATATGATTTATGTTCAATCCAAACAGCACTGTGGCTGCAGGTTTAAAACAACCCAGGAAGCTTCCTCAGAGGCCATGGAGCAGCAGTGTGCCTGGACGGCCAGTAGAGGGCAGTAAGGATTTGTGATAACATTGAAAGGGCGGGCGAAGTCTGTTTACTAGCCTATAGGATAAAAAATAAAACACAAAAAAGTAAAAAAACACCAAAAAACCCCACAAAAAACCCCCAACCCACAGCATTTTTTTATTTTACTAATTCTGTCAGAAGTACAATGAAATTTTAAAACATAAAAATGCAAAAATGCTCCTTGTATATCTTCATGGCTAAATTTTATGCAATGAAAGTTTTCAACACGGGCTATCAGTTACACAGAGCTTATACGACGTAATGTGCACACACTCTTCCTTTTCCTAACATATTTCAGTTTGCCTGGAGGCGATAGTAAAGCGCTTAAATTACCCAAAGATTGGCTTTGGGAGGTTATATGACTTTTAACTTTTGTAGAAGACAGTAGGAATAAAAAGAAATGCTGATTATGCGATATCTGATTTCTAATGAACATTGTGCTTTGCCCTCAGGAATTCAATTCCTTCTCTCCCTCCCTCCCTCCCTCCTTTCCTTCCTAGGTTCCTTCAGAAGTTGGAGTTGGTGTTTTGTTTCTATAATCTTCTTCGGGGAAACAACTGGGAAGCTTATACTCTGCTCTTCTTTCCTTGGCATCCTTGGGTGCCATGATTGACTCCTGCACCTTGCCTCATCTCCACTCATTTCTCTTGAAACCTCAGCTGGAAAAGTTAGGAGGAAGGTGGAAGAAGGAGGAAGCTGGAGCAAGGGGTTGGCTGAGTTTGAAAAGAATCTCCAGTGGCCTTCTGGTTGCTTGGGTTCCTCAGTTCCTTATCCCCCCCTCCCCGCTCCTTCTTTAGACACATGGCCAAACCTCTTTTTCATTCCACAAACTTCTCAGTAGATTTTCAGGCCTCTGGTATCCATCATCTCCTGAAATTGTTTCATATTTATCTCTTCACTTAATATTGTCACAGCTGACTGGGTAAATAAGTGATTTTCACTGCTACAGGTTGAAAACATCTCATAAAAAACAATTTACAGATATATTATCAAAGAAAAGCAAAAACTAGTAATTATCTCAGGACTTTCAGATTTTTTATAGCAATATAAATTGCTCTTAAACAAGGAACGCTCCAACTCTTCTCTGAATTTGTCTGTATTAAAAAAAAAATACTTATACCGATCATACCTGTTCTGAAAGTCAACTTATACAATTTCACTCAGATTACTTCAGTGGATTCTTGGACTCAAGGTCGTTAGGGATACTAATTCATCTTGCATCATTTACTTTGCAAAGAATCATATGACTTAAACAGGATGGTTGTAAGGTAATTTATTCATGTGAAATGAGTGGTGGGCATGTTGCTAAGGACCAGCCAGCTGAAACAGTGGTTGAGAATATCTGTAAGGGGGAAGGTTGAGAAGAGGTCTGTTCGACCCCTGGAAGGAACCAGCAGGAAGAAGGAGGGATAATGTGGAAAACCAAGTAAGATGCAGAGTAAGTTTTGTCTGTTTTTGAGAATTTATCTTAGAGTATACCTGTGAAATAATTATAAGAAAGATCATTTGAGGAACATGTCAGTGAGTATAAAGAATCAAAGAGAGATGGAATGTTCCTTCCTCCCAGGACAGTAGGAACGGGTGAAAGGAATAAAGCAGTGTTAAACTTAGGGCTCCATTCATAAAGCTCATCTCCACTTTACTCTGAAAACCTAACATGTTTCAAGTCTCTCGCTATAAATGCCTTAATACAGATAGTTTCATAGTGAATTTCCAACGATGTCCTTTACTACACTTCACAGAATGCCGCATTCCACAGAAAATCCAACCATTGATGGTCAGATACACAAAGGGCACCTCTGCTATGGATTGCATATGATATAAACTCTTAAAATCTGACTTCTCATCCTTCATAGAATTCCATTTTGGGCGCACCCAATTGTCACTGCTGCCTGTTGTGTCAGAGTTTGAAGTGCGGTCCGTAGAAAGGGGGCCGGAGAAAGCCTGATATGACCCGAGTCTTTGTCTGTGACACCAGGGAGCCTGAGGCATCCCCCTGCTGCATCATCAGCAGGGTCCCAAACCCGTCTCATGCATGGTTGTTGCTGATGTTAGTGTCTCATAGATGGCACGGGAGGGGCGTTGCCTGCACACAGTGGGCCCACCACCTGTGTCCTAGGACGTACACAGTTCAGTGATAAGCAGGGTGTGCTGGAGCCACTTAGCAAGGAAAAGAGTTGGCCCAGTCAAAATCTGAGGCCATTAGGCTCAGTGACTTCAGATAATCTGCATATTCTTTTTGGGAGGCTAGAACAGGAAGCAGAGAAATTGTAGGACAGAGGTAAGAGGGATGCTGACTGCAGGAACCAGACAGAAAAGATTTCTGCCATGGGGAAGCTTGGAAGATTGGAAGGATGGAACAGACGGGTTGGCTTGGAAAGTAAGACCTTCAGTCTAGATGGAGTTGACTACAGCCCTTCTACTAAGAAAGCTGGGTACTGGGGAGAGGGGAGCATGTTGGGGTAATTAATTGGCATTTTTGTAGGGGTGTGCAGTGTGTAGGCAGTAACACTGATAACTTCATTACAAAGAATTCCAGAGGATGGATTCCAGAGCCTGGTCCTTCTCCTGAAGGCTTGGGGTTGGGGTATGCCTTGAAAGTGCAATAAGAAATATGCAGAGCCAAGCGTCTGCTAAAGGAGGAAGTCTACGGAGTTTTCACATTTCCAAGGAAGTCTTGAGTGGCAGAATGATGGTGACATATGACAGACTGGTAGTGTGAGACGGTACCCAGAAACAGAATGTCTTCAGGATAGTTTTATGGTGACCCCCTACACTATGGCAGCCTGACTTTGCCTGGTTGCAGATGTGACTAGTTGGCAGTAAACCAGCAATAGACGGCCACTCACTGGGCAGCTCTGTAGCCAGTAGCAACCTCTATGTTTGGTGCCAGGCTCCTTAGTCTTCAATTCCTCATGGGCTCTTAGCTTCAAGCCAGATGGCTGAAGCCACTTTACATATGACCTTTGCATACATGTGGTACTGTTGTGCATATTTTAAGAATTTTTATAGGATTTGGTAACAAAAATGCATAAATCTATGCAGCTAGACACTCAAACTTATTGCTTTGATATATGGAACAAAAGATAAAAGTTGACACAATCAGAATAAGTGTGTATTTGATTTCAGATTAATTGAATGGAAAGTAGAAAAATAAAAATGCATTAGCTCTAACAGTAGCTTTAAACAGAATAAAGTATAGATTCTTCAAAAGATTATGGTTATCCTGAATTGTGCCAAAATGGAGCTTGAAGCAATTATGGTTAATACAGATGTATTATTAATATCAGCTGTAACCCAGGTTTTGATTACGTAAGAAAACAGGCTTAAGCTTTTGACAGATGGTGAAACCAGAATTATCACAGTGATCTCCAAATGTGATTCTGTTCTTTAGAAAGTAACTGTGCACTTATTTTTTTTTTGCATACTCAGATTTATCATTTTCCAATGCAGTTTGAGTCTTTTTTTTGATATGTGCAGACTTCCATTAGCCTTTCCCTTCCTTCCTTCCTTCCTTCCTTCCTTCCTTCCTTCCTTCCTTCCTTCCTTCCTTCCTTCTTTCCTTCCTCCCCCCCCCTTTTTTTTTCCCCAACAACAAACATTTATTCTCCAAAAGATGTGAGGGCCAGAAGTCCAAAATTAATGTGTTATTTCCTTTCCTTTCTTAATCTTTTTAAAAATTCTCTTTCTATGGGAAACCTCTGAATTGCCATAATGCAAATGGACACCATGGTGGGTTGGAGATTCTTGCTACAGCACTGTGATCCCTCATGATGGATCTGGCGCATGAATGGGGGACAAATCAATGGGATGAAGTTGGTGGGACTAATGGAATGGTTACTTATAGCTTCAACAATGGCAAGAAAACAATCTTTGACTTGGCAAGGTCGCTCAGCAGGACTGCAGATCAGGATCAAAGATGTCAGTGCTGTGTTCTCACCTGCTGGCTTCAGTATTATAGAGCAGGGTGTCTACCATTCTTGTTTCCATTCCGGATGATACAAGGAGCAGTATTTTGGCTCAACAGGAAGTGGGGAGAGTGGTGAGACCAGAACTCCAACTTTGGAAAATCACATTATCCTTCATCAGTTAGGTTTTGTGTTTTATGGGACAATGTGGGTTGAGTTTCATAAGACTATACAATCAGTAAGTGGGAAGAATTTGGTGGCAAATATCCAATGTAATTTTTTAAAAGTAGAAGAATAAAGTCAAAGATGATAGCAAGGTCGAGAAGAAGAGGAGGAGTAAAAAAAAGAAACTATAGGGAACAAAATATTACTTGAAAATACCACATAGGTCCATGCTAACTACTTGCAAACTCATGAGTCTTTCCAATGACTTCACACTGGATGCTATCTTTAGCAAAATATAAGTGGAGATTGCTGGTCCCCTAAAGTGAGTGCACACATTTTTTAAAAGAACATTTTATTAGTAAAAATGAATCATTATCAAGAAAAGAGAAGACATGGTTTCTTCCTTTAAGGAATTTATCTGTCAAATGAGTAAAAAAAAATCCAAATAAGACAGAAAAGGACTGACATTTATTGGGCACTAATTATTTTGCTAAGAACTATATTAAATATACCATTACAACACCATGTTTGTATATAGAATGTACCACATTTTTGGGGCATAAACCATATTTGTTACACAAATATGACATGCATATTATTATTATATTTTTTTTACTGATAGGAATTGAGATTTAAGAGGCTAAATAGCTGTCCAAAGTCATACAGAAATTAAAAGACTAATCCAGGATCTGAATCCAGAAATCTGACCTCAGGTCCTGAACTCTTAGTCACTATGCTTTACTATCTTATGGACTCCTTCAGTGCCCTTGGGTTCTTCATTAGGGAAGCCCACCCACCCTCGTATGTACCTAATGGTTGAGTAGCTGGAACATGAAGGCTAGTCAGCATGTCTTGGCTAATAAGAGTCAGATGAGGATGAAGAGGAGTGGTTTTATGGCCAAAAGATGTTTGAAGAGACAGGGGGAAAATATGAATTGGTCCTATACAGAGGCAGTTTAATAAGTTCCTGGACTGATTCCATATCTTAATTTCCTCTGTTTTGAAAAAGTAATTTTCTTAATTTGCTAGACCATCCTTTAATTATGGGGCTCACAGACATTTATTTGTTCACTGTACTGAGAATACAAGTTTTAATGATGCAATCTTAAGAGACTCAAACAAGTAACAATTAGCTCTGTGGCTCTTGGCCAAGCAATGCTAGTGCCTAAATTCATCTAATATTTCACTTGGCCAGACTGTAGGATGATATTCTCCTGCAGTAATTTTCCTTGCATCTTGACTCTCTGCAGTAAATGGCTATCCCAAGGAAATAAGCCTCTATTCATTCTTGTACCAGTCAGTTTCAATGATGCTTGCAGTCTTTCCCGTAATTTCCCAAGATGACATGGTACTTATGTAGAACCTGTTCACTTATTCATTTATTTAGCCATTTAGTTCTTCCTTCTCCTTCCTTTTTCCTCCCCTCCCCCATTCTTCCACCTATTTTTCTTCCTCTCCTCTTTCATTCCTTATTGCATTTTCCCCCCTTCATTCCTCCCCTTTTCAAATAATGACTAGGTTCCCAAGAAATGCTAGGCCATAAACCAAGTACTATGAGGGATACATAGAAAATAGATGAAAAAAATATGATTGATTTTTTGATCCATTTAATGAATATTTATTGAGTGCCTACGATATGCCAGCCTATTTGCAAGCTAGAAACAAAGTTGTAATAAAGGTCTCTCTTCTCAGAGAGCCATATTCCTAACTGTGCATTGAGGAGACAGGTAAAAAATGTCATGTCAAACAGTGGTAAGAGTTGTGAATAAAAATGAAGCAGAGAATGGAGACAGAGGCGAGAATAGACAGTGTATTCTTTTTACATAGGCTGGTCAGGGAAAGGCTCTCTGATAAATGACATTTGAGCAGAGATATATTTATGTGAGGGAAGAGCAAGTACCAAGGCCCCAGAAGGCAGAAAGTAAGTGCTGTAAGGCGGGCATAGACGGAGAGATACTGGGTGAGTTAAGAAGAATGGGAAATAATTGCCTGCTGGGGAGGGGGGTGCTATGAAGATGAAACCCCACTTCTTAAGGTGTATCTCACATACTCTAAAACCTCGTAGCAAAGCCTCTCTCTCCCCCTGACCCTCTCCTAAAACATGACCAGACTCTGATTATGAGACCACTGGGGCTGCACCCCTAACCAAAGGTGCCCTTTGGTTAAGATGCTGAGATTCTAGTCAAGACGGAAATGAGTTACATTATCTGTTTACTTCTTCTTCTGGCGTTAGACTCCTCAAAGTCACATTTCTTATTTATCAGAAGACCAGCCTTCTGTTCAAGCCTAATGATGGCCACCAGAGGCAAGAAGGCGAAGGGAGTGCTCTGGTTTTTAGATAACTGTAACTTGTGCTCAAGATTGGGACACTTGCATCTTTACTTGCTTTGGTCAGCTTGGTAAGGTCCTAGCTCTTCTGCTAGAATGCTAATACCCACTGAAAAACATCGATGAGAGAGAAACATTGATCAGCCGCCCCCTACAAACCCCCCACTGGGGATGTGCCCACAACCAAGGCACATGCCCCTGACGGGAATCGAACCCGGGACCCTTCAGTCCGCAGGCTGATGCTCCATCCACTGAGCCAAACCAGTTTTGGCATTGCATTTTTATACAATCCATAGCATGGAGATTTAAAACTATTTGATTAGATACTAAGAAATAGGTCAATGCCAGCTGATATCTGGATTACGTATGCTCTAAAGAGTATTATGAATTTTCATTAGGGTGTTAGTGAATTAGAACTTTAGAAGTGAACACAAAAGCTGAAGCTCCAGTGTTCAACACGAAGGGGAAGGAAACATTTGAAGTATATATGAAATGACTCTTCTTTTTAATGGATGGGAATAAAGCCGTCTTTGGCCAAGAATTATCTTATTCATCTGTGTCTCAGTGGGTCTTTCACAGAAGTGTGTCTTTGCTATGGAGACCCTGGAAGTTGGAGGAGTTCTATGCTATTATTTCTTTTCATAGCCCTGAGAGCACTTTTGAAACCTTTGAATGTCCTACTCAATTTCTCTGCTTTTGAAGCTGTGGGAAAACCCAGCTATGTACAGAGGAAAACTTGTGTAAAACTGAGAAGGGAGATGTCTGAGCCATTACAACGTTCTTTGATTTGAATCCTGACCAGCCAAGAACAGTGTGTGTGTGTGTGTTCAAAAGCTCACCGCCCCTCCCCTCCCATCCTGTTGGAGACTTCTGATTCCTGCAGGATGATTAACAGCCTGGGTTGCTGCTCCCTCTCCTTAACCAATGATAAAATGCTACAGAAGCAGAGGGAAATAAGTGGGTCTGGCAGATGAATGAAAAACAAGCACACATACAAACTACAAGGAGCCCTGAGGCAAGCAGCCCTGAGGCAAAGAGCAGGCGTGGGCTTCAGGCTGTGGTCTGGAAGAGGGCTGGTCTCTAGACCTCCACTGCTCACCATGGCAGTCACTGGCCTCAGGTGGCTATTGAGCACTTACACCTGTGGCTAATCTGAAAGGAGACGTGCTGCCCTGACTGGTTTGGCTCAGTGGATAGAGCATCGGCCTGCCGACTGAAGGGTCCCAGGTTCTATTCCGGTCAAGGGCATGTACCTTGGTTGCAGGCACATCCCCAGTAAGGGGTGTGCAGAAAGCAACTGATCAATGTTTCTCTCTTACCGATGTTTCTAACTCTATCCCTCTCCCTTCCTCTTTAGAAAGAGAAAGAGAGAGAGAGAGAGAGAGAGAGAGAGAGAGAGAGAGAGAGAGAAATGAGATGTGCTACTCATGTAAAATAGCCCTCAGATTTTCAAGTCTTAGTACAAAAAAGGAAGGTAAAATAGTGCATTAATTCATTTTTATAATGCTTACATGTTGAGATGATAATGTTTTATATATATATATTGGACTAAATATATTATATGTATTAGTTTTCTGGGGCTGCTGTAGCAAAGTACTATAGGTTGGGTAGTTTAAGCAACAGAAATTCATTTTCCCATAGTTCTAGAGAGTCTCCAAGTCTAAGATCAAGGTGTAATCACACACAAACCTCACAAAACAGTAGCCATCCTAATAGCTGGATAACATCAGCGTGGAGGTAAGCCTGGCTGGGGCAACGGATGTTGACACTAGATGCTGGCCCTCAACCTTCCCTCCTCCCCAGTACCTGCTCCACGTTGAGTTCAGGGTGCCAGGATAAAGGCAGGGGTCTTAAAGCAGATCAGTGCCAAATGGGGTGCAGACTGTAATATCAGAGGACTGCTGAAGTTTCTTGGAGGCCACATCTTCTAATCTTTCCCCCCCCCAAAAGTGATTTTTTAAAAGATTATTACAAAAATGTTTTGAAAAATTAGATTAAGGTAGGTTTTTTTAAACCATGAAATTACAAAATTGGTGTGAGAACAAAGAACATTTGAATTTAAAGTAGTAATCAAAGACTGTCACCCCAACCTTACTCCCCCAAAGCCCTAAAAAGCCCTAGACAAAGATGCCTTTAACGGAGAGTTCTACCAAAGTTTCAAGGAAAGGAAATTAATGTCTTATAAGTTTTAGAAATAAAGAGAGGGGAAAACTTCCCAACTCACAGTATGATCTTAGGCCAGATAAAGACAGGACAAGGAAAAGATAACTATAAGTCCATTTTACTTATGAACAGTATGCAAAAATCCCAAGCAACAGATATATGTAAACCCATCCTGTATTAAAAATGTTGGAACAAGTAAAAGTGGCTTAGCTTCAGAAACACTACCAATGTAATTCACTGTATTGATTAAATAAGAATTCTTTCATGGTGATCTTGATTAAATGCAGCAAAAAAGCTCTTGGTAAATTTCCACATCCATTGATGATTCTAAAACCTCTGCCCGCTCGGCTCCTGCCAGTTGAGTTGTATGTTTTCCAGGCATCAGCTGTTTGTTTCCAAAGCTCTTTATACCAGTTGTCCTTGTGCTATTGGAATTATGTAATTTAGTTAAATATTGTATAAACCACAGCATTTTAATTGTGAAAAAGACCATTGCTCTGAAAGTCCAGTGTAATGTTTTGGAAACACTTGCTAAAGGCAAGCCACTAACAAATATTGCTGTCCCGTCATAGTAAAAGCAGAGGCCTTGGTACTATCATCAGAAGATTGGTGAATGCATGTGGATTTATGCATTAAGCTAAGACGACAATTTTAATGAGTGCACACACCACTTCATTTGGTTCCCTCTTTAATACTGACTTTCATTTTATTCACTTACCAGTTGGCCCCGGTTTTGTCAGATAAGAGGGCTCTCAATGTATTATTTTGAAAAACAACACTGCTTGAATTCCCAGTGTCACCCCTTCCATTCTTTCCAACCTCTCACTTGATTATGAAGAGGACTTGCCAGTGAATTACTATGCTTTCCTTCCCTTTAGCCAGCTGTGTCACAGCATGGATGCGAATGGAGATGGGTCAGACTGCCTGTGTAAGGATTCATCTCCCCCCTGCCTCTCTCTCTCTCTGAAATAATTAAATCTACAAGAGGACAGAGATTTAGGAATCCTAAACATCCCCCACCACCACTTTTTTTTTTTGGGGGGGGAAATAGAGTCTGAAGCTCTTTTCTCACTTAAAATATGATAATTTTTGTAACTTATTTTAGATTTTTAAAGTAAACCTCAAAAATGCAAATGGCCAGACCTTACTTGCCTTCTCAGAGCCCCTCCTTTTTCCTTTGGATGAGGAGGAAGAAATGGGGATGCAATGAATGGGAAGAGCAGGCAGTAGATGTTTGAAGTAGAAAATTCAACACAAGGTGACCGGAATTCCCACAAAAAATGTACATCACGCCTACAAGTGAAATCAGAGGTGGGTGAAGGGTGTGTGAGCCTGGATCCCTCATAATAATCTAACAAGACTGTTCTCCCCAACGTTTAGTGCAACTGCTCAAGGTCACACAGCTAAGTGACAGAGCAATGCTGTGTAGCAATCTTTACATTGTAACTAGAACTAAAAAGCCTTACCCCTATTAGCTGTGTGATGCTGCACAAATAATTTAAGTTCTGCAGGCCCGTGTTTTTATTTGTAAGATGTTAAGTTGGCAATACTCAGAGTCCCATGCATAATATGAATTCATTTCATGTTAAAAGTGGTAGAAGCTAGAAAACCAAATAAGTAAAGATACTTTTCCACTTGAATAGTAAGAATATTTTTTCTTCCAGCAGAGTTCAAATGTTTTTTAATTTCAAACAGAGAAAGTAGATCTTATCAAGTATTTATAGAAACTGCAGATTGCTCAGAGGTACAATTCAATACCTCAGTTGATACTGGCAAGAGGCCAATGATGCCTCAAACCTTAGCAAGTGCTTAAAATTAAGCCAATGAAATGAATAAAAGAATATCTGAAAGTGGCTCAAGTTTAAAGGAAGTCATTCATTTAAAAACTGATATGACTTTTGAGGCCACTGGAAAAAACTAAGTTTTTCTAAAATCTTTATCGTTAAGACCTAAATCATGCATCCTTCTAAATATTAAGTTCTTTTAGTCATTAAAGGTATCTTGTAGCTCTATAATAACTACAAGAAAATGGCCAACTGGGGAGTGTTGACCCTACTTCTTGTCAAGGACTCATTACTATCATGGAGCCCCATGTTTCCTTTTCCATCTCTTTATTTAAACATTTTTTAAGCACCAGAAAACTTGTAAGAGTAGTGTGTGGCGAACATCTGTACACCCTACACCTATATTCAATAATTGTTAACACTTTACCATATTTCTTATGTCTACTTTTTGGTGGTACCATTTTGAAAGTAAGATGCAGATATTATAAACTGCTTCTATATATTCAGCATGCATCACTTTAAGAATAAGAACACATACATGCTACTGTTATCAAAATTAAAATTAATACTAGTGCTATAATATTTATATATAGTCCATATCTATACTATTCTATGCCATAATACTTGTTATCTAGTCTAATTTTTGCAGTTGTCCCAAGAATGTCATTTATATATTACTTTTTAAATCAAGATGTAATCAAGATTCACAATTAGCATTTTGTTGTTGTGAATATTTAGTATCTCTTAATCTAGAAGAGTTAGCCTCCCTCTCCCCCTCCCCCTCGCCCACCATGGCATTGACTTTTAAAGAGTCCAGACTAGTTGTCATGTAAAATGCCACAAATTCTGGATTTTTCTTATTATTTCCTTATGGCATTATGGAACTTGTACTGCTATTTCCTATATTGTCTATAAATTGCACATTATTTCTAGAGGCTTGATTAGATTAAGTTAAACCTTTTGGGCAAGAATATTTCACATGTGTGGCATATTTTATATAGCATCACATGATGAGACTCTCAAGGTCAGGTTGTGCTGCTGTTAGAAACTCAAGGTTGGCTGTTTGTTTAAACTGGTGACTACTATTGTAAAGGTGCACTTTTTGCTTTGTCATTTTTAAGTAATCTATGGAGACAGGTTTTGTACCATAGGATAAATTTTCATTCAATGGTTTGAATAACTATTGAGGGTCCTTGCCTAAAGTCAATTTTGACAGTAGAGGTAGCAATGCAATAATTTTCTAATTTCCATTAGTACTTTTGCATTTGTTATGAAATAAGAACTTTCTTTTTCTCCCATTTTTTTGTCTGGTTTTATTGAGTTTTATCATGGGCTCATGGATGCTTATTTATTCAGTGCTTTGTATCCATTATAGTCATTATTCTTTTTGATGTTTGCATTTGTTTCAATGGCCAATGGAAGCCTCTTCAAGCTGGCTCTGGATCTTTTTGAGATGACTCTGTTGGTTTCTAGAGCTTTTTTGCTTTTTGATAGAATAAGATGCCCTGGTCTCATCTTGTATGCTCCTGTTCCAAGACCTACACTCAGCCAATTTTCCTGAAGAAACCCAATATATATATATATTTTAGTGGAGAATTAGAAACCAAGATCTAGAGGATAGATATCTTTGTTCCTACTGAACTGTCATCACTTTTTGATCCTTTCAAGTGGACAGAGATAGGAATATATATTTTTTAAAAATCACGATGTTTGTAAATAAGATTTAACATTACAACATCTTTCTTAATTTTGTTTCTTCTATTATCCATGTTTCCACCTATATATGGAGTAGAAGGAGAAAGACAGGGATGGAGTGGGAACCAATCTAGAGAGCAATTTCAGGGGAAGCGCTGCAGCCTGCTCCTTCAGGGAATGCTGGAGGATAAGTCAGCCCTGGGACTGGCAGGGGCGCCAGCTTTCACTCCACTTCCAGGCAAGGGGGCTGGACTTTTATGCGCTGCAGTTTGCCAGTGATTGGTCCAGGGCTGCTCCAGGGGAAAGTAAATTCCTAGGCCCCTCAGGTTCTGTGCAAGTGTAGGTAAGGACCTGACACTGTCTGCTACGGATGATCACTCTGGATTCAAATGAAATTATTTTCCCAATCAACATTTTATAAAAGCAGCTGTAACAATAGCTCCATATTTAGTAAAACTTTCCAACGTGTGTGTAAACTGAATAACCACACAAATGTGCAGTTTGATTGATGCCTATCATTGTGTGCAATACAAAGAGCTTTTACATTCTTGCTTTATTTAATTTTTAAAAAAATATATTTTTTTGATTTTTTAAAGAGAGGAGGAGAGAGGGATAGAGAGTTAGAAACATCGATGAGAGTCATCGATCAGCTGCCTCTTGCACCCCCCCTAATAGGGATGTGCCTGCAACCAATGTACATGCCCTTGACCGGAATCGAACCCCGGGACCCAGGATCCCCCAATCCGTAGGCTGACGCTCTATCCAGAGCCAAACTGGTTTCGGCATAATTCTTGCTTTATTTTTACTGCAACGAAACCAGAACCCACCTTCATTAAGGTCATGATATCATCATGGGTTTTCTCTTTGGGGGAGATCTTAGGACAACCTGGCAGGTTTTGAGTGAGGAATTTCTGTGAGTTGTCCCGCTTCCACTGCTGATGTCCCTGCGGGAAAGAGGCAGCGGAGATCCCTTTACACCGCCTCAACAACGGCCCTTTTCTCCTTGCGCTGCTCTCTCATCAGCCTTAGTTCTTGACAAGAAACAAGCAGATCTATCTTCAATTTGCACGAATTGACTGATTTGCATCGATTGCTTTTC
The DNA here is from genome assembly GCA_963924515.1 of Vespertilio murinus. NCBI lineage: Eukaryota > Metazoa > Chordata > Mammalia > Chiroptera > Vespertilionidae > Vespertilio > Vespertilio murinus. The sequence continues at coordinate 166,779,653 of OZ004704.1, read as the reverse complement.
AGCATCAAAAAGATGTAAAATGGAGGGCAAATCTAGCTTATGAATCTAATTCACAACCTTTCCTTCTTAGCCACAAAGTCTGTCCTTTGCCCATAACAGAGGAGCACAGTCACTTCCTTAAAAGATTGAATTGCATAAACTTGAAGCAGTTTCTCCCCCGCCTTCCTAAACCGACATAATAAGACTGACCTATCCCAGAGAGCATTTTTTTTTTCTTTAGAAAGCTATCTTGGGAGGCTGTTTATTTATCCCAGATAATTTAGAAACTCATCTTTTGGGGTCATCATTTAGAATGCCTTTGGTTGGGTTCTCTGGAAGCAGAAGCTTCTGGAAGAGTTTGGGGTGACAGATGTTTGTTAGGACTCCACACCTGTGAAGGGAAGGGGGAAGCAGGGCTGGGCAGAGGGAGAAACTGAACGGGGTGTAGACCTGAAAAGCCTCCACCAGCCCCGGCAGGCGGGTGTGCAGCAAGTGTTGTTTGTTAGGGTGTTTTGCTTCGGACCAAAATGGCTGTGCCTTTCCCTGCTCAGTCACTGGAAGGAAGCAGGCTGCCCCCTGAGCGCTGTGACCGTGGGTGTGGCAGCTCTGTGGCCAAGGTTGTCCTGAGGGTCACAGTCCCCAAGGTCCTTCCTTGAAGGGAGAGGTAGGGTGAGGACAGGGTATATTTATGTCTCGCACATAGAACCAGGTAGTTATAAATCCATAGAAAAACTCAGTTTTACTATAATATGGTTACACTGCATGTTCAGCTTTATTCAATGTTAGGGCCCGGAGGCTTATAGAGATTCTCTAGTCTAACCATTCCCCTCACCCTCACCTATTACAGCTGTCTGACATTTCTCCCATAACAGGGCATTGACAGAGGGAAGGTGACACGATGTCTCCCTGTACATCAGTTTTTTTAAAAAAAAATTTTTTTTATTGAGAGAAAGGGAAAAGGAAAGAAAGCTAGAAACATCAATGATGAGAGAGAATTACCTGGATTGAGCCTGCAACCCAGGCATGTGCCCTTGATGGGAATGGGTTCTGGGACCCTTCAGTTCACAGTCCGACGCTCTATCCACTGAGCCAAACCAGCTAGGGCCATCAGGTATTTTTGAATGCCTACTGTTTGCAGGCTCAGGGGAGCAGCAGAGAATTATGCTGGGGCATACAATGGTTCAGAGCCAAAGTTGGCTGAAGAACTTAACCACTGCTCCTGGCTGTTTCCCTCACATTTTGACATCTCTTTCCAGGTTGTGTTACACCTATTAATTTACTTGAAGGTATTCTAAAGCTTACTGTGACAGTTTTATTATTATTATTTTTAAACTTTTCAGTTTTCCTAATGCATAATCTCTCCTTCCAGGGTCTGGTTTTTGTTGTTGATTTTCCTTCCTGTCTCCTCCCCTTGTTTCTTCACTGTCTGCTCTTGCCTCCTTCCTTTGCTATTTGGGCTTACCTTCATGATTCTCAGGTAGGACCACACTGAGCTGGTCTGGAAAGGATGTGGGTGGAGAAAGGAAAGGGAGGACTTAGGGATGTCTTCTGAGGCTTCCACTAGGAAGCTGGTGGACTAATTTAAGTTAATAATAACAGCTGAAACGATTTGGCTCAGTGGCTAGAGCATTGGACTGAAGGGTCCCAGGTTCGATTCCGGTAAAGAGCATGTACATTGGTTGTGGGCACATCCCCGGTAGGGGCTGTGCAGGAGGCAACTGGTCAATGTTTCTCTCTCATCAATGTTTCTAGCTCTCTATCCCTCTCCCTTCCTCTCTCTACAAAATCAATAAAATATTAAAAAAACAACAACTAATATTTGTATAATATCAAGCATGTGCTGCCATATATATTAATTAACTAATTAAAATCCTTACAACAATCTAATAACTTAACTTCCGGTATTTGTTTTTTAATCCCTGTTTTATAGATAAGAAGAGCAACACACAGCGGGGTTAAGTGACTTGCTTAAGGTCATACAGATAATTACCAAAGTCAGGATTGGCTTTAAGCTCCTTAATTCACGTTCTCAGCCACGACACCCAAGTGCCCCTTGGAAGCAAGGGCAGTTGTTCTGCTGAGGCCCCTCTAACCCAGTGGTTCCCAACCGGAGGCAATTTTTGCCTCCCAGGGGACAACTGGCACTGCCTGCAGACATTTTTGATGTGTCATGACTAGGGACTTACACGACTGCATCCAGTGGGTAGAGACCAAAGATGCCGCTAAACTTCCTACCATGCCCAAGACAGGCCCCTGCACCACAGAAGTATCCTGTCCAAAATGTCAATGGTGTTAACATTGAGAAACCCTCTTCTTCCTGGATATACACTGGATATGCAGCCTGAGCAGAAAACCACAGTGCAACTATTCCCTTTTTTGGGCAAGAAACGAAATTGGCACCTAGAATAGTGCATTGTGTTTTGTAGACATTTAAAAAAGTTCTTGACAAATAAATAAATAAATAAATACGTAAATAAATAAATAAATAAATAGCAGTTCCTGATGACCTACGCAGTTATTGCTTTAATTTCTAAATGAATATTTGCTGAACATTGACATCTAATTTGCTCATCTATAATTTCTGGAAATAAAAACTCTCTCCTCTCTTGTCCCCATTCTTCCTGGAAAATTGGTACATTTCCTCTCTCTCACCTTCTGGAGGCTTTTTCGTGACTTCTTAAATCATGGATGCCTGAAGGTAATTCAGCTGATTTGAGCGCTGGATTCACTTACATAGCTAGACAGAGCATTACTTCTCTTTAATATTGGACTTCAGTTCCTTTCAATCAGTATTTGTTTTAACCTTTCTGGTTTGGAGATTGTTCTTCCTGGTGAGATGGTTTACAGAATAAGAATTCAATTGCATGGCTTTCTCTGTTTAGAATGATCTTCCCTAAGCCATGATTCTACTTCACCCTCACTTAGTTTCTCATTAGCAACTAAGGGAAATAAATTACAACCAAAAACTTAAAAAAAATCCTTATTCATCAGTTTCATTTCATTAAAAAATTGTCTTCCTTAGTAGAGCACAAGCTACATGGAACCCTTATTTATCCTAATGGTGTTTTGGACTTAGGGTAATCTCTTGCCTCTGGTGGGAGTTGAGTAAAAGTTTTCTGCACGCATGTATGAATCCCCAGCGCTTGTTGCTTACTTCATATTTACCTTCTTTCTTTTCTAAACTCACATCTTTATTGTATCCCAAAACCTTTGGTTTTCTATTCAGGACTTTAAGGCGCGTTGTCCACAGCTTTGCTATGGCAATGAGCACTGTATTGCAATTGCTGGTTTGTGCATCTCTCTCTCAAATGTCAGCTCCTCAAGGGCTAAGATCACGTTTAATTGATCATTGCATCACCAGTTCTTTGAATCCAACAGATGGAGGAAGGCACTGAAGAAATATCCCAGATTTCTTTATAAAAAATTGGAGGTCTAGTGCATGAAATTCATGCATAGGTGGGATCCCTAGGGCCTGGTCAGCGATCAGGGCTGATCGGGGCCATGCTGATCAGGGCTGGGCTGGAGAGCAGGCAATGATTGCTGGTCTGGGCACGGAAGAATAGATGCCAGATGCTGCCACTGCCATTGTGGGCACCCCACCATAACGTGATTCCCAGACTCCCCACCTTCCCCTTCCCTCACTGCCATGCTGCCACCAGGGTGGGCGGGCAGTGGGCTGATTAGGACCTGCCAACCAGGGGGAAGAACAGGGCATGGGAGGTTGGCCACCAGCCCTGAGGAAGGAGCTGGCCCTTGGCCCCTCTGGGAAAGGGGCTGCATCCTTTGCCACCCACTCCTGGTTCTCCATCCTGGTTTAGGGCCTGGCCCCAATTAGGTGATTGGGGCCTGCTGGCTGTGGGGGAGGGACCGCAGGAGGTTGGCTGGCCAGGGGAGGTTGGATATAGGAGCTCATTGACCACGTGAAGGCATCTCCTGTGTTGAGTGTCTGCCCCTTGGTGGGCAGTGTGTGTCATAGCAACAGGTCATTCCAGTTGTTCCAGTCACTTAGGGTCATATATATACTAGTGGCCCGGTACATAAAATTCGTGCATGGGGGGAGGGTATTCCTTAGCCCAGCCTGCACCCTCTCCAATCTGGGACCCCTTGAAGGATGTCCTATGGCCGGTTTACAGGTATAGGGCCTAGAGCAGCAGTTGGACATCTGTCTCATAATCTGAGACTGCTGGCTCCAGCCGCTCACTTGCCTGCCTGCCTGCCTGCTTGCCTGCCTGATTGCCCCTAACGACTCTGCCTGCTCATCCCAAATGCCCCCTCCCCTCTGCTGGCCTGCTTGCTCCCACCTTCCCTCCCCACTGGTGTGCTCATCCTTAACTGCCCTCCTTGCTGGCCTGCTTACTCCCCCCCTCCCCCCGCTGTCCTGATCACTTCCAACTGATCCCCAGTGACAGCCTGTTCACCCCCAACTGGCTTCCAAGCTGGTCTGCTTATCCCCAACAGCCTCTGCCATCTCATCCTGGCCTGATCACCCACCAGCAACCCAAGATCCCAGCCCCTCCTTTTTTTCTTTTTCTTTCTTATATTTTTTTCTTTAGTGTCTCCTTGAGCGGAGGTTAGGGCTGGCTGGAATCAAGTATCTAGGATTTATTTATCTTCTATAATTGAAACTTTGTAGCCTTGAATGGAGGCCAGGGCCAGGCAGGGTGGGTGGGAAGCTTGGCTTCCTCCATTGCTGGGGCAACCCAAGCCTCCTGCTTGCTCCAGCTCTGTGGCCAGCTGCTGTCTTGGTTGGGTTAATTTGCATACTTGCTCCTGATTGGCTGGTGTGCATGGCTTGGTATAGCAGAATGATGGTTAATGTGCATGTTTCTCTTTTATTAGTATATATATATATATATATATATATATATATATATATATATATAGTGACTCTGCAGAATCTCCATGCTTTTAATTGTTTGAAAGATGACCTTATTGCCAGTTGATTTCTTACTTGGCATTATCTGAAGGAGTATAAAAGATATTCTTCAAGACTACAGAGTTGGAGCTGGTTAAGAATCAGACAGAAAAAAAAAACCTTCACAAAACTAAGAAAGTGAAATTAAAGTGAAGAAGTTTGCTTAATAAATAAGAGGGAAGCTAGTGCACAATATAAATCTAGGAAGTATATGGGCACCATTTGCTTTGTGGAAAAACTTTTGAATAGGCAACAAAAAATCCTAGTGATGAAAATCTATTGTGAATGTCTGGCTGAATCTTCTAGCAACATGTGAAGACAAGGTGAAGTCAGTTCTTTAGCTGAAAGATGAAGATGCCCACTCCAAATGTAATTCAAAAAGAATTTATAAAGTTTTGGTAAACAGCTAGAGATATCAAATTCACAAAGAAGGAAGATGTTTTTAGCCTTTAGTCTGATATCAGCTCTTTAGCCTAGCTGGGGAGTTCAACTAAAAAATTCAATACTTCTTTGGAGAAAATAAACTCTTAGTTTCTTCAAGCATGCCTCAGCTACCTTTGATGAGAAGGGTTAGAAGTTGTTTCCAAAGAAGTCATTGATTCAGCAGAATCAGTACAGAACTAGCAATTATTGTCTAGATTTGCAGCATTCCAGAGAATCATAGATTATCAGTTAATTTTATTTTATTGCAATTCCATTTTAATTTTACTCAAGTAATACAATAGAGGGTGAAATTGACTTTGAAACCCTTTGTAAACTATAAAAAACTATGCTAATGCTAGTAGTAGTTATTGCAATTATGGTTACTGCTTTTAGCAGTAAAAACTTAAGGAGAAACAAACCTCTTTAGATGGAATTGCCTACCTTATCTCAGTCTCATTAAAGAATAGCAGATGAGTGAATTAAAAAACTGTGCTATACTGCTGGACATTGATCAACATTTAACACAGGTAGGTCTTGATCTGGCATCTAGAAGGGTTCTGGAATCTGGAGAAGGCTGTGTGTAAATTAAGTAAGAGTCCAAAGATGAAAGATAATTTTGAAAGGCATTGGGGGTCAGAGAAGCCCAGCTAAAGGAGCTAAGTTCTCCTTGTATCAGGACCCCTTGCTTTTAATTAACACAAATTGTCCTAAGGAAAGGCGGAGATACAGGCTTCAAAGGGTAGGTAGGGTTTTGCACAGAAGCATTGTCAGATTGGGGAATAGCCTAAGACTGTTCAGTTGTTTAGCCAACAGGAGGCAATAACATGTAGATTAAGATGCCCTGAGCTGTCTGGCAACAATTATCCTATTCAGATTTTGGGGAAATGCCTCTAGCCATTCCAACAGGCAATAACATATGTGGCTCAGCCCTTGATGAGTCCTCAAGTTCCATCAACCTTTTGATGAAACTCTTGCAATTGTGACATGCTGGAACTGGCTTCCAGCACTACATCTACACAATGGAATACTATGCCACTATTTAAAAAAAAAAAAAAAAAAAGGAACTTTTACCATTTGCAACAGCATGGATGGAACTGGAGAGCATTATGCTAAGCAAAATAAGCCAGTCACAGAAAGATAAATATCACATGATCTCACTCATATGTGGGATATAATGATCAATATAATTTGACGAACAAGAATAGATCGATCTAGAGACAAATGGTAGGGAGAGGGCGGTTAGATAGCAACCAAAGGACTCATATGCATGCATATTAGCATAACCAATGGACACAGACACTGGAGTGGTGGGGGCTTGCCTGAGCTGGGAAGGGATTGGGGAGGGGTTCAACTGGGGAAAAAGACATATGTAAAACTTCAGACAATAAAAATAAATAATAACAATAAAAAAAATATGGTTGGCTCCTGGATCAGAGGAGACTGATCCTGGGGTAATCCTGCAGTGATTCCTACAAAGCCTGGGGATTGGAAGCTGTCAGAACACCATGGGTGACAGCCAGGCTGCTGGATCCATTTCAAAGTGACTCAGTGGGGTGGAGAATTATTAATATATTTATCACCACAGGTGTTAGTTATATGTCACTACTGAGAAACTGCTGTGGAGTATTACTTTTATTCTTTTATGTGTTTAACCATTATATTACTTATTTTTTAAAATTTTATTTCTACTCGCACAGTTGTTTTGTTCATAGTGAAATGTGTTTTAGGGATGAAATAGCCAGGTTTAGGGAGTTTTAGGAATAAAGAGGGTCCGTGGGGGAGGAATGCACAGGTGAGGGCTTAGAGCCACCAGAAGGTACACATTCACAGAGACAGAAAAAAGGTGCCACCCGATAAGGGGAGAGGAGGGCATATATTCACAGAAGATAAGAAAAAGCCCGGATATAGGGAAAAAGGAAACAAACTTTTAGAGGCTAGAGAAATACCAACAAATGGCAGAAAGAGGAAAACAGATTTTCACGGAAGATAGAGAAATGTTGCAAGTTAAGGGGGAGAGAAGAAGGAGGGCTCTACGTGGGGTTTGTGCTTTGAAGCTGATATTCTGCAAAAAGAGCGACCAATTAGAAGGGAACACGAAGAAACAAAGAACAACAGCATTTATAAACCTTAGAGAAAGGGGCTTTGTGGGTTACCCACTTGGGAACCCTCTTCCTACGTGGTAGTCTGTATTTGCTTCCAATACATTTCCACCCTTTTCATCTACCACCTTTTGTCCGTGGCTTCATTCTTCAAATCCATCTGGACAAGGACCAGGGAAAGAAATCAATCTTGCATCCTGCTCAGGAAAACAAATCAATAAATAGATGCTTTTGTTTTCGAGACTCCCCTAAATTTACATAGTTTGAAAAGTAGGTAGTAAAATAATCTAATTAGAAAATGGGTGAAAGACTTAGAGACATTTTGCCAAAGAGAACACACAAATGGAACTAAGCAGGTGAGAAGATGTTTAACATTATTAGCCATTATGGAAATGCAAATTAAAACCTTAATAAGCCTGACTGGTGTGGCTCAGTGATTGAGCATTGACCCATAAACCAAGAGATTGTTGGTTCGATTCCCATGCCTGAGTTGGGCTCGATCCCCAGTTTGGGGCATGTAGGAGGCAGCCGATGGATGTTTCTATCTCACCCCTCTTTCTTAATTTCTCTCTAAAATGAATATAAGCATATTCAAAATAAAACAACCTTAATGAGATATCACCACACACCTATCAAAATGGCTAAAATGAAAAATAGTGACAACTCCAAAATCCTGGAGAAGATACAGAGGAACTGGATCATTCATAGCTGTGGGGATATAAAATGATACAACTCTGGGAAATAAGTTTGGCAGTTCCTTTAAAAACTAAACATACAACTACCATATGACCTAGCAATTGCACCTTTGAATATTTCTCCCAAAGAATTTATGTCTATACATAAACCTGTACATGAATACTTAACAGCACCAATTGATGAAAACATTTTTAAAAATTTAAAAATTGTCACAAAATTCTCATATCAAAGTTTATCATCTCTGATATAATTCAGATGACTAAAATATATTTCTCATGTATATTTGGTCTTCATCCAGAATTCCTGGCTCACAGCTCCTGGAACTCTTGAAATTTCTTAAGTATTGAATGTGAAGAAGAAGAAAAAAGGAAAGGTGTCTTTTGTTATGTTAATGAGGCTACTTTGGAAAGCACCTAAGGATAGGGGTGGTTTGAAGGAGAACCAATCCTGTCATTAGAAGGTTGGAACTTGCAATTCTATGTCCCTACCCTCACTCTATGGAGGGGAAAGGGGTTGGAGGATTGAATCCATTGCCAATGGCCAATAATTTAATCAATCATGGCTGTGTAATGAAACCTCCATAACTACCCCTCCCCCCAATGGATTGGTTTAAAGAATTTCCATATTCATGAACACGTAAAGATGCATGGAGACTGGTGCACCTGCAGAGAGCTGGGAGGCTCTGCACCCTTTCCTCTATAACTTGCCCTGGGCATCTTTTCCATCAGGCTGTTCTTGAGTTATGTCCTTGTGCAGTAAACCAGTAAGTAACATGTTTCTCTGAGTTCTGTGAGCCATTCTAGCAAATTAATCAAACCTAAGAAGGCAGTTAGTAGGTTTGATTTATAGCCAGTAGTCTGGGCTTGTGGCTGGCATCTGAAGAGAGTGTGTGTATGTGTTGTAGGACTGAACCCTTAACCTATGGAATCCGATACTAATTCTGGGTAGGCAGTGTCAGAATTGAGTTGAATTGTTGGGTACCCTGCTGGTGTCTGAGAATTGTTTGTTGGTGGTGGGGACTACTGCCCCTCCCTCTCCATCCCCCATACACACTGGAATTGGTCTGGGAACTCTTTTGATCACATTTACCATTTTCTAGTGTGCTGTTCAGTAGTAATTAATACCAATCTCCAGAGCTCTTTTTATCTTGCAAAACAAATTCTATAACCTTTAAATAATAACACCCATTCTACTTTCTATCTCTATGGATTGTACTATTAAAGATACCCCCTCTAAGCAGAATCACACAATATTTTTTCTTTTTGTAATTGGCTTATTTCATTTAACTTATGTCTTCAAGGTTCACCCATGTTGTAGTATGTATCAGAGTTTCTACTCTTTAAAAAAATATATTTATTGATTTTAGAGAGGAAGAGAGAGATATATAAACATCAATGATGAAAGAGAATCATTGATTGGCTGCCTCTGCACACCCACCACTGGGGATGGAGCATGTGCCCTGACTGAGAATCAAACTGTGATCTGCTAGTTCATAGATCGATGCTCAATCACTGAGCCATGCAGGCCATGCTCTACTCTTTTTAAGACTAAATATATTACATTGTATTGTATGTATATACCACACTTCGTTTATTCGTTCATCTGTTAATGCATATTTTGGATTGTTTCCTCCTTTTTGCTAATGTAAGTAATTCTGCTTTGAACAGGAACATCCAACTATCTCTCTGAGACCCAAAGGTAGAATTGCTAGATCATCTGGTGATTTTATTTTTAATTTTTTGAGGAGTTGCCATTCTGTTTTCCACAGCAGGTTAACCATTTTACATTACCACCAATAGTGTATGGGTTCCATTCTCCACATCTTTTCCTACACTTATTTTTTTGGGCTTTTTTTTCTTATACTTAGCTACCCTTATGGTTTTAATTTTGATTTCCCTAGTGATTAGTGATGTGCAGCATCTTTCATGTACTTGTTGGCCATTTGTATATCATCTTTGAGGAGATGACTAGTCAAATCCTTTGCCTCTTTTTTAAATATAGTTTTTTGTTGAGTTGTAGGAGTATATATATATATATATATATATATGCTGAATATTAACTCCTTATCACATGTATAATTTGTTAATATTTTCTTCCATTTTACAGATTGCCTTTTTACTCTGTTGATTGTATTCCTTGATGCACAGAAGCTTTTAGTTTTGATATAGCACAACTTACCTCCTGCCACTTTGGTTGCATGTGCTTTTAGACTTAGATGCTAGAAATCATTGCTAAATCCAGTGTTATGAGGCTTTCCCCCTGTGATTTCTTCTGAGTTTTATAGTTTTAGCCCTTATGTTTAGGTCTTTGATTTATTTTTAGTTAATTTTGGTACACGGGATAAGTCTATTTATTATTTATTATTAATTCTCACTCAAGGTTTGAAAGGTTCTGTGTTTATAAAATGATTTTAGAGAGAGAAGAAGGAACAGAGAAACACCAATGTGAGAGAGAAACACCAATTGGTTGCCTCCTATATGTGCCAGGGATTGAACCTACAACCTATGTATGTGCCCTGACCAGGAATCAAACCTGTAACCCTTTGGTGTACTGGATGATGCTCCAACCAGCTGAACCTTCTGGCCAGGGCTGTAGTTCTATTTTCAACAAAGCGAGAGGATATCAATAAAAGAACATTTAGGTCAATAAAGTATTATTATTTGTTTTTCATGAGTAGACTCAAAGAAAGCAATAAGATATATGTTGACCCCTAACATGACAAGAAATGCATTACATTTTCCAACAGTAAAAGTGAAAAATCCCAACATAAAACAATTTAAATCAAACAAAGTTATTTCTTGGGTTGGGTTGAGGGTCCTAGCTCAGAGAAACAACTGCCAACTCAGAAAGCTTGATTTCAGATGAAGAAATGGTGACTGACAAAGATATGACAGTCACTATGCATGGAAATCAATAGGGATAATAATTCCATCACAGATTTTGTTTATATTTCATTTTTGAAGTTTTTGTTTGTTTTATTTAATATATTAAATCACATAAATTGCTGGTATTTGTTTTTTAAAAATGTATAAAATAACAAGTTCAAATGAATCAGTTAATTCTTTTGTATGTGGATATCAGTTTTCTCAACACCATTTGCTGAACTTCTCTTTATTTCTTAAACAGCATTGTTTGCGTATTTAACCTATATGACATTAAAACATCTTTATATGCATTCAAATCTGAAAATATATGAATCATGGTGATGTAGCTTTAAGACTAAAGAGTTCCTTTTGAGGAGAAAAGGTGTTCGCCAGCCTGTGAGGCAAAAATACTGAACAGGAAATGCAACCAGAAAGTTAAAGGTCAGTCTTTACGTAAATGTAGCTTAGAAAGTGTTACAGCAGCCTCCCTCTGTATAATATACCATATATCATCTCTATACATTAAAGGTACTATATATATGTATTCCTACAGAGATTAACCTACCAGCCAAATAAAGACAAGAAAAAGCACATTTTAAGTTCAGGACCCCTATGATTTTGGAACCCATTAAAACATGTCAGATTAATGTCGGTATAATTTGGTTCTGATTGTAATACAAGGTATTTCATTCCCATTGAGTCATTATAACCTGCTAATCAAAAGGATATCTACTTATAGCTTCTTTTTAAAATTGCAGTTATGCCGAAACCGGTTTGGCTCAGTGGTAGAGCGTCGGTCTGCGGACTGAAAGGTCCCGGGTTCCATTCCGGTCAAGGGCATGTACATTGGTTGCGGGCACATCCCCAGTAGGGGGTGTGCAAGAGGCAGCTGGTCGATGTTTCTCTCTCATTGACGTTTCTAGCTCTCTCTCTCTCTCTCCCTTCCTCTCTGTCAAATATCAATAAAATATATTTAAAAAAAAATAAAATTGCAGTTATGTTCTAGGATTATCTCTAGGATTAATTCATTCTGTTTTTAGTTTCATTTGTTTTCATAACATCAACTCTGTACCATAATTGATGTCTCTAACAGAAACAATTAAATTATGTTTGAAATATCATTCAATAAAGTCAAATACCTTTATGTAAAATTTGGGGGATGACTTATTTTGAAATTTTATAATAAAAATTCTGATACTCAAAAGATTAAACTTCATTTCTTTAGACATTTTATCATTTTTGAAAATAGCTGGTTAACATGTTTTAGAATGGATCAGAGCATATTGAAAAAGATATCATGACTCAGAATACAAGTGAATAGAAATCTGAGTCTGGTTAGTAGACTAAAAAGTTACTAGCTGGTATAATATGGTAACACTTACACACCCACAATAAAGTCTGGTCCCATTCTTTAAAATCATCTAACACAGACATATAGCCAATAGCACAGACAAATTTCAATCAAGCAAGAAGAGCTTAAGTGTAGAAAGTACATGATCAACCCAGTTTCCTCCTTCCTGCACCACAGGGCTACATGCCATCTGGTGGTTATTAGGCAAGAAAGCTGCCATCTGTCACTTCTGCTAATACAGGGGAGAGGGGTAGCTCTCTCCATCCTGTAAGCCTACGAGATGTCCTTATGGCTGTTTACATGCCCCCATCCCTCTCACAGGGCTGCCAGGAAAACCTCTAAGGCAATGAATGGGAATGGAATCATGCGCATAAATAAAAGTATTAAATACTTATCAGCAGGCCGTGTAGAGTAAGTTGATAAAATAAGGCAGTATTTATATAATTTTTGTACATGTTGGCAGAAAACTTCTATTACCAACCAAGATGGAGTAACAAGGATTGGGTTTTTGCTATGGCCCAGACAACTAAAAAGCTGGGAAAAATCCATGAAACAATTTTTAAGACATTGATTATCAGAAAACAAAACAAAATGATCTTAAAGAGACAGGAAACAAATATGGTAATACCTAATATTATCCTATCTTTTTTTTTAAATGTTCAAATTAATCTTCTCTTCATGATCCACTTTAGATTCTGTATTAGTTTCCTATCACTATCATAACAAATCACAACAAGTTTAGAGGCCTACAGCAACACAAACTTTTGTTGCAGTTTTGGAGGTCAGAAATTCAAGGTGTCAGCAGAGCTGTGCTCCTCTTAAAGGTTCTATGAGAGGGTTTTTTTTTTTTTTTTGTGTGTGTGTGTGTGTGTGTGTGTGTGTGTGTGTGTGTGTTTGCCTTTTCCAGCTTCTATAGGCTCCTGAATTCTTTGGATCATCACCCATTCTTCATCTCATTTTGATCTCTTCCATAATCACCTCTCCTCATATTCTAACTCTCCTGCCTCAATCTTATAAGGATCCTTCTGATTACATTGGGCTCAGCTGGATAAACCAGGATAACCTCCCTATCTCAACGTTCTTAATATAATCACACCTGCAAAGTCCCTTTTGCCAAGTAAAGTAATGTATTTGTAGGTTTTAGGAATTAGGACATAAACATCTTTGGGGTTCCATTATTATGTCTCCTAAAGATTTTATAGGAGCTACTTAATTTTCAAAAGGTAAAAGCTGAATGAATTTGTAGATCTAAAGAGTGTGCAATCAAATGGTATCTTTTTGTTATTTAAAAAAGTTGATTTTCTGCAACCCATTACATCATCATTCTTTCATCAGTCAGAATCATGAACTGTGGCTCAAAATAATTTGTTAACAGTGTCTCCATTGGTGAGACCCTACGATACCAATCACTGCCATGGCATATGAAGTATTTAGAGAGTTCCTATTGCCTTCTTTTCTTTCACCATCAGATTGTTGAAAAGTGGAATCAACATTGGCCATCTCAGTTTCTTTAGTTCCTATTCACACTTCCACCAGGAAAACTGGGCACTTCTCTGGGCTGTGGTTTCCTCACCTGATCCAGGACTCTCATTATTGAGATGTTCCTCTCCAGCTTTAAACTCTGTGACTCCAGGTTACTTCTTCTTTTCAATCATATAGCATCAGGGAGTGGCCTGGTTCCCTCCACGTCTCTAAGCCCCTATCTATATCAAAAGCCAGTGTCCATGACAACCAGGAGGACCAAATGATCGGTCATCATGAGGTGCATTGAGCATCTATTCGTCTCTCCCCCTGGGCCCACAGGCTCCAATTACAGCAAGGCGGGGGTGGGGGTGGGGTGGGGGCAGACAAGTGGGTGGGGCAGTGAGCGGTAAGCAGTGGTGAGCAGTAGTGGGCAAGTGGAAGGTTCTGCGAGCTCTGTGGGCGGCTGGTGGGTGAACAGGGCTGCAAGCGTGATTTTGTGCGCTGGGCCTCTAATATATATATAAGCTATCATTCAACCATTCAACCAATAGCTATGATGCACACTGACCACCAGGGGGCAGACGCTCAATGCACAGGCTTGAAAACATGGAACAGACTGATGAATCTCAGAGGGAAGAGGAGGAGGGGGAAAGAGATTAACCAAAGATCTTATATGCATACTAGAGGCCGGGTGCATAGATTTATGTACCAGTGGGGTTCCTCGGCCTGGCCTGGGGGGACCGGGTGGAAACCAACAGTCTGACATCCCCTGAGGGGTCATGACCAAATCGAGAGACCCCACCGGTACACAAATCCGTGCACTGGGCTTCTAGTTTAATTATATTTCTCATAAGATCTCAAGCTAAGCTGATATCAATCTAATTTATGTGTTGTGATGAGCTCTACTCCAGAATTTAGCAAAAACTTTTTTTTGGCATTGTGGATTCCATTAAGAAAAATTTCAAGCTGGCCATGAAGGCTGCCAGCTCCCAGGGCCCTGGGAGGCTTCTCTCTCCCGTGCTGGGCCACATACTGATGCCCTTCTGGCTAGAGGCTGCTCTATAAGAAAGCAAAACTATCACCACCTCAGGAAAGAAGGAGATAGAAACCCCAGCACAGATGTGCTCCAAGCAGCCTGGCTTCTGAGGGATCCACATTACTAACAGCTTTCACTTTTAGTTATGCATTTATTTTTCATATAATCAGCTACCTCATTTGGGATAAAGAAAGACAACACAGCATCTTACCAGAGAATGAGAGCAGTTTCCCTTTGAGAAGGGTTCTGTATCCCATTAAATATTTTAAATTGCTTTATAAAATATTTCAAGCCTGGATTTTCTGTAATTGAGTTTGCAATGATCACCGAAGATCTGGTTAGGCTCCAAAAGCTTTTCTTGATTATCTTCAAAAAGACCTGATTATCTTTTTGCTTCTGGGGGAAGGAGTCTATAGGGAAATGCTCCTAAAACGATGTGTGAGTGGGGAAGGGCTGCCTTGAGTCTTGTGCTAATTGTAATAAGCGAGTGGCTAGTACAACTTCATTTCTTTGTTTATTTAATATATTTACTGAGGCTTTACAATATGCTAGCCTGTAATACAGATATGAATTAGACACAACTTGGTTTTCAAGGGGCTTCCAGTCTAGTAATATGTAAATATCATGTAAACTAAGTGTAACGAAGTGTCAGGAGTGCCACCAAAGCATTTGTATGGTATGTAGTGAGGGTAAATGGGAATAGGTCCATGATTTTATTATCAGGAAATGGAGAGCATCACCTGATGTCTTTGTAAGTTCTTGCTCAAAGCAACAGACATTCGAATGAAAACACATTCTGGAGGAGGCTCAGCATTTTCCATATGCTCAACAACCCCCTCAATATTTATGGCATATCCACATTAAGCCAAGAACTCCTGATGGTCAAGAATTTATTTGACTGAATGATCAAATAAAAAGGAAGCTCAATTATAGGAGACTTGCAGAAGGGACAATTTTTTTTGTCAAAAAAAAATGGAGAACAAGAAAATAAACACATAGTGAAAATTCAAGGGAGTCTACTTTAATATTGAATTTTTAGCTGTTAAGGGCTGAAAGTCTCCCATATTCTGGTCAGGCTTATCAAATTTGAAATGGTAACCACATAAATGTAAAAGTATGACATTTCTTTTGTGGTCTTTCTCACAGTGGTAGAAACAGAATACACAATTTAAAAAAATTGTCTAAGCTTTATGAATTCATTGGGAAAAGCTTAAGCTCTCAAGTGGTTCCTATATTTCTTGAGAAAGAAAATATATTACTTTCCCTGATAGTCATTTCAAACCAAAGCAGCACTACGAGTATATGATTCAATAAGTGCAAAAACCAGAGGGTGCTCCTGAGCCTGTGAAAACGGCTGCAGTAGAAATACAGGCAAAGAATAGGAACGGCCCAGTTCACAGAAAAATAAATAAGAATGGATTGTATAAATATGATAAAAATAATCATAATTCCTTATGAAGACATGCAAATCAAAACAAGGAGATACCTCCTTGATTGTCAACAGTTGGATGTTTGATAATATCCAGAGAGTGAAGAAACTGAACCTCTAACACTGGGGGGTGAGAGAAAAATAGGTACAGCCATTTTGGATGGCACTTAAAAAGCTGGAAATGTAGTGCACATATCCCTTGGCCTAGTAACTCCACATCTAGAAATTGATTCTAGGATAAGTGTCTGAAGAAGTAAGTATAAAAACCGTTGGGGCACCAGTTGTGTGGTCCAAACCCTTCTCTGCTCAGAGAGACTGAGCAGCGAAGGGTTTCCTCCTGATTGTACTGGGGAAGGGTTTATGGCAAGAATATGTCTTAGCCTTTCAATGTTTCTAATAGTAATACCAAAATATATCTATCAATTGGAGATAGATTAACTAAATTATGGTTGATTTATACTATGGAACATTATGTCACTATGAAAGAAAAAAATGTAAATATATTTGTGCTACTACAGAAATAACTCTACCATTAGAAAGCAAGATGCAGAGATGTGTATGATGCTGAAAGGACTCCTAGGGATGAAACAGG
Organism: Vespertilio murinus; assembly: GCA_963924515.1. Classification (NCBI taxonomy): domain Eukaryota; kingdom Metazoa; phylum Chordata; class Mammalia; order Chiroptera; family Vespertilionidae; genus Vespertilio; species Vespertilio murinus. The sequence continues at coordinate 166,762,805 of OZ004704.1, read as the reverse complement.
CAGGTTCAGGGAGTCTTAGGAATAAGGAGGCCACAGAGGAGGAATGCATAAGTGAGGGCTCAGGGCTGACAGAGACATACATTCAGGCTTTCCTGATCCTCTGAGCATAATTCATGCTCCTGTGTCATATCTATTATCTATCTATCTATCTATCTATCTATCTATCTATCTATCTATCATCTATCTATCTATCTATCTATCTATCTATCTATCTATCTAAAGGAGAATAGAAAAGTGCCACAGGATAAGGGGAGTGGAAGGCCTACATTCACATCCCTGTGACTATTTTTATACCTGGCAAGTTGTACTAACTAGAAGGTATTTTGATGGGCATACAAGTAACTACTAATAGTTTCTAGGGGCAGTGAAACTGGGAGGAATTGGAAAAGGAAGGAGAATTAATTTTTTTGTATACTTGGATTCTGTTTCACTTATTTTCCAATGTATGTGATTACCCCTCCCCCCCCAATTAAAAGCAAAAGCTAGATTAAATAGTAGGTAGAAGAGTTCAGTGATGGAATGCTATTATCAAAAGACCGCTTGTAGTCCTGAAAAAAAAATCCTCAACTTTGTTATCCTGAGCTCTAACATCACCTCTAGTTCTTTTTTTTTTTTTTTTTTTTTTTTTTTCTAGTATACCAGGGAGAGTTCCCCAGTGTCTCCTTAACTCTAGCTGTTGGTTTCTGCACATCAGATAAATCACCCACCTCGCCAATCTTGACAAACATGTCTCATGCAGGAGATGAACTTTGTCAATCCGCCTGGCCGATGTCCTGTGTACCAGAGTGATTGATGGTCTTTGTTCTCAGTGGCTCCCAGCGGTGGTGTGCTGGGACCTGTGGTTAGTGTTCCAAAGGGGAGGACTGTAGTCAGCATGTGGATGCAGGCTGACTAGAAGCCCGGGCCTCAGACAAGAGATGGGAAAGTGTTCAGTCACATCCCTGCCACGGGGGCCTTTGTTCTGCTTCCTCTGTGCTGAGCCTGTGTCTGTAGCTGCGGAGGGTGCCTGGGCCTGTTTGAAACTGCGTCCTTGTTTGCTCTAGTCTTGTGAAACTTGTGAGTGAAGCCCCATTGGTTTTCGGAGTTAGGTGATTTGGGGGCTTGTCCCCTGAACGGCAGCTGTGAAAGTTGGGATGCTCTCTTTGTGGACAGACAAGCTTGTTCCAGGGAGATGCTAGTGATTTGATTTTATGTTGGAAGAAAACGGAGAAAAAGCAGGGAAAATGCCACTTCCCTCAGCTTCAGCTTCCTGGAGGATCAGGGGGATGTGTGCTAATTAGAAGCCTGATCCTCAGGCAGCAGCTTGTAAAGTATGCAGTCACCCTCTCCTCCTGAGTTGGAGATGGGCGTTTTTTGCCTGCTTCCTGCTTCCTCTGGGCTGAACCCTGGGCCTAGGCAAGGCTAGTTCTGTGTTCCTGTTAGGAACTGCTTCTTAGTTTGCTATGGGCCTGTGGACTCAGGAATACCAGCCCCTTTGTCTTCCAGAACCAGGTGACTTGGGGGAACCTGGTGACTCAGGTGGGGCACCAGTTGTGAGGGAGAAGCGGGGTGCCCGGGGTTCCCTCCAGACTGTAGAGCTCTGTGCTGGGGGAGGAGTTTATGGTGACGGTGTGACTCAGCCTTTTCAATGTGAGTATTTTTTCAGTCACCCAATGTGTTGGACTCATCTAGTTTCTGGATTCTTAGAGGGAGCTGCTTCGTGTGTAGCTGTACATGTACTCAGTGCATTCATGGGAGGTGGGAAATTCAGGAGACTCCTGTGTCACCAACTTGGTCCCTGAATCTTCCTGTGTCACCAACTTGGTCTCTGAGTCTTTTTGAGATGCCTGTGCGTTCACTAAATCGCTGTGATTGATACCATTGTGAACACCTGTGACATAGATTGCTTTTGCCTTTAATTAATTGATGAGACACTGTCCACCTTGCTGCTACTCAGTAGCTCTTTTGAGCTGGGTGAGCAGTATACACAGCTGAGTTTAGAGATTCTTAGAATGGGAAGAGGGCTTTCCTGGTCCTCTGAGCATAATTCATGCTCCCAAGTCATATCTATCTATCTATCTATCTATCTATCTATCTATCTATCATCTATCTAATTTAATTTATCACTAAACTAAAGGGGTGTGCTTCCCTGCACCCATCATGGCCCAATCAACCTCAAACTGGGTTTGCAGCAAAGAAAGGAAAGCTCTTTTAAGGACCTGGCGCCATACCTGGAGCCACAGGTGAGCTCATGCTCCAAGACCTGGCTCCCCAGTGGCTTCTAGGAGGTGGGTTACATAGGGGGAAATCATTAATCATGGTGACTTAGCGGGTTAGGAATGTGGTCTCTATTTGATGGGTTCATGCTAGGGTAGGGATAGTTGATCACTGCACCTGGTCCCGATGTCAGACATGGCATCATTCTGTCTGGTTTCACTAGGATTCGGTTGGTGGGACTGGTTAGCTTCCTGGGTCTGGAGCTGAAACACAACAGGCTTAGATGTTACTTTTGTGGTCAATAGATTGGAGGCCTCGCCCTGAATTTAATGCTGGCTAGGACTGCGTTGTCCTGGTCATTAGTGAGGGGCAGGCAGGTAAGTCAGGGTACTCTAGGCCAGTTTGAAACAAAAGGAAAGGAGGAGAAAAGGTCAAATGAACAAAATTGAGTTTTCTGTTAGATTATTCTATCTATCTATCTATCTATCTATCTATCTATCTATCTATCTATCATCTGTCTATCATCTATCTAACATCTATCATCTATCTATCTATCTATCCATCTATCATATTTCATCTATCTATTTATTTATCTATTATCTATCACTTACCTACCTATGTATCATAGGATAAGATGTTAGCCACCCAGATAATTTTGGGTGTATCAAATTTCTGAACTCAGTAAGATTATTTGCCATTGTTAAGTCTGAAAAACAGACTTTTAGCAGCTAGAATTGCCATCCATCAAGTGCAGGCATCCTCGATGTTAAATGAGATAATGTTAGATGTGAAGCACTGATGCCGTTGTAATAACCTGGTTATTATTTAATAGGAAAGGAGTGAAAGGGGAGACCAAGTAATATAGGCATGCCATTTATACAGCTTTGCCAAAAATCTACATTTAACACTTTCCAAGTCTGTTCCCTGCTAATTGATGGACGAAAGCAGTTTAGACCCATGCCCAGTAAGGTCTGAGTGACGTAGGGACCTGCTTACCTGCTTCCCCATCAATCACACCGGAAAGCGAGTCAGTGGTCAGGAAGGGGTTGGCCACTGCAAGCCCAGAAACCTGAACATGTAAAGTTCCAAACAGTGGAAGTTCAGGCTCTCTTCTCCCTCCTGGGACTCCTGCTGCAGGGGCCTGCGCTCTCCTGTATCCACATGTGGACGGCCATTTGGGCTCCACACATGGACTGAGGGACTGTCATCTGGCCTGAACGCTGAGCCACACTGGCTGCAACGTAGAACGGGAACGCTGGACACTAGCCCTGCCCCTGAACTCCCAGCTGCCCCTCTTCCAGGACAGGCTTGGGGGAAATGGGACTTTGAAAGCTGATAAATGTGACTCCATGCCCACAGTACCTTTCACATCCCATCCTCCATGCAAGTATCAGAAATGAAGATAGCACAAGAACTTCATTCCCACTTACGACTGGGACGTCTGGCCCCTTAATTTCTCCCGCATCAGCATGGTGCACAGAGGCACTGAGTAAAATCTAATTTTTTGGAAGGGACTTTATTATAAGTAGGGGTGTTAAGAAGACAGCAAAATAATTTTTTGAAAATTAATAAATTAATACTGTGAAGCAAAACCTTAAAAGTTACAGTATGTACAGATAATAAACAAATTAAAATGGATATATAATGAGTTCTGATATTAATTTTTAGTCTCTCCTCCTACAAAACTGGAAGTCAACTATAAAGAATAAAGCTAAGGTAATAGTTTTGATTTGGCCTGGATTATTCTTCTTCTACATTCTCAGAACACCTTCAGGCAATATAGTACGGCTTTCCTTTTCTTAATAACTTATACAACATGCCAATGGCCTGCTTGACCACTGAATAACAATGACCATTAAGAAGCACAGGTGTGACCCACTGTAATTTTGGACAGCTGAAAAGATGTTCTATTGATTTCAAAATAGGACAATAAAACCGCAGCATTGAAATCAATATATATATTTGACTAAGTGTTTATAAAATACAATATTTTGTCAGCTAGTCAATAGCATGCAACACTCAACCAACTGAGCCACACCGACAAGTGCTTTTATGTAAAAGAAGCAAGATCTGCATATGCTGTGGTCTGATCAAATTCTTTCAGAAGGCACAGCACACACAAAATACATAACTAGACTTTTTCCGTAGGCAGAGTAATTGGCATGTGGGGAGACATCAGAAAAAAACATCCATCTTCAGAATTTCATGTACTTTTAAGATTGAATGTGACTTTGGAGACAAAGCGGTATGATTTTGAACTATTCTCTGCTACAAAGAAACAGCCTTGTTGTGCAGAAGCACTGTAATGAAATTTTAGCAGTGTCTCTAAAAAATTGATGAATGGATTAAGAAATCATTTGCTGCTGTAGAGAAGTTGGTAATGCCAACTGTGGGAATGCCCTGAGGAGGGGCCTGGAATGCCCAAAGCCACAGGTGTGGACACTTGGATAAGCACTCCACGTGGACACTGATATGAGTGTCCTCTACCCCTGGTGGGCAGCAAGAACTCAGAGCTCCAAGCACCTAAAGCTCAATCTTGGCTGTACCATGGGTCACGCTGGAGCCCTGCAGACTTCCACTCCACTGGACATGTGCCACCAATGTAGCCACCTGGCTTGAGACTGACACCTCTCTCTCCACCTGCAGATGCTGCCAATGACTGGGACTGTGCATTGGATGATTGCTTTCCCTATTTTTATCATATAAGTTCTACCTTTCTATTGGCATTTTGGGGAGGCCTCCCCTAGTTAACATGGCTTTGTGGAAAGACACAACCATGTGTGAATGACTCCTTTCAGGGATGTACCCTTGCTCACAACAGCTTCATTACCAGAACTTCTGATGTTTAGGTCTGTAGAGGAGAGTGTCTCAGCACCTCTATATTTTTTGTCTGACATTTTCCTAAAAATTTCAAAATCATTCCAAATGTAGTAGAATACAGATTAAAGAATAGAAGTACTGTGCTGTGAGAGATATATATTTAAGATCAGAATTTTCACCTACAATGCATCCCATTGTTTACATTAGGTCCATAAGGGTACAAAAATCCTAAATTCTATTTGTTTAAAAATCTCCCTTGGTGATGCTGATACCCATCAAGACTAATTCCTGAATTATCCTTTGTATTAAGAACTCATTTTTAGGTTCATTAATTATTGTAGATTGCTTATGATCATATGCTGTTCATATTTAAGAATTATTTTCCCCAGCTGGACAAGGAAGTGATTGATCAAAACAAAACAAAGCAAAGCAAAATAAAACAAAACAGGGAGAATGCATCCTTATGTCCTCAGGGATGTATGTATGGTGTAAACTTTCCTAATTCAGAGAATGAACTATCCTTGATTCAAACCCCTGTGTTTGACAGTCATCAGTGAGAGACTGGCCAGGGGAGGTGATACATTAAGCCTAGAGTCCAGAGGTCAGAAGACCAGGGAGATAATTGTAATTTTGCTGCTCAATAAACTCTGTGACCTTTGTAAGTTATGTCACCTCCTTGAGTTTCCATTCCCTTATCTGCAAATTGAGAAGCACTTGAACCAGATTTAAAAAACCCTTTTTAAAATTATCACCTATTTTTTCCATTTTTTTTTTTTTAGGGAAAGGATGGGGGGAAGAGAGAGAGAGAGGAGAAGAAGAAGAAGAAGAAGAAGAAGAAGAAGAAGAAGAAGAAGAAGAAGAAGAAAAAGAAGAAGAAGGAGGAGGAGGAGGAGGAGGAGGAGGAGGAGGAGGAGGAGAAGGAGGAGGAAAGAGGGAGGGAAGAAGGAAGGAAGGAAGGAGAAAATGAGGAGAGGAGAAGAGAAAAGAGAATAAGAGGAGAGAGGAGAGGAGAGAAGAGGAGAGGAGAGGAGAGGAGAGGAGAGGAGAGGAGAGGAGAGGAGAGGAGAGGAGAGAAGAGAAGAGAAGAGAAAGAAGAGAGGAGAGAAGAGAAACATTGATTACCTCCCTTATGTGCCTGACAGGGACTAGGTATTGAACCTGAAATAGAGGAACATGCCCTTGACTGGGAATTGAACCCAGAATCCTTCAGTCTGCAACTGACACTCAAACCACCGAGAAAACTGGTCAGGCTGAATTAGATTATTTTTAAGACCCAATCTATATAAAAATTCCATGTTTTACTTAGTAATACATTTTAGAAGTTGCCATTGAAAGCTAAGTTCTCAATTTTGCATTTTAGAATAAAGCTCTTGAATACTTGAGAATAAAAGCTGATGATCAGATTAATTAGAGCATGGCAAATCAGGGCTAATTGTGTCCGTCTCAGGATTGAGCATGCCTGTGGGGTCCAGGAAAGGTAGGATAGGTTTTGAATCTAGGGGTCGGTAATTAGTTGGGAAAAAGTCAGAAGGCCCAAAGCCCTAGAGACAGCGGCAAAGTATGAGAAAAAAGAAAAAAGGCATGTTCCTCTATTTCATGTTCAATAAGAAAAAATGTGTATTGGGGAATAAGGTGATAGATCTGTAGAGGAGTAGAGTTTTTGGTCAGAAAATGGGATAGTGAATTTCAGAGGTAGAACAATTCTGGAAGGTACAGGTTTGGCCAGGGGACTGGGTTCTGTTGTGGTGATGAGGTGAGGTCACTGGTACTGAGAAAGTCAAAGAACTGTGTGACCAAGACCTGTGTAGGTTGTCCTTACCAATATTGGGATCTACCAAGAATGATGGTAGAATTGAAAGTAGAGAGGAAAATTGTAACCATATGTCAAAATTCTGAGTGAAGTTAAAGCCATGATCAGGAGGATGGCCATAATCAGGATAGTGATGTTCATGAGGGGAAGAAAGAGATGACTTGAGAGACTTTTGCATGACAGTAGAAGAAAGTTCTGGAAGCAACAGTGAAAATAAGAGTAATGCTTAGATTATGTTCTCACTTGGCAGTTTGGGAGAACAAGCAGCTCCTAGTTGAGGGAACATATCAGGCTGTGATGCTGTCCTACTTAGAGATCATCACTTCCAGTCAGGAGTCCTGCCTTGCAGAAAGAATGTGCACTTGAACCTTTCAAATAACTTGGTTGCCCTGCTTTAAGAGTTTTCTTTTTTCCATCTAATTTCCCCAACATTAACTTTCTTTGGGACTTGAATATTCTACCCAGTCATTAAAGTTGTATTGAAAAGTGGTAGATATTTTGTTCCTCAGCTTAAATAGAAGCTGATTTCTTTGAATGAAAAATTCAGCAAATCATTGCAGTAATGAGTATCGATTCCTCCTGCTCCAGCAGCCGGATCAATGTGAGGACGGAGGTGTCATTATTTCTTGTGCTGTCTGCAACCCCAGGTGCATTCACAGAGAGGCCAGTGGTAAAGACTCTAAAGTTTTATTTGGCATAATTGTTAAAGAGTGTGTCTTACATTTGGAAAACTCAGGGAAGTAATCTGGTTATGCCTGTTTGTCGCCAAGACCTTGTCAAAGATCAGAAAGCCTAGAATCTATTATTCTACTTTGGGATCCAGACATGATGGCTCTCAGTTCTTGCTTCCTCATGCTATAAAATTATGGGACAAACTCCTAGAAACCTAGATCTCTTGAAGTGTTTATCTGTGAACATGCAGAATCAATACCTATTCTTTATATGAAATGAATATAGACACTCATCTTAGAGGTAAATATAGATAGAAATGCAGTTTTGTAGTAAATAATGTACTGTGCAAGAACTTAGTCCTCAGTTTAACTTCATTATTTTGCAACTGAGCCACCAGAGTTCAAAGAAGTAAAGAGGTTACCATCCAATTAGAGTGGGACTGGCTGAGGACCCAGATAAACAACTCTTCTTTGGATGTTTAATGATTCTCCAAGTGAGCAGGTGTATATGAATGCAAACTGTCTAGTTTAAAGACCAAGCAGTACGTAGTCTCAAGGTTTTTAATCTATTTTAAATTTTAAATAATATTTTTAAAAGAATAAAAAATGTTTGAAAGACAGTTTTTCTTGGAAGGCTTCAACCCACTTTGGTGATTCTGGGGGTGGTGTTGGTGTGTGTAGAGAATGGGGTTGGTGTGAGGGTCTAGGACAATCTGTGCATTGGCAAATCACTCAGGAGACTGTAGTCTGGGCATCAAAAGGAACATAACCATTTATGGCTCAGGGAATGTGGGAAGATGACACCTAGATCATGCTACCTTGTGGGTGAAGGGAATCTCTAGGGGTGGGGCTTCCAAAGTGTCCTGGGATTTCTTTTTTTATGTGTGTTAATCCTCATGAGGATATTTTTTCCCCATTGATTTTTAGGGAGAGGATGGGAGAAAGAGAGGAAGAGAGAGAAAGAGTGAGAGAGAAACATCCATGTAAGAGAGACACGTTGATTGGCTGCCTCCTGCACTCACCTCTGACTGGAGCTGAGAGTACCCAGGTATGCACCTTTGACTGGGAATTGAACCTGTGACCCTTCAGTGTTCAGAGTGACACTCTAACCACTGACCAACACTAGCCAGGGTTGTCCTTGGCTTTCTTGACATGATGATGTTAAGTCACAAAATTTCCAAATAGTCCTAAAAACTATCAGATAGTTTCTTTCTTTCTGGAAACTTACTGGGGAATTTGTGAAGATAGTAGTGGAGTAGCTAAAGTTAAGTTTCTCAGTGTTTTCAAATAGTATTACTGAGATGCTGTTTATTTTGCCCAGAGATCCAATATGGTGTTGACCAAATAAAGGCATCTGCTCAGTTTTCTTTGCTAAGGAAAAGGTTATTGTCCATAACTGTCCATTTTAACACATGAAAGATATTTTATTTATAGCAAGGAAATATTTTTTAAGGCTATGTAATTTTTTAGTTCATTGAAAAAGAGAAAATTCACTTAATCAGGAGAATATGCTAGTTATACACTATAGAATAAATAAATTCTAATTTGATTTTTTCCCCTAGTGATTTTTCTACTGTAATTAGACCTGGGGGTTGAGAACCATTAGCAGGGTCGCCTACAACCATAGGAAAACAGATATTTACATTACAATTCATAACAGTAGCAAAACAACAGTTATAAAGTAGCAATGAAAATAATTTTATGGCTGGGAGTCACCACAACATGAGGAACTGTATTAAAGGGTCGTGGCATTAGAAAGGTTGAGAATCACTGTTCTAAGGAGTCTGGGATAAGTGATTTTTCTAGGTTCCACCTTGATATGAGAAATGATGTGGGGGAGCTCCCAATGTAGCAAGGCTTTAAAATGTGCTGGTGACTGTAACACATGTACCACTCTGGGACCACAGTGTGGTGATTGCGGGGTGGGGGGGAGGGCAGGGAGGGAAGTGGGGCAGTTGGAGGAGGGTGATGGAGGGAGACTTGACTTGGGATGGTGAACACACAATGCAGTGTACGCATGATGTGTTGTGGAATTGTGCACCTGAAGCCTGTGTAATTTTGTTAATAAATTCAATAAAAAGAAAAAAAATACAATGTGTGCTGTGTCTTTGGGAATAATCTCAAAGGGCCTCAGTAGAAGGGAATTAGATTAGTCTTCCTTATATACTTTCACAAAGCTGGTTTGTAAGCAAATAAATAATTTTTTTTCTTCTCTCTAAATATGAGTTCAGGTTCCCAGAGGTACTTTCTTACCTCTAAGAATTCATGACTAACCATGACAGGTCTGATTTTTCATTTTGGTCCTCAAGGTTTCTGGAAGGTAGTAATGACATAATTGGGGAAATTTATAACTTATTTGATGCCCTATTTATTACTATCTGTCCCACTGAACTAGAACAAAGGATAGTTCCTCATTGCTTATAGGGGAAACCCAGGCAAAATGTGTTGTCTTCGCCAGCCTAGAATTCAGTGATATGAAAGTTATGGCTCAGCACATTATAGACATTTATTTGCAATATCTTTTCTTAAAGTGACTTGAGATAATTTTGGTTTTTGGTGTGGGGAAATGTAATCAGTACGGATTAGACTATTTTATAGCTTTATCGAGCATTTATTAATATGCTAGGATTTGTGCTAAGTGCTTCCCTATTACCTTAATATAATACAACTAGAGGTTCAGTGAATGAAATTTGTGCACTGGTAGGGTTCCTAGCAGCTGTCTGCGGCTGGCTGGGGCCTCCTTCCCTTCCCCTGGCTAGCCCTGCCCCTGGTCAAACTCCCAGACAATCTCCTTGGTCGAGGGGACAATTTGCATACTATGCTTTTATTATATAGGATTCTATGATGTGTATGCTATTATAATCTCCATTTTATAGATCTTCAAACTGAGTCTGGGTTTTAATCACAGGTGTGTTAAGTGTCAGATCCAGAACTTGACTTACAATCTATCTGCTGCTGTACTTGATGCTCTTGACTACTGTGTATGGTGTACTCTGAAGCCCTCAGAATTCTGTTCACACAAAGGTCTGGTTAGCCCTTGAGTATAGAACATCATTGGTCCAACTGTTGTTTGGTTCCAGTGAAGTCAAGACCCCAATTGTTTATAGGTAAAGGGTCATATTTCTTCTCATTTGACCTTTCCCTGTGACTTGATTCAGATGTAGGTTTGTTTTCCCTCCCCCAACTTTTCCTGTGTTTTTTTATTTTTTATTTTTTCCTGACCAAGCTTAGTTGCTGTTTTGGAAAATATATTTGTTCTCACACCTCATTCATTTTTGATCATAGGTATCCTAGGATCCCACTCTTGCTTCTTCTCAGCAGCTGGTAGCAGTATATGATGATTCCTTGAAAACTGGGTAAGTGAATATAGAACCTTTTCTAGTCATGGGAAACATGTCTACTTCATCAGCTTCAAGGACACCATGCTGCCACCTTCTTCCTCCTCTATCTGCGTTCCCCAAGGTGCAACTGATACCCTTTGGTTCTATTTCTTCTACGCTCTCACCTTGGGAAATAAAATCTCATCCATGCCAATGGCTTCAAACAGCTCTTGTGCTGAAAATTTCCAAATTAAGACTTCGTTGCAACCTTTTTCTCAACCTATATTTATATATCTTCAGTTGCTAGTAGATATGTCTTTATCACTCTTACTCATAGCAAGGCTAAAACAAAACTCTTCATTCCCCCCCCCTCTTTTTGCATCGATCCTCTTTTCTAATTGATTTCCAATTGTATCCAATATTAGAACCACCAGTGTTCTTATTGATATTTTAGGAACAGATATTTAATCTCAGTTCAAAAAAATTTTAAAATAAAGAACCATAAATTCTCATTTTAAAAGGTCCATTTTCATCCATCTTTTCTGAACTTCAGTAAAAAAAAAAGGAAGTTCACATGGAAAAATGTCTACTTTGGACACTGAAGGAAGGGGGAATCAGAAAGTTTGAACCAATGAAACACAATTGAGTGGAATAACCAGATAACTGGAAAGGTAAGACATTATTATTATTATTATTTTAAAGATGTGCTGCTGATATGAGGTCCCTAAAGTGATATCTGGCCAGTGGATTTAGTCCACTCTTGTCATTCCATGTGATTAAAGAGACAATCTCTTCTCCTGTCTCCCTGAAGCAATTTTCTCATCCAACACTGCATTCCAAATAATCAGATTTTCCCCCCAGGGTTTCAGTAGAGGTTATATCAACTTGTTAGCTATAAAGACTACTGGATTGATTGTTAAGTTTTAAATGCATTTGTCATCTACCTTGGCACATTCAAAAACAGATTTTATGACTTGCCTTAAAACAAAGTTTAACTTAATTCTTCCATTAATAGATCTATTCCATTAATCTGTTTTCCAGCATACCCAAGGGACTGTCTTTTTTGAATTATTTAGGTCTCACTAACAATCTCATGACATATTATCCCTCAGCTGTGATGGTTTGAGACAGGATAAATCTGCCTTTAGTGCTAAAGTATCCCCATAACACTCCAAATCTAGTTCATGAATTATTGTCTTCACTTTGAGTCTGTCACATTGTTTATTAAAATCAGGAACAATTTAAGTGTCTATTCTGAAATCATGAGTTCCCCTAGTGTTGAGAAACTATGACATATATATCAGATTATTACATTTTGTGATATAGGACCATAATGTTATGGTAATATAAATATGGTGATATAAACATTTTTTTATGTTCAGAGCTGGCCAAATCTCTGAAGATTTTGCAAAGTCTAGAAAAGGATGTCCTCTGTCATCCTGATGGGTAAAATCTACCGTGGGATGTCATGTATTTATGTGTAACCTAAATGTCTCCTGATCTTTGATGACAAAATGGGCTCATATTTAGATTTATATTATAGGTGCATAATATAATGTATAATTCTAATTATAATTAATTTAAGAGTGTGTTTATATTAATTTCCAAGTCAAAACGATTTTTGAAACCTTTCTTGACATTAACTTAGCCCCTTAAAGTGTTTCCACAGATATTTCTATGAGCCCCCAAGATGTGTCTTACATGTCTGTATAAACTAGCTCATTAAAAGCAGTGACTACCAGTATTATTTTTAGTTGTTTTTTAAAATTGAGTTGAAAACTACATAACATAAAATTGCCATGATAACCTTTTTAAAGTATAAAGTACAGTGTAATGTTAATTTAAGTATGTTTACATTTTTGTGAAACAGATCTCCAAGTATTTCTCATATTGCAAATCTGAAACTCCATACCCATTAAACAACTTCCTTTCCCCTCCCCACCTTCTGATAACCGTCATTATCATTTGTTTCTATGGATTTGGCTACTGCAGATACCTCATGTAAGTGGAATCCTATAGTATTTGTCTTTTTGTGATTGGCTTATTTATCTTAGTATAATGTTTTCAAGGTTCACCCATGTGACAGTATTTCCTTTTATAAGGCTAAATAATGTTCCATTTATGTCTATGCCACATTTTGTTTACCCAGTCATTTGCCAATGGGCATCTGGGTTGCTTCTACCTATTGATAAATAGTATTTCTATGGATATGGGTATGCAAATGTCTGTTTGATCTCCTGCTTTCAATCTTTCGGATATACATCTACATGTGGAATTGCTGGATCATATAGTAGTTCTATTTTTAATTTTTTGGTGAAATTCCTTACTGTTTTCCATAGCAATTGCACTACTTTATAATCTCCTTAACAGTGCATAAGGGTTCAATTTTCTCCACAGCCTCACCAACACTTGTTATTCTCTATTATTATTGTTTTTTTGATAATAGCCATCCTGATAGGTGTGAAGTGATACCTCATTGGGGTTTTGGTTTTTATTTCTTTAATAATCTGTGATGTTAAGCTTCTTTTCATATGCTCATTGGACATTTGTGTACCATATTTGGAGAGATATCTATTCAAGTTCTTTGTCCATTTTTAAATAGGATTGTTTGATTTTTGTTGTTGTTGATTATAAAGACTTTTTTTTTTACATACTCTGGATATTAATCCCTTATTAGATATATGATTTGCAAATATTTTCTTCCATTTTCTAGGTTGCCTTTTCACTCTGCTGATTGTGTCGTTTGGTGCACAAAGTTTTAAAGCTTGAGATAGTCTTATTTGTTTACTTTTGCTTTTGTTGCCTGTGTGTTTGATGTCATACAACAAATCATTGCCAAGTCCAATGTCATGAAACTTGTCCCCTACATTTTCTTCTAGAAGTTTAAATTTTTAGGTATTGGCATTTTAAGGCTTTAGTCCACTAGAGTTAATTTTGGTATAGGGTGTAAAATATGGTTTCAAGTTAATTTTTTTCATATGTGGATATCTAGTTTTCACAGCACCATTTGTTGAAAGATTGTCCTTTCCCCATTGAATAGTCTTGGCATCCTTGTCAAAGATCATTTCACTAAATATGCAAGGGTTTATTTTGGGGCTTTTTATTCTATTCCATTAATCTGTTTCTCTGTATGCCACTCTCACTTGTTTTGGTTATTGTAACCTGTAACATATTTTGAAATCAGAAAGTATGAGCCTCCAACTTGGTTCTTTTCTTCTAAAATTGGTTGGCTATTTGGGGTCCTTTGAGATTACATATAAGTTAAAATTTTCTATTTATGCAAAACATGCCATTGGGACATTTGTTAGGAATTGCATTGAAACTGTAGATTGCTTTAGATAGTATAGATGCTTAACAATATTCAGTCTTTCAGTCCATGAGTGCAGGATGTCTTTCCATTTCTTTGTGTCTTTAATGTTTTTTTAACCATATTTTGTAGTGTTCTGTTTACAAGTCTTTCATGTCCTTGGTTAGGTTATTTCTAAATGTTTTATTCTTTTTGATGTTAGTGGAAATGAAATAGCTTTGACCACCACGGTTTACTCCAGTGCTCTCCACTGACCACACATGCAAAGCTGCTGGAGGAAGCCTTGCTGCCTGTCCATGCCACTGTCCACTCCAAGGGCATTGTGTCCCTATGTCCCCCACAATACTAGTGCTCAGGGTACCAGGATGTTTCCAGATTATTTGCAGAAGTCAAGTGAATGACCATCTCCCCACACTGTCCCTTAAGCCTTTAGGCTGTTCTGCTTATGTTTCATCTCTCAAAGTCCAGCTTTTGTTTATCAGCCCTTGACTATTCTTATAGAGAGTTGCATCGATTTGAGTACTTTTCTCAGTAATCATAGGGTTAAATCTACATTAAGGGTTTCAGAAATTATATATCCTTACCTATACCTATATCTAATCTATATCTATATCTACATCTAAATTGGTGGATACTGGGAAGAGACATTTAATTATTTCCTAATGTTAAACAAGTCATTGTGGATATTATTTTGGTACATGTGATTTATTTCCCCTATCATTGCCCCAAACACAATTGATTTGGGGAAAAGATAAAGTAACCATGAATGTACAGCTATATGTACATATCTTTACAGCTTCAGGATAACTTGAATGGCCAGGGTGAGATTGGGCAGAGAAGAAGGAACCCTAGAACACTAGCAAATCCTATCTGCTCCAGAGAAGCCATGAGCTTCTCTGATAACTTCAGAGATAAGGTTAGCCTCTTGACTGAATAATTTCTGATGTCTAAGTGTTGGAGATATTTCTTTCCAGATTTCAGTGATTTCTTTGGCAATGGAGATCTGGCATAGGTTGACATGATCATGCAGTTTTCATTAGTGGCTTTCTACTTCAACTAGAAAGATGGAATCCTACAATAGCAATGGCTAAGGAGTTCTCATTAGAAATATTATAGCCATTGCATTTCAGAGATGAGGCTGAAAGTATCAAGACTCCTTCTTTCCCATGTCCTAGGCCTTTTCTGATATTTCCCTGGTAGGTAGGTGACTTGCTAGGAAATATATAGGATGGAACCAAGGAATACCATGCCAAGACATGCTTCCTGGGTAGGTAATAGGCAGCCTAGGTAATAGGGTGAGTGAGTGTCTGTGAAGTTAACACAATTAGAGAAGACATGATTTTGCTGACTTGTACCACTTTGTAGCACTCCTCCTCCCACCACACACGCACTTGTAACTTCATTGTCAAGGGTCAAGATATGCACTCTTTGCCCTTTGGGTAGGTATAAGACTATATATTTCATTGGGAAGCTGGCTTAAGTTTATAATACATCTAAATATAATTTGGTCTCTAGATGTGACATGTCCAAAACATATTTTTCTTCCAGAATAACTTATCAAAACTATTTCCACAGAACTGAATTGAGAAAAAAGGGCAATACATTCATTTTAGCAGAAAATCGACTCAGTTGAAAGCATGATATATTGACATCTTATATCATAAACACGATGGGTATTGGGAAAAGAGATTAATTCTTCCCAAATTAAAAAAAAAAGTCATTGTGGATATTGGTTTGGTACATATGATTCATTTCCCCTATCATTGCCTCAAGCACAATTGATTTTGAAAAAAGATTTAACTATTTACCTGCCAGAAACAAACTTTATTGCTATTCAGTAGCCAAGATTGTTTAGACATGCTGCAGTGAACCATTAGAAAAAGAAATGATTTTTTTTCCCATTGAAGATGAGTTCTGAGAGGGTATTTTGCATGCTTTTCCCGTATGCCATAAAGTGGGTGTACTTAATTATCCTGGAGGATTTCACTAGCAATGGCTACAGTACCCAACTGACAACAACAGTTAATATGCAAAGTGTCCCCTCAGGAGTTTGACCAGGAGACTGGTAATTCAATTGCTCACCATGATGTGCACTAACCATCAGGAGGCATTGTGCAATGAAGGAAGTCCCTGGCTGGCAGCCGGAAGACCCTGATTAGCCCTGATCGCTGGCCAGGCCTTGGGATCCTACCAGTGCATTAATTTCACATACCAGGCCTCTAGTCCTATATAATAAAAGCCCAATATGCTATGTGTCCAGTTGTCCAGTTGTCCGTTCAATCAAAGCGTAATATGCTAATGATATACTAAGGCTGCTCAACCATTCCCTATGATGTGCGCTGACCACCAGGGAGAGGGAAGATGTTCTGACTAGTAGGTTAGCTTGCTGCTGGGGTCCGGCTGATCAGGACTGAGTGAGACGGGCCAGACATGCCCTGGAGCCCTCCTGAGGTCACTTGGAACCAGTTGTGAACCAGTGAGGTCCCTTGGCCTGGCCTTTGTCCTCTTGCAATAGGGGGCCCCTCAGGGGATGTCAGAGAGCTGGTTTTGGCCCAATCCTGCAGGGCAGGCTGAAGGACCCCACTGGTGCACGAATTCATGCACTGGGCCTCTAGTATTTTTATAATGCTTAACATGTGCCCAATTTTAAGATTATATATATATTAAAAATATATATATATATACACACACACATATATATATTAACTATATATATATAAACAATATATATATATTAACAATAAACTAAAATTCAGTGAGATCAATGGGATATATATGATAATAGGGAAATATATAAATGAAAGATCAACTAATTCTGTCTGTGAGGATGAGAAGATGAGAGAAAACTACAAAGAGGAGATAATATGTAAACTGGGTCTTGAGTGAATAGGAGTTCATCTGGTTGATAGGAGGTGAAATAGGAGGAGAGGATTTTCTAAACAGAAGGAACAGTTTAAACAAAGCATGTAAGTACATGGTGGGTTCAGGACACAGTGGAAATGTCCTCCAGTATTATATATGACTGTTAGGAGACCCCCAGAGGCAAGTGCTGTGCATGAGTTATGACTTTGGGACTAAGAGTAGGGAGAGGATAGAATTCAGTAATACAATAAATATGTATTTATATAAGTGAGACTCAGAATGAACAGATTTTTTGCAGAGAGGGGCTCTCACTTTTGTTGTTGCTATTGCTAATCCTCACTTGAGGATATTTTTGCCCCATTGATTTTTAGAGAGAATGGGAGGGAGGGATTGGGGAGGAAGGGAGAGAGAGAGAGAGAGAGAGAGAGAGAGAGAGAGAGAGAGATCAATTGAAATCAATTGGTTGCCTCCCACACATGCCCTGACTGGGGTGGGGATTGAACCTGTAACCTTTGACCGAACCCACACCTCTTTGGTGTGTAGGCCTATGCTCTATCCATTGGGATACACTGGCCTGGGTAGGGGCTCCCATTTTTAATGCCCCTTTCCTTACTCCTTCCCTCAATCAGTGGGTAACATTTTTCTTTCTTTGTAAGAAGCAGGTTCTCTCACAACTCTATTTCCAGACTTATACATGTCTGCTTCTGTAGGTGAATATAGCTTGAAAGACCAAACCTTAGAAGAACTGAATCATTTCTGATGTCTAGTGTTTGAGATGTTTCTTTGCAGATGTCAATAACTTCTTGGGCAGTAGGGAGCCTGGCCTAGGTTGAAATGATCATGCAGTTTCCCTTAGTGGCTTTTTCCCACTTGCATAATTTCCTGTTTGAATCAGACCACAAAATCCTGGCACATAAAGCTCACATTTCTGCTTGACAGTAATGGAAGAGAGGGCATGATATCAGATGGTAGGATTTTCCTCAGAGAGGATGTACATTAGCCTCAAAAAGCATATACTTTGCCACATGCTCAGTTTCTCTTAAGTGACTAGGAAATGATTTTCCTAACTTACTTATAGTTCTACAGATTACTATTTCTTAGAGATAATGAGGGTTTCTTTTGTTTTGTGTGTTTCTCAGACATGCAAAAAGCACTTTAAAGGAACATATTCTTAAGTAATTATTTTTGGTAACTTAGGTGATGTCTTTTAAACCATATGTTTCAATTCTGATGAAAGAACATTTAGAAGATCCAAATAACTGGGAAAACAGAGTATTCCTGGTTGAATAAAACATTATAAAATTTTCCCACAAATTAATATACAAGTCAAGCTCATTCCTAACATAACATTTCACCAGAACTTTAGAGAACACAAAAAACTTATTCTGAAGTTATATGAAGAGAACTTATATACAGTTAATCCTAAAGACTACACCAAAAAAATGTTAGATCTAATAAATGAATTCAATAAAGTTTCAGGGTACAAAATCAACAAACAAAAATTAGTAGCAGTTTTATACACTAACAATGAACTATCCAAAGGAGAAATAAAGAAAAAAAATACCATTTACAATAGCATCAAAACAATAAAGTAGGAATAAATTCAACCAAGGAAGGAAAAGATTGATATACTAAAAGCTATAAAATATTGTTAAAAGAAATTTAAAAAGCCACACATAAATGGAAAGCTATTTCATGTTCATGAATTAGAAGATAAAATTTTTATATTACCCAAAGCCATCAATGGATTCAATGCAATTCCTATAAAAATTCCAATGATTCTTTTCAAAGAAATAGAAAAAAATGAATCTAAAATCTGTATAGAACCACAAAAGATACCGAATAGGCAAAAGAATCTTGAGAAAGAACACAGCTAAACTATAGTTTTTTAAAAAAAATATATTTTATTGATGATATTTTACAGAGAGGAAGGGAGAGAGATAGAGAGCCAGAAACGTCGATGAGAGAGAAACATCGACCAGGTGCCTCTTGCACACCCCCTACCGGGGATGTGCCCGCAACCAATGTACATGCCCCTGGCCGGAATCGAACCCGGGACCTTTCAGTCCGCAGACCGACGCTCTACCACTGAGCCAAACCGACCTCAGCTGAACTATAGTTTTTGATGATTAAAAAAATATCACTCTCTCTATCTGGATCTATTTTGTTTTTGTTTTAGATGCTGCTCTGGATCTCTTTCTAATATTTCTTTAAAACTAAATGTGGTGTCTTTGAATGTTATCCATTTGAAGGAACCTGGCACACAAATTTTACAAATAACCATCCCCCACCAGGTAATTTGCATTTGTTTTATAAGCTAATGCTCCATTTTACTTCCATCAATTTAAATTTCCAATTTAAGTTGCCTGTGAAAATAGTCTATTTTATGGTTACTTTCACAAATGCTCATATTGCCGGGGCTGATATTTAGTCAGTTTACATTACGTTATCATGACCAGTGTTGGTTCTGACTGGCCAGTGCCTAAGCCATACTTATTGTTAAATATTTTTGTTTTGCTCAGGAATATGCAGGTATATGTTAAACTTGCGAGTGAGGGAAACCAGCTGAAGAAAAGAAATTAGTCTGAAGAAAAACAATAGTAATAGTACCTCATGTTTAATGAGTGCTATGTGCCAGCCAAGGTATGATGTGCTTTAACATATATTACCTCCTTGAGTTCTCAAAACAACATTGTATTATACCCGTTGTATAGAATCATGAGGCAGGGAGGATGTGAGACATTCCCAATGTCATAAAGCTAATAAGTGGTGAGGACCAGATTTGAGTTCAGTCTATTTGGCTCCCAAGTCTGTGCTCCTAAATTACATGCTGTACTATCATTTATCAAGCTAAACTCCAGCTAGAGAAATCAAGATGTGAAACAGATGGGAAGCAAATGTTCCACGCCTTTCTTAGAGAGGTTAGAACAGGAAAATTCATTCATTTTTGGCTGAATGGGAAGTCATATTCTGATTTTGCCCCAGAAGGCAAATCAAAGGGGGAAGAGCTCTAACCTTAACCTCCCTTTCAACATATTTCCCACTGCCTAGGGTGCAGTCTGATGTGTCAGCCTAATTGATCTTTTACGTTCCCCATTCACATTCTGTAATTTTTCCTCTTATGCACCGTTGCTCATGCCTTCTGTCTAGAGTGTCCCTTCTGATCTACACGCTCCCTAATTCATCCTTCAAGGTCCGGGTCAAGAGTCTCTTCTCCAGGAGAATATTTTACATTGGATTGCCTAACGAGGAGTAATCTGTTCCTTTCTGTAACTGCGGCAGAATTTTACTAGTGCCTGTCCAAGTACGCATCACATTTTCCCTTGGATCACTGCTATGTATGCTTCGTGTGCAGTCAATGGAGCTAAACTACTTGTGTTCAAATCTCAAACCTGCTGCTTGCTGCTGAGTGACCTTGTAAAAGTTAGTCAGCCTTTTTGTGCCTCGGTTTGCTTATCTTTAAAATCACTACCTACCTGGCAGGCTTGCTGGGGGATTTAAAACATGTTTAACATATTGGTATAAAATTTAGCAGAAAAATACAATAACAACAACGAACATGATGAGTTTATTGTGTGCTAGAATTTCTCATCATGTTCGTTGTTGTTGTTGTTGTTATTGTATTTTTCTGCTAAATTTTATGCTCCTTTAGAGGAAGGTCCATGGCTGATTTATTCTTATATCCTTATTTTGCTTTAAACAATAAAGTTTTGTTGACCAAAGAGACAGAAGAATACTTTGATGAAAAACATGGGCTTTTGAGTTGGCTTTAAGACCTAGTGTTATTTTTATCTTTCTGTGGGCCACCTAATACTTCTGATCCTCAGATTCTTTATAAAATTAGAGGCCCAATGCATAAATTCATGCACCGATGGGGTCCCTAGGCCTGGCCTGCTGGGATTGGGCTGGGGAGGGACTGAGGGAGGACTCCAGGGTGTGTCTGGCCTATCTCACTCAGTCCCAATTGGCTAGACTCCAGCAGCAAGCTAACCTACTGGTCAGAGCATCTGTCCCCTGGTGGTCAGAGCGCACCATAGTGACTAGTTGAAGGAATGGTTGGACACTTAGCACATTAGGCTTTTATTATATAGGATGGGAAAAATAATGGCATCTAACTTACAGGGTTGTTATGAGGATCAAATGAGATAATATGTGTAAAGTACTTGCTCATTAAACTGGTGTGTTGAGTGAGGGGGCCTGATGTGGGGATCCCAGACATGGCTGGGATCTCCCTTTTTCATGTCCCACATGGAAAGAGAGATGAACGGACCGGTTCTAAGTGAAGGTGGCCAGGGATTGAGAAACAATAGAAATAAAGAGAGAAGACACAGAGATAGATTTCAAGGTGGGAACTGGGTGGGCCACCATACTGTCTGTGGGAGAGGCAGGAAGACGATGACAATCCCTCCCAGCACATTTATTTTATACCCCTAATACCAGGAAATTATCACCAACTTATTTGCCTTTTAAGTAGGCCCTAGCATGCCTGGATTTACATATCTAGTCCTGCCCCTGCAGACACCTGGGCTGATACGAAGGCCAAGCTGACAACATGTCCGCCATCTTGGGGAAACATGTTTGCAAGGTGTGGCTCTGCTTACGCCTTGAGTTCAGCTGACGATAATTAAGGCAAATTGCCCGTGTGCCTTCCCAGGCAGCCTTCTACAGTTAAACATTTAGTACAGTTAGCTGTTGTTTTTACTAAGCTTTTAGTTGAAAGGTAGTGCCAGAGGGCTAGAGAGTGCCTTCCCATTGGTCACCTTGGAAGCACTAAATTCAGGCCTGTGCAGAAACCGGGTCACACCTGCAGCCAGACGTGCTGGGAGCTAATGGGAAGAATTAGCAAAGCCTTTGACCCAAAGTCAAGATTCATAGTGACTTGTAAAGCTTAGCCATTTAATTTCTAAATGTTAGGTTTAGAAAGGTGAAGACATCTGTGTGCTGTCTTACATTCTGTTCTGCTGAGATCTGTTGTTTTTGTTTTGTTTTGTTAACCCTCACCTGAAGATATTTTTTTCCATTGATTTTTAGAGAGAGCGGAAGGGAGGGGGAGAGAAAGAGAGAGAGAAACATCCATGTGAGAGACACATTGACTGGTTGCCTCCCACATATAGGATCGGGCCTGCAACCGAGGTCTGTGCCCTTGAGCAGAATCAAACCGAAGACCCTTGGTCGTTGGCCTAACATTCTAACCACTGAGTCAAACCAGCCAGGCTGCTGAGATCTGTTTTGATATCTTCTGAAGTGTGGTTACTTTAAAGATATTTCCAACTCAGTACGTGCTGAAACACACTGTGTGCTTCACTGGGGTCTCCAGGAAGGAGCAGCACCGTGGATCTGAGGGGAAGGGCAGGGATATCCGTCAGGTGCCTCCCCTGTGCTTTCCAGGTTGCCTCTCGTTTCATCCCCACCGGTCTTTTATGCAGGTTTTACAGACAAGAACAGTGATTCTGCCAAGGCCACAGGGCCGTAAGGGTGGGGTGAATTTGAACACTATTCATTTCACTTTCTGTTTTCCCACATGCTTCCTGTGGTTCCTGCTCCACGGGACCTGAGCATGTGTTTTATCTCTTTGCTGCTTCTATTTCTGTCTTCAGAGACACTTTAGGACCAGGATGAAGAAAATCAATTCCCTGGTCTGCCTCTGGCCTGCAGTGATAATGTCGGGAGTTCTTGCGAAGGCCTTGGTCAGGCTCTCTGAGGGCCTCTGACCTGTCCTGCTTCTTTCTTTTCCCTTGTTACACACCCTTCACACTGGAATCTCTGTTGGGGAAGTATCATTTTCCTATAAAGAAATGATTAAAGTTAAAATCGGTTTGGCTCAGTGGATAGAGCGTCAGCCTGTGGACTGAAAGGTCCCGGATTCGATTCTGGTCAAGGGTGTGTACATTGGTTGCAGGCACATCCCCGGTGGGGACTGTGCAGGAGGCAGATGATTCTCTCTTATCAATGTTTCTATCTCTCTATCCCTCTCTCTTCCTCTCCGTAAAAAATCAAGAAGATATATTTTTAAAAAAAATAAATGATTAAAAAACACAAACTGGGTTTATCACAGAAGGCAAAATGATATAGAAGCTTCCAAATACTGATGAACTGTAAGTCTCCAAATATTGGTGAGCAGACAGGTTGCCCAGGTTTCACATAGAGGGGGTTCCTTAAATACAACATCCCAGAGTCCACCCTGGAGAGATTAATTAAAGCAATGGTGAATGTTTAAAAACAACAACCCTCCCCTGATGATT
Organism: Vespertilio murinus; assembly: GCA_963924515.1. NCBI lineage: Eukaryota > Metazoa > Chordata > Mammalia > Chiroptera > Vespertilionidae > Vespertilio > Vespertilio murinus. The sequence continues at coordinate 166,739,577 of OZ004704.1, read as the reverse complement.
CTGCCACACAGCCAGGTACATGAACTTCTGGTCGGGTCTAAATAAGCATCATTGGCCAGATTTGGGTAGAAACAGATTTCCCTCCTTCTGATTCAGGGCAAAGAGACCAGTGTTTCTCCTTATAATATATAGCTAGTAGTTGTCTAACACCAGTAGCCAGAGGGTAAGACCCTGAGCTGACAATGCCTGTGACTGGCTAATGCGGTGGCAGGAAGTACTGTGAGAGGCTCCCTGCAGGGGCCAGGCTTTGCTCTGGGTGACATAAAGAGGATTAAGTCATGGGTGCTGCCTTGGAGGAGTTTGCAGTCTCACTGTGGGAATATGCCCAGCACACATGATAAGACTGGTGCTTTGTAGATCACTTCAAATCTAACATTACCAAGTACAGACAGTAGGAGTGGGAGTTCCGAGGATCAAAAGTCATTAAGCTTAAATAGTGATCGTATCCCCGACTTTTTTGCCAAGTCTGAAGCCATGGAAGTGTTGAAAGAGGCTCTAGGAGGAGTTGCTGGGGGCCGGGGAGTGGGGAGTCTTGTGCTTATCAAGCATGTCATCTAGAACTCGTATTTCTTATCATTGTGATAACCTACCATTCTTGGCTGAGTGATTTTAGGCAATCTCTTAGTTTCTCTGGGTTCAGTTTCTTCAATTATTTAGTAAAAATGGTTTGACTAAGAGTCCATGTATATATATATATAATGTAAGTATAGGAATTAGAGAATATAGGTGAAATGCAACTTCTCCTTTGTTGAGCAGTGAGTAAAACATGCTCTGAACTCATCAGAGGAAACTGATGGACTTCATAATACCACCTTTTTCCTCCATTTTGAACTGTGTGTACCATATTGTTTATTTCATTTTACATTTTAGATATGTTCCCAGTATGTTACAGACAGAATTTTAAAATCTAAGTGCTAACATCTATATTTACTGGGTAATTAATCCTTTTAAAAAATTCTAATGTGAAACTTTATATGCATGTTGTTATTAAATTTTATTGTTATTATCTTTAAACCAAAAATAATTTTAAATAGCGGAAGACTTTCTACAGAAAAACAGACTTTGCCATTGATAAAATTTTGGGCGCATTCTTGGTATCCCACTCTGAGGGGGTTAGTTTCAAGAGAACTGTAAGGTGAAGGGATCTGAAGCCCTGTGACTGGGATCTTTAGCCTGAAAAGGTGACCAATGTCTGGGCGGTCATGTGAAGAGGAATTTACACTTATTAACTCTGGACCCAGAAGGCTGAGAACTGGGGTCTCTAGGTAAAGACTGAGGAATACACAGGTTGGCTTAAAAAAGGAAAGATGTTTCTAATCACTGTGGCTGGACACACAATTGGAGGAAATGTTACAGAGGGGATTCAAAGGTCAGAGAGAGCTTAGGCAAGGTTCAGACTCTCAATGCCATGATTCTAAGAAGGAAGTGATGAGAAAGATGAAGAAAGGAGAGATGGAGAGAAAATGGAATAAAAGGGAGATAGTGAACAAAAGACAGAGGTGGAGATGGGATTAAACAAACAACAAAAAACAAACAAAACAAAACTCATAGACATAGACAACAATGTGGTGATTACCAAAGGGAAAGGGGTATAGGGGTGTTGTGCCCAGATTTCGTGATCCCCAAGGACCACCAGGGAACAAAATCCGATGCAATTAGCAAGAGAGTCTCTTCTATGCTAGCATGGGCTCCATTCCACTCACGCCATCAGCAAGGCAGAAAAGAGAAAGAATGTAACATCTCAATGGGTTTTATACAGGGGGGGGGGGATATGACCCTGATTGGTTGGGTTAGGACTAGAGCCTGGCCACAAAATGGAGAATAGCTCCGCCCTGTCCCACAAGGAGGCAGGGTTCTAGCCTTGCCCTTTCAGGGGGAGATAGAAGAGAGTAAAGGGGCAACAAATGGTGAAGGAAGGAGAATGGAGGTGGTGAGCATAGAGTACAATATACGGATGATGTATTGTAGAATTGTACGCTTAACACTTATATAATTTTATTAACCAATGTCACCCCAATACAGTCAATAATTTCTTTTTTTTAAAAAAGAGATGGAGGTAGCCAGAATATAGAAGGGAATTTGAGATTGAGAAGGAAGAGGCTTTGAGAAGGGACACTTTAAAAGAGAGCACAGGGAACACCAAAGGTGTCTGGGTAGCAGTAGCAGCCTTCAGAATGTGGGCTGAACGACAGTGTTGTGTTTGCAGTGGAGAATTGTGTATCCAAGGCTCACAGACCTGGACAAGGGAAGTGTCGCTCCTCTGACAGAATTTCCTTGAGTGTCAGATTGTATTTCTGCTCAATCTTTCCTGAATTTGCAATCACTGCTGCTCTTTGTGTCACAAGAGGAAACAATTGTTGAGTTTAAATGGGCTGATATTATTTTTAAATCTCTCTTGCTTAATGGAAGAGAGAGATAGGGAGAAAGATTTACAATGAACTTAATGTGTTTTTTTTCTTTTCTTCTGTCAACCAGTAGTATTCTTTAGCAAAGCAGATGAATTTGGGATGTGATTTCAAATGATTAGACCTTTATTTTAAACACAGTGTTTTTCCTTTAAGCAGAAGTGGTGGAAAGGGTAACTTACATCCTCAAACTGTTGTAAGGTATTTGATTGTGAGAAACCAGCATGCACTGTAAGTTGCCAGGAATTAACTTCCCAGATAATGGCTTTGGAGACTTCTTTAGTTATAGATTAAAGCAGACGCTGTCCTTTGGAATCAATAGGAAATACAGAGCATAAATCAATACTATTACACAGTATAGTGTAGAAATTCTTCAAAAGGAAATGAAAATTACGAATTGTCTTAAAGAGAAAATGATTTTTACCTGACAATGAATCAATTTTAAGATAAAAAATTATGCTACGTAGATTCATCATCTGCACTTAGCCTCCTATTTGTGCAGCAGGCTGTGCGCATTTTTCACTTTGCTAAGACGGCCTAGGATCAGAAGTCACTGTCCAGTTTCAGTTCTGCCATTAATTAGTGGGAAACCATTTTCATTTCCTAGGTCTCGGTTTTCTTATTTTTAAGAGATTTGCACTAGATGACCACGGAGAGCCCGAATTTCTCCAATGTATTATGCTCCATTTGAACCTTTGAAATTTACTGATTCCAGACTTTGAGGAAATGTTACTGTACGTAAAAGCATTGAGCTGTGAGGAGGGAACTTTGGTAAGGAAGAGTGCAAGTGTTTATTTGCCTGGAGCAGAGGGGAGAAGCTGGTGTGGAAGAAAATGTCAGCTCCACTGATGATGTTGAATCTTCACTGATATTTGATTTCATACTTTGCAAAAAACAGTTTTTGGTGTGTTGTTGTGTTTGAAACTCTTAAGAAGGAATTTCCAATTTGGGAGGAACCTGGAAGCATTATAGGTTTCTGAGGAGGGTGTTGTTTGAAATGATGCGAGAGCAATTGGTGACTTCTTTTTTTTTTCCTTTTCATTTTTTTATTGATTAAGGTATTACATGTGTACATATCTTTCCATTGCCCCCCCCCACTCCAATACATGCGCCGCCACCCCCACCCCATGCATGAATTTAGTGCAACAGGCCTCTAGTTTATAAATAAAGTCCACTATTAATTTAATAGATTCCCTATAACCTGGAGATTCCTGACCATCTTCTAGTAATAGAGAATTCTAGGTTTCTAGTATTTCATTCTACCTGTTGCTAGAAGCCTGATTTCAGTATGATATGAGATGTAAGCTTCTATGCAAAATTGCCAGCTGCTATAAGCAAAGTGATAGTCACCTAAAACTTATCTTGGAACAAAAGGAGCCAATTAGCTTTGGGAGAAAGGAAAGGAGAAAGTAAGTAAAATTTGAGGATGAAATAGAGTTGCCTGGATTTGAGTCTTAGCTCATCCATACTTGCTATGGGATGTTAGACAATTCCTTAAACTTGCATGTTTCTCATCTGTAAAAGAGGATAATAATAATATCTAGCTTACTGTTTTTAGTACATAAACTACTTAGTAAAATATAAGACATCTAGTAAAGATTAAGTAAGTGGTAGATATTTTTATTATCCAAAGGAAGGATAAGCAATATTTGAGACTCAAGATAATAGAATAAAGCTAACCTAATACCTATAGTTTTAAAGAGGTGGACAAAGAAAGGTTGACATGGACACCTAAGATGAAGACATTCTAAGTTTGGGAAATGTCTGGAGATACTCAAGTAGCATGGGAAGAATTTGAACTATATAATCAATGATCTGCGTCTATATCTTGGGCCTCATTAAATTTAACATAGCTTTGCTCCCATTAGTCAGGGAATTGATATGGGAAGAACAGTGATATTAGATATGAAATTTTGGATCCTTTCACACATTGGCATTGATCAACAAGGGAGATGGTTATGAGAGGAAAACCTGCTAAGAATTACAGTTATTAATCTTGTTCAGTTTGGAGTATAAATGAGACCTAAAAGAGTAGCTATGTGATAAAACTTTAAAGCTAGTTCTTGTGAGCTTTTCTTTCCATCTTGTCTCAACTTAATCCCCTAGGAATGAATAAATAAATACCTCTCCCAGTGAGCATGGCTCAGTGGTTGAGCATTGACCTATGAACCAGGAGGTCATGGTTCAATTCCCAGTCAGGGCACATGCCCGAGGTTGTGGGCTCAATCCCCAGTAGAGGCTGTGTAGGAGGCAACCAATCAATGATTCTCTCTCATCATTGATCTTTCTATCTCTCTCTCCCTTCCTTTCTGAAATAAATAAAAATATTTCTAAATAAATAAATAAATAAATAAATAAATAAATAAATATCTCAATCTCATATATAAAAATGTGTGCACTCATTTAACCATTATTAATTAATTAACCAACTATTATTTATATTGGCATTTGGTATATATCAGTTAAAAAACTTGTCAAAGATCTTTTTCTTCTTAAAGTTAACATTTTAGTGAAGTGGAGAAGAGATGGAAAGACAGGAAATAAACTATATCATATTCAAAAGGAAATTCTATAGTATGTTAGAAGGTGGTAAATACTATTAAATAGAGAAATACAAGAAATAGGGTAAGGGGAATTTAAAGTGTAGGAGGTAATTTGCAGTTTTAATAAGATGGCCAGGGTAGAACTCATTGAGTCACATTATAGAAAAGTCTTGAGGTTATTGAGTTAGCTGTTTGTATATGGGGGAAAAACACTCCAAGTGAGAGATTGGCCAATGCAAAGAACTCAGGAATGGAGCATACCTAGTATGTTTGAGGTAGAGTAAAGTGACCAGAGTCCCTGGAATAGAATTAATGAGAGGAAGAGCAATAAGGGATGAGGTCAAAGAGGTAAGGGGAGGAGGTATAGATCATAGATAGCCTTCTAAGGATTGTAAGAATTTTGGCTTTAAGTTTTACTAAAATGGGGAAGAACATTATTTGTATTAGGTTACAAAAGGGTACCTCTAGCTGCTGTGTTATATGCAATGGTCAAAAGATGAATATAAGCAGATGCTATTGCAAAATCCAGGAAAGAGTTGATTATAGTACCAAGGGCATTAGCAGTGGAGGTGGTAAGAAATGGTTATATTTTGAATATGTTTTGGATGTAGAGTCAGTAGAATTTGCTGATAGATTAGATGTGGCAAGTGAAAAAAAGTGAGGGGCCAAGTTCGACTTCACAGTGTCAGACCTGAGAAATTGAAGTGGGAAAAGTTGAGAATGAAGCAGGATTTATGGCAGAATAACAGGAGTTCAGCTTTGAACATGCTGAGTGTGAAATGTCAATTAAATATTGTGGTAGACAGAATTCTAAAAATATTCTCCTTCTCTAGATTTCCTGCCCTAATTCCTGGGACTATGGAGATAATGAGATATCTTGCCTGTGAATGTGTTAAGTTACATGGCAAAGACATTTTGCAAGTGAAATTAATGTTACTCATGAGCTAAATTAAAAAAAAAATAGGAAGATTATCCTGGATTATCTTCCAATGTAATCATATGATCCATTAAAATCGGAGTTTTCTCTGACTGGTGGTTGAAAAAGAAAGCAGAAGGGGACAGTTGAAAAAATTTGAACTCTGAAAGTTTTCTACATGCTGGTGCAGGTTTGAAGATGGAGGGGGTCCATGTGATGGGAGATGTCAGTGCCCTCTAGAAGCTGAGAGCAGCTCCTAGTTTACAGCCTTTAAGGAAACAGGACATTTGTCCTGAAGCTTTAGGGGATTGAATTCTGTCAGTCTCGTGAATGAGCTAGAATTCAGTTCTTCACGAGAACCTTTAGATAAGCATTCAGCCCAGTCAATACTTTGATTTTTGTCTTTGTCAAAACTCAAGCAGATATCACTTTAGCCCTCATAGTCTTCTGCCCTAAGAGACTGTGAGATAATAAATGGCTCTCGTTTAAAGCTACTGCTGTTGGAAATTTGTTTTACAGCAATAGAAAATAAAGGCAGACTTGTATATGGAGATGTCAAGTAAGCAGTTGGATATATGAGACTGGAGTTCAGAAGAAAGACGTAGTTATAGGCATCCACATGAGTATCATTGGCATAAAGATGGTACTCAAAAACTATAGCACTTTAATGATCACCAAAGAAATGAGGAAGGATGGAATTGGATACTTTGATCAGAGAGTGAGTCCTGGGGCCCTCCAGTATATATTTAAAGTTTTTTAGTTTGTATTTTATTGTAGTAAGGATACTTAACATGAGATCTATCCTCTTAAATTGTTATTAACTACAATATTATTAACTACTAGAGGTCCATTGCATGAATTTGTGCACCAGTGGGGGGTCCCTTGGCCAGGCTTGCGGGATTGGGCAGAAACCAGCTGTCTGATATCCCTTAAGGGGTCCCAGATTGCAAGAGGGCACAGGCCAGGTCAAGGGATGCCATCAGTGCACGATTGGGGTCCCAGAGGGATGCAGGAGGTTGGCCAGTCAGGGAGGACCGCGAGAGGGCTTCAGGGTGTGTCTGGCCCATTTTGCTAAGTCCCAATTGGCTGGACACAGCAGCAAGCTAATCTACTAGTCAGAGTGTCTGCCCCTTGGAAGTCAGTGCATGTCATAGCAACTGGTCGACTGATCAACTGTCTGCCCCCTGGTGGTCAGTGCACATGATAGTGAGCAGTTGAGCAGCCTTAGCATATCATTAGCATATTACACTTTGATTGGTTGAATTGTACAGGACAACCAGACACTTAACATATTAGGCTTTTATTATATAGGATTCTTCCTAGGTTAAGTTCTGAATCCCTTAGAGATTATTTTACTAGAAAGTAGGGGCCCAGTGCATGAATTTGTGCACCTTGAAAGGAACTGTGGACTGCGAGCCTGCAATGGGCACAGGGGTGGGTCTCAGCTCATTCTCTGTGCCCTGGCTGGCCCTCAGTCTCCTGTCTACCAGCAGCCCCACTCCCCTGCTGCCACTCTTATGCACTGATGGCACCAGCCCCACAATGAAGAGCAAGGATGACACCTATTGAATCCCTTTGCCCAGAAGTTTGATGTCGGTGGATGAAAAAATAGTTTTTTGTTTGTTTGTTTGTTTTTTTGTGAGTAGCATCCTTATGGGAGACAATTTTTTAGTTAGAAGAAGACAGAAAAAAGAACTCTGAGAGGTAGAGGTAGAGGTAGAAAGTAGAGGGTATTTTACTGATGACAATTTCAGCAAGCACAGCAGACTTGTTTCAGGAGTTGGGGTGGGTTACAAAGGGGAAATAAATAGAAGATGTGTAAAATCTTATGGGGATTATAATGTGAATAATGATACTACACTTGATCTTAGCCAAAAGGCTGAGAAGCGATATAATGTGGATAATGAGAGGTGATCTTGGAATCTGGGGATTATTAAAGTGAATGAATAATTAGTCATGAAGGACTTAGATTATTGTTGATGGACTCAAGCAAATCACAATAGCAAAGTCATGAGTATTGGGGAGTAGGAATGCAATTATTAATATATTGGTATGCCCTTTAACAAAGTTAAATATGATCTAATTTATGGTAAACAAGTAACCCTCACCTGCCTGTTGAAAATGTCAACTCTCCAGTGGAGTGTCACCAGTGGCTCATCTCTCAAGCAAATGTCAAACACTTGGCTTAATTTTAACTGGAAAAAAGCAGGAGAGCAGAGTCTTCTATCATTTATTCACCCAGGAATTGTGATATTTGCTTAGGCAAGAAGTACAGGGCAGGAGCAGGTCTTGTGAGTGTGACACTTCACTTTCTGGGAGGAAGGGGATCATCTTTAAGCAATGACACTCAGCCAGGTATGAGGATGTCATAATGAGCCCAAATGGATACATATATAATTTAATGGAAAACCTTCCCAAGTTAACAGTTTCTGACCTCCATGAGGAGCTTGTGATGACCTTATAGCAAAAGCGAATGTAGAAAACTTCCTTGGGTGTTGCACTTGCAAAAGTGTTGATAGAAGCACCAAATATAGAACAAAGAGGGGATTTAGAGATCATCTAGTTTCATGGATTTTAAAGTTTTATATTTTTCAGGGGAAGATTTATTATATTTTATTTTTTAAAAAATCTTATGAGGAACCATCGTATACACAAAACAACTAAAAATAAAACTGCATTGGGTTATCTTTTTTTTTGAGTTGTTTCTGAATTCTTACTGTTTGGGCTCTATTACTTTATGAGAGCTCATGAGTACCTCTGGGGAAACTTAAGGGATTGTGTAACACATAATTTTGACAAGCATTGATCCAAATGCTTTGGCTCGGTTTGAATTCCCTTTCCAAAACATACTCTGTGACAAGGATTTGAAAGCAAATGTTTTATTCAGGAGATGATCCCAGGGGCCACCAGTAGGGGAGTAGGGGATGACATGGGAAAGAAAAGGAAGCCAATTGGATGCATTAATGTGTAGGTTACCACCGTGAGCAACTGGGAAGACAGTGTATAATATACCTCAGAGTTACCCCAGTGGAGAGAAAATAAACTAGTTTTATTTATCAATCAACCACCATGTGACAATGGTCAAGTATTGCTCTAGGGTGTTAATACCTTGGTACTTCTTACCCACTCTGTGTGAAAGAGTTTACCCCTGTGGCCAGGGAAAGCCTTCAGGCAGGAGGTTGCAGGTGTTTGTAGTAAGAATCAATAGGTGTGCACTGAATGGTAGTATGAAGGCAAATTGGTGGCATACCAATGTTGTCTACAACATTCTTTTTTTAATTATTATTTTTATTATTTTTAAAAAAATATATTTTATTGAGTTTTTATATAGAGGAAGAGAGAGGGATAGAGAGTTAGAAACATTGATGAGGGAGAATCATCAATCAGCTGCCTCTTGCACACCCCCTACTGGGCATGGACCACAACCAACCAAGGTACATGTCCTTGACCTGAATTGAACCTGGGACCTTTCAGTCCACAGGCCAACGCTCTATCCATTGAGCCAAACCGGTGTCAGCTGTCTGCAACATTTTTATTTTGAAAGGTGGAGAAGAGGGTGTCCTGAAGAGGTAGAGATGTGATGGTAGAGCATGACCTTGGATGGCTCATGCTATAGGACACTACCCTGTCTCTTAAAAAAGCACACATGTTAAAATGCATATGAAGTTGTTCAACAAATATTCATTAAGCTCCTAGGCCAGTGGTTGGCAAACTCATTAGTCAACAGGGCCAAATATCAACAGTGTGATTAAAATTTCTTTTGAGAGCCAAATTTTTAAAACTTAAACTTCTTCTAATGCCACTTTTTCAAAATAGACTCGCCCAGGCCGTGGTATTTTGTGGAAGAGCCACACTCAAGGGTCCAAAGAGCCGCATGTGGCTCACGAGCTGCAGTTTCCCGACATGTTCCTAGGTTATTCTAAGCACTATTTTAGACACTTGAGATATATCAGTGAACAAAACACTCCTGGTCTAATTATGAATGTATTCTACTAAGGAAAGTCAGGCAATAAACAATAAATGTAAGGTAATTGCAACAGGTGATTGAAAAGAGGAACTAGAACCAGATTCTAGATGTAGTTTGACGGCAGAGCCAACAGGGGTTGGAGGAAGAAGGCTGATGAGAGAGAACTGTAATTTTAAATAGGGTTTGTCAATGGAGACCTCATTGAGGGGCACCATTCATGAGAGGTGAGAGAGGTAGCCATGAGGGTATCTGTGGGAAAAGTATTTTGAGCAGAGGGAACAGTCAGCAAAGAAGCTTGAGAAATGGGCCCATTTTAGCAACAGTGAGGAAATCAGAGTACCTGGAGCAGAGTGAGCGAAGAGGCAAGCAGCAGGATATAAGGTCAGAAATGAGCAAGGAGGTCAGATAATGGGAGGCTTTGTAAGATTTTAGGTTTACTCTGATTTGGATGGAAACCACTAGAAGCTTGAGCAGAGTGATATTATCTGGTTTATGCTTTTAAAAGGATCATTTTGTAGTTTTGAAAGTAGACTTTAGGGGCCAAGCATAGAAGCAGGGGGATCAATTGAAATGCTTCATAGTAATCCAGGCAAAAGATAAAAGTGGCTTAAATTAGGATGGTAGCAGTGGATATAATGAGAAGTGGACAAATTTTGGACATATTTTGAAGACAGTGATGCTATTGCAGACAGCTTCGGATGTAGAGTATGAGAGAAATAAAGGCATCAGGTATAACAACAAAATTTTTGACCTGAGCAACTAGAATAGTACTGTTAATGTTTGAGATAGTGGAGTAGGTTTCTGGAGGCAGGGGAAGGGCATCAGGAATTGACTTGTGAATTTGTTAGTTTAAGATGTCAGATATACACCAAATGGACATATTGAGTAGGCAGTTTGGTATACAAGTTTGGCATTTTGAATATATGCCTATGCTAGAGTATAAAGTTAAAGAAGTTGGGAGCTAGAAGTTATTTAAAGCCACGAGACTGGATAAGATTCCTGAAGAGCATGGATGACTAAGGAAGAGTGGTGGGGCACTGCAAAACTCAGCATTGAGGTAAGAGGAGAAATCTATAAGAAAACTGAGGAGGAGGGACCATCAGTATTGATGGATTCTGGATACCAGAGTTTATGAGCTAGAAAAGTGAGACGCATACAAATGAGTTCATGAAAGGGTTGTAGCTATTGGTAATGACGAGGTCATTACGGACATGACCATGAAAGTGAGTGACTGAAGTAAGATGGAGGACAAGATTATATGAGGAAAGGAGCTCTAGAAACTGGAAGGCTAGTTTTAGACATACTCTTCTTTGGCTAACTTTAGCTGTTTAGCAAGCCGAGGACTCCGGGGACTTTGTGCTTTGGTATTCATTTCTAATCATTAGTGTAAGATCCCTTAACATGACTGGCATGGTTCAGGGCCCACTCAGGGTCTGGTTTCTGGAGAAGGCCGCACACTAAAATGAAGAGACTGGAAAAGAGTTAATTTGGGAAAATGGGGGCCAGGCGGGAAGTCCACCTCTAGTGGGAAGACTAACCCCATGCCCTGGCCTTTTACCATTCCTTTTATTGAGATTCTCAGACAAAGACATCTCTTAGGCGGGAAGTTCCAACAACAAAAAATCAACAAGAATTTGCATATGATTAACAAATTAAATTTGCATCAACCACCACTATCTCAACTAGACAATGAGTTAATAGCTCTGACCATTTAGAACCATCGGAGGTTGGCCAGCTCTTTATATATTTTACTACCAGGGAACAATGTTTGGATTAGGTTAGCCAGCTCTTTTTACATTTTACCACTAGTGACTCAAACTAGAGTCAATGAGTTAATAGCTCTGACCATTCAGAGGCATCAAGGTTGGCCAGCTTCCTTTACATATTATTACCAGTGACAATGTTAGGTTTCGGTTCCTGGCACATTAGGATGAAAGAATGACTGAACGACCAGGTCATGGTTCTCTTTGGTCATGTTCTGGGATCTATACTAAAGGTACCATTTCATTAATCTTCTGATGTTTTACATTTGTAAAATATTTATTTTCTAAGTTTATCTAAAGCAATGTTCTGGAATTTTATCACATTGTACGAACATAGAATGGACAATCCAGAGCACAAGCATGGAGAAGTTGGTTAATATTTCATTATTTCTTCTCTGTTTATGTTGGCAAGCAGAACACCATGTGATTTTAGTGCCTACAGAGACACCAATAACCACATAAATAATATCAGCAGTAGGAACTCTCCTGGATGGTAAACATTTTTAAGAACTTGTGACACATCATTGCAGACAACAAAGCTTTCTTTGCCTCTTTAGGATCTTCTCAGGGGGGTGAGCTTCTCTCATGGCCCTACCAGAGCCGGAATAAACACCAAGACATATTCTAGGATAAAACAAATCAAGACCCTAGGGCTCTCTACCAGACTTCAGCATGATAGGGTCAAAACATTTCTTAAGACCACTCCTGCAAGGGGGCACAGAGAGAAGAAGAAGCTGTAGGAAGTGCAATAAACAAATACAAGCAAACAGCTCTTCCACAGTTGCTCACAGTCAGGGGGCTGACAAACTCTTTGATGTTGCCATCTTTCAAAGTTGCTTTGCAATGAAGAGACCTGAAAGTATCCCCCAGATCAAGAAAATACAGAAAATCTTTCTTTTGCTGTTAAAGCCCATAAATAGGAGCCCAGATATTTTACTCCAAAATTATGGGTTATATGGAGGGAAATGAATGACCATTTACTTTTTGTGGAGATTGCTAAGAAGTGGGCCCAAGGATCATCCACCATATGCCTAAATTTTCCTGAGGAGCAGAAAAGAAAGATTACCTGCAATGAGTACTACGAGAAAGCAGCAACATAACATCAAGAGTGTGATGATAAGAGTCATAACAGCAGGAGGAAGAGCAAAGGGAACAGGAGAGACCCTGTCCCATGTGAAGGTAAAGCAGGCAAGAAATGGCCCAAAGGAGAAGAGTACATCAAGAACCAGTTCAAGCCAAGACCAGTTTTGCTCAGTGGATAGAGCCTGCACACTCAAGGGTCCCAGGTTCGATTCTGGTCAAGGGCATGTACCATGGTTGTGGGCACGTCCCCGATGGGGGGTGTGCAAGAGGCGGCTGATCGATGTTTCTCTCTTATCAATGTTTCTGACTCTCTGTCCCTCTCTCTTCCTCTCTGTGAAAAATCAATATATATATATATATATATATATATATATATATATATATATATTTAAAAAAAGAACCAGTTCAAGTTGGTGTGTACCCTGGAGAATTTACTCTTTGAATTCTGGTTCCTGGAAATGTACAATATACATAATCATCTCAAAGTACTGAGAATGTCAAGTCAGAGATTATATTTTCAATAGTCAACTGCTTCTGAAAACAAACAAACAAACAAACAAACAAACAAAAAACAACCCCCCCCAAGAACCTGTTCAAACAATGAGACACCAAGACATTACAGAGGGATGCTATGAATCTCCTGCAAGACCCACTGGAAAATGACAAGTGAGTAGACTTCAAAGCAGTGAGACTGACCCCCAGCTCCTTATTAACTTTCCGTTAGAGGTTATATTGGGACAATCTGAAAGAGCGAGGCTAGAACCCTGCCTCCTTGTGGGACAGGGAGGAGCTATCCTCCATTTTGTAGCTGGACCCTAGCCCTGACCCAACCAATCAGGATCACATCACCCCCTGTATAAAACCGGTTGAGATGTTGCATTCTCTCTCTTTTCCGCCATGCTGATGGCGTGAGTGGAATGGAGCCCATGCTAGCATGGAAGAGAGTCTCTTGCTAATTGCATCGGATTTGGTTCCCTGGTGGTCCTTGGGGATCACGAAATCTGGGCACAACAAATCAAATTCATATAACATGTCCAAAGTAAGGTATATTAGCTGAAATACTTAACTATTTGAAATTCTTAGTCATACATCTCCCCAAAGTAAAGGTATGATTGTTAATATGGCCAATGGAAACCCACAGGTGTGGTCTCAGCACCTCATACCCAGATAAGTTAGAGACGCCATGGGAAACCAGAGAGCATATCTCTGGGAGCACAAGAATGCAGATAATTCTTGCTCCAGGCAGACCTGATTGGTAGAGTCCCAAGTTGCTGCCAATTTTACCTTGATCTTTTTTTCCTCTAAAATAGGAGCTAGCAAACTACAGTGGCATGTGGGGCAAATTTAGCCAGCTTCTTGATTTTGTAAATAAAGCTCTATTGGAACATAGCCATGTCCATTTGTCTACATATTCTCTGTGGTTGCTTTCTCACTCTATTGAGTAGTTGCAGCTATCAACATAATTTCTCCATCACTTGCATACTTTCTCCTCTTTGTCTTCCCTTTTCAGGCTATTATCCAGTCATAATCTTAACTCCAGAAAGTGTCTAGATCCCCATCTAAGCAGGCAGTCCAGAAAGCAGCTGCCATGAGTGGTTCATTTTAGTGTTGTTTTGGAGTTTGGGAAATTTTTATGATTATTATTTTTACTTAATTGGATTTTTAAAATTAAAAACATTGCTTTTGGTAACAAGTCAAAAATACAGAGGGAACTCTTTTTTAAAAAAATTAAAAATATATTTTTATTGATTTCAGAGAAGAAGGGAGAGGAAGAGAGAGATAGAAACAGCTTGCTCCTGTACACCCCTTCCTGAGGACTGAGCCTGCAATCTGGGCATGTGCCCTTGACTGAAATTGAACCTGGGACCCCTCAATCTGCAGTTCTATCTACTGAGCCAAACCAGCCAGGGCAAGGAAACTCTTTTTAAAGAAAAAGTTAAGAATCTTCTCCTTCCCTCCATTCTATCACTTGAAATAATCACTATTAATATTTCAATCCATCCACACTCTTCTCCAGAGGTGGCTATTTTTAAAAATCTCTATTATTATAATAAGGTTGAAAGGCTAAAATACTTGATACTTAATATGCAGAGCATATTCATTCACTCAAGAAATATTTTTAATAAATTTATGTTGCAAGCACTGTGCTAAGTGCTGAAAAGTAAACTTAAAATTCTCTAGGACAGTTACCTGACTATATAAAAAAATCAGTTTTTTTTAAAGGAATACTTAGTCTTTTTGTTTTTTAAAAATATATTTTTATTGATTTCAGAGAGGAAGGAAGAGGGAGAGAGAAAGAAATAAACATACATGAGGAGAGAGAATCATGGTTCGGCTGCCTCCTGTACACCACCTAGTGGGGATCGAGCCCATGACTCAGGCATGTGCCCTTGACCAAAATCCAAACTGGAACCTTTTAGTTTGCAGGCCAATGATTTATCCACTGAGCCAAGCCAGCTTGTTTCTTTTTATAGAGTGGTTAAACAGACCCACCATTCTTAATACTATAATGTGATGTCAGTTTGATTACACACACTAGCTAGTCAAACCAAGGATGGGTGACATTAAGCAGAAGGAAGTCTGATAAATAAAATCATTCTCCAGATCTAAAAAAGAAAATCAATTTAAAATCCAGGGTAAAAAGCAAAAAAAACCACAACACAATTCACTGATCTCTTTGATAGTCATTAGGGTGTCCCAAAAGCATACACACCATAAAAGCTGATAGCTCAATTTATGTTTCTTTCTTTTCAGATTTAACCCATTGGAATTAATAATTATTCAAAGTGTGCATACATTTTTTTTTTGGGGGGGGGACACACCCTGTATTTAGCAACAAGTCTGGTTCTCTGTCTTCCAGGAGCTTGGTAGGAGTGAACTTTTTCACATCCCTGAAGTTAGGTAGCACTGTGGCATTTCTGTTGTAGCTAAGAAATTGGAAAGAGAGAGATGACTTAGCAGGCCTTCACAAGAATCTAGGCATAAAGCAAAGAGGGCCTTATCTGAGGTAGACATAGAGGTGCTACAAGTAGATCACGTGGCTACCTACCAGAGATTTAAGATGATAGAACTCGGTGAGGAGAGAACAAAACATTGAGTGAGAGCAAATATTGTCCCTGGCCTGCATAATTGGGTAGAAGTAACAATTCCATTCATAGAGAGAACTAATAGGAACACAATTGAGCCAAAGAAGGACCTTTGTTAAATTTGAGATAAAAACATGTCTGAGGTACCATGTAAAAATGTTCAGAAGTTGGACATACGGGTCTGGAATTCTGGGTAGAAATTTATATATATATATATAAAAGCTTGAGTGATAGTTATAACCAAATGACTGGTTGCTATCATGCACACTGATCACCAGGGGGCAGATACTCAATGCAAGAGCTGCCCTCTGGTGGTCAGTGTGCTCCCATAGCCAACCTCCCCTGGCCAGCCAACCCTGAGTGGTCCCTCCCTCCAGCCTGCAGGCCCCAATCGCCTGATCCGGGCTGAGCCCTGGGCTGGAACGGGAAACTGGGTGTGGGTGGTGGTGGATGTGGTCCCTTTCCAAGGGGAGCCAAGGACCAGCTCCCTCCTCTGGGCTGTCAGCCAACCTCCCATGCCCTGTCCTTCCCCCCAACTGGCAGGCCCCGATCTGCCTGCCATGATGGTGGCTCAGCAGCGAGGGAAGGAGGCAGGGAAACACACTGTGGCAGATCATTGTCCAGCGTCCATTCCTTCTGTGCCTGACCCAGCAACCATTGCCTCCTCTTCTGACCCTACAGGGACTTTTGGGCCCTGATCAGTCCTGATCACTGGCCAGGCCTAGAAAAATCCACCAGTGCATGAATTTTGTGCACCAGGCTTCTATTCTACAATAAAAATAGAGATTTAGGGTTAATTAGAGAATAAATAGTAATTATAGTTACAAGCTTAAATTAGTTCTTTCATAGAGAGATTCTAGAACAGCAATGTCCGATATAAATATCTCTGGTAGTAGAAATGGTCTCTAACTGCCCAGTCCAATACAGTAACCATTAGGCATATGTGGCCATTGAGCACTTGAAATGCGGCTGGTGCAACTAAGAAACAGAATATTTCATTTTATTTAATTTTTACTTATTCAAATTTAAATGGACACATGTAACCAAAGTCTCCCTTATTGGATAGCACAGGTCTCAACTGAAAATTGACAATCTTTGACAATCATAGACAATCTTTGCTTCTCAGGGGACATTGGCAATGTCTAGAGACAGTTTTGGTCAGATGCTTAGGGAGATGCTATTGGCATATAATGAGTAAAGACTGGTGATTCTGCTAAACTCTGGACAGCACTCTACACCAAATATTCAACCCCAGAATGTCCATAGTGACAGGTTGAGAAACCCTACCCTAGACTAATTGCTGCTCTGGTCTCTAAAGTTTAAAAGAGCTGAAAGAATCACACCATTTCTAAATAACTACATTCCACAACAAAATTCATAGAAATTTATAGAAATACAGAAATATACAGCCCCCAACAATTTAAAATTCATGCCTGGCATCCAATCAAAGATTATCAGGAATGCAAGTAACAAGGAGAATGGAATTCATAATGAAAAGAAAAATTAATCAATTGAAACCAGTGAAGAAAGTACATAGATAAAAAATTAGACAAGGTTATTAAAATTATTATAACTATATTCCATATGTTCATGAAAGTAGAGGAGAGATTGAACGAGTTAAATGAAGCCATGAAAAACATAAAAAATACCCAAATAGAATTTCTAGATATAAAAACTATGTCTTGCCCTAGCTTGTTTGGCTCAGTGGATAGAACATTGGCCTGTGAACTGAAGGTCCGGGTTTGATTGTGGTCAAGGGCACATACCTGTTGGGGTGCGTTTGAGGGAGGTAACCAATTGATGTATCTCTCTCACATTGTTATTTCTCTCTCTGTCTACCTCTTCCCCTCCCTTCCACTATCTTTAAAAAAAAATAAATCAATGGAAAAATATCTTCAGGTGAGGATTAACCACCACAACAAAAACAACAAAAAATTGTCTAAGATGAAAAATACACTGTGTGATATTAGCATCAGATCAGTGATTATAAAACAAAATATTATTGGATTTGAAGATGTAGTAACAGAGTATCCACAATGAAATACAGAAAACAGAAACATTCCCCCAAATTAACAGAATATCAGTAATCTGTGAAACTCAAGTGGCCTTCTATACATGTAATTGGAATAATTAGGAATATAAGAGAGAGTAGATGGAAAAATATTTGAAGAAATAAAAGCCAAATTTTTTCCATATTTAATGAAAGCAATAAATTCACAGATTCAAAAAGTTTGATAAATCTCAGCATAAAGAAATGCAATTATTTCTGTTTAGGTTTTGATAGAAGTTTGAAGACTGTGGATGCCAGTCTCACCTGTCAGCCATCTGTCATAAGTTGAGTGATGTCCCCACAAAGGCTATAAAATACTCAGTACCTGTGAATATGGCCTCATTTGGAAATAGGGTCTTTCAGGTTTAATCAAGTTAAGATGAAGTCATACTCAATTACGGTGGGCCCTAATCCAATGTGACTGATATTCTTATAAGAAGATCAAACACCCCTGGTGGATGTGGCTCAGTAGTTATGTGTTGAACTGAATACTGAAGGGTTATAGGCTCAATTCCTCGTCAAAGGCATGTGCCTGGATTTCAGGTTCACTCCCTACTCCTTGTCTGGGCGCCTGCAGGAGGCAACCAGATGATGGGTCTCTCTATATAGTTCTTTCTCCCCCTCTCTCCCTCCCTCCTTACTACTCTCTCTGAAAAGCAATGGGAAAAAATATATTCAGGTGAGGATTAAAAACAAACAAACAAACAAACAAACAAACAAACAAACAAGGAAACAAAAACCAGAAACATAGAGACCTGCAGGAAGAATGCCAGATGATGACAGAGGCAGAGATTGGAATGAAACATCTACAAACCAAGGAACTCTGAGGATTGCTGCCAATGCCAGAGACCAGAGAAAGTCATGGAACAGAATCACCCTTAGAGCCTTCGGAGAGAGCATTGACCTGCTAATAACTTGATTTTGGACTTTGGCCTCCATAACTATTAGAGAATAAGTTTCTATTGTTTTAAGCCATCCTGTTCATGGTAATATGTTACAGAAGCCTTAGGAAATCCACATGCCATCTATGCCAGACCTGAAGAAAACTGTTTTTTGTCACATTCAACCCAACATTCTCCCCCTACCTTGAGGGTATAAAAATGTTGAAATTAAAAATCGCAGGATTTTTCCAATGTGCTCTGAATCTCACCCTCACCTCTCCATACGCAATGTCTGGTGAATGAATTGATGCACAAAGAGATTGCCTTTATGCCCTAGATGACATGTAATTTCTCTTCTGCTCTCTGTTCAGCCAGCCCAAACCCCACAAAGATGGATTACCAGGGCATTGGATCAAAATGACAAGGAGTTAAACTTTCTAGGAAGGATTCTACTGATTCAAGGCTTCTAAAAACATTGCCCTCAAGTACAAGAAAAGGACTTGGCTGATGAAAATACCAGGAAGAGTGTCAGTTACTCAAGGAAAATGAAATAGTTTGTCAGATAGCATTGCTATAGCCTGATGCAACATTCAGAAAGGACCATGGGAGATTGAACCCATTTGGCCTCTGGCTGCCCCAGAACACATCCTAATTCACACTAGGCCGTGGTGCAGTGTTTTATAGGACAATAACCCTTTAATTCTCCAGTCACAGACTCTGAGCACTGAGGAGACAAAGACCTTGACAAGAGAGCACATGCAAGAATACATACAGAAAGGTGGAGGAAGAGAGGCCTACAGGTCTCAATGGCACCTCGGTTGCCTTAATTAGCTGCCCTTGCTCATGACTTTCTATTTCACACACAGATGCTCAGTGATCCATCACATCTCTCAGTTGTTCTGTATGTGTGATATGAGGTGTGTGTGTGTGTGTGGTGTGTGTGTGTGTGTGTGTGTGTGTGTGTGTGGTGTAGTATGCAATATATGCATGGCATTGTGGTGTGGTATGGTATGTGTATGGTGTGTGCATGTGTGTTGGGAAAGGTTGGGGTGATGGTGACTGAATCCCTGGCTACAGGATTGGGTTGAACAAAACAAGGCAGCTGCAGCATAAGCAGTAACTTGGAACTGATCCACTGTCTGGAGTATTTTTAGCAATGACACGCCATGACTTTGCATTCTTCCCTAATATAATTGACAGGAGCAGGATCCTGTAGGGAACAGAAACTAGAGCTAAATATTCTTCGATTTCCAGATCACACTATTCCATAATCCTTTTGAACAAATAATCAAGTATTTATTTCTATACCTCTGAGACATTTCAAACACTATATACAATTTCCCAAAATTTAAGGGGCAAAGAATAAAGCAATTCAATATATCAACATTATCACTATATGGGAGTTTTTAATCAGTCCCTCCAGTCACCTTAAAACCTGGGAACTAAATACACAAATGTCAACCTAGTGGTAAAAATCATATTTAGCATTTGTTAGAGTCAATAAAGAAAGGAAAATGGTGCCATAGTTAGTGTGAATTTAATAATAGCCTCTTGGCCCATTGTAGAGCTATAGGGCAGGTAGCAATTAAATAATATGTCTCTTTTTATAAAGCGATGCTGTATCACAGTTTTTAACAATAACTCATATTAAGATTATTAAGAGATATTAGTTGCCCTAGAAAATCTGTCTGTTTCCTCTTCAGAAATGTAAAACAAACAAGCAAGCAAACAAACAAACAAACAAACCCCAGCTATTATAGACAAGTTAAAGGACTCCAAGAATGCCAACTCTGATGAAAAAGCAAGTCTGCACTTCTATTGCATGAATAATCATGAAATGCCTATGAGAATCACAGATTAATCATGAAACCAGAAAGCGATCTGAGCTCAAAACTTCCCTTTTACCGGCAAGGAAATGAATTGTCTGAGAAGTTAATGACATGCCCAAGGTTATATCTCTTATAAGTGGCATCTCTTTGATTAATCCAAATCTTCTGACTTCTTGCCAAACATTATTTATAATTCTTGGAATATATTAGTACTCTCCATGCCTGACTCTATGCTATAAAACCACAAAAATTAAAACCCAATGGTGGTCAACCAGAAATTTACTAGAATTCTCTTGCTAGTATAGCTGTCCTGAGATATAGAAAGAACTCTGACCTACCTTATTCCCGATGTTTCTAGCTCTCTATCTCTCTCCTTTCCTCTCTGTGGAAAATCAATAAAATATATTTTTTTAAAAAAGAAGGACTCTTATGAACAGGCAGTGGTCACCATCCAGTTCCATTGGGGAAGCAGTTTTTAAAATCTGCAAATTTTGGTGATATGATTTCAGCTCTTCTTAGAAGCTTTTCTAATGATGAGCATAGAAGTTGATCTTCAAAATAGAAGCAGGTGTGACCAAAGGACACAATCAACAGAGTGAAAAGGCAGCCTATGGAATGGGATAAAATATTTGTAGATCATACGTCTAATAAGGGGTTAATATTCATGACACACAAATAACTCCTACAACTCAACAACAATAAATAACCCTGTTAAAAGTGGGCAAAGAACTTGAATAGACATTTCTCCAAAGATGGTATACAAAAGGTCAGCAAGCACATTAAAAAGTATTTAACATCAGTAATTATTAGAGAAATCAGAACCACAATGAAATATCACCTCACACCCATTAGGATGGTGACTATGAAAAAAACAACAACAACAGAAAATAGTGTTAGAGAGGATGTGGAAAAATTGTTGATGGGAATGGTAAAATGGTGCAGCCACTGTGGAAAGCAGTATGTAAGTACCTAAAAACAATGACAATTAGAATTACCTTATGTTACTGTGATCCAACTTCTGGTTATTTATCCAAAAAAATTACTATCAGGATCTTAAGAAGATATTTGCACATCCATATTCATATTCTCATTATTCACGATAGCCAAGAGATAGAAGTAATATAAATGTCTATTTACAAATGAGTGGATAAATAAAATGTGGTATATACATACAATGTAATATTGATTAGCCTTAAAAAGGAAGGAAATAATGTTTATATGGTACATGGCCAAATCTTGAAAACATATGTTAAGTAAAATCAGCCAGTAAAACACACGCACACGCACACGCACACGCACACACACACACACACACACACACACCAAATAGTATATAATTCCATTTTTATGAGGTATCTAAGGTAGTCATAGAAGTAGCTTGCTAGGGGTTAGAGGGAGGGGAAATGAGTTGTTGTTTAATGGGTATAGAGTGTTAGTTTTTAAGATAAAAAAGTTCTGAAGATCTGTTGCACAGCAATGTAAACATACTTAACTTCATTGAACTGAACACCAAAAAATGGTTTAGATAGTAAATTTTATGTTACTTGGTTTTTATCACTATTTTTTTTTTAAAAAAGAAGTCAATGTAAATTTCTTAAGTATAAGAAACTCTCCTTATTTCTACCCACCTCTTACCACCAAACAAATAAAGTTGACTCATATATTGAGAGCATTGGCCTCATTAAAATAGGTCCCTAATCTGACCTCATATTACTAGGATATGAGCATTGGGAAAGTACTGTAGTCCCTGATGAGGTTGGAAAATATTCAAGGTTAGGACATGAAGGGCAGTGAGTGCCTTCAATGGGAGAGAAAGAATAATGTTGGTGAATAGAGGCCAGTTAGATAAGCACAGGCCAAGCCAGGAGCAAATGCCTATCTTGCTAGCACCAGCAGTTCTGCATTCTGCTCGAGAGGGAAATCTTCCCTCACCAATGTCCACAGGCTGAGAGGAACATGGATAATTGCTA
This sequence comes from Vespertilio murinus, assembly GCA_963924515.1. Taxonomy (NCBI): domain Eukaryota; kingdom Metazoa; phylum Chordata; class Mammalia; order Chiroptera; family Vespertilionidae; genus Vespertilio; species Vespertilio murinus. The sequence continues at coordinate 166,717,084 of OZ004704.1, read as the reverse complement.
CCAGGGGACTGTTGGATCCTATAATTTGCCTATTAGAAGAGACACAATTTTTGCTGGTTTTCTTTGCTCTTATAACACTTCCTTCTAAAACCCTGTGGCTGCAAGTGGTAAAATTAGTGCCAGCTTTGGGCAACAGCCAAGGAAGGGGAAAGAACATTGCTTCCAGATTCTGAGTCCAGCTGTGCCACCACCCAGCCAAGTAATTCGAGCAAGTGACTTAAAAGTTCTGATACTTAGTGAACACATCAGAAAAATGGGAAGAGTCATGCCTCAAAGAGCTGTTGCAGGGATGACAAAAGATAACACACATAAGACTTCTAGCATAGTAGCCGTACACTTAGGACAATGATAATATAGATAAATTAGAACTACAAACTTAAGGAGCCCTAGGCCACATGGTCACATCCCAATAGCATCATTCCGGTACTTGTATGAAAATATGTCTGTTTAGATCAGCACTATTCTGAGCTCTCTCATTCACTTTATGGAAACTCTTTGCCCTTCTCACCACATTAGTCAATGGCTGATTCTCCCAAAAATAAGAGAAGAAAGGACAGAGGCAGTGAGAAAGGCACAATTCCAAGGACAAATCTCTAACACCAATCATTGCATTCATATTTTCCTAGGAGACATTTGCATAATATGCAACTTGAGTCTTATTATACCCGTGCTCAAAAACCTTCTGTGGTTTTTGATATACATGCTCAAATACTTAGGGGGAACAATAAGATGGGTTGTTGGAATGATAGGAGAATAGAGATGTTTAAATATGGAATTGTGTAAGTTGATTACAAAATTATTTTAATTTTTCTACATAATGGAAAATTTTCACAATAAAATATCAAGGGGAAAATCATCCATGGCTCTCTAACAGCATAGTTTAAGCTCAGAAATGCTCAGTAAATTGCTGTATAAAATGACAAGTGGCTGGTAAATACTTTAACAGGTGACAATTTCCATTGATGGAAATAGCACAAATCTCAATAGCATTTAAACAATAGGTGTGTAATACAAGACTTGAGGAAAAATAATAACCTCTCATTCATTTCCCAAATCTTTTTAATATTCATTGAGTGGATTGCATTTTATCTGGCACATGTTCTTTGGAAAACCACAATAGAGACATGTAAAAACCCACATGGGTATCACTACAGTGCTATTATGTATTTATGCCAACTATAATCTCAAATCCACTCTCTTATCACTGGTGGACTAACCAGGATACAGGAATGCCTTCAATATAAATTCTCATCTCAATTCTGTTACCAATTTTCTACAAAACACTTATCAAGTTGCTCATCACAACTGTACTTTGAGCTCCACAATCACCAAACAGGAGTCATGTCAAGTATATTAGTCAGTGATACAGCCAAATGTAAGCCCTGCCTCAGAGACATTGCCCCTGAGGCCTCTTTCTTGATGCGGTCTGAAAACTACTTCTAAAGTATTACCCTGTAACAGATGTGGGGGTGATCATCATAATCCTAGCCATTACATAGTAGTTTAGAGTCACAAAGTATTTTTCACATATATTATCTTTTTTTTTTAGTGCACAGAACATTGCTCTTAAAGTAATGTTATCTCCTTTTTACAGACATACTTTCATACAAGCACTGGAATGATGATATTGGGATGTGATCATGTGGCATAAGGCTCCTTAAAGTTTGTAGGTCTAAGATGAGTAAATTGAGGATCAACAATATTATAAAATTTCCTCGAGGTCAGTACTGAAGTCAAGGACCAAGCCTAGTTCCTCTGGTTCTAAACCGTATTCTGTTTTTATTGCATTGTTACCCATTCCACCTCCAGGCCCTCTCATTAAATGTGGCTTCCATGTTAAATCAAAAGTGACCTCTCCAGGTCACAGACAGGGACCTCTTAGGATCTCTGAACTGGATTTCTAGCAGCCATTTCTGCCGCATGCAGCAAATGAAGGGTGAATACCATTGAATCAGGACACTCTGGAAATTTTTTCTTCCCCTTGCTGAGGATGCCCTCTCATTCATCTTCCCCACATGTCCAGCTTAGTACACAAAAGTTTTAACATTCATTTGTCAGATAAACACATTTGTCTGTGCTCCAAGGCCTCCATGCAAATAGGCACTGGGCGACAGCTAAGATGGATCTTGAACACACATCCTCATAAAATATTGAAAGATAGAACTTTCCAAAATCCCCTGAACCTAAGAGTGCAAAGCGCTGCTTACAGAGCTTCAAATAAACAAACACTTAACAATTCTGAAGACATAACAAATATGTTAAACAGGAAAGGTGCATCATAGAAAGTGTCAGATAAATGGAAACTAAAGGGAACAGGAGTTGGGGAGGGTGGAAGTGAGAAATAGGTAACATGTATTTTGTATGTTTAGTCTTATTTAACCTCATAACCATTTAGCAAATAGTTATTATTCTACTGTTTTACAATTTGGAGAAATTGAGTCACAGAGTCCTTAGGGTACATGTCCTGGTCAACTAGTAGATGAATTGGGTTTCAAACCCAGACCTGTGCGAATCCCGGACTCATTTGGCCACTATGAGAAGTGGGAGAGGAAGAGAGAGATTTCAGGTGTCACACAAGTCTGTCCTAGAAAACGTTCGTAATTCTTTGCCCATATCACCCCACCAAATCATTGGTAGCTCAAAAGGCTACATTATGTCCATTTGAACAGTTCTTCTCTGAGCCTCTGACACATCATCACGCTCACTGATAGGACTCTCCGGTATCTCCCTTACCGAGGTCCCTGGAGTCCACGCTAGCATTAGTAACGGAATTTAGGATCATCTGCTTGCCTGGCTTCCTGGCAAGAAGTAGGTAGATCATCTTAGCTGCCTTGTCACAGTGGGTCAAGGGGAAACCAGAAGGCCATTTCAATCAGATCCCACAGCTTGTTCCATAAGCCAGGATCACGATGTTAGCCTTCTCTAGGAATGGAAATCCCAGAGTTTGTACTGGTTTGTGCTACCGAAATTCATACTGGTCAGATTTGCTCCGGTGAGAGAGACTTCAACAGAGCTATCCTGAATTGCCAGACTCTGAATCATCTAAGAGATCTGTATTGTGCTAGGGCTGGATAAAACAGTAGAGGTCTTTACCCAGTGTTTTTCACCCAGAGGACACCCAGTTCTCTCTGCATCCATTCACACTTTAAGTTTACTGGAGGATTTTTTTGAAACCTGCTGCTGGAAAAGAAAAATTCTTGAAAAAAAATCTATTGATTCTAAATCTTTCATCTTACTCATGGGAAACTGGGTCTCCGACACATCTCGTCCAAGGTCATCTGAATAGTCTGGATGGACAGGGTTATGCCACTGTAACAAGAACTCCAAAACTCCGAGCGGCTTACCACAGCAAACACCTATTTCTTACTCTTGGTGTGTGTCCAACACAGCTCTTCTCAATCCCTCCTCAGAGAGGCAGACTGGCAGGGGCACCCTCTTTACACATGCTTACATGATTACCACAGCAAGCAAAAGGACAGCTGGCATCAGGCAGTAGTACGTTGAAGCTTCTACCCACAAGTGACACATCTCTTCCACTCACATTGCAGTACCAACAAAAGTTACATGGCCACACCTGACTTTAAGGGCTAAAGAAGTATAATTTTGGTACCTAGCTAAGAGGAAGAGGGAAGCAATGTTGGTGAATAACCCTAAGGACAGCCAAGGTCATATAGCTAGTTAAATGCAGAGCCAAGAACGCTGGCCTTCCAACACCCTGTTGATGTGTTTTTCTATTTCCCTGTCCTTCAACTCTTCTGATATGTAGACAGCCAATGTTCAATATTCGGATATACCAGTAAAAACACCTAAAATTATAATTTTTTCAATTGGGGAAAATTTCCAGGTGTCATTTCAACATTATTAATTGGATCACTTGTTTCTTTTTCTCAGAACAAAAACTAAATGCAAGGTCAATTCTGACCTTTACTTGGAAACAAGCAAGGAAAAAAAAGCTATTTTAAGAACTTTTAGTTTGATAATAATAAATATAGCATTATAAAATAAATATAAAGATTGAATAAAGCAAAACTCCCACACTAAGTGTATTATAAGTTTACCTTCTTTCCTATAGGCAAAAAATTTTTAGGATATCTTTTGCATCCTGCCACAACATATGTTTGCATGTTAATTTTCAATGAGGCATCAGGAAAAGAATGACTGGTGCGTGTTGGAGAAATAGAATTGAAAACAAAATCTTCTCTCAGCTCCCAAATCCTCTTGACAAGGGTAGTAGACAAAGAAAACACTTTATTATTGAATAAATATTAAGATATAAGGTGCTGCACATCACATCACAGGCAATCCACTAATCCTATATAATAAAGAGCTAATATGCTAATTAGGCCAAACAGCCAAATGACTATGACATTCTGGACGAAGCCAGGGCTGCAACGGGCCTCTTGTAGAATATAAAGATAGAAAGCAATCACACCTTGTGTAGCCAAGCTGATGCAACCTAATAGTAGTGTTTTCAGGATAAACTTGACAATACCATTTGTCACACATAATTCATCCTAACTTCCCCTGGTAATTGGGGTGGCCATCTGTGTTAGCTAAACTGCTTTATCTAGAGGAAAAACAAACTTCTCATCTCTTTATGACAGGAAGTAGTTTTGCAACTGGGAGCAAGGTGCCCATTAAAATTAGACTCCTATCCTTCAATAAAGACTAGAAGATAGAGGTTCTCTCTCCTTTGATGTTTGCATTTCAAACAGATGGCTCCCAGGTCCTTGAGAAAGACATTCTGGGTCATAAAACAGACAAAGGCTAGCTGACAAAAGGCCCCTCTTGTCTTCAAAAGAATTAATATACAGTTCAAAGAGATGAGAAAGTACTTACAATTCTGTTTCTAAGGTGAATGCTCAAAGAAAAAGGAAGAGAAAGAAATCTTTTTTATTTTCAACTGGAAAAATTGTCTTATTTTTAATTTGTCCTTATTCACCTAAACACTCTAGAGTAAGAGGACTCTAAGAAGATTGAAGAGCTGTAAGAGCTAGAATGTGAAAGAGAAGACTCCACTTAGAAAATTGAGAAGGAGGTGGACTACGTGTGTGGCTCAACCATGTATAGATCAAGTAGGCTTTGATATAAAGAACTCTGTAGGACCAAGAAGGAAATGGAAACTCAAGACAGTAAAGGTGGTGCTGCCACGGGGTGAAAACCGATTTCACTGAAGCCCAAACCACCACTTTTGTTCCCTTGCCTATAAACTGCAGTTGATATTACTTTATTTCTTCCCTTCGATATTGAAGAGATTTCAGTATACAATTTCCTTCCATCCTTTCTGCTTATTCTTTTCCCCTTTATCCCAATAATTCTGCAAACCTCAGCTTTCTATGGGTTTTAGACAATCTCACACTTTCTTTAATTAAAAAGATATTTTTATTATTGATTTCAGAGAGGAAGAGAGACAGAAACCTCTACGATGAAAGAGAATCATTGATGAGCTGCCTTCTGCATGCCCCACACTGGGGATCGAGCAGGCAACCTGGGCATGTACCCTGACAGAAATTGAAATTTGACCTCCTGTTTCATAGGTTGATGCTCAACCACTGAGCCATGCTGGTTGGGCTATTTTTTTCTAATGATAAGATTTCTTTAACATTTATTCATGTTATCTGTGTTTTCCGATGTTCTTAGGCAACCCTGGCGACCCACAGGTTGAGAACAGCTGCTGCAGAGCCTAAGACCATCAGAAAACACAGATATTTACATCACGATTTATTAACAACAGCAAAATTACAGTTATGAAATAGCAACAAAAATAATTTTATGGTTGGGGGGAACTGTATTAAAGGGTCAGGGCATTAGACAGGTTGAGAACCACTGACTGTAGCACCATTTATTTATTTTTTCATTATTTCTCTTGCCCAGAAAAACAACTGTTATGAGAAATGTCTGGGATTTTACTGCCTTATTTTCTAGGATTTTTATGGTTTGAGTTCTAACACTTGAGTCTTTAATCCATTTTGAGTTTCTTCTTATATATGGTATAAGAAGGTGACCTAGTATCATTTTTTGCACATATCTGTTCAATTTTCCAACACCATTCATTGAATAGACTGTCTTTACCTCATTGTATGTTTTAGCTTCCTTTGACAAACATTAATTGACCACAAAGGTGTGGGTTTATTTCTGGGTTCTCTACTCTGTTCTGTTGATCTATATGTCTGTTTTATGCCAGTACCATGCTGTTTTGATTACTATGGTCTTGTAGTATAGTGTGATAACAGGTAGCATGATTCCTTCAACTTTTTCTTCTTTCTCAAGATTGCTTTGGTGCTTTGGGGTCTTTTGTGGTTCAATATACATTTTTGGAATATTTGTTCTAGACCTATGAGATATGCCACTGGTATTTTATTTATTTTTATTTTTTTAAAATAAGTTTTTATTGATTTTAGAGAGGGAGAAGAGGGGAGAGGGAGAGAGAAAGAGAAACAGTGATGTGAGAGAGAAACGTCCATCTGCTGCCTCCTACATGCCAGCTCCTGGGGATCGAGACCACAACCTGAGCATGTGCCCTGACTAGGAATCAAACTGGCAAACTTTTGGTGCATGGGACGATGCTCAACCCACTGAGGCCATATGGCCAGGGTATTATTGGTATTTTAATTGGAATTGTATTTAATATACAGATTGCTTTGGGAAGAATGGATATTTTAATGATATAATTCTTCCAATTCATGAACATAGTATATGCTTTTACTTATTTATATCTTCTTCAATTTCTTTCTTCATTGTTTTATAATTTTCGAGTACAGGTCTTTATATCCTTGGTTCAATTTATTTATGGGTATTTTTTATGCAATTGTAAATGAGATTTTTTTTAAAAAAATTTCCCTTTGATAGTTCATTATTGGTGTATAAAAATAAAACTGATTTCTGGATATTTATTTTGTATCCTCCTACTATACTGATTCCATTTATTAGTTTTGGCAGTTTTTTTGGGTGGAATTTTTATAGTTCTCTAGATGCAGCATCATGCCATCTGCAAATAATGATAGTTTTATTTCTTTCTTTCCAATTTGGATGAATTCTATTTTATTTTATTTTTTTGGTCTGATTGCTGTGGCTAGAACCTCTAGTCCTATGTGGAATAAAAGTGGTGAAAGCAGATATCACTGGCTTGTTTCTGACATTAAGGGGAATGTTTGTAATTTGTGCCCATTGAATATGATATTGGTTGTAATCAGCCTGCACATTCGCATCTGCCTCCACTTGGCTCTCATGGCACAGAGGTTTCTAAGAAGATAGCAGTAAGACCAAGCTCCTTCAATCTCTGTATATAAAAGCCTAAGCGACTGGTGGTCAGTGTGCTCCCACAGTGGGAGCACTGCTCAGCCAGAAGCCAGCCTCATGGCTGGTGAGTGCAGCTGCTGCTGCAGGAGCCTCTCTTGCATCCGTGGCAGTGCTACCAAGCATCGGTGGCATGTGCAGTGGGGCTGTGATGAGCAGGAGCAGTGCATCACCTGGCTCCAGCTTGGGCTCTTCTCCAGACACCTGCCACTTATGCACTGCTACATCCCTTGGGGGATGTTGGACTGCCATTTAGGCCTGATCCCCATTCTTTGAGGCGTCCTGGGTTGTGAGAGGGCACACGCCAGGCTGAGGGACCCCATTGGTGCATGAGTTTCATGCACTAGGCCTCTAGTTTTAAATGATAGTCATGGTTGAAGGTTCTTTTTTTCATCACTTTGAATATTTCATGCCATTCTTTCTGGCCTAAAATATTCCTGTTGACAATCTTATGTGAGTTCCCTTGTAGGTAACTATCTTTCTCTTGCTGCTTTTAAGAGTCTCTTTTTGTCTTAAACTTTGCCATTTCATTTATGATATGTCTTGGTTTGGGCCTCTTTGGGTTCATTTTGTTTGGAATGCTGCTCTTTCTGGACTGTTTCTCTTTGTCCTTAACCAGTTTAGGAAAGTTTTCAGTCATTATTTCTTCAACTAGATTCTTGATCCCTTGCTCTCTCTCTTTTCTCCTTCTGGTGCTCTTATGATACAGATATTGCTATGCTTTGTGTTCTTCCAAAGGTCTCTTAAACTTTCCTCATTTTTAAAATTCTTTTTTCTTTCTGCTGCTCTGATTGGATTTTTTTTCAACCTTGTATTCTAAATTACTGATTTGAACCTCTGCTTTACCCACCCTGCTGCTTATATTACTTCCAGTGTATTCTTTATTTCATTCAATGTATTCTTATTTCTTTTTTATGGTTTCTATGTCCTTTTTTATGCTATGGAGCATCCTTATGACCATTTTTGAACTCTATATGTGATAAATTGCTTGCCTCCATTTCATTTATCTCTTTTTCTGGAGAGTGCTCCTGTTCTTTTATTTGGGGCATTATATTTGTCTCCTTTTTTGGCTACCTCTTTTTTTTTGCTTCTATGTATTAGATAAAACTGCTATGATTGACAGTGGTGATTGGGTGGCTTTGTGCAGTGACCTTTGGGGTCCATTGGTTCATTCTCAATCAACTGAGCTGAGTGCTCCAGAAATGTCCCTTGTAGAATCAATCTTGCCTTTTTTATTTTTAATATATTGGAATCTGGTTTTCCCCGAATTGTATATTCTTGAATTGGCCAATTCCCACTTTTACCAGCTATTGCAAAGCCCAAAGTTATATGGTTACTTTTCCTCAAGGTCTTGACATTTGTATATAACTGATTCTTTAGTTCCTATCAGAGAAGCAGTTTCCACAAGTTACTTTCTACACTTTCAGAGAGAAACACATTTTGGAAGCAAAGTTCTGAATTTCTCAAATAGGATTTGACCAAATGAGATGTCCTGATTGTTGATCTTCTACTAAATTTGTATAGCTCGTGCCCAAATAGCTTATAATTTATATCAAGTTTAATTCATCATATATTTTCTCAGTCTGATATGTACTCTGTTGCATAATTTTGCAATAATTCACTCCTTTCTTCAGCCTTGTTTTTCCTAAAACCAAATGCTCTGAAGGTTCTTTCCACTCATGTTCCTTGTAGGAACTAAGTATATATTTTCTTGAAGAAACTATATCATCTTTACTAATGAACTACTTATCTTTGTTCTTGTATCTATTTCCTCTGTTGGTTTCTAGATATGGCCTCCAACCAAATCTTAGTAACATCTATGGTCTAGATTTATCACTTTCTACCTCATATAACACTTGTTTTAATAAATTTTCTATCATGCTGCATCTGACATAATGAGTAAAATCTTCATTTAAGTTTTTCTGTAGGGTGCCTAACATAAGGTTTGACACATGGATAGTTGATAACTATAAATAAACAAGTGAAGGCACAGATTGTTAGTTTTAATTACAAATTAACATAAGACTAACATTTGAAAATATTTTTTCTCTCATTAAGCCTTGATCGAGTAATCAGGCAGATAAGGAAACAGAATAATTAATCTAGTAGCAAAAACACGGCAGGCAGTCCAAAATCATTCGACAACTCAGGGACAAAGACCAAATAGGACTAATGTAGGTATATTTATAGGAATGAGGAGCAAATGAAAAATGGAAATCAGTTCAGAGGAGAGTCATTTATAAACCGAACCTCTTATAATTGGTTATTTTGTCTATGAATCCATGCTTGAGTAATATATACAGCGAGTAGAGTTTTACCTTCCTCACTCATAATTCTGAACAGAATAATGTCTGATAGCCTGATGCTCTAGACTCTCTAGCTTATCATACTTCAAGTACATACCATGGCCTATTTGGATAGTACCTGGGAAAAAAGAAAAGGTGTTTTTTTTCCACCCTAGAGAAGGAGGAAGGTAAGATATCCCCTGGACATAAAAAGTAATTCTTAAAAACAATACCACTAAACAAAATTCTTTCCCTAGCCCCGCTGGCATGGCTCAGTGGTTGAGCATCAATGTATGAACTATGAGGTCATGGTTTGATTCTGGTCAGGGTACATGCCTGGGTTGCAGACTTGATCCCAAGTGTGGGGCATGCAGGAGGTAGCCAATCAATGATTCTCATCATTGACATTTCTCTCTCTCTCTCTCTCTTTCCCTTCCTCTTTGAAATCAATAAGAGTATATTTAAAACAAAATTCTTTCTCTGAATATTTATTTAGTTTAAGACATTAGATAGTAGTCCATGTTTAGTTTAAACTTCTTGTGAGCACATAAGATTACTTGAATAGCAAAGACCTGATATTGTATCTTCCAGTAATGGATATGTTCCTCCAGGAACTTATAGAGAGCTGTAGTACATACCATGTAAAATAATAATTGGTCACTTTTAAAATATTTTATCCCTGTTTGGTGAAGTCAATCATGGGCAGTGACTGGGGAAATATTTTGGGAGTAGAAGGAATTATCTCTCAACTATAAATCCTACCTCCTTAGTAGCTGCTAATTCTGCTCACAATCAGGCCATCCTGGCCATGATAAGAACACCTTTCCAATGGAAAAGGTAGGATAAAGCAAAATATGCAGAGAATCAACTTGTTTGTCCTGTATGATGATGTCCCAGAGGGAGGCAGGGATGGCACTTCTTATAAATTGGTTCAGAGTAGACAATTAATCCAGAGAACAGGGAACTTGCTGGTGTTGATGAAGAAATGAATTATCCCACTACCCTGCTGCAAATGCCCCTGAGGGTGCCTTTTGGAAGCAGCTTCTTTCTGAAAAACAGTCAGGAACAAGCTTTTCAATTCAACTGGCCCATGTTCTTTTTGTTTATCTCTGATATCCTTTTCCCAGAAACTGACCTGACTTGCTGGGCTAGGTTAAGTGAGTGCTAGTAATTCCACCGCTCCTCACAGTGAAACGTATACCACTATTAAAACAAAACAAAACAAACATGAAGTAATTCCTTTTCTTGTTACAGGAAGCTCTTTGGGTTAGACATGGGATTGTTTTCTCTGCCCTTGGTGAAAAGTTTCCACCCTTTCTTTTGTTGGCATTGCTGAAGTCTGTTGTATTAATCTATTGGCATCTGCAGATACCATTAGCTTTGGTAACAATGACACTGAACTCTTATTGAGAGCCAGGTGCACTATGTGTAGATACAATACATTGTTCTCTTCGTAGACTTCTTTTCCCTTTTTTTTTTTTTAAAAAAAAAAGTACAGTTGATGTTTAACATTATATTAGTTTTAGTTGTACAGCCCCATGATTAGACACTTATATAACTTATGAAGTGATCATCTGATAAATATAGATTTCCTTCAAATAGAAGTTACTCCAAGATTCCAGTCAAGATGGCAGTGTAAGTAAACAAAGTACTTGGAACCTTCCACAATCACATCAAAATTATAACTAAATTACATCCCACACAGGGGGTGCACATGGAGTGCCCAGGCTGGGTGACCAGGGATGCTGCACCACTGGGCCCTACAGGGCACATACTGCACAAACCCACTCTACTGAGTCCAGGAGACATAGCAGCTATACCTAACATGTAGAAACAAACACAGGGAAGAAAACAAAATGAGTAGACAAATAAACATGTCCCAAATAAAAAAAACAGACACCTACAGAAAAAGAACTAAATGAAATGGAGACAAGCTACCACATACAGAGTTCAAAACAATGGTTATGCGAATACTCAAGGGATTTAGACAGCAGAATAAAGGACAGGGAAACTATGAAAAAGAACTAGTCAGACACGGAGGATACACTAACTGAAATGAAGAATAAAAAGTAATAATTAGTAAAGCTGAGATTCAAACACAGGTTATCTCATCCCAAAGCCCAAATTGTCAGCCGTCCCACTCTACCCATCTCTAAATAGCTACCTTCTTAGTTGCCATGAAAACAGATATTGGTGTGCATACAGAGGGGAACTGTGGTATTGGAGAGGGGGAGTGCAATGTCTTTGGTAATCGTCCTGCTCTTTTTCTTCCTTCAGTCCAAGTTGTCAATCACAGACCTCTTAGTCCAGTCCTAGAAGGTCACAGTGCAATTCTTCAAAGGTAATCCTGTTGGTGTATTTCTGGGGGAAAAAAACCAATAAACCCCCAAAAAACAAAAACAACAACAACAACAAAACCCACAAGAATGTGTTTATTTTGTTCATACACAAATTTTGCCTACATAAGCATAACAAAGTTTTTCTTTTCATAGACTGAGGAACGGTAGAGATACAAACCTATAAATATGCATTTTCAATTAACCTTTTACTCTCTATGTCTTTCAATTTGATCCAAGTGATCTCTATTTCAGAAACCATTTATATCTGTCACTTGATTTTTCCGAATATATATCTTTTCTTGTTCTGTTATTTTCTCCTTTCATTGCTTCTGCTCTCCTGTCTTTTATGACCTATTGAAGTCATCCTCCATCACTTCCACTTTATTCTATTTGTTAGAAGTTAAGTCTAAGTCAGGGGAAAGGGAATTAGATCAACCCTTTGAAAGAAGTGTCAGAGACTGTTCGGACCTATTTGAATGACCACAGGTACTTACCCTTTCACATAGCCATGTGTTTTAGGGAGGACAGCTTACATTCTCAGCAGGTGGTTCTCAAAGCGTTTTAAAATCATCATAACATGGCAACAGTATACACATACTTAGGCCCTACCTCAGAAGTACTGAACAAGAAACATGGGATAGGGCTCGGTGATCTGTGGTTTAACAAACTCTGCAGGTGATTCTAATGCACAGTCAAGAACCATCAGCCTCTTCTGGGCTTGGTAATTCAATGATCACGGACAGCTTGGAACCCAGCTCTGACCAATTAGCTGTGATTCTATCCTGGGGCTTCTGGGAAAGCTTTCATTTCTCTGAGAAGCAGCTATGGGTGTATTTGGATCTTGTGGTGTTGAAGCGATTGCAAACCACCTTGTTATCAGCCTAAGGTGGAAGGCCTCAGTCAGAGCAGAAGTGGCAGAGCTTTGCAGATGCTGGGCTGTGACCTGGATGCACCTTTGCGGAAGTCTGACTGCGTTATGGACTTGGGACTGGGTGAGTTGATAAATTCCCTCATTGTCTTTGCCAATTTGAGACAATGTTTTCTGTTACTTGCCTCTAATATCCCAATTGACATTCTAAGTGAGTACGTGTAACTTCAAGTGGCCAACTGAGATTATCTCTCTCAATACTCTCTGCACAATTGGATTATATGAGAAGTTTTTAAAAAAATACCACCCCTGGGCTCACTTCTAGGGAATCTGAGTCAAGTAGCCTGGCACGGAGCCCTGACACTGGAGTTTTTTGATAGGGGATTCCAAAATGGAGGCAGCTTTGAGAACTATTGGTGACAACAGCTACTGAGGGTTGTTTGTCTAGGTCAGTGTTTCCCAAAGTGTGGTACGTATACCCCCAGGGGTACTGGAAGAGTTTGGTGGGAGTACACTTTGCACCGGAGTTTGGTGGGGATATACACTGTACCGTGCTTAGCTGCGCCTAATTCTACGTTCTCATGAGTCAAAGTCAAGACAGTCTTGTGATGCGTGAGATGGTCCGGTGTGCAAATAAATGTTATTTATAATATAACTTTTATTTATATTTTATTATGAAAAATTTTATGTTTTGTTTATTATTATTTTGTGTATGTACCAAAAAATAAAAAATAAATATATTTTGATTATTAAAATACATCCATTTTTTTGACGAGGGGTACTCAGCGTTATGAAAATTATAGATATGTCAAAAGTTTGGGAAACACTGGCCTAGGTTTTGAAAACAAGTTCTCCTCTAACATTCCCAAACTGTCCTAGAATGAGAACTATATAAACCCAGAAGCAGGTGCACAGTATTCTTTAAAAAGTGGGATACAGCTTCCTTTTTCTTACACAGTTGCTACTAAAATAACATTTACTAGGTTAACATGACCACTTTTCTAAGTGTACCAAGTAATTCCTTCTAATTGAGTGGCTTGTCCTGTACTCTGATGCTTCTAGTTTCTTGCAGCCCACAGTTCTGGGTGGCTATAGGAGCACACCTGTCATTTCTGTTGCTTTTATTTTGCTCACCAGAAAAAGGCAACTCCAGCAATTCTTCCTCTAATGCTGAGGAATTATTTTCTGTGTAAGTTCTGAATTTTTTTGTTTTATCTACCTACTTCCTATTCTCACTTAAAAAAAATTATTTCAGAAGGGAGAGGGAGATAGAAGCCTCACTGATAAGGGAGGATCATTGAGCGGCTGCCTCCTGCACATTGATCTCAAAATAGCACGAATACATTACCTTTGCAGGACTATATGTATATATTTTGTATATTTCTCTAACATGCACACTTTTGAAAAAAAAATATATGATTAGCACTTAAAACAGTATGCTTCCTAAAAGGAAGGGGAAAGGAGAAAAATTAGTAGTGAAGAGAGAAAAATAAGAGTCTTGCCGTGAACAACAGTGAGAGTATCAACTGCCAGAGGAATATGATTATTCAATCTTTGTATCTGAGATTTCCCACTGAACCATGTAGAGGCCTCTCACACCTCCAAATACACGGTGGGGTTTGAAAATCCGTAATTGAGCCTGACAATTGCTTATTAATTGGAATTATAAGAATAAACAAGACAAAGTGTAAGCCTAAGGGCTTTGTTTAAACAAGAGGCTCAGAGTAAGGGGCTGCTGGTGCGGACTGTGCACTGCCCAGGGGGCCAGCCCGGGAAAGGAGGAGCCAACCACAGCCAGGACTCCGTGCAGCCCAGGGACCATTCCTGCTCACAGGGAGGACTACACGGGCCAGGGGAGCCCTGGTGCGGCTTTTACTTTGGGAGTTTACTGTAAATTCCAGGAGAGTAAAGGCCGTCTGTTTCCTTCACATTGTATGCCAGAGCTTAGCATAGTGCTGGGTCACATGGTTAGAACCTGATAAATATTTGTGGAAAGAATGAACAAGTGCTGCCATAACATTGGGGCAGGTTGAAGTTTCTAGAAGTCCTGCTTCTTTCTTTCTTTTTCTTTTTTTTTTTTAAGTCATCATATCCTCAAGATTTTATGCTCACGTAATGAAACAAAATATGAAGCTTAGAACAGGGTCACTTGGCCCTTTCTTGGCTTCTCTCCTCCTGATTCAACATGCTTGCATCTTGTAATAGCCAGTGTCCTCTGAGATCTGTAGTTGGGCTCAATGCATTCATGCATCAGCTCAATCTTTGTAATTTAAATTTTTTTTTGTTGTTGCAGAAAATTGGCTTAGTCGACCCACCTTAGCCGCTCTGCTTCCTGTCTTAATGCCACTTTCCCTGTGATACAGAGAATCCTTGCCCTTCTTGTGCTGTGTTACTTTGTGGGGTTGATGCTTGCCACACTTACAGGCAGTCCGGCAGGTTTTAGGGAACTTCACCTTGTTTGGGAGAGGGCGATTGGCATGGAAAGCCAGCAGTCCAGTTTCTTTAAGTGGAATATTCTTTGTGAATCCTGTTTAATACTTTCTCATAGATATGCATATACATTAAACACATTTTTGATAGTTAAACAAAACAACTTCATTTTAGTATGGTAGAAGCAACATGCTCTAGCAATCAAGGATTTGGACCCTGGACCAGGGCAGGGACAATCTGAGTCTTAGTCCTGGGCCGCCACCAGTATCACCAGCACCTGGGAACTTGCTAGACCAGCATTTCTCGGGGTTATACCGGGCATATTGAATCAGAGCTCCGGAGGCAGGCCCCCGGCAATGACTTAACGGGCTCTCCAGGTGATTCTCATACAGGCTAACACCCGAGAGCCACCAGCTTGAACCATTTATCATACATTTTGTTCTCCTCCACCTTTTTCACTCCTTTGGTCCCCCTGCTTTTACTTTAACATTTGCTTGGGGACTAAAAATAATTGCTGTATTCTGACTGCATCTATTTTTTTCCATTTGCAGTTAATAAGTAAGAAAAGTCTTCTCCTGGCATACCGTATTGAGGTTGGTTTTGGATTCAATGGGGCCTGGTTATATGCATTGTTGTTTCCTTCTCGGAGTAGCACACACATGGCCTCAAGACGGAGGCATATTAGAAGAAAGCGAAGTAAAAATATTCAACTGTTCATTGTAATGACTAGTTTTTCTACTCCTATATTCTAGTATTGCTCTTCAAGTTGGCTATGTGTGTTGTTTTAAAATATGTGAAAGTTGAGTTAGAAAGAGGGCAAATATTTAATATTAGGGTCTGAAAATCATGATGAGAGAACAATAAACCAATTACTAGGATATAAGTAAATATTAAACAGTAATAGTCAATCAGTAGTGAAATGTGTGCCAAAGGAATCACTTGGAAAAAAGTCTTGCTAAAGGAGGGTCATGGAATTGAATTGAATTTTGAGTTAAGAACATTGTTTTATCTGAATTTGCTTTGACAAATGAAAGCAATGATTACCAATTAATAGGACATACAACAGTTGTCATTTACTCACACAGACCTAGAAATTTCTCTGAAGTGAAAAATTAATAGTAATACACCAGTTAGCAAGAAATATATATATATATATATATATATATATATATATATATATATAATCATCATTGGCCCATATAAGGCCTCTCTTATTTTTTCCTTTTATATCTCTCCCTTACTCCTCATTTTCACTTCTCAGGTAATCATTCTGATGCATTTTATGTATATTCTCTATTTTTTTGGTAAAATTTGTATTTTGTATACATACATTTAAAATTCTAGAAAAATTTAAGTACATAGTAGAGAGCAATTATAATAAGCTTTCTGTACTCATTATCAACTTCAATAATTATAAACTCATGGCCTAGATTATTTTCTTTTTCTACCTGCTGACTTCTACCCTATCTGGATTATTTTGAAACAAATTTCAGATTTTTATTGTTTATTATCTATCTATCTACACACACACACACACACACACACACATATATATATATATATATATTGCAAAATTATGTAAATGATATTTTTACAGTATATTTATTTGTTAACACTGGCTTTTTGGTGACCAAGATTTGTTTTTGTAGGTACATCTAGTCTATTACTTCTAACCGTCCATGGTACCCTTTGGGGCTTCATATATTTTGTATCTCTTTTTCTAGGGTAGGAGCGGGAGATAACTACATTGCCTTTATCTCCATCCTATCACAAGTAGAACTGCAGTGAGCAACTTTATACATGCCCCCTAATGGGCCTGGGTGAGAGTTTCTTTGTAATCAATACTCACGGGTAGAATTTTGAGGTCAAAGAGCATATGATTACTTCATTGGATTAAGTACTGCCAGATGATGTAGACATCCTGCACAAGTACCAGGAACACTGGCATTATTTAGCACTCCAGTTTATTAGGCATAAAACTATATTATTGTCTTACCTTGGATTTTACTGATTACTAATAGTTTTGACTATCCTTTAATATTCTTTTAAAATATATTTTATTGATTTCAGAGAGGAAGGGAGAGGGAGAGAGAGGTAGAAACATCAATGATATGAGAAAATCATTGATTGGCTGCCTCTTGCATGCCCCCCACTGGAGATCAAGCCCACAACCTGGGCATCTGTCCTTGGCCAAAATCAAACCTGGGACCCTTCAGTCCACAGGCCAATGCTCTATCCATTGAGCTAAATCAACTAGGGATCCTTTAATATTCTTATAAGGTTTTTGGGTTCCCTCTTCTATAAATTGATTTTCAGCATTTTCCCACTGGAGTTTTTATCTTAGTGATTTATAGGAATTTTTTCGTTTTTAAAAAATATGTTGGAACTTTGTTAAGTTTGAACATTGGTAGTATCTTCTTCAAACCTGTCATATGCATAACTCTCTACATGGTGTCTTTGTATAGAAATTCTTCTTTTTGGCATGTAGAAATTTAGCTTTCCTATCACCATTTGTAGGTATATTTTTCAAATCTCTATTCTATTTCACAGGTTTATATGTCTGACTTTTTGCCAGTACCATCCTGCTTTGTAATACTGTTTAATATTAGAAAGTATGATGCCTCCAGCTTTGTTCTTGTTTCTCAAGATTATTTTAGCTATTCAGGGTCTTCTGTGGTTCTATGTGAATTTTGGGCTTGTTTTTTCCTATTGCTGTACAAAAAATGCCACTAGAATTTCGATAAGAACTGTATTGGATTTGTAGAGATCCAATACTATCTCTTTGGGTAGTATAAATGTTTTAACAATCATGATTCATGTAATATATGTCCTTATTATCATAAGCATATTTATGAGGCCTATTTTAAATAAACTATAAGATTCAGTAATTCTGTTTCAGTTGGCATATATTGGTGTCTTAAAGTTTCCCCCCCCCAAACTTCTTTAGTTGTATATATAGAGGGGTGGGTGAAAATAGATTTACAGTTGTGAGTACCTGAAACAATTTATTCTTGTTTTATTTATTTATTTATTTATTTATTCCTTTATTGTATTATTTAGTCATATTATTTATCTTCTTTTTCTTCTTCTTGTTATTATTTTGTATTCTTACTTATGATTTATCTTTTAGGTAATGATGGCTGGTAATTTAACATACTTTTGCCCATCTCTGCATATATATAATTTACTTAATTCCTCATGCCCTCCTATGAATATTAGCTATTGTGTGTAACCATACATATATACTGGAGTAGAACCAAGGGCCAACTTCTAGTCTGTATCTCTCCTGTGAATTTCAAGGAGACAAGAAGGGAAAGGAAGGGGGTGAGAATCTAGATATAAGGGTCCCAAGCCTCCCAAAACCACTGTTTGTTACCTCCTCCAAGCACAGCTCTGTCAGGCTCCCCAGAAATGTTGAAAGTAGGATATGGGTCATTGGGATGTGACATATCCCTCTTCTGGTTTTAGAAAAGTATTAAGTGATAAATGTATGCTCAGGGATGGCTGGCCTGGCTGCTCTTTTCATTAATTCCTCACCTCAAGAGGGCTTCCTGCTGCTCTAATTTCATTCAGTCCATGCTGGCAATGCAACCTAATGCCTTTTATGATGAAGAGGTTTACCTAATAATATTGGGGAGGGAAATGAGAAGCATTTAATTCCAATCCATCCTTTCACTGTCACCCTCACCCATGACACTCGTCCTATAGAGAATTTGATACCCCAATGCACAGTCATGGGAGAGAAAGAAGGAAAAGGTAAGTGCATGATAGTCCAAAGGTAGCAACCTTTCACTTGCGGCCAATAGTGAAAGTTCCATGTGGCCATAGGCTACCTTTAAAGAGGAAAATGTACTTGTTTTCCTCAGAAAATTGTATTTCTATAAGTAATAAAACTTGTGCATAGTTATGGCTTATTTTGGGGATTATAAAGGCAGGAATAATACATTCAGAAAACTCTACATAATCTGTCAATGTTGTGACTATAAACAAATTTTAGGGTGACATGAGATTTGGTGGAATTAATTTGAAGACTGTGATTATGGATGAGAAAGAGAACTGGCAGGAAGTCTAAATCTTGGCATAAGGAGTTAGCCCAGGGAAACTGCTGGATAGGGGGAGCAGTGTGAGTCCTATCTTCTAGGAAGCCACATGTAATCTAAGAAAAGAATGTGATTGGGTGAGAAATAATATTAGGGAATGAAGTCAGGGTCAAATCAGAATAGACTTTGTATAACATGCTAAGGATCAGAGCTTTATTTTAAAGACAATAAAGAATCCTGGTAGTATTGGTTAAAAGTAAAATATACCACTCTAGATAGGGGACATTTATTTGGTTAACTAATATACATGTGTAATGTACCTTGTAGGTGGTTTAGACTTATAAAAAACACACAATAATTTGTATTTTTCTCCCAAAGTGGGCTTTTTAAAAAAGTAGGTAGGTATGTTTTAAATATTATATGAGATAAATTTATATTAAAATATTCATTGTTTATCAGAATTACATATTTAATCTGGCACTCTCTTTTTATTTGATCTGAAAACCTTACATATAGAATATATTAAATCTCTAGTATCAGCTGAATATGACTCAGTCAGTAAGGAAACATCTTAATCAGAAAGATAAGAGAGACCCTTGTTAAAGAAATGTGATCTTTTAGACCACAACAGAGAGAGGGGCTGGCTTGGAGTTTGGGAATGAGTTTGTGCAGAAGATAGTGACCAAGTACCTATGATGAGAAGCTTAAATGGTGGCTGAACTTTTGCCTGTGAGTAAATGGAATAACTTCTTTCCCTTTTCTTCCACTGGACATAAGGCTTGATAGTCATCCTGTGAAGGTCTCACAGGATAAAGCAGCCAGTTCTTTGGTGGCAGCCAGTTCTACAGATCTTTCTCTTGGTTCTCCATTCTTCTATTTCTGCTTTTACTGTTTGTGACCTGAGGTCATATTACTAAAATAAAGCACTCTTACATAAGGAAAAATGGAACTAGGAAAAAAACACCACCAAAACCAGGCGGAAAGTAATATGTTAGGAGTAAATTTAAATACCGTATTTGCAGGCGTATAAGACGACCCCCTAACATTTCCACTCAAAATACAGAGTTTGTTATATACTCACCATATAAGACTACCCCCACTTGGAAGCATATTTTTCAGGGCCAAAAAATCGTCTTATACGCCGGCAAATATGGTATTTAATCAATTGTTTTAATAAATAGAGCAAAATCATTAATAAAAAGACTCAGATTAGGTAAAAACAAATATCTATCTTGTACAGAAAGGATAATATATATTAGATGTATACTAACTAAAAATAAAGCTATGGTTGCTAAATATCAAGCAAGAAGAAGTTTTAAGACTATAGAAAATGCCTACAAATTTAAACTTAAGGGAACCCAATAGCTCTATATACATACTAAAACAAAGATGGATAAAACCAAGAACACTGACCACCATCAGAATTGAATTGGGATAAAAGCAAAATGGACATCCTTCATTGTTCTAAGGAAATCCCATTTCTTATTCCTTAAGGTCAGCAAAGAAGAGTGAGACCACCTGGAGTTGTAGGTTGAGAGAGTCATTTTTCTTTTTTTCTTTTTTTCTTTTTTGAGGGTCATTTTTCATAGTCAAATGTTGAAAAGCTGTCAAATAGAATGAAACATTGAAAAATCTAGAGTGAAGGAAAAAGTCATTGCAGACTTTTGTAAAAATTATTTTAGAAAAGAGCCAAAGTCAGATCTCAGGTCTAAGACTAAATGGAAAGTGACAGTATTGCTCCAGAAAACTCTTGTATCTTTTTTCGTGCCATTGGTAGCCACAGAAATATGGTCATGGTAATGAGCCTTATTGGGCCTGGATGTACCATTTTGCTATTTCTGCTGCCCTTACGATGCTTAGATTGGGGCTTCTCTCTAAGGCAATAGCTCTTGGAAACTGAGCCATAAATGAGGCACAAGTCAACTCAATTCTGGTTTCCAAATTTAAAGGGAACTGTTTTATATATATTTATCTATTTTTCTCCTTTAGTTGATCACTTGGCTAAGTGACAATAGTAGGGTAGGATGGTACCTACCAGGGTCTAGCAACAGAAACAATTTAATATGAGCAATTGATCACATAGGTGATAAAAGAATTAAAGGAGGGATTAGGGGATTGTGCAGAAACTCAGGGCCATCTTGGGCTGGAGGCAAGCAGGGCAGAAGGTTGTGGGCCAATAAGTTGGAGTCATCTAAAACCACAGAGAGGGCTGCCTTATGGGAGTTAGGACTTCAGAGGGAAGCACTGTCCAGTGGTAGCTGGACCCATAGAGTAGGCAAAAATCATTTGCAGAAGGCATGGCTTGAGTTGGAAAAACAGTAAAAAATACCCTAGTTCTCTTTCCTCCCTTCCTCTAGTCTTTTATGAGTGCCTTCCATTAACTAATGGCACCTGGAAGGCAAATGGCAAGGGGGCGAGGCAGAAGAGTGGGAAATAGATCTGAGAACCAACATGCAAGTGACCAGCCCAGCTGGACATGAGTAGAGCATATGGCTCCTGCCCCTCTCTCTTATTTTTGCTCTAGGATAAGTCTCTATCTCCACAGCTAAACAGGACAGAACACATTCCCGATCTTCTTATGTGTAAGTGGTGCCTATTGTTTCTATCTCCTACAGCCTTTCAAATATGGGAGCTAAAAACATGTCTTTCTCTCTGAGGTCTATCCCACAGCACTAAACTGTTGCATTGCCTATGTAGGGAGAATAAATGGAGGGCTACTTAGTAGGTTGTATTGGTCCCAGAGTCTGGACAGGGCTTGAATTTCCATGTAGAATTTAGATGATATAAATCTCAGCTCTAGCACACAAAACTGTACATGAGGCTCCAGATGTAGATCGCCTGTTTATAAATACATTGCACCTTTTTAAAGTATTCATCAAGACAATATAGCTCCATTAGGAAATTATGCCACTGCTAAGCTCTGGTTTGTGTTAGCCTTTTAAAGCATTTGAACACAGAGTTATTTGCCAACTACTGTCAAGCTTGGCTTCACAAAACACTTCTGGGATATTTTATTTTATTTTATTTAAAAAAATATATATTTTATTGATATTTTACAGAGAGGAAGGGAGAGAGATAGAGAGCTAGAAACGTCGATGAGAGAGAAACATCAACCAGCTGCCTCTTGCACAACACCCACCGGGGATGTGCCCGCAACCAATGTACATGCCCTTGACCGGAATCGAACCTTGAACCTTTTAGTCCACAGACCGACGCTCTACCACTGAGCCAAACCGGTTTCGGCCATTTCTGGGATATTTTATTCTCTTGGTCATGAAATCAAGGTTCTATTATCTCTTAACCATCTTTGGAATATTATTAGATCTTTTAAAATTTTTAAATTTTTTTAAATTAATTTCAGAGAGGAAGGGAGAGGGAGAGAGAGATAGAAACATCAATGATTGAGAGAATCATTGACCGGCTGCCTCCTGCATTCCCCACAGTGGGGATTGAGCCTAGAACCTGGGAATATGCCCTGACTGAGAATCACACTGTGATCTGGTTCAACACCTGAGCCTCCCTGGCTGGCTGAGAGATTATTAGATCTTGTTTCATTTCTATAACAAAATAACTATTTCTTTACCTTAGCTATAGAGTTGTTAAGCATACCCTTTTCCCAGAATGTTGATAAAATACCAAAGCTATTGAATTTCCTTACCATCTGTTCACTAATTGGCCCTCATTGGGCCTAGTTGTTCAATTGGAAACCTGCCTAACCTCATTTTCTGTCAATCCACATTTTCCCATTGTACCCAGTGATGATATCATAACATATCCACTATTGGTCAGTGTCACTAAACTATCTTTAAGGTAAAGTTATTATCTTGACAGAGTTTGTTCTTAATGAACTTATACTGCTTTATCATGATGACTGCTTTCTGTCAGTGTTCAAATATCATTAGTTTGATAAACTATTAATAGAATTTCATGGAAAAATGTGGTAATCATACTGACCTATTACTCTAAGAAAACATACTAAGCATTTTTCTTTAACCTTTTAAAACTCTCCTCATTTTCTATGATTCACAAAGAATAAAATTAGTACTGGGACCTGTAGGCAAGGTCTTGTAATATTATGAATGAATAATAAATATTTTTCTGGGGGTGGAGACAAATGAAATATTCTTTTCATGTATAGCTTTTTAAAGCTTGGAACAATATAAGGCTTATATAAAGAACAAATAAAATCACATATAACTCTATTGTATTAAATAAGAATTCCTGTCAGTGGGATTAACAGTAACTTGAAACCTAAGGCTGAAATTTGATAAAACTTAAGACGTAGGCAGTCCAGAGCTGGAATGACATGTCATGATGCTGTCAGACTTCTATTTTTCAGCAAGATGGCTGCTCCACATTCCACCTTATGTGCATATGTTGGGAATAAGTATAAATGATCTCAGCTTGCCCCAGGACTATATATAGTAGCACCTGTGGTTTGCAAATGAGGAAAGGGAGGCACAATTTCTCAAGCTGCACAACTAGATAAGTAGGAAGTCTTGGGTACACATTTCTCTATCTCTCAGGCTCATGCTCCTTCTTTTAAAAAATATATTTTATTATTTTTTTTTACAGAGAGGAAGGGAGAGGGACAGAGAGTTAGAAACATCGATGAGAGAGAAACATCCATCAGCCACTTGTACATGCCCTTGACCGGAATCAAACCTGGGACCCTTTAGTCCACAGACTGATGCTCTATCCACTGAGCCAAACTGGTTAGGGCTCATGCTCCATCTAATATGTTTTATTACTATCTTACTAGCAATGGTTCAATTTGTTTTGACTTTTGAAAGATACCAAAGTTCTTCATTGTCTTATTTTATCAAAAAACCAATGTAATCCCAATTCATAACTAGAAATGTCTTATGTAATCCCCTTTCCCCCCATTCATAACTAGAACTGTCTCTTACTGGGACATAGTGTGGTCTGGGAGCCTACTCCATCGAATTTCCCTGGGGCTGGTGGTGAAGGTTTTTAACAGCACAGATTACTGGACTCAATCCCAGATCCAGTGAGTCAGACTCTGGGAGCTAGTTTCCTGAAAATGCATTTTTAATAAGCTGGACAAGTGAATGTCATGACATTAAACTTTCAGAACCACTGTACTAGAGGATAATTTTTGCTGAGGACAAATTTATTCTCTGGGTTGCAGCTGCTTCCAGGTCATATAGTACTTTGGGGTGAAATTAAGAAAGATAATAATCCTGTTTTTATAGTAAAGGGTTTCTTACCTTTGTTCTGGGAAGTGGTCCCCAATTGCTGGTGTTTATGAGAAAATGATTTATGCTAGAAAAATATAGTTGGTGAGACGTGTGTGTATGTGTGTGTGTGTGTGTGTGTGTGTGTGTGTGTGTGTGTTGTAGGTGACACAGCATCCTGGCTAATATGGTAGACTTTGGAGTCAGAATGACTAGGTTCAAACCCTGATTCTCTTACTGTCTTAGCTATAAAACATTGGGAAAATTATTTACCTCTGTGAGTCTGTCTTTTCTTACCTGTAAGGTGGCAATAATAGTCATGCCTACCTCATGATAGTTGCAAGGCTTTTGAGAATCAATATATGCAAAGCCCTTAGAGCAGCATCTTATAGAAATTCTCAGTAGTTGTTAGCTGATAATGGTGCTTTTATGTCATGGTCAGAGTTTTAATACCTGTGTGGATGGCATGTCTTTGTCTTATTGTAAGGTGTTTTTTAGTCATCCTTTACCTGATAATTCATTTTTTCCCCCTGAAAAGTCTGTGTGCACAGATGCACGTGCCATTAGAAGAGATAGGGTGGCTCTCCATGACTACATTTATTACCGGCAAGCAGCTTATGGCACAGAAACTGTTAACAGTAAGGAAAGAGCTTGCGGAGCTATTCATGCAGAGCCTCCTTGCAGCAGAGTTCCCTTGAGATCAGATGGCTGATTTCTTAGCCACCTCCTCAGAGCAAGCAGGGCTTTGGGAGGTAGGTCACGATTTATCTGAACCTCAACAATTAATTGAGGAATAGTTATAGCAGCCCTCAGACCTCAGAAGAAGGCTGAGACTAATTAAGCTATTTCTGTGCTCAGCATTTTAGGAGAATAAACGATGGTAAGACATTACCATTGCAGTCTGTGATTTATGTAACGCTGATCTTTGAAACTCCTACTGCTTCCAGTTTGGAACGCGTACAGTTGTCCAAAATACACGAAAATGGGTTAATCATTAGAGAGTATCTCACTTTTGTGCACAGGCAGAAACATGCACTCTAAAATTATGGTTCAGTGATTTGAGCAGAGGGCAGAATCAGAGGCCTCAGTTCAAATATTTATTGAGATTTGTTAAAAGGAGAAGTTTTGTTCTTGGTGTGACTTATTTTTATTTTAAAAATTATTTTATTTTTCCATCACCATTTATCCTCTCTAGATCCTCTTCCACTTCCACTCCTCATCCCCCATCCTGCTCACAATCACGACACTGTTGTCCATGTCCATGAGTTTTCTCTCTCTCTTTTTCTTCTTCTTTTGCTCAATCTTTCCATCCCTGCTTCCAACCAGAGCTGTCTGCCTGCTCTCTATACACAAATCTGTCTCTATTTAGCTTGTTAATTTACTTTGTTCAATAGATTTCACGTCTGAGTGAAATCCTATGGTACTTGTCTTTCTCTGACTGGCTTATTTCATTTAGCATAATGTTCTAAAGACAGATGAAGACAAAATGAATCTGTAATGGTCGTGAATAGGAATTTTAGTATAGTCACCTTGTGTGAGGTGGAAAGCAGCTTTTCAGGTATTTCTCCCACCCACCTATCTGCTCTGTGCATTAATTCTGTCACACCTTCATTCAGCATATAGCAGCTGAATAATCCTTCTTGGAATGCCCCTTAATGATTGGTTATATATATACTAGACTTCTGTGCTGCTAGCAAGGTTGGTTGCAGAAGCATCATATGATGATGACTTCTGCGTTGCCCTCAGTAGTGGCTTTCTTTTTATTTTCTATTACACCTCTCATGTTCCTGGACGTGGAGGCAGAATCAGTATTTTGCTTGTTCATCATTGTTGTTTTCCATCCACAGTTCATCTATCTCCTTACCGCCTTTCTCAGGGCTTTTGAAGCATCTTATTGCCTACCACTCCTTGTAGTAATTTATGACTGTAGTTTTCCCTTATATTTTAAGGACTTCTGCACCTGACTTGCTGTCTTTTACTTGCCACTCTTTCCGTCATCACATTTTAATATTAATATCCAGGGATGATCCTCTTACTCCCGACCTCTCAGTTCTTTGAAGTCCTTACCTTGATTACTTTTGTCTTCCACCCCATCTCAACCACTGCTCTAATTGTCATTCAGTTTACAGAAGCTCATTCTAACCTCACTCTCTTTCTTCCCAACATACTCTATAGGTGGCCCTTCCAATAACTTTACTACCTTGAATATCTGACAATTACCCTTGCTGCTTTTTAAGGGACTTGCTTTCCTTGTTTTCTCTTTAGATTCCATACTCTACTATTACTATCACTAGAGGCCCAGTGCATGAAATTCATGCACAGGGTGGGGGGGGTGTCCCTCAGCCCAGCCTGCACCCTCTCCAGTCTGGGACCCCTCAAGGGATGTCCAACTGTCCATTTAGACCCAATCCCACTAAACGGGCAGTTGGATATCCCTCTCACAATTTAGGTCTGCCGGCTCCCAACTGCTCACCTACCTGCATGCCTTATTGCCCCTAACCACTTCTACCTGCCAGCCTGATCACCCCCTAACCACTCCCATGCCAACCTGATTGATGCCTAACTGTTCCTTTGCCAGCCTGTTTGCCCCCAACTTCCCTCCTTTGCAGGCCTGGCCACCCCTAACTGCCCTTCCCCTGCAGGGTTGATCGCCTCCAACTGCCCTCCCTTGCAGGCATGGTGCCTCCCAACTGCCCTCCCCTTTTGGCCATCTTGTGGTGGCCATCTTGTGTCCACATAGGAGCAGGATCTTTGGTCAAAGATCCTGCCATGGATCTTTGCCACATGGGGGCAGCCATCTTGTGTGTTGGACTGATGGTCAATCTGCACATTACTCTTTTATTAGATATGATTCCTTTGAATATGTACTCAACTTCCTTGAACACTTCCTTTACCTTTGCCTCATTTCACACTTTCACCCAAACACCTAAACAAGTCTAGAAGAACAACCCACAATCATGCTGATTGGTCTACATTAAATACATTTGTATCAAATATGCCAGTTGGCTTTCAGTGTGCTCAACTATACTATTGCATTTTCTTTGTGAATTTACTGTTCTGTTGTTATCGGCAGACTCATACCTCTTCTTTCTCAGTCTCCAAACTTCTTTCCTCTCTTTACTTTCAGTTGATGACCTGTTATACTGTGAAAATAGAAATATCAGAAGAAAAAAACACATATTCCCAAACACAATCTATCAACATGTATACATTGTGTCCTTAGAATCTGCTTTCAACCAGTGTTGCTAAGGCTAACCCCACAACTTGTGCATTGGATCTCATTTTATCTTACCTGCTTAAGGACTTCATTTATCCATGTATACTGTTCTTTCTCTTTTGCATCATTTCTCTCTAATGTACTATTTCCACCAGCATACACACCTATTATAATACTAGAGGCCTGGTGCATGAAATTTGTGCACCGGGGCAGGGGGTGTTCCTCAGCCAGGCCTGCACCCTCTCCAATCCTGGACCACTGGTTCCTAATTGTTTGCCTGCCTGCCTGCCTGATGGCCCCTAACCACTCTGCTTGCCTGCCTGATCACCTCTAACTGCTATTCCCTGCCAGCCTGATCGCCCCTAACTGCCTCTGCCTTGGTCCCTGCCACTGTGACTTTGTCTGGAAGGATAAGGTCTAATTAGCATATTATCTCATCTTAAAAATCTTTTCCATTTGACTTATACACACTTCCAGTAACCACCCCATTTTTCTGCTCCCTTTATTATGAATACTCCAAAGAATTTTTTATAAAAGTAATTTTACTTTCTATCCTCTCTTGAATACATCTATTGGATCTTTACTAAAATTGTTCTTTTAAAGTTATTGTTTCTTCAAACCAAATCATTAATTCCAAGTTCTTATTTTTAATCTTTCTGTATTATTTTGCACTGCTTATCCTGCCTCCCACCTCAATTTTTTTTCTCCTATTGGCTTCAGGTATCCTATCATCTCTTGGAAGTCTACCCTCATACTGGCTACTTCTCATTTGTCTGTTGTGAATAGTGCTGCAGTTGACATAGTAATGCAGGTGTCTTTTAATATCCTGTTCTAATTTCCTTTGGATATATACCCAGGTATGGGATTGCTAAAAATTTTCCATTTTCAGTCCTTTGGCTGAATCTCCCTCATTTTCCCAACCTCTAAATTGTGGAGTGTCCTCAGATCTTTTCTCTATTTACATATTCTGGGTGACCTCATTTAGTCTTAAAGATTCAAATATCATATATAAGCTGATAACTTCAAAATTTTCATCTTAGTCTCAACCATCCCCTGAACTCTAACTTTGTATATACAACTTCCTACCAGACATAGTTAGAAGGATGGCTAAAGGCACCTCACCATGGCTAAAACTGATTCCCATTACCCATAACCCATTCTTCCTCTGTCCTCCTGCCTGCATGAATGAAAACTCCATTTACCCTATTGTTCAGATAAAATAAACATTGAAGTTATTTGGGGGCCTTTCATTCTTTCATATACCACTTCCAATTCATCAGCAAGTCCTATAGCTTAATATTCAAAATATGTCAAAGACATACTATTAAAGGGTAAAGGTGGTGAAATATATGGTGATGGAAGGATATTTGACTTTGGGTGGTAAATGCACTATTGAATACTCAGATGTTATATTATGGAACTAGAGGCCAATGCACAGGTTCATGCACCAGTAGGGTCCCTCAGCCTGGCTTACACCCTCTCACAATCTAGGAGCCTTCAGGGGATGTAGGAGTGCCGTTTTTGACCCAATCCCCACAGGGCAGGCCAAGGGACCCCACTGGTGCATGAATCTGTGCACCCAGCCTCTAGTATGTATATAAGATATTTGGTTAATCTCTTCCTGCCTTTCCCCCTCCCCCTTCCCTCTGAGATTTCATCAGTCTGTTCCATGTTTCCATGCCTGTGTGTTGAGCGTCTGCCCCCTGGTGGTCAGTGCATGTCATGGCTACTGGTTGAACAGTCGAATGGTCAAATAGTAGCTTAGGTTTTTCTATATATTGATTGTATACTTGAAACCTGTATAATTTTATTAATGTCACCCTAATAAATTTAAATTAAGTCAAATGAAAAAAACAACTTAGAAAAATACCTGTCAAAGACAACCACTTCTACCATTTCTCTTGATATGACCCTAGTAACAAATCACCTACATCCCTGTGTGGATGATGGTAAAAACTTTTTAATGTTTTTTTTTTATCATTCATGCTCCTATGGTATATTTTACCAATAGAAACCAGAATTATCTTTTAAAAATTATTTTGAAATAATTATAGATTCACAGAAAGTTGCAAAGTTAGTAGAGAGAAGTCTCATGTATACTTCTATATCCAGTTCTCTGTTGATGGATGGATATTTAAGCTATTTTTATATTTTGGCTGTTATGAATAGTGCTGCAGTTGACATGGTAATGCAGATGTCTTTTAATATCCTGTTCTAATTTTATTTGGATATATATCCAGGTATGGAATTGCTGAATCATACGGCAGTTCTTTTTAGAATTTCTTTAGGAACCTCCATACTGTTTTCCATAGAGGCTGCACCAATTTACATTGCCACCAACAGTGCATGAGGGTGCCTTTTTCTCCACATTCTTGTCAGTATTTGCTATCTCTTGTCCTTGTGATGTCAACCATTCTAACAGGCATGAGGTGAGTTCATCCTGGAGCTTTCCTTATTAAATACTCTGCCAAGTTTGGCAGTTTTTCTTTCAAGTCACACCATTTGCTGCTAGAGAAGTTATAAAAAGGCTCTCAGATCTGCAGGGGTGTCTTTTTGTTAGTGATCGTCGAGACACCAATTTAGAACTTGCTCTGTCAATGAGAAATTATCATACAATGCCGTCTCATTCTTTCTGGGCTAGTATATGGGGAATAGCTTGATATATAATTTTTGTTCCTAACTGCTGCTGTCATGTGGTTTTCCACTGGCTTGTAGTGTTGGAGGCTACTGGCAAAGACAATAGATGAAATGAGGGAATAAAAATCCATCTCATCTAGTTGATGAGTATATCTGTAATCCTGACTGTCTTGTCCTTGGGAGGAGCACTATGGGTAGAGACTTTATTTCTACATCTGACACAAGCACTTGACTGGGAGGTCCCTTCCTTATCCTTGGCAGCTGTGGGAATTAACTACCCATGGTGGCTGTGGGAGGAAAGTACACGTGCAAAACTAGAGAAGGCTTCTAGAGGAGGAAAGCATTGGGCTTTCCAAAGACTCTGTGTAGCAAGATGATAGCAATGTTGTCTAGCTGTCTTGGGCAATAGAGCCTGGAATAAATACTTTCAGAAAGCGCAGAAATATCCGTTTAGAATACATAACAGCTCAGTGCTGGCCTGGAGATTTTTGCCTCTTAGAGATGTGTAAGGCTCTACAACACTTGAACAATGGGCATAAGTATGGATCTGCATGCTCTTTTACAGAGAACATGCCTGCCCTTTCCTTTCAACTCATTGTGTTATGCCCAGATTTCATGACCCCCAAAGACCTCCGGGGAGCCGAGTCTGATGCAAAAGCAAACGAGTCCTTTATTCAGGCTAGCCCGAGCTCACCCCCCACATACCGAAGCAGTGTCAAGGTGGAGGAAGAGAGCGGGTTTCTCTAGAACAAAGGATTTTTAGGGATGGTGAGGTCACTGCTTTGGCTGACCCCAATTGGTTGGGTGAGGGCGAGGGTCCAGTTTCATAGTGACATAGTTATACAAAATGGAGGATGCAGCACAAGATGGAGTCAGGAGTTGGCCCCGCCCTGCCCCACCGTACAAATTGGAGTCAGGAGTTAACCCTGTCCTTCCCTCTCACTTGTTATTACATGCCATTTATTTATGAAATTGAGGTCTTAGTACTATTAGCACTTTTTTTCCTTTCCTGCCCGTAGAATATCTCGTATGGTCCTTGTTTTGAGAGCACCTGTTCTAGGTCCCCCTCCTCTTTCTTTCTCTATTCAGCTTCATTCCATTTTAAAATATGGCCCTCACAGGTTTTTAAACTAGTCTGACATATTTATTCTTCAGGGTAAGGGAAGTATTTTTTTTTACTGGAGGTGTAGAATTGAGATTGAGATCCCCTACATGAGTTATACAATGTCAGAAAAAAAGGGGGCAGAAAAGGGAAGCTAGAAAAAGAATGAGAAATGTGGCCAATTTCACAGCTTTGCCAAGAACTGGTTATATTGCCTGCTTTGTAGATTCTGCCTACTTTGTAGATTCTGGCTCCAAGCCCCTGAAGGCTCATTTTATTTTATTTATTTTAGAAAGTTAGGCCATTTGGAGACATAAAGGAAGTGGGAAGGGAGGATATAGGTAGGACGGGGAAGGAAGTTTTCCATCATGACAAGTTTGGCCTTTTTTTCTTGGGAGTCAATTAGGGAAGAAAACTAGCATTGGGCTAATAATAACAAATAACATGAATAGTAATTACTGTAACTTATGAGTATTTCTGTGCCAGGCACTGTGCTTCCTGCCACAACAGTAAATTTCAGTTATTTAAAATTAATGTTTTTCTGAAGCATTTCTCTGGAGAATCTGAGGTAAAGCAATATTCCCCCTACTTTTACATTTCCTCTGCCTTACTGTTTGGTTTTTTTTTTTTCTTAAAAGTTTACTTAAATTGCTATATTGTATGAGTCTCTGTAAACTGCTTTAAACCCTTTCTTTTTGGGGAATAAGACAAAAGGTAAATAACCTGTATATACACTAGTAAAGCTACAGTTGCATGGATATTTTAGCCACGTGCTATTCTTTCTGGTTCTTTTTACTGGGTCTGACCAGAGCCTGCCATCAGAGCTCTTCTGGCCATGTAGGAAGTGGTCCTTTGGTGTGGCCTCCACACTGCAATGCTCGCTCTCTCCCATATCCTGAATCACCAAAAGCTGTCTTCCTGTGAAGTGTTCCTTCAGTTATTATTCACAATTTCTTGGTCTCTAAGCCCTCTTTGACTTCAACATCCTATATTTGGTCCTCTGAGCCTCTGGTACAATAGCTATTGATCCTTCGGTGGTGGGTATCTACTAAATACTCTTAGGTATTCACTGACCCTAGGATATCTAGGATGATGGGGATGAAGGGTCAAATAAAAACAGAGTCAGGAATGTCTTCTTTTAAATTCTCTATTCTTTCTTTTGCAAAAATTCTTCTAAATAGTGTCACCCCCTGGCTTCATCTTCATATACATCAATTTTTATAAATTTCCATTGGCTTGCCTTTTCAAAATTAGTCAGTGGAAGAAGGACGTGCGTCACCAGGGAGCAAGAAAATCCCCCATGGTGCATGAGATGTTAGATACCGTGTAACATATAGAAGCACAGAAGTGAGCAAGCTAAATATCTGTGATTTTTAGATCAGTAAACTGATCCCTTTGACAGGTGATGGGCCTCCAAGTTGTGTGAGGGGTGGGGAATCTGGGGTGGGCCTTTGCTCTGAGTGTTTGCCTATGCACCCAGTCCTCACAGTGTGTGGTCTTAGGTGAGCCATCGCCCCTGATAGTGAGATCACCAAAGGTAGCCTCTTGGAGTGGTTCAGGAGTCATAGAATTGGTGAGCAAGTTTATAATGTGTTTGCCAGTGAAGATAACTTCTGTACAAGTACAACACATTATTATTGTGACTTGAGGTACTTGATAGAGCATATGACTGTTCACGAATGAAACCTAAAAATACCCCAGTATGTGGGATGTAACTTTGTAGGTGTCTGTGACAATAAATGCAGAACCAGAAATAAAACTGGGGGGGTATAGGGTGTTGCTTAGCAATACAAATGAAAATGGGATGAAAATAGAGTACTTCAGCGGAGAAAAAGTTGTTTACTAGAAATAAGGATGCAGTGGGGGCTGGTTTCTGAACTTTATCTGCAGTGAGGTGTATGATCTTGGTTTTCTGATATCTTGGATTTATCATTGGCGCTAGCAAACCCAGAAGAAGTCTTTCAACCTTTAATTTTTTTTGAGAGATGTGTGTGTGTGTGTGTGTGTGTGTGTGTGTGTAGATTTTAAGAGATTGTTTCTTTTTTTTATAATGGATGCAGTATATAGTGAAGAACAGAACCAAAATAAATAACACAAATTACTAAGATGCAGCCTCTCCAGTGATGTGAGTGAACACATACAGAAAACTGAATAGTTATAAAAATCTTTGTGCTGGTTATATGAAAATGTTAGTTTATTTGTCCCATCATAATTTCACATGGTAAACATTATCCTGCCAGTTTTACAGATGAAGAAGTTAGGGCTGAGAAAAATTAATTGACTTGTCAAAGTTACAGACTTAGTGGGGGCAGAATTAGGATTATGATTTGTTTGTACAAAGCTTTGGCTCTTTGCACGCAACTAAATCACCTTCAGGGGAGTGTATTCTTTTTTTAAATATTTATTTTATTGATATTTTATAGAGAGGTAGGGAGAGAGATAGAGAGCTAGAAACGTTGATGAGAGAGAAACACCAACCAGCTGCCTCTTGCACACGCCCTACCGGGGATGTGCCTGCAACCAATGTACATGCCCTTGACCGGATTCGAAACCGGGACCTTTCAGTCCGCAGACCAACGCTCTATCCACTGAGTCAAACCAGTTTCTGCTTGGGGAGTGTATTCTTGGGTGTGGTGACAGATGAGTGTTTACACTGGGAAAGCTTCCTATAGAAAGTTGTTCTAGAATTGGTTTAAAGGATTTCAGGGAAGAGGGGAGGAGACAAAGTTTTTAGATGAAATTTCTATTGTCATTTAGGTCTTCAAGTCAGAATAGCTATCATCAATAAGTCAACAAATGACAAGTGCTAGTGAGGATGCAGAGAAAAAGGACTCCTCGTGCACTGCTGGTGGGAATGCAGACTGGTGCAGCCACTGTGGAGAACAGTATGGAGTTTCCTCAAAAAACTGAAAATGGAACTCCCATTTGATGCAGTGATCCCATTTCTAGAAATATATCCCAAGAAACTAGAAAAACCAATCAGAAAGGATATATGCACCCCTATGTTCATAGCGACACAATTCACCATAACTAAGATTTGGAAACTGCCTAAATGCCCATCAGCAGATGAGTCGGTTAAAAAACTTGTGGTGCATTCATACAGTGGAATCTATGCTGTGGTAAAAAAAGAAGGAACTCTTACCATTTGCAACAGTGTGGATTGAACTGGAGAGCATTATGCTAAGCAAAATAAGCCAGTCAGTGAAAGATAAATATCACATGATCTCACTCATTTATGGAATATAATGAACAACATAAAATGATGAACAAAAACAGATCCAGAGACAGAGAAGCATCGAGCAGACCATCAAACCTCAGAGGAAAGGTAGGGGAGGGTGGGGGTAAGGGAGGAAGATCAACCAAAGGACTTGTATGCATGCATATAAGCCTAACCAATGGACACATACACCAGGGGGGTGAGGGCGTGAGTGGGGGAAGGTTGGGGGGCAATGGGGTGATAAGGATTTATATGTAATACCTTAATAAAGAAAAAAAATTTGAAAAAGAAGAAAATGACCAGAAATAGGTAAACCAATACAAAAAAAGTTGGCTAAATTGTAAGCACTTTAGATGCAATGATCTCATCTTAAAGTTTTCACAGTGTTTACAAAATGTTCTCCTGGATGTTTGATTTATATTTGTTGCTATAACTTGAGCTGCCATCCAGAATTTTAGGGAAAGGCTGAATATGAGAGTTTGCAGTGATCAATCTTATAGTCAAGCAATGAATTTGATATCAAGTGAAAGTGACAAGGATGGCCTTCCATGACCCAGTTTGATTTGATGTGTCAGTGGTAAAAAGGCCCAGTTCAAAACAGAGAATAAGAGATTCCACTGTGAAAGTGAATCCATTTGACACTGAAGTCAATACCATCCACAGGTCATGAATAAGTTGGTATTTACTGGAAACTTGCTCAAGACTCTAACTCTATATGATTTAAAGATGGGTTTGTTAGAAAATTCGTTCAGTCATTCAATTTATAAGTGACACCTGAGTGTCAGCCACTACAGCTATAGAAAAAAGACACACCTCCCTCAGCATACATGTTTTATAAACAAGCAGGTATTAATAGTGTCAGGTGTTCAGTGCAGTATTGGAAGTGTATAGAACACAAAGTAAGTTCATATGTTTCCAGATCCTTAGTCTTGCTGTTGGGCTGAGAGTCTTAGGGGTTTTACCATTGATAATTTTTCCTTCTCTTTGGAAAACTGAAACTACTGTTCCTGAAGTGTGGATGACAATGTTCTAAATATTCATGTCAAGAGAAAATGTATATTTGTTACTCTAAGTGAAAGGAATTAAAGGATGTTGTGTTCTGACATATGTTTAAATGATTATCTCTCTGCTTAGAAATTATGCATACTTGCTATATTAATGCTTCTCAGTAGAAAATAGAGGGAAATACTTCTTAATGCATTGCATGTGAAAATAAATCTTACAATTAGATGTAATCTCTGTAGATAATTTCTGGTAATTTCGACTCTGAGATAAATAATGAATGCCTATTCCCTTTGCAATAGACTTTAAGTTGAATCCTTAAATGTTGGCCTCATGGAATTTTTTCTTCTTTCTGTTCTTATCAGGTATACAAAACAGCTTGGACTTTTGAAAAAGGAAGTAAATATTACCAATACAAAGCTGAGGAATAATTTGGTTAATTGTCACACAATATTATTTTGGATAGAGAGTAAAGGGATTTTGTTTTCATTATTTTAAATATGTTTTTATTGGTTTTAGAGAGAGCAGAAGGAGGGAGAGTGAGAAAGAGTGAGAACGACAGCAAGGGAGAGAGGGAGAAAAAGAGGGAGAGGGAGGGAAGGAGAAAGAGAGAGAGATATAGAGAGACAGAGAGAGATAGAGAGAGATAATGAGAGAGAGAGAGAGACATATTGGCTGCCTCCCACGTGCATCCCAACAGGGATGGAACCTATAACCTAGACATGTGCCTTGACTGGGAATCAGACCAGTGACCTTTCAGTGCATGGGACAATGTTCAACCAACTGAGCCATACTGACTAGGGTAAGAGAAAAGGGACTTTAGAAAAACTCCTTTGATTTATCTGTCATATATATATTATGACCACCCCATCAGTACTTTGTTGGGCCACCTTTTGCCTTCAGTACTGCGGCCATACTTCTTGGCATTGACTGCAGGAGATGTTGAAAGGTCATGTGAGGAATCTGACACCATTCCTAATGAATAGCAATGTCTACTTCTATGAGATTTGATGGTTGTGGAACCAGCTGCCTGATGGCTCTTTTAACTTTGTCCCACAAATGCTCAATTGGATTGAGATCTGGTGATTGTGGGGGCCACCTAAGCAAGGTAAAGTCCATCATGTTCTTGAAACCACTCCTGCACAATAGGAGCACCATGGCATGGCACATTGTCTTGTTGGAGGAAGCCATCTCCATTGGGATATGCCATCAACATGATAGGATGAAGTTGATCAGCAACAATACTTAGGTAGGTTGTGCCATTCAGACATTGTTCCATAGGAATTAAAGGACCCAAATCATGCCAAGAAAACATGCCCCAAACCATAACACTGCTCCCGCCAGCTTGAAGGGTTGTACTCATGCATGTGGGGTGCATGCTTTCATGCTGTTTCTGCAATATTCTCACTCTGCCATCTGCATTATTCAACTGAAAATGTGATTCATCAGACCACATTACTTTTTTTTCAATGCTCAATTGTCCAATCCTTGTGTTCCTGAGCAAATTGGAAACATTTTATCTTGGTAATTGCAGACAGCAAATGTGTTTGAACAGGCCTTCGACTTCCACGTCCCATACAATGCAGTGTATGGCTAAATATGCCTACAAATGTCTGGTGGTCATAATAATCTGGCCACTCAATATATATATATATAAAATCTTACCTAATAACAAGCATGCAAATTGACTGTGCCTCTGCTATACCCACTACCAATCAGAGTGAGTATGCAAATTAATCCAACAAAAATGGAGGTTAATTTACATACATACCAGGAACCTCCTTGGCACTCAGGTCACTCCCAGCTGGCCATCAGAGGGAAGGGGCCCGAGCCTGCGACCAAATGCAGACCAAATGCAGAAGTCAGTGCTGGGTTGCCCAGCTGCAGCCTGGTGACCCAACACTGACTTCCCAAGTGGCTGAGACCCAGAAAGTGAGTCAGGGTCTGATCTATGGCCTCAGTGGAAGCTGTTGATCAGTGTACTTACCACAATCTTTGTCTCTCTTTCTGTCTGATCTTTGCGAGCAGCCAGGCTTTTCTTTCTCTCCTGGCTTTGCCTCTTTGATCAGGCCCAGAGATAGGCATGGAGATGCTGACTGGCATGGAAACTGACTAATCTGACTCAAAGGTGAGTGCTGTGGGGAGCCAATGGCTGTCTAGGAGGTGGAGCTTTTGATGCTGATTGGTATATAATAACTAAGTGACACAACAAATAATTACATTTTATAATGAATGTATAGTAAAACAAGGAAGGGTATATAGTGTTAAATACAGATATTTTAGATTCCTAGGACTGCCTTCACAAAGTACCAAAGGCTTAAGGGGCTTAAAACAAAGGAAATTTATTCTCTCACAGTTCTGAAAGCTACAAGTTTTAAACCAAGGTGCCATCAGGACCATGTTCCCTCTGAAGACTCTAGGGGGGAATTTTCCTTGGCTTCTTCCAGCTGCTGATGCTTGTCAGCCACCCTTGATAGTCCTTGGCTCATAGATGCATCACTCTGTCACCTGTTTATTTTCTTGTACCTTCATATCTTCTTCCCTCTCTGTGTGTTTGGTTTTTGTGTTCAAATTTCTCCTTTATATAAGGATACCTGTTGTGCTCAATTAGGCTCCAAGCCAGTCATCTCATTTTAACTCAGTTATTTATGTAAAGACCCTATTTCTAAATAAGGTCACATTCTGAGGTCTTGGAGCCTAAGACTTCGTCATATTTTGGGGAGGACACGACCAACCCATAATTGCAGGGAAAACTGAGTTGTTAAATAAGGTTTTACTGGTGTCCTTCACAGTATCTCAAAGAGAAGGTCCTTCCTTAGAGAATGAGAACATTCTAGCAGTTTGACAAGAATATCTCTACATAAAGGAAGAGTGCCTCCCAGCACAGTGTTGTATAGCAGATCTTTAGAATTTATTCATCTTGTATAACTGAGGCCTTATATCCTCATTGGAGAGCAACTCCTCATTTCTCTCCAATCTTGGCAACTGTTATTCCTCTGTTTCTACGTGTTTGGTTATTTTAGATATCTTATATAAGTGGAGTCAGATAATATTTATCTTCAGTGACTAGCTAATTGGACTTAGTGCAATGTCCCTAGGTTTATCCATGTTAGCACAGATGTCAGGATTTCATTTATTTAAGGCCAAATAATATTCAATTGTATTAATATACCACACTTTCTTTATTCATCCATTGATGGGCATTTAGGTTGTTTCCACATCTTGACTATTGTAAATACTGCTGCAATGTATACGGGAGTGCTAATCTCAGAGATCCTGATTTTAATTATTTTGGATATATGTCCAGCAGTGGCACTGCTGAATCACGTGGTAGTTCTATTTTTAATTTGAGGAACCTTCATTTTGTTTTCTATACTGGCTGCACAATTATTTTTTAATATTTATGCCAGCATTATGTAAAGATCCCAAATTTTCTGCATTCTTTTCCACATGTGCCTGTGTGCGCGCACGCACGCACACGTACGTGTACACACACACGCACACATGCACACACACACAATCTGATAATAGTCACCCTACAAAGTATGAAGTGATGCCTCTTTTTGGTTTTGGTTTGCATCTCCTGGATGAGTGATGTTGACCATCTTTTCAGATACCCGTTTAGACCACACAGACTTTGAATACAGCAGTATTGTAAATGTATTGTGAAAATTGTTTTATATATTTCCTTGAAAAATTGAAAGGTGGGACCAGATTGAATGGGCACTGAACCGGTAAACACTGGATGATGTGTAGTTCAGAAAACAAAATAGTCCAAAGAAAATGGGCCTCATTTCTGGCAGCAGGTGAGAACATATGCTCCAAATTCATGTTTTCCTCAAAACCTTTCAATTGGTGAGATTTCACATTGCTCCCAGGAAAGCACTTTTCTCATTAGTTCCTCATCTCTCTCCATTATGCTCCGTCTCTAAATGTTTATTTCCATGTCTGTGAATTACAACAGAGTTTAAAGCTTCAGTTACCTCTGTGTCTTTCTAGATTTCGGACCAAGCTCTTTACCTAGAACTCCATAGCCACCTCTGCTGCTCACAGGGGTCAGTGTGTCCTGATGGTTTTGGTGATGCATGAATTCTGGCAACTCTAAGAATTGGTGTGAGAGAAATGTCAGTTTTCTTTTTAGTCCATTATTAGTGTGTGAGATATTCCAACGAGTTAATTTCCTTCGGATAACCTTTTACTTTCTTGGAATCAGCATGAGCCTTATTAATGGAACTTGGAAAAAGATAAATCTGTTTTCTTTCCTGAGTCGAGATGCAGCCTGAGGAAGACTACAAGGGAAGTGCCAGGCTTCAGAGATGCACTTGATCCCTCGTTTTCCTGGGAGGTCTGAACCAGCAGCAGGGAATGTCTCTTCCAGGAGTGCTTTAATCTCTTCTCCATTGCTGACCCTTTGAAATCTTAAGTTTCTGGAATCTCTTGCATCTCTCACAGTCCATTTTCCATCATAGCTAGGTGTTATCCTGACAGCCACTTCACCCACAGCGGGAGAAGCAAAGGTCAAAGATTCATCCAATTTCTCTGTTTTGTTCTGGGTTTTCTCCTTGTGCTGCCATGACAGACACGGAGCTAATGAAACTCTGAAACTTCATCATTTTTTGTTTGCATTTAAAATTTTTAAAAATGTTCTCCAGTGCCAAAACCATTTTGGCTCAGTGGTAGAGCATCGGTCTGCGGACTGAAAGGTCCCGTGTTTGATTCCGGTCAAGGGCATGTATACATTGGTTGCAGGCACATCTCCAGTAGGGGGTGTGCAAGAGGCAGCTGGTCAATGTTTCTCTCTCATTGATGTTTCTAGCTCTCTCTCCCTTCCTCTCTGTAAAATATCAATAAAATATATTTTTAAAAAAGTTCTCCAGTGATGGGTTAAGAGCAGCAATAACAAATGATTCCTAGAATTTCTGTGTAGAATCCAGACTGTCCTCGTCATTTGGCTTTTGATCATTCCATAAGGCTACCGAAGATGCATCTTGCTATTTATATTTTCCCCCAGGTTGTAGTAGGCAAATGCTGTGGCTCGTGAGCCACATGCGGCTCTTTGGCCCCTTGAGTGTGGCTCTTCCACAAAATACCACGGCCTTGGTGAGTCTATTTTGAAGAAGTGGCGTTAGAAGAAGTTTAAGTTTAAAAAATTTGGCTCTCAAAAGAAA
Organism: Vespertilio murinus; assembly: GCA_963924515.1. NCBI lineage: Eukaryota > Metazoa > Chordata > Mammalia > Chiroptera > Vespertilionidae > Vespertilio > Vespertilio murinus. Next base: position 166,676,285 of record OZ004704.1, on the reverse strand, counting down.
TTTTAATTGTTGTACTGTTGATATTTGGCTCTGCTGACCAACGAGTTTGCCGACCACTGCCCCAGGGCATTGACAGAAATCTTTGTGTTGAAAATATATTGTAGTTTTTTCTTTACTTGAAAGCATCATGCTTATTTTCTAGCTCATGAGAAACAGGTGTTTCATTGCATCATCCTGATATAGGTGGCCACTCTTTGAGTCGCCCCCTTTTATCAAGGGACATGTTGGTGTCTGCCCTGCTCGTCGTAGTGACAGCGGTGCCGACCATGTCCTTCCTGTTCAGTGGCTCCTCAGAGTGGCAGGTCTCTCCACGGGGTCAATAGCCAGGGGCTTATCCCGGGACAGAAATGATTCATCCGCACCTAATTTGTGTCTGTAACACTCTGAGGACTAGTGTTCAGGTAATTTACTCATTTTTCAAGTCAATCTTTACTAAATCTTTTGAAACAAAGTAATTCCGTTTGGAGACACTGTTTGAAGTATTGCTTTTGGCGGCTGCAAAGGTAGACTTTTCCTTAAGGAAGGTTTTTCTGTGTCCTTGAGCACAGTATTGCTTTTGTGAATTTTGCCTGCTTTGGCCTTAACCTTTGCCAATCCATGGTGATATTCTTTCAAGAATTAAAGCACTTATCATTTTTTTTCATAAAGCCCACACTTCAGGGTGGCTATTTCACAAATATAGCAAACCAGGGCTTACATGTCAGACTTACGATTATAGACGGTACTTGGGGAAGCTTCTTACACGATTTCTGCGTAGAATTTCCATTTTGGAAGTTAACTTGGCACTGCAGCAGCCTCCTAGGCTGTTGAAGGGCCTCCAGGTCAGCCTGATGTCAACCTGACACCCCAGCTGCAGGGCTGTCTGGGGATCCCGCACACATTGGGGTCCTGGTCTGGCATCCACTCTTGTCAAGCTCCAGGCTGGGTAGGGACAACTGGCCTGAAGAGGAGCCGGTCTTCCTAAGTAGAAACCTTTTAAAAATTTATCTTTATTATTGACAGTATTACAAATATTCTCTCCCCCCACCCCAGTGACTCCCTTCACTCTGCTCCCCCTCCCTGCCCCTCTCCCCAGGCTTTTACTACACTATTGTCTGTGTCCATGGGCTATACATATAGGCACATAAGTTCTTCTATTGATCTCTTCTTCCCACCACTCCGCTCCCCTTCATCAGTCTGTTTCTCTGGATCTATTTTGTTCATCAGTTTATTTTGTTCACTAGATTTCACATATAAGTGAGATCACGAGATACTTGTCTTTCTCTGGCTGGCTTATTTCACTTAGCATAATACGCTCCAGGTTCCTCTATACTATCTCAAAGGGTAAGAGATTCTTCTTTTTCATGCTGAGTACTATTCCATTATGTACCACATAGTTTTTATGCACTTATCAACTAATGGGCAGAAAATATTTCTTCTTGCTCATTAATACAGAATAGCAGGAAGGATAGTAGTTTGGGTGTTAGCATTGTAGTTGAACGCTATGTGATCTGAGAGCTTCAATAAATTGTACAACCCTTTTGAGTCTGAACATGTATTTTCCTTTTAGTGAAAGAGTTGTGCTCTATTATTGTTTCTAGCTGTGAAATTCTGTGAATCCAACATGCCTTTGAGATAACATGGAGCTGTAAGAATTTCAAGCTGCTTCTGCTCCTTTACATGAATTTTGGAAAACATGTTCTCTCATTAGCGAGTTACTGAAGGCGCATTATAGGTTTTCACACTGACTAGTTAGTTAAAACTGACCTAGTGAGAACTTGCCTTTGCCAAAGCATTTAAGGAGAATCTAATGAGAAAGCACACACAATATGCCATTTTAAAGTCTCAAGAGATAAGTGAGGTGACTGATTAGTGAGAGAGAGAATGCATAAAACATAAGACAGAACAAAGGATTAGGCACTGGCTCTACTGAAATGGTTTTTTCAGAAATAATGTAAGAAATAGTTTTAAAATCAACTGAATCTTGTTTTTTTGGGAACTAGAGCCATGGTTGGCAAACTGCAGCTCGTGAGCCACATGCGGCTCTTTGGCCCCTTGGGTGTGGCTCTTCCACAGAGTAGCATGGCCTGGGCGAATCTATTTTGAAGAAGTGGCATTAGAAGAAGCTTAAGTTTAAAAAATTCAGCTCTCAAAAGGAATTTCAGTCATTGCACTGTTGATATTTGGCTCTGTCAACTAAGGAGTTTGCCAACCACTGAACTAGAGGAATAGCTCTCTGGCATACGTTGTCAAAATTTCAACTGTTTTATGAGACAATGATACTGAGGTTGCCAAATTCTAATGTAGCCAGAACCTTTACAGTCCATGATCCATGTCCCAAAGGTGTCAAAACAATGCTGACTGTGGTCTCTGTCTCAAGGTGGGTTTTAGGTGCAGAGCATGGGCCTATGAGAACACATGTTGACATAATCAGCAGAGGATTATCTGTGTGTGGAGAAGGGCTGATGTAGGGAAGAAGAGAATCATCTGTCAGTCCGGTTCCTCCTTCCATCATTCTACAACAAAACATCTGGTCTAATAGGACACTGAGCATGAAGCCGGAAAGCCTGGTTCATGAGTACTAGGTAGTGGCTCAAACAAATATGGCCAGTTTTGTGGGGCCAGTCATCACCCTCAGGGATGAAAGATCTTGGCCATCTACTGAGGAGCGTGGTGAGTTGAGATGGGCATAGTTTTGGAGCCAGATTCCTACTCTGTCACTTCTGAGATGTGTGTCATTGAACAGGCTTCTTAATCTGGAACTCTGGTTCTTCCTGTGTCAGATGGGCCAACAGTTGCTCTCTTGCAGATTATTTGGAAGCTTAAATTAACATAAGTGGAAGTATTTGCCGCAGACAGTTAAATGGTATTAGTTCCCTGATCTGGTACCCCTGCCACCTCTTTCCATTGGATGACTTCGTGGTCTCCTTGGGAGGAGTGTTGCTGACAGTGAGGGTCTGGTCTTCCAGAGAGGATGTCAGAGTATTTTAGCAAAGTGCTTTCCTCGGTGTCCCAGGTTTCTTTTATGTCTGAGGGAGAGTTTCTAAAGCATATCTGTGGGAACTAAGTATAATGGTCAAGCGAGATTATTATTTATAGTACCATTCATTTTGCTTCTAGAAACTGTAACAAAATACTCTTAGTTTCTCTTTAGTATGTTGCCTGTCAGACATAGGAGTTATTTCCTACTTGCAGCTAATTATTCTGTCCATTGGCATGCCTTTATCACTTAATAACTTCATTTATAATCTTTTCACTTTCACGGGTTGTTTTGTTGGAGCTCAATTTTCTCAAGCTTTATGTGTGTTTCCTTTGTTATCACAAACAGAATTTTAATGCTTTTGAGGAAGCAGAAAGTGTCTTGTGTATTTTATTAGAAACCAGTGGCCCATTGCATGAAGATTCGTGCAATAGGTCTTCTTTCCCCTGGATGCTGCAACCGGTTTTCCTCCAGCACCCCGACCCAGGCCTTTGCTCTCAGCTGCAGTGGAGAAGCCAAGCCTCTTCAGTCTTCAGTCTTCACTTGGACAGAGCCTTTAGTCTTTGCTCTGTGCCTTCTTATGAAAATTAATCGGTCAACTGAGTTAATTTGCCTACTCACTCCTGATTGGCTGGTGGGTGTCATGGAGGTATGGTCAATTTGCATATTTCTTTTTTATTAGTGTAAATAGTCTCTACATAGCACTTTGTGTAATATGCTGTGAGTGACTAAGATGCCAAGACAGTTCCTAGCAGTGCAGTTAAAGTCAGCTTTGAACTTTGTTTTGAGCTAGGTTTTTCTAAGTACCCATACATACATTGGAACTTTTCCTCATAGAAAATGGGAAGATGCTTATTGCTCAATGATCAAGTCAACTTAATTTCTGTGGCCACAGTGTGAAATCATTTGGACAATATGATAAATAGCCATTTTTTTCATTCTTTCATTAACTCATTTTTTTTTCTAGTTTGATGACTATTTAGTGTTTCTATATGAAAAATTTCATTGAGAAACTATTGGAAAACAGATGAGTCGATTGTAATATCAAATGTGCTTACAAAATGCCAATAGTCTGGTGAGCTCTACATTTTTGTTGTGTTAAAACTAACACGACAGTATGTATAATTTCTCCAGAGTACTATTTTCATACAGATGGGCTCATATGGGAGAAATAAGTTGACTTGCCAACATGTAGTCTTAGCCCACTAAGAAATGAAACATTGTATTATGTAGGGTCCCCCTGAAATGTATGTACATTTTAACAGCTGATAAAATGAAGAGTATTTTAATAAACACTGCCTTTCTAATTATTCAAAGTGTGTATATGCATTTTTTTGAGACACACACACACACGTGTGTGTGTGTGTGTGTGTGTGTGTGTGTGTTCTCATACTAGTTGTACTTCTATTGTTTAAAATGCAGGGAGATAACAGGCAGAGAGAAGGAAAGTATTTCTTACAGTAGTAGTTTCAGCATCTCAGTTTTTGACAATAGCAATTTAATATTTATATTTTATAAAACATAATATAGCCGAAACTGGTTTGGTTCAGTGGATAGAGCATCTAGGTCCCAGGTTTGATTCTGGTCAAGGGCATGTACCTTGGTTGCAGGCACATACCCAGTAGGGGGTGTGCAGGAGGTAGCTGATCGGTGTTTCTCTCATTGATGTTTTTAATTCTCTATCCCTCTCCCTTCTTGTTGGTAAAAAAAATTAATAAAATATATTTTAAAAAACATAGTACACAAGACTATTTGGAAAAATTAAAAATAGACAAAATTAAACAAGATCACTTAGCTCCATAGCCTAGACATAAACAAACCTAGTATTAGTGTATCTTTATACATTTGTTCATAAATATGCAGCATCATTTAAAAGAATTATAAAAAAATCTAAAATGAATACTAAAAAAGAACAGTATTGAATGGTATGAAATAAAAAATTAGTTTTGTGTCCAATTCTATTCTCTTATCTTTCTTTGTATATTACAGTATATTTAGACCATTTTATTTTTATTTTTTTGATACTTACTTTCATGACTTCAATAATAATTTCATAACTCCATTAGGAATTTATCAGAGGATGCACACTATGGAAGAAACTTAGCTCACATATACTAATACCCACCTTTCCTCTAATTTACAAATTTTAGTAAAAATATATTGACTTTTATTTGCTTAAAATTATAGTTTTTAGTGATAAACAAGTACAGTTTATTGATCCAATAATCTTAAATATGTATATTTTGACTCCCTATTAGGGAATACATATAAGTGTGCATCTCCAGGAACCCTGCTTTTGTTCCTCTACAAGTTGTGTTAAATTATCTGGGGCCGCAGTGGATGGTCTTGAAGACAACTCCGGGAAGTTCCATCATTCATAGTCATCACACATTTGTACAGTTATTGCAGTAGAGCCTCTTGCAGATGGGGCTGCTATTTCATAATTACACAAATATTCCATTTGGCTAAAAATAGATAAAACTGATAAATTATGTGCAGTGTTATTCTGCAACTGTAATGAAGTGTTTTGTTCATATGTTTATTCTGGAATCTGAAAACCAATAAATATGATAACTTTGTATATTTATTGCCTAGAATTGGAAATGTGACTCCTATGTGACTAACGCTCTGTTGCTTCATGCTCTAAGCACGAAGATTAAATAATTTTTGTCTTATGTGCCTTCACTTGGTTCAAAATCATGTTATGTTTCAGCTTGCTTCAGATTTTGACCACAATTTTTGTTTATCTCTCCCCCCCCCCCCTTGAGGTTTTAAGTTCAATTATTGTGGTTGTTAAAAGCTCACCACTAAAGCTTAAATGAGATGTTTGTTAAAGCTACTTTCTTAAAGGCCTCCTTCTAGGAATGCTTTGAAAATATATATATATTTTAAATCCTGACCTGAGGATATGTGTTTTCTAAATTGACTTTTTTTTTTTTTAGAGAAAGGGGCAGGGAGAGAGAGAAACATTAAAGGGAAAGATAAATATCAATTGGTTGCCTCTCATACATGCCCTGACCTAGGGTCAAACCTGCAACCTTTTGGGTGTATGGGACAATGCTCCAACCACCTGAGCCACCTGGTCAGGGCTAGGAAAGTGTTAATTTTTTGTTCTATTTTAGATCAACTAGATCTAAATTTCTAGGTCTACAGCTCAGTTTTCCCAAGCATTTGTGGTGTTTCCAACCTTTCCCTCTTGATAGTTATCTTTACTATTTTTTGGATCCCATGTTTTTCTTAAGTCTAAAAGTCTTACTGTGTTTGCTAAAAGACATCTTGAAACAATTTTATTAGAAGATATGCCTGGGAGATAATTTGAACCTTTAAATGTCTGAATTTCTTCCACTTTTATTCCAATGCCCAAACAAGGAAAATTATGTTCTGTTAGTGTGACCACTCATGCTGAAAGTCTAACCTTTTTCAGTTGGTTAATATACTTTATTTTAATGAGCACATCTTCCTTTTTAGCCTGGGTATGAACAACATACTGCCTGCTGCCTTCCTTAAAGTGATATAGTTTAACATCATTTTTAAATGGCTTTTTAGTAGTTCTCCATTTATTTGGCTAAGTGATAATCAATAGATGGCTAGGTTGTTTTTTTTTAAAAAAACTTTTGCTACCAGAAACAATTTGGTGATTATTTAATAAATAGGGATCCAGTGCACGAAATTCATACACTGGGGAGGAGTCCCTCAGCCCAGCCTGCTCCCTCTCACAGACTGGGAGCCCTAAGGGGATGACCTACTGATGGATTAGGCCCAATCCTCGTTAGGAGTGGGCCTAAGCTGCAGTTTGGCCTCCCTTTGTGGGAGGTGATTGGGCTGATCAGGGGAAGGTGCAAGCCCCATCACCCCGCTGCTGCAGCCACTGCCAGTCACTGCAACTGCCAAGGTATTTTTATCAATATAGACATGGCAACTTTAGGCATTTTCAAGATGTGTCTTTCATAGGATATGACATTTCTTTCTTAATTTTTCTTTTTATCCTCATCTGAGGATATGTTTCCATTGATTTTTTTCCCCCTTCCCTCTGATCCCAGGCTCGGCCTCTGCCCAAGCCTAAAGCCTCCACCCCAGGGTTTAGGTTTGGGAAGGGGAACCCCTCTTTGCCCCTCCAATTGCAAGCTCGGCCCCTTCCCAAGCCTAAAACCTCTGCCCGATGGCTGGCTGGGAGTGATCTGGGTGCCAAGGAGGTTCTTGGGACCCAGGTAGGTATGCAAATTAAGCTCCATCTTTGTTGGGTTAATTTGCATACTCTGATTGGCTGTGGGTGTAGCGGAGGTACAGTCAATTTACATGTTTCTCTATTATTAGGTAAGATGGCAAACTATGCTAGCATCAATGCTAGTTAATTCCTGCAATAACCCCTAAGAGGTTCTTCCTGTTGTTATCGCCATTTTACAGGTGAGGAAACTGATGCACAAAGAGGTTAAGTAACTTATACAATGTCAAACAAACTTGTAAATGGACAAGTGAGGATTTGAACTCCAGCAGTTTGGTTCCAGAGTCCCTGCTCTTAGCCCCACTGCGGTAATTTCCTCAAAGTAAGTCCCTGTAGGTGACACTGAGAGGTCACAAAGAGGGCCTCTTGTTTTTATTAAAGAAGAAAGCGCTCCTGATAACTATTTACTAGGCACGCAAGCAGTGGAGTGTTCATGGTGATGTTATCTGAGGATTTGAGTTTCATCATGAGAATTTCAAAGACTGGCTCAAGAGCCGGCTCAGAGGGATTCTTGGGGTAAAGAACCAACTTGTTGTTGAGAGTTGAAGGAATCCTACCCACTTACAATTCGATGTGGAAAATTGCATACTCAGCTAGTAAACGTTGATTTTTGTCATCCCTGTGCTGTGGGGAGCTTTCCCAGTCCTGTTTTTATTTCCTAGAGAGGGAGGGAAAAGATAAGCAGCATAAAAAATGAGGTTAGCCATTTGCAGTTGCTCCATGCTGAATTGGCTTTTGGAGCACCTCATCTGAGCTCTTGCTTGTACATTCCACTTTAAAAGTATAATCTACAGTTTTTACGGCTCTATTTAAAAAGAGCTAATGTGTTTAGGGAAGTCGAATTCAAGGAAGGGGAAAGGATATTAATGTAAAAAAGCCAAAGAGCTGTGAAAATAACCTCATAGCGACTTGATATTTGTACTGAGATTATATGGCTATTCAAAGAAAGTTTATTGCTGAGCAGCTGAGTTTGCCTTTTCTAATTTTTCCCCCCAAAGAGAATGAAGGAGGGGCTTCAAATAGCTGTTATTTATTCATTAGTTCCTGCTGCCAGCCTTCCACATGCTAAGAGATGAAACTTTCAGAGGCTACAAAAAATGTGGCAATTATTGAAAATTTTTGCTGCATCTCTTTATTTTATATCATCCAATTGATAGCAATAAGAGATTACTAAGGCTGAAGGATACAGGAGTTATCATTATATTGTAGATAATGAAATAGCCATTTGAAAGGGTTAGTGTTTAAAAAAATGATGCCAAAGAAAGTGAATTTCCACAGAGGCAAATATGACCTAGAATACCATTACCAATCCCAGTCTTTTCCTTCATTGCTGAGTTTTGTGAGGGCAGAAAAATGGTTTTCTTCCCACCATTCTAAATCCTTCCAAGCTGGACTAATCAAATTAAAATGAGACAGATTAACAGGAGAAACTGATCAAATTTATTACATGTACAGGGGTTCCATAGGCAAGGCATGTAAGACTCCAGGATATACTGGTACTGGGCAGTTGAGATTATATGCCATTTTGGATAAAAGAATGGGAAACAGGAGTCTAGGATTAAAGGGAAAGTAGGCAATTCACAAGCAGACGAGGAAGAGGAGGGAGTCCAACAAATAGTTTTGCTAGATTTAAATCTCCCTGTCTGCTACACTTGATTCATAGATGCTAAAGTAAGTATGCTAAGGTTTTGTTTTTAATCTGAATTCCTGTGGATTGGTAAAGGGGGAAGGTTAAAAAGCTGTTTTTGAGTTTTTGGGGTTTTCATTGTTTTTATTTAGAGATGTCTTGCATACCAGGGTAGCACATTCTGGGGATACTCATTCTGCACCTCCACAGTTTCATCTCAGGTGCAGTTATATATATTGAGCAAATTTTTCGTTTTATGATAAAATATTCCCAGAGATGTACATAGGGATAGGAGAAGAAAGAGTTAGGTGTTCCTAGAGAAAAATAAAATATAGGGATATGTTTAATTCTTCAGGGCCAGACTTACCAAAGTGATGTTAAGGGGACATGGACCATGGACATTCTCAGTATTATTTTCTTTTAAGTGAACTATCTCCATTTCCACTTGTACACATAGTTTATTGTTCTTCTCCAGAATACTTTCTGATAGAAGCATGTTTCCCTAAGTGGTGATGAAAACCTCAATGCATTCTTTCCTTGGGATACTTTAAACACAGTAACAAAGTACTAACCATAAAACAATTGAAGGCAAGAGCATTTTTTTTTGGGGGGGGATGGGAGACTTGGCCTACTCGATGTCAAGATTTTATAAGTCCGTGTGTATTGGTATAGATATGGAAAAATAGATCAATGGGATTGAATAAATCAATGAACAGATCTGCGTACATGGAAATTTGATATATAACTAATTGTTTTCCATATCATATATGCCAAACACAAGAATCAATAAATAATTTAAATTTTGAAAGTAGAATTTAGAATAAAATAGACCATATTTATGGCTTTAGGATAGGGAAGGGTTTCTTACACACACACACACACACACAAATACAATTCAGAGGGAAAAACAGTGGACAATTTTAGCTACATTAAAATGAAAACTTGCTTTTTATCAGATGATACTATAAAGAAAATCTAAAGACAGCCAGTAACTGAGAGATGTGTAATGCATAGAACTAATAAAATAATAATATGCAGGGTATATAAAGAACTTTTACAAAGCATTAAGACTGACAAATCAGTATAAAAGTGGGCGAATTATATGAACAGGCAGTTCTTAGCATCAAAAAATTGAATGACCAATAACCTCTGATCCAGAGGGCTTTGACCTTGTCTTCAGCTTCACTAAACTTAAAATAGGCCAGACCTCCCTTTTCTTACAGTGTTTACTTATGAGAACTTCATAAATTCTTCCTCCGCACCTTTGAGATGTAAATCTTTTAAACAGCCTCCAGCCAGTTGGGTAAAGTGACATGCTTTCTCAAGGACCTGGCAGCCACCTCCCGGGCTCTGTGGGAGGGAAAGCACAGGCAGTATAGTCACAGGGGAAGGAAGGGGCCACTTGAGAGGAACTGAGTGGGCCTGGCACATTCCTTTGATTGACTTCCCTCCTAACCTCCTGCAGTCTGCTTCCAACAGCTCACCCAGCACCAAAAACTCCTCCTGACCTTTGCTTCAGCAGATTTAAAATCAGACTGAAGTTTGGTCTCTCTCTCCCATCACATAACCTTGAGTGAAGTCTGCTTACCTGCTCAAGTTTGTTCATGAGACTTTTGCCTGAATACATCTCATTAGGAAAATATAAGATTAACACTACACATACATACCATTTACAGTCACCAGAATGGCAAATATTAGAATGGAGAGCAATCAGTTGCAAATATACATTGGCACAAATTGGCACAATCCTATTGAGCTACTATCTGTTAATCTCAAGAAAAGGTGACGCTATACCTGTCCTCTGACCCAGCAATACCATTTCTAGAGATATACCCTAGAGAAACTCTCCCTCAGGTGTACAGGATGGCAGACAGAATAGTACTTACAGCAGCTATGTCTGTAATAAAACCAAGCCTGAAAACAGCACAATTCTCTATCCGTGAGAAAATGGATTAATATTATGGTATAAACAAAAACAAAATACTGTATAGCAGTGCATAAAAGTAAAAAATATAGTTAACCAAAGACATAAGTTATAGGACATCATGTATTGAATATAAGATATAAAACCACATCTTACATTGCCCAGCAATCCAATCATATTACTGTGCACTTTTACTTTTTTCTATATATTAAACTTCAAATTTTGAGAGTGGTTACTTCTACAGACAGGGTGAAACCTGGCTGGTGTGGCTCAGTTGGTTACCATTGTTCTGTGCAACCAAGAGTCACTGGTTTAATAACTTACTCTCAATCTGAAACTGAATTGAGTAAAACAGAAGCACTAAATGACAGAAAGGCAACCTATTAGGGAGTTTTGTGGATGCAGGAGGCAAATGTACAAGTAGCACTGATTACCCATCATCCTTTAATTAGAGTCACGGTCCCAAGGCAGAAGATGGTTGTGTGTAGGAGTAATGGGTCTTCTTACACTATACCTGGGATGATTTTTAGGGGATAAATTGAAGAAAAAGGCTCGTTTTCAAAGGTCATCTGAGCAAGTTAAGATGTGCCCTCCAGAAAACCCATCCTCTGATTGGCTCACTAATAGAAGATAAATAAAAAAAGAGTGACATCCAGCTTTTTTTTTTCTCTTTCATTTCCATTCGCATAAAATATTTTTCCATCTCTTTACTTTCATTCTATGTGTGTCTTCAGATCTGATATGGATCTCTTGTAGACAGCATATATATGGGTTTTGTTTTTGTATCAATTTACTCAGTATCTTTGGATTTGGGCATTTAATCCATTTACATTTAAAGTGATTATTGATAGATATACACTTATTGCCATTTTATTCTTTATAACTATGTTCTTCTTTATTTCCTTCTTCTTCCTAAAGAAATCCCTTTAATAGTGGTTGATGGTAGTAAACTCCTTTAGCTTTTTGTCATCTGGGAAGCTCTTTATTTCTCCTTTAATTTTACATGATAGTCTTGCTGGGTAGAGTAATCTTGGCTGTAGCTCCTTTCTTTTCATCATTTTGAATATTTCATGCCAATTCCTTCTGACCTATAAAGTTTCTGTTGAGAAATCAGTTGACAGCTCTCTTGTGAGAGCTCCCTTGTCGGTAACAAGCTATCTTTTTGTTGCTGCTTTTGAGATTCTCTCTTTGTTGTTAACCTTTGTCATTTTAAATATGACATATTTTGATATGGGTTCTTTTTGGTTCATCTTGTTTGGGACTCTCTGTGCTTCTGGGACTTGTGTTTCTATTTCTTCACCAGGTTAGGGAAGTTTTCAGGAGGCAGAATGAGAGAGAGAGAAAGAGAGAGAGAGAAAATGTGGCACAGTGGTAACTTTTGAATCTAAGTAGAGGTATTTGGGCATTCATCGTATTATTACTTTTATTTGTATGTAAGTTTATATTTTTTTCATATTAAAATAATAAAAATATTGAAAAAGAAAAAATGACAACACAGTGTTAGCAAGGATGTGAACCAATTGAAACTCTCATAGATGAGACAGGAGGGTAAAGTTGGGACAACCACTTTAGAAAAATATGTGTAGTTTCTTATAAAATTAAATGTACGTTTTACCAAATGGCCAAGCAATTTTACCCCCAAAGGAACTGAAAACTTATGTGCATACAAAGAATTGTAAGAAAATGTTCTTAGTAGCTTTATTTACAATTACTATTCTTCTATATTTATCCAAGATAAATGAAAATGAATATCCATACTAATGGGTAAGCAAATATTAATGGCAACTTTATTGAGGCTAGTACCCCAAACTGGAAACAACAAAGTGACCATCAATTAATGAGTAAGTATGTTGTATAGGATGAGGTAAAAGTAGGTTTACAGTTGTACATATGGAAAATAATATAATAATTTATAAATAAATAATAATACAAGCATAAACTCTGTTTCACATACAACTGTAAACCCACTTTGTTCACGACTCTATATATTTATACCATGATATATACTATTCAGATATAAAAAAGTATATGGACATAAATTACTATTAGGGCATTATGCTAAGAATCAGTGAATATGTGAAGATTTTGGGGAGAATAGTTTGTTTTCAGAGGGCATGGCAGCTCTGCCCATTCCTGCCTACCTTGTCCTATGCATCTCTTTAACTGGCTCTTTCTGAGTTATATCCTATTATAATAAACTGGTGGTCTAATAAAATCTTTCTCTGGGTTCTATGAGCCGAGCTAGCAAATCAATTAAACCAAAAAAAGGGGTTCTGGAAACCTCTGATTTATAACCAGTTGGTCTGGGTTCAGGTAACAACCTGGAGTAGCAAGTATCTGAAGTCCAACAAGGAATTGTGCGAACCCCCAATTTGTTGCTTGTAGGGCTTATTTATCTTGCATAACTGAAACTTTATATTTATTTATTAGTAACTTCTTATTTTCCCACTCCTTCCAGCCTCCTGTAACCACCATTCTCCTTAATTTTTGTAAGTTTGATAGTTTAGATTACTCATGTCAGTGGGGTCATATAAAATTTGCCTTTCAGTAATTGGCTTATTTCACTTAGTATAATGTCCTTTAGGGTCTTAACTGCTGAATTCCTGGGGGAAAAATTGGGTGTTTTTCTATTATATGAGTATAGGCATAAATTAATTAGAAAATGACAATACTCATGAAAAACTCTAAAAGAGGAAAAGATAAGTTACTTAATAATATGGGAAGTCTGATTCTATTTTGATTGTAAAAGCAAAGAAGTGTAATAAATTTTACAAATATGAAAATATTTGTGCAAGAAGAAAGTATGGAAGGACACACTAGATTGTTATTATTGATTACCTCAGAATGTGGGATAGAATTGGGGGACAATAGGATAAGAATTTTCTTTACATGTTTTTCTGATGTTTCCCATATTAAAATACTGATCAGCTAAAAGTTAAACTAAAAAGCTTTACAAGTGTTAAATGATACTAAAAAATGTAAAGTCATTTAACACCCTGTTTTAAATATTATTTACTTTCATTCTCTATTCTGTCTTTTGGTGAAATTTCCAACTCCTTTTTGTACCTTTTTATTCAGTATCAGGATTCTGCAGACTGTGGAGGGATGTAAAGTACCTCTTTGCTCTAGGGCATTGTTTCCCAAACTTTTGACAAATGTGTACCCCTTCTATAATTTTCATAATGCTGAGTACCCCTTGTAAAAAAAAAAGGATGTATTTTAATAACAATCAAAATATATTTATTTTTTCTGTTTTCGGTACATACACAAAATAATAATAATAAATGAAAAATAAAATTATTCATAATAAAATATAAATAAAAGTTATATTATAAATAACATTTATTTGCACACCGGACCATCTCACGCCTCACAAGACTGTCTTGACTCGACTCATGAGAATGTAGAATTAGGTGCAGCTAAGCACGGTGCAGTGCATATCCCCTCCAAACTCCTGTGCAACTCGTACCCCCAACAAACTCTTCCCGTACCCTTGGTGGTACGCGTACCACACTTTGGAAAACACTGCTCTAGGGGGATCAAGGATCCTTAAACAAGCCTAGCCTGAAGTTTGAGGTTTCATCCTTGTTTATAGTATGTGCGTACACATTTTCCATCCCAGAATTTATTCCACAAATACCTGTGTGACTAATATGACCTAGATACTTGGCTGGGCCCAGGGGATATAACAGGGGAATAAGCAAGGCCCAGTTTCTGCCCTTGAGGAGCTTACTTTCTGGTGGATGTACCCAGGAGGGACAGGAATAGTTTCAAGCAGAGACATTCAGGCTATTGTCTAACACCTGTGAAGTTCTGACAACATAACAAAATCAGTCATTTAACAGATGCCTTTATGCTAAGAAAGGGCAAGAGTCAGTCTTATCAAGGAGCTTAGTGCTTGGGTTCAATTTGGTGAGAAAGGTTAACATTCTATCATTGGCAATAAATGGCAGCCGTCATTAGTTAACTTGAATGCTTAATTGCAGTTTGAAACACCATGAGCTATGCATATGGGGTTTCTGCTCCAGCTGAGCAGTAGGCAATACAACATATGCAGTCTCTCTGGGACGCTGGGAACCTGCGAAGGAAGAGACTCTTGCTGAAGGAAATCTCTCCCCTTCTAGGCAAAAACTTCATCCGGCTTCATGTTAGACCTTCTGCTTCAGCAGAAGTAGTCCTAAAGTCACTTCCCTGTCTAATGCTTCTATTAAAAGTCCCTTGTGACCAAACACAGTAGTAATCTCCAGATTACTAGGAACACTTCAGGGGCATCTGGTACACTATGCAAATTTGGAAGCTGTTGAGATGTAAATCTCAAATATCTGAAATCACCCTGCTATTTCAGAGGACTTGAGCAAATAGTCATTTGGGGAGGAAAGCGAAACTGTAGCTGAGAGGAAAAGAGACCTGAGGGTGAGCTGGTAGGTACTATGTGGTATTTTTAAGAAGGCAGGATGAGAGTCCCATCTGCTTCCTCTAAGCAAGCTGTTGAGCAAGGATGGAAGCTATCTGCTCAGATTGAACAATTTGAAGATGATTAGGGCCCTCTGTTTGATCTTCGCTGCTGCCTCTTTGTGATTTCTTTCTCCCCCCAGTTTCTGGAACTTCTGGATTGAAAAGAAAACACTTGTAAGGAAAAGCTGTGAAAGACATTGAACTGGGAAAAAAAAAATTAGTGGGTGTCCTGCCTACTTCATTCATCTGGGTTATTGCTGTCTTACACAGTTTTTTTTTATTTTTTTATTATTATTAAAATATATCTTATTGAGTTTTTACAGAGAGGAAGGGAGAGGGATAGAAAGCTAGAAACATTGATGAGAGAGAAACATCGATCAGTTGCCTCTTGCACACCCCCCACTGGGATGTGCCCCAGCCAAGGTACATGCCCTTGACTGGAATCGAACCCGGGACCTTTTAGTCGCTAGGCCAACACTCTATACACTGAGCCAAACTTGTTTTGGCTGTCTTTCACTGTTTTTAGTTATTTTACAACTCTGGAAATTGTAGCAAACTGATAATAATATAAACGATTCTTGTTTATAGAATTGCAAATTGTGTTCAGTGAAATGCAGTTATTTTTTTTTGCTTCATGGATGGCCCGCTTTGCTTATTTGTACATTCATTTCAGAGTTCCTTATTCTCTGCCTGTGTGTCTGCTGTCCGCAGTGCCCTTTAGAGTTGTGATACCTTGCTGGTTCCCTCATAATTAATGAGTTAAATGTAATCTATGATACATGTTTATTTGATATTTCTATGGAAATCATAATTTAATCTTAAAATCACCCTTTAATATACTTCTGGGAAAGATAAGTCATTATGTGCAGAAAAAAGACCCAAAGAATGTTATACAAAGTGCTAGTTTTACTAGATGCTGAGGGGTTATGTGTGAGGATGTATGGTGACTAGTTCTATAATCAACTATATTGGGGAAATTTAGGATTAGATAAATTCTTCATTGCAGCATTTCTCAGTCTTAAAGATGTCAGAGTTCATTATTAATTTCCAGGAAGAGGATTGTAATTTTTTTTTTTGAGTTTTACCAAATCACTTGTTCAAGGAATGTTCTGGGAAAGGCACTTTTGAGGACTCCTGCCTCCCGGTGCATTATTGGTAAGGGATTGCTGAACCCAGCTTGGCTCTGGTTGGAGACAGCAAAGAAAGTACACAACTTAAAAAGGTGGAAATGAGACAAAATAAACCTTACAGTTGTAGAATTTTGTGTAGGATTGGCTTGATCAATGATTAGCCCCAAATGATGTGCCCAACTCTCTAATGCTTTTGGGTTCAGAGAAATGTGTGTGCCCTTTAGCACCTATCTTAGTACAGGGACTATAGCCAGCTCAGTATTATGATAGGTTTTTCTACAGCTTCAACACCACTGAAGTTATTTGGATTGATTTAGGACATACTTATAAAGCTTACAAACAACCAATTTGGGCAAGTGTGGGTATTTGGAGGTCTGAGGAAGTCTTGTGGGAGTGGGGTGAAAAGGAATATCTTTGTCTTTAGCTCTCCTGGTCTCGCCTGAATTACCTGGAAGGTTTCCAGGTTCATCAGGCCATCATGCGTCTTTGACTGGACTGGTATCTACCGTGTTTCCCCGAAAATAAGACATCCTCCGAAAATAAGACCTACTTCATGGAAATATAATACATCCCCTGAAAATAAGACCTAGGGCATCTTTGGGAGCAAAAATTAATATAAGACACTGTCTTATTTTCAGGGAAACAGGGTAGAATTGCTGGGGCTAGGGATTAGGGGGCATGAACGCAATGAGTGCTGTTTTTAAGAGCACCAGAAGGGGTTTCTCTAGGCTGTGCTTTCATGGGCATACCACGATTCTTTAGCATTGGTCTAGGCCTAGTGCAGATATTTTGGCCTGATACAGATTTGAACTTCTAAACACCTCTTAGTTTCCTGATACTTGCCTCTGGTCCTGGATTGGGCCAAGAACACACAAATCTAATGGGAGAGTTGTAGGGTACTTCGTACTGGCAACTTTGGAGCCAGAAGTGTATCTTGTGATACTGGATGAATACTTATCTTCTCTACACTTCTTTTGACTATAGAAATGGAAGGTTTATACATCACCATTGAATTTTGTTGCTGTGTATAAATTTTGGATTATTCTACAAAAGATAATTGCATAGCGGTGCTTAATGCTGTGACCTTAGCAGAAGTCTCCTGGAGAATTCATGAGTTCCATTAAGCTCTGGGTGCCCAGAGTAGAGAACTAATGCACTGAGGCTGGTGGTGGGAGGCCCCCGTTGGGAGGTGCTGGCGATATAAGCAGCAGCAGGACAGAGTTGGTGAAGCCTTGGCTGGGGAGTCCTTGAAGAACTACCTTCCCTTTGCCCCAGCTCTGGCTTTCTTCTTTTAATTCAGAAGGATATGCTGTCTAGGCTCTCAATATACAAATCTTGCAGAGAAAGCATGACATTCTGGACTCTGATTTTTTAAAGAGTAATTTTTCCTCTGATTTAAAAAATATATATTATTGATCTTTTACAAAGAGGAAAAGAGAGAGTTAGAGAGTTAGAAACATCGATCAGCTGCCTCCTGCACAGCCCCCACTGGGGGTGTGCCTGCAACCAAGGTACATGCCCTTGACCAGAATGGAACCTGGGACCCTTGAGTCCGCAGGCCGACACTCTATCCACTGAGCCAAATATGTTTTGGCTTTTTCCTAATTTTTATAATTATTTTTCTGCTTAACAAATAATGAATATATACTGAAAAAAATTTGTAACCAACACAAACATTTTTGTGTATGTTCTTTAAGTCTTTTCCTTATACACACATGCATTTATATACATATTTCTTAAATAATTATAACTATACTGTATATTGAATCTTTGCATGCTGATTTTCTTTTTTCACAAGAGTGCTTATTTCTCCCTGATATTAACTGTTGTTCAGAAGTATATTTTTGTGTGCTTTAATAATACTTAATTTTGTTGATGTAGTACAATTTATTTTATCAAATCACTATTTTGTTTCCAAGTTTTTGCTCTCATAAATAATCCAATTATTACTCTTTTGCACAGGGCTTACATCAAATCTCTGATGATTGCCTTAGGATTGCCTTAGGATACATTTCTTAATGTTAGAATTACCAAGTTAAAGCTCATGCATATCTTTCATCATCTTCAAAGACTGGGCCAAATTACACTCCCACCAGCACAGTATGAAAAAGGCTTATTCACCGTTACTAACATTTTTATGGCCTGTGTAAAAATATGAGACCTCAGTGGTAGAAAAACTGAGCAAGAAGGCAGAGAACGCCTTGATATGTTGACTGTCCTTTTTCTCCCAGGTGGGTCTCCAGCCTCTTAGTCCCTGAGAAAGCCCCACTGTATCCTACTGTTCTCTGTAGCCTGTCCCCTGGCTAACACACAACTAATTCCAGAAGGCATCTGGCTAATGGAAGGCTGTGAGCTGAGGGACACTCTGCCTGTGGATGCCTAAAGCTGGTTGCTCTCTGGCCAAACCTTGGGGATTCAGACCAGCACCAGTTCGTCCCTACACCACTGCTGCAAGGGCTAAGGCCAGATTCCCATTGGTCTCAGGTATTCAGACTGCCTGCCCATCACCACTGTGATACTCCTTGAGGAGTGCTGTGCTGAGCCTCCAGGAGGCAGGAGCCAGAGTAAAATTAGCCAGTGGAGTGAAGAGGGCCCAGGGCCCATGGAGCACGTGGTTTTCAGTATCTGCTTGGTTTTAGTTTGGCTCTGCATTTGTCACATCTTCTTTGATTCTTATGTTTTTGAGAGTGAAATGTTGTAATCTTCCTCTGTGTATTGAAGTATTAGCATTGGTATAACTTCTACATTATATTTATTTGGTGCAGATGCCTAAGTAAACGTTAAACCTGGTGCAATATTAAGCAGTTATTCAGCAGAAATGCATGAGATTCTTGTTTGGCAGATTTGATATAATATTTTTCTGCATTTGCTTATTAGGAGTTATATATATATATATATATATATATATATATATATATATATAGTCCGCTGTTTTGACAAGCTATTGGTGCAATGGTAATTTGCCACCAAAGTTCACCTAATAATTAAAATGTTCTACAGGGGATATTTTTGTGTGCTCCTTTTAAGTATAAATACTTAGGCTCAATTTCTTAAAAATATTTTCTAAATCATAAGATTAATTTGATGTTAATTTAGGAAAATTACCTGATCATCATGTGCAAATACAGGTATAACTTATGAATTCAGTAATTTACCAAATGAGCCACTAAAAATATGCTGTATGTTTTGTAAATTTGTCAAAATGAAAACCATCTATTTCCAAAATACAAGAGCTCTTATTTCTCTTTTCCCTCCTCTTCAATTCCCTTCCCCATCTGCCTTCAAGTCATGATTCTGGGTCTATTTGATGTAAATAAACCAAAGAGAACAAAACCGGTATCACTGTCACTTTTTTCTTTTTCAGGATACTTCAAAGGCATTTTCTAATAAAATTAGAAACAAAAAACCCCCTTTGAATATTTAAGCATTATTATTTTTGTCTCCACCCATAATTGAATTTATTTCTAGTTTTAACCAACTTAAAAAAGTTAGAGATAAAGAGCAGTATATAGAACAAAAAATATTTGAGGGGCCTCAGGATGTGTCTAGCTTAAATGTTCTTGTTTTATAGATGTGGAAACCAAGTCCTATTTTTGGGACAATTCACATATAAGATCAGAGATTCTTTTTTTTTATTGCACAAAACAGGTATCACATATTTGGTTGTCTCTCATAAATTCTCTTCAAAGCTCTTTCAGAATGTGTGTGATGAACTTCAAATGCTTTGTTTTTTTCCATTAAGTATCTTTGGGCTGTCATTAGCCAGCTCAGTTTTATGCACTTAAAACATTGGATATTTGTTCTGGTACTGAAATACAGTACACATAATCAAAGTGACTTTTTAAAATCTATATTTTTATATATAAAATTCTATAGTTATAAAAATCTAGTTATATAATATATTAAATATAGTCATTTAGAGAAAGGTTTTAAAAGACACTTATTCCTCCCATAACACACAGATCATACCAATTCCTCAAATTCTTGCAGCAGATTGTAGAGATTTGGCACTAATATCCCAAAGGACTCCTCTGAAAAAGAAGCTTTATAGGTGGACTTGCTGTGATAGATGTTAGAAATTGATTCTCTCCCCTTTTATTCCAGGCCTACCAGAGAGAAAATCATGGGTCAATTTAGAAGTACTTTTATCGAAAAGCTGGAGCTTTTTATCAAAGAATTACTTGTACCTAAATTCCCCTTAGAGTCTCTTTTTCTGATAGAAACATAAGTTTTGTACAGTAGGGAGTTATATTTTTAAGAAACATAGTAATGTATTTTATTCTCTACAATAGTGGTTTTAGAAAAATAATTAACACAGTTTATTATGCAGCTATTTTTTAAAGTTATGTTTTGTAAAAGGGGATTATAAGACTTTTTAATACATTACATATATACTTGTTGATGAATTAGGAATAGTGGCTAATGGAAGTCTGTGTTTTCAGATAACTGACCATTAAATAACCATGGAGAAGCAGTTCATTAAACATTAGAATTTGAGAGTGTGAAGTATTGGGAGCCACATTCTAATGCTGAGTCAGGTAGATGTTGGATATATAAGTTCTCAAGGTGAATCTAATGCTTACCAAAATTTAAGAACTTCTTTCTGTACCTGCCCCATCATATTCCTCTTTTTTCTGGACAGGCAATGGAAGGAAAAAATGCAGAACTTCGTAGGACTCAGGAAACTAGAAACCACCCCCTCAAAAAAAAAATCAATCAAATCAAACTAAACAACAACAACTACAACAACAACAAACAAATCCTCAAAATGTTTAGACCTGGCTTCCTCTAACAAAATCCAGAAAAAGCAGAGAAAAGCTACCAAGAGCCTAAAGGCAAGATATCCACTGAAGAAGAACTAGGAAGAAATTCAATTTATATTTGGACAAAGAACTAAGAAAATAGCGTTAAGTATGCAGTGACTGATGTGCTCATTAAGAGGAAGGAAGGTATGAAAATATATTCAGGTTTCCACATTTTAATTTTTTCCTACACATATATCAGCTTTGGCAGGATTGCAGCAAAGTTCATGCTGATTGTTCAATTACTCACACCTGGTTTTGAGAAGGCTAAAAAGGGCTAATTCCAATGTAACCCTGATATTTGGGGGATAGTGATCTGAATCCAAGCCAGCAAGCTCAGTGTACATTCCTGATAACCTGTAATTAAGTCCCTATCTCCTTCCCAGATACTGGTCTTGCAGGACCTGTTACTGTGAACAGTGCACTGCCCTGGAGGGAGGGTTATTAATGCTGGTGCCAGGCCAGACCATCAGATATGGCCTGGAGACCACCAACATCTGGGGGCCTTCTTGCAAGGCCCATAAAGAGGATGGGAAACATAATCCATGTGTGTGGGACCAAGACCACAGCGAGGGAGATATAAAAGAAAGCCCCATGCATGTTCCTTCACTCAGATTTGGAAGACTGTTCCCTGAGTCTGCCGGCGAATTAAACAGTGTCCCTCCATTTTCTCAGAAGCATCTTTGGTTTTCTTTGGTCTTCTGCAACAATTGTTCAATTAATCATACCTGTTTTTCAGACACAAGGCCATGTCCGAGGTAATTGTGATGGTTTTTTTTCCTTTGCCCAGCAAACTTTCTTTATCTTATCACCACCCCTCTGATAGCACCATCTCCCTTCCTTTGAGGAACAGGTCAGACCTATTTCAGTGGTTCCTATCGCACTAAACCTGTGACACCCTCCTCCTCAGACTGTCAGCTCTTAATATGTGACCTCACAGCATTGGTAGCTATGTTTTCTGTCTGAGACCAGCACACAGCAAGAAGCTGAGGGGGAGAGAGGGAGCCCTAATGCTCTTTGAGCCCTTAGACACAACTGATCTTGAAGCCAATGTTACTACCCCAATGTTACTGTGTCCTTAGGAGTTGGTTGTGAGAACTATGGTGCTGAAGTGACTTTTATAACTTTTGTCCATGGCAAAAAAGAGTTCTAAAAAAGAATTCTGATTAATACCCAGTGAAAGCTTACTCCATTAGCACAATTAACGCTTTAGGAAAAATACCAACCTTAGGTTAGTAGAACAAGCTGATGGCAAAGTAGAGAGAAAATAGAATAAAACCCTTCATAAAACTCTCAGTGTTGGGAGGTGGAACTGGTGCTCAGGCCAACTCAGTTGCTTCTATATACACTTGGTGGTACACAGATGGGTTTTTGGAAATGTGATTTAACAAACTTGCATTTGAATCAGTGCAATAAAGGGGTTATATTTTAAATAAGTTGCTGGACTAGCCGGGGAACAGAAGGTCAACAAGAGACGTACGTGCTTTCAAGTGTCTGAAGAACTATTTACTTGAGAAAATAGGCCAGTTATTCCCAGTCTCTTGTTTTTTTTTTTTTTTTTATTTGTTTTATTTGTCAGTGGCTTAAACAACTGTCTGGGACAGCTCTATTTCACCTCGTGACATTATTTTTTTTTTGTCCCTAGAACAAAAAAATGTTTCTTTGTATGGCTAACATTGTTTAGGTAAAATTTTTACCAATGGAAAAGGGGTACATTAGATCAATGGTAGAAATGAAGTCTGCAAAGTTATTAATATCCAAGAGCTACTTCCTCTTGGATAATAAATCATAAAATCAGTATGTTTGGCTGAAAACAACAACAACCACCCTCTAGAACATGAGGGGAGATAGTAAAAGGGATTTGGTGGAAAGTTAAAAAATTATAACCAAATGACCTTCAATGATACATTCTTTCTTATTAAGATGACTTAATAAAAGCCGGGAAATTTTCAGGCAGTGAGAATAAAGGAGGGCAGATAGATAAAGAGATAGGGAAGAGATAATCTGGAAGGAACTTTTCTCTCTGAGGATGCTTTTTGTTAAATAAATATGCAAAGAAAATATGTAACGTTTTTATAAAAAGAAGAGTTGTTTTTTTCTTGGCCCAAAGCTTGCTTTCTCAATACTGATTTTCATAGGGTTAATGAAGTAGATTAAGGAGAAAAATAAAACATTTTATTAGTTAAATTTATCTTTGCATTTAAAACCATTCACTCATGTTTGCCCACTGATGGACTTCTGTTTGCATCTATGGGTTAATGATGGACAGAATTGTATTTGTACAATGGTAACTAAGAATTGCCAATTGTCCTGTATTCATTCTCCTCACATCAGCTTGGAGACTCTCCAGCCCCCTTCACACACACCTGCTGCTCTGTGCTCACATCCATTTAATAAACATCCTTTGTGCTTTCATGAGAAGGCCGACTTGATGTGTTCTGGACCGAGGGTCTCTTATAAGGCTGATTAGTCTAAGGATGCTGATAGTCTAAGGATGCAGGTCTATGTGGATAGTAATGGCAGGAATGGGTTGGAGGGAATTGAATTTGTCACTAATCGCAGAGAAATAGAGTAGGATTTAGAAATGCTGAGTAGACCTGGGAGCATGATAGGTTACTTGGTAGGCATGGGCTTGAGCAGCAAGAAAACTGTGTGGGTAGAGGGTGGAGATCTTAACTCACAGGGAAACTGATTTGGAAGATGAAGTTTGTTAAATGTAGAGCAAGTTGAGGGCCATGGAGCAGCTCCTTCAGAGAATGAAGATGAGCTAGTAGAGACAGGGAAAGTTAGGCAGAAGTAGTTTGCCTGTGTGGTTGGTGAAGGTCATTTATTAACTAACCTTATGAATATTTAAAGCAGTAGCTTGAGGTCATGAATGAAGATTTTTGCATTTTTTTGGTAATACATGAATGATTTGGTTGCTAGCCTCCCTTTGACATGATAGTGTTTGGATTATACATCTAGTAGGACCAATATTATTAAGCAAACCTTATAAGTCTTTTAATTCTCAAATGAATTATTTTCAGTTCCCATAGTCAATTACTGTTTTATTTGCCTCTCTAGTATAAGTTGTGACATTTTCTGGCCAATATGTGTTAGCAAGACACAGCATTTTGGGAGCTGTAACAACTTTAATGGTTCTATGTAGAAGAAGGTGGTAGATCTATTCCACACAGGGATGTCAATGTGGCAGAGGAAATACATAAAATGTTTTCAAAGTGGCCCTCTAACTGCCTGCATAAGAATCACCTGTATGTTTCTGGGTTTAAAATCAGATAAGGTCATATTTAGATATATGCATTTTGTAACAGTATCCACAGATAAATCTGATTCATGCTATTGTTTAAAAATCTCAAATCTGAAAAATTAATATATTCTCAATAAAAGAGAGTTTTTAATTAAAATAATATATGTTACCATTCATATTGACCCTTCCTACTGTAAAAACCTTGAATAAGAATTGTGTAATAACCCTATGTTCATTGCAGCATTATTTCCAATAGCAAGATATGGAAATAACTTTGGTATACATTGATAGATGAATAAAAAAAAGAATATGTGTACACACACACACACACACACACACACACACATACCACATATATACACAATGACATATTACTGACCCATAAATGAAATTTTGCTTTTGTAATAACATGAGTGGACCTAGAGGATATAATAAACAGTAAAATAAGTCAGAGAAAGACAAATACTGTAAGACATCACTTATATGTGGAATCTACAAAAACAAAACTAATGCAAAAGCAAAACATAAATAAACTTACAGATAACAGAGGACCAACTGATAGTTGTCAGATGGGGGAGTGTGAGGGAATGGGTGAAAAAGATGAAGGGGATTAAGTATAAATTGCCAGTTATGAAATTAGTCCTGGGGATATAATGTATAGCATAGGGAATATAATAATTAATATTGAAATAACATGTATGGTGCCAGATGGTTACTAGATTTATCATACTGATCACTTTGTCAGTAATATAAATGTCTAACCACTTAGTTGTACACCTGAAACTAATATAACATTGTATGTTAACGATACTTAAAAAAAAGTTAATTGGTTAACTTGGGCATATGTAAAGCTGGAATAATTCTTACACTAAGTTGCGCTTACCAACACATAATTTATTTCATGATTTCTAGGCATAGGATTTTATTAGAATTCTAATTAGCTTGAAGCAATAATTCAAAGGCTGATAATGTAAAGCTAGCTGGTCCTATTTCCCTGTTGCTTAATTCTTGAGCTTTTAAGCATTCCTCATGGCATAGCTTGTAATACCATTAGTCTTTGCCTTTGGGATCTGTCTCCTGCAAAGAATATTCTTTTGACACAAGTTCAAATGGTGGAGAGGTTGGAGAGGGTGGTGAGTACGTGAGGATAAGGTCGGTACCTACTGATAGGTGTATATTTATTTCCTCGCCTGAAATTGGTCACAAACTAATGGCTTAATCTTATCTCTAGACTATTTTTATTTGGACATAAAGCCCATGGAATACAAAAAGGACATGTATTGACTTTGCTTTTATCATATTCCCTCTTTTGACTAAAGGATGTTCTTCTTTCTTGAGTTGTCCCAGGAAGAAGGTCACTCTGCTGGCATATTTTATGGACCCTAATTTAGTAATCCAGAGAGGTGACTCTAATGCAAAACCTCTCAACACCTTTTCATTTGAGTAATGTTTCTTTACAGTGTTTATCCTTACATTATAAACACAATTCCAATATTTGCAGATTAATCCCAAGGGGAAATCCTTGGCCAGAATTGCAGGAACCACCTGTTTAGTACTTGCCCTGGGTTTGCCTCAGATTGCCTGTGAGAGCACCTGAGCCTGGTGTGGTCTGACTACAGGCCATCTCCCTCTCAGATGTGTGTAAACATCTGGTCTGTGTTAGAAATTCCTGGCTCCATTAAAAAGAAAGAAACCGTAAGACTCATAAGCTCTGTGCTAGTTTTAAAGGACTTTTGTTCTTTTGCACTGTGTCATTAAATTTAACTTTTCAAAATTTATTTTTCTCCTGTGTTTATAGATGGAAGCTATGATAGGGGCAAGCCCTTGTCCATTGGAAGAGCCGATATAGACTTTGTTCTCTTTTCCATGAGGAATAATCTTATATGTTCCCACTTTAAAAAGGTTATTTTGTGAGGAAGGAGGATGCCCCATGCATGCCCTTAAAAGCTCCAGGGACCTTCCCAGTAGCACATGCTAAATATCTCTCACACGGAGAACCATAAGGACAGCCTTAAATATAGTTCATTAAAGCAATAAAACAGATTTTTTTTTACATTATATGAATATATCATCAGTTGCCTGGGGAAGAAGTAAGGAGGAAGTCATCGTAACAGAAGGCTCTCAGTGCACTTCTTCCACAAGTTCAATTTTAGAAAAGAATCAAATTGTGCCGAAACTTTCCAGGAGACTTTGGGAAAGAGATGCAATAGAGAATCGTTAAATAAGTAATTAGAGCAATTTGTAGCAGTTTGTACACTGGTCTGTCTCTAAAACAAACCCGACTTCTTGATCTGCTCTCTTATTACAGGACTTAAAATGGATTATCTAATATTTATTTGCTCAATTTCTTTTTCTCATCATAAAATGCAAGGGGATATGGAATAAGGTCATGCTCCCTGCCTATTTCCTCCTGCTCAAGAGCAAGGCTGACACGGGTCTGTTGTGCTATGCCACATTCTAAACAAAGAGCCCCAAACATTATCTGATGTGTAAGAGCTGATTGACAAGGTAGGTGTGTGTGAGTGTCCTCCCCCCCCCCCCCCGCAAACAGATAACTAGTTGTTAACAGCATTGTTCATTGAAAAACTATCCTTCTCCCTTGTTAATAAACCAATTGACCACATTTTGGATGGGTTTCTTTTTGGAATCTCTATTCTGTTTCATTGATGTAAAAGTTTCTTGCAACAATCCTATCTTGTCCTGACTACTGTAGTTTCATAGTAAGTTTTGAAATCAGAGTATAGCAATTAAACTTCAATCCTTTAAAAATTGTTTGGGGAGAATTATCTTAATCATGATATATCTCCCCATTTATTTAGTCTTCCTTAACTTCCTTTAACAATATTTTGTAGTTTTCATTGCGGATGTCTTACACATATTTTGCTTTATTTTGATAGGGTTATAACATTTAAAAAATTGGTTCTTAACTCTTTATTGCTACCATACAGAAATACAATATGTTTTTATTATTAATCTCGAATCCTGCCTCTTTCTAAATTCTTATGTTCTAGTTATTTTTTGAATAGATTTTTATTTATAAAAATATGCAAATTTTATTTAAATATTTTGGTGGAGAGGAAACATATTTATGTAAGTTACCATGTTAACAGAGCAGCCTGACAGGGTTAAAAAAAAGTAAAAAATTATTGATGTGATCATAGCATCACCCTTGCATAGGTTCTTTAGATTTTTCTATGTGTATGATTATCATCTTGTAAAATTTATACTTTTTTCTTCCTTTTCAATGTCTATCATCTATCTATCTATCTATCTATCTATCATCTATCTATCTATCTATGTATCTATCTATGTATCTATCTATGTATCTATCTATCATCTATCTATCTATCATCATCTGCATTATTATACTGTCTAGATCCCCAATAAAATGTTAAAAGAAGTAGTGCGAGTGATATCATTGTTTCGATCTTAGAAGAAAGCATTTAGTGTTTGGCAATTAAGTATGATGTTAGCTGTAGAATTTATTTTTAGATGCCTTTTATTAGAATGACTCTTTATTCTTTGTTGCACTTTTTCTACATAAATGAATATTAAATTTTGTCAAATATTCTAATAATTGAAATAAACCTTTTTCTCACTTAAACTATTAAAATGATAAATTACATGAATAGATTTTCAAATGTTAAACCAATCTTACATTTTTTATATAAACTGTACTTGGCCATAAAGTACTATGTTTTAACACATTGTTTGATTTTATTTGCCAATTTGTTAAGGAATTTCACATCTATATTCATGAAAGATATCTAATAAAGAGGGAATATGCTAATTGCTCTTCACACCCTCACAAAGATGGTGGTGCCCACAGCCAATAAGAAGGGAATATGCTAATTGGCTGCTATGCCCTCAAAGATGGCATTGCCTTCCCCAGTTGCCTCTGCCCCTGAGGGCTCCTGGACTGTGAGAGGGGGCGGGCCGTGCTGAGGGACCCCTCTCCAGTGGATGAATTTTCATGAACTAGGCCTCTACTCCTATATAATAAATGCCTAATATGCTAAGTGTCTGGTTGACTAGTCGGCCATTTAACCAACCAAAGTGTAATATGCCAATGACATTCTAAGGCTGCTCAACTGCTTGCTATGATGTGCACTGAACACCATTCAACACAGGAGCTCCACCCTGGTGGTCAGTGCACTCCCCCAGTGGGAGAGCCGCTCAGCCAGATGCTGAGCCTCTCCTGCCTCCACTGCTGCAGGTGGGTGGTAAGGAGTGAGCAGTCCTGGACTGCGAGAGCCCCAGGTTGTGAAAGGGATGTCTGACATCCCTGAAGGGTCCAGAACTGGGAGAGGGCACCAGCCAGGCTGAGGGACCCCACCTGTGCACGAATTTGTACACTGGGCCTCTAGTTATATATATTTTTCCTTGATACTGTCTTTGAATAGTAATTGTATTAATGTAATGCTGGCCTTCTAAAATGAGTTGGAAGGTATTCCCTCATTCTCTGCCTCTTGTAAGACTTTATGGTTGGCAGAATTTACCAGTCAAGCCAAATTGCCTGGTGTTAGACACTTTTTTTTTTCTGGAAGAAAGAATGCTTTTAATTATGAACTCAATTTCTTTAGTAGATACAGGGCAATTCAAGGTTTAAATGTGTGTTTGAGTCAGTATTGGTAACTTGTGCCTTTCAAAAAATTGACCATTTTACCTAAGTTACTGAATTTACTTGCATAAAATTTTAAAGATATACTCTTACTATCTTTTTAATATTTCAAATAATCCACAGTAATGTTCATTTTAATCCTGATATTGGTAATTTGTTTTCATTTCTTTTCTCAGTTTAGCTAAAGATTTATCATGTTGTTTAATCTTTTCTAAAATTCAGTGAATGCTCAGCATAATTTCATTCCCTTTAATTTTCTTAAAATTTATTTCATGTTCCAGAATATTTGATTTTATGGTGCTGTTTTATACATATTCTATTCTTGTTGGGTGGTGTATTCTATAATTGTCAATTAGATCATGGCCCATATTATTGTCCATGTTTTGTTTTTCTGTACTTCCTGTACATTTGTTCTATCAATTACTAATGGAGGATTGTTGAATCTAAAACTCTAATTATAGGTTGTCTATTTAGTTCTGTTCACTTATTTTGAAGTTCTCTCATTGAGTGCATGTGGTTTAGGGTTATTATATCATTTTTGATGAAATGTCTCACTTTATCCCTTACAATATTTCTTTATTTGACTTTTTTTTCTGATATAGCCATTCTAGCTTTATGAGGGTTAATTCTTTCATAAATACATTTCCCCATTCTTTTACTTTTAAACTTTTTGTGTCATATTTAAAGTGGGTTTCTTATAGACAGTAATTGGATCTTGCTTTATCAACCAGTCTGGCAATCCTTGCCTTTCAAACAATATTTAGAATATTTCTATTTTATATATATTTATATGGTTAGATTTCAATCTACTGAATTACAGTATTTGTTTTCTGCTTGTTTTATTAATTTGTTTTTTTAAAAAAATCTTTCTCTCTTTTACTGTCAACTTTTGTATTGAACTGAGTAGGTTTTAAAATTTTACTTTATTTCCATTATTGGGTTATTAGCCACATCTTTTTGTTTTAAATTATTTTTAATGATTGCTATAGGTTTAGAATATTTAACTGTAACTTTCCACAGTCTACCCTAAAAATATTAAAATAATACTTGATCACTTCATGAATAAAAACCTTGAAGACTATA